>CM056057.1:82853405-84053405 GCA_029574335.1 Rana kukunoris | reverse complement strand
TGTGTTATCCGATCTCTAACAACATATGCCTAAGATATGAAGATGCAGGAATGTCTTTGCCAGAAGCATAACTAAGGAAGGTGTCAGGTGGATGATTCTGCCCCTAGCAACACATTGCCAGAGGCAGAATTACCAAGGTGAAGCAACTCGTTTCTCTAATGGATGTTGGTTCCTCACTGGCCAGGATTTCAGCAGAATCTTGCTACCTAGCAAAAGTGAATTGACACTGACATGTTGCTCGTCTGGACAGTGAGTGACTAGGAAAAGTGTCTCCTTCAGTGATCCTGTCATTGCCAAGTTGTCACCAGTGACAGGATAGTTCGTCTATTTTAGTCCAAGAGCAACAAGCCAATTGGGTGCCAAATTTGAACTGCTTCCTTCTGATATCATAGAAAACACATGTACTGATATTTAAAGTAAATATCATGATAAAATTAGAAAAACGTTCAATAAATCTCTGCAATACATGCACATTTCCACATGTTTTATGCATTTAAAATAACACAGGTAAAAACAAATGGCTGTCAATATGCCAGAAATCTACAGTAGTATGTTTCTAACTTCCTATCAGGCCCCGTACACACGACCGAGCTTCTCGGCAGAATCCAGCGAGAAGCTCGCTGGGATCCATATTCTGCCGAGAAGCTCGATCGTGTGTACGTTTTGGGCGAGCAAACTGACGAGCGAGGCGTCAAGCTAAAATAGAGAGCAGGTTCTCTATTTGCTCGATGGGCCATCGGGACTAATGGCTCGACGCCTTTTTCGACAGCCTGGTCGACGAACTCGACGGCCGCCCGAGAACCTCGTCGGGCGGAACGATGAGTTTAGCCCGACGAGGTTCTCGTACGTGTGTACGTGGCCTCAGCCTTGCCAGACCACAAAGCTTAATCTGTACTCCACTCCGTCCTACTTCACATACATGCAGTCATTTCCTTCCGTCCAAAACAGTGCAAAACATATCTACATTGTAAAAGAAAAAACAATGCTGGGACATAGAGGGGAAAAGGGAGGTTTGAGGATAAATCTGGGTAATTCTTGGGACATGCACTTGCAGGTAACAAATCAACTTCAGTTCTTATAAGAATTATTATGCTCAATCCAAAAAAAAAAAAAGAACACTGTAACTGGAAGGAAAAAAACAATAAATGTTGCCACATTCTGCATAGAATATGTTGCAAATTCACAGTTGGTTAAAAAGAGGAAATAGCAGATAAAACTGGGTCCCTTAGCACTAAAAGCTCTAGATCCATTACTCCTCACTCCTGTAGTTATGCTCTAGATATCTGCATTTGGGACTTCTTTTGAAAAGACCACCATATTCTATACAACATAATAAATCAATAATACCTGTAATGAGTCGCTTTGTAAATTATATGCTTTTACATTAATATGTCTTACCATAATGTTCAATATATTTTAGGAAAAGCTAAAAAAAGATCTTGCAACATGTAGTTCAGGATGTGACAATTTAAAATAGATTAAGGGAAGGTCCCATTGCATCATGAGAACTAAGCTTTTAACTTTGTTCATATTAGAGACAAGCTTTGGACTCAAGTCTAACCAGCCTGTTTGCAGTTTAGTAAACAGCTGAACAAACTGGGGCAATGACGTTCCATAGGATCTCCGGCTGTTTTGCTTACATACAGTAGATGGCTGGGGATCTGGCATTTTGCAATGGGAGCGTGACAGATGAACATCGTCAGGTGGCGAGTCATTATGATTGAGGATCTACCTCTCTAGACAAAATGATTGAAATTTACATCAAGGTGCAGTGTTTCATTTTTTTTTTTAATAAAACCTTTTTCTAAGTGTGGATGTTCTATTTACTTTGTAATAAGGGGTGGTATTGTACTCATTCCTCTTGGGAAGCTTCTAGATATACGGGGACCTTCTTATTATAAAGAAAACTTTTTTGGTTCCAAAAAGTTCCCCATAATTACTTGGGTACCAGATGTGGGAGTGAGGTACTTGATCCCTCAACATTTGGACAAGGTGTTTTACAAGGGGAAAGCATTGCTGCCTTCATATACCTCTCAATATTGAAGGCATGTAGCCTGGTATTACTCACAAAGGGGAGTGCAGAGTGCTTGCTGCCCTCTCTTTTTTGGCCACCCAGGCTGTATGCCTGGATAAGGACCTGGTTTAAATTTTAGGGGGGACCTGCCATTTAGTGGCAGTAGCCATTTTTTTGTAAAGAGACTGTACACAACTTAAAAAAAGGGCCAATGACAGTACCTGCTCCAGATTCCGAAAGCCAACTACAAGTCCAAAGGAGAAAGAAGATTCGCAATCCAAGGTCCCAGACTATGGAACGCTTTACCAACCAACATTCGGTTGGAGGAGAATCACTTAGCGTTCAGGAGAAAGATCAAGACTCATCTCTTTTGATATCAAAGGAGACAGGAACAACAAGCACCCAGAGGCGATTTAGTTTGCATGTGCCGCGCTATATAAGTTTTCATTCATTCATTCAGTGCAGGGTTTTCTCTAACATTCAAATCAGACCCTTATCCAAACAGAGCCCCTCTCCCCCGCAAGGCACTTTGTCCCTATAGAGCAGAGGTGGCAAACACAAGGCCCGCGGGCCGAATGCGGCCCTCCAGGCCATTTCATGCGGCCCTCGCACCTCTCCAGTCATCCTCCAGACCCTTACTTTCTGCTTTCAAGCAATGCATCTAACTTCTTCCCAGCAGCAGCATAAGGAAAGGGGGGTGCACTGTGATGTAAGGGAGGATGGGGGACTCAACTTCTGATGGTGGGGTGGCTCTTGACATCTTATGTAAGGGGAGGGGATGCGCTGGACATCTAATCTTACAGATACAACCAGCCCTTTTGAGAAGAATCATAATGCTGATGCGGCCCACGATGAAATTGAGTTTGACACCCCTGCTATAGAGAATGTGGTGGTTTGCAAAAGACTTTTCAGAACCTGGAAGCACCATTTTGAATAAGGGGGGGCAGATATATATATATATATATATATATATATATATATATATATATATATATATATATTTACTAAATACTTTTTATACATTTTTTCATTATAAGACAAAAACTCAGAAACACACATATCATATAATTTCACCCAAATACAAATCCTCCAAAAAAAAAAAAAAAAAAAAAGAAAGAATCATATTTTTTATATATTTGCGCTCGCCGGTCTACTCTTCAATCTTTACTGAAAATCCTCCATCTCATATATAGTTATTCTCCTCAAAAATTAAAAAATTTGATATCATTGTTAATTTTCATTAGTATCATTAGTATTGAGGGCCCAGGTATTTAACTTGTGAAATGAGTAAGGGATTCAGTGGCACCCCTTGTACCACGAAAAAGTTATTTTATTCGAAAAATAAAGAATAAACAATGCCCCTTGATGTAAATCCAATGTCAACACAATGACCTGCAGCCCGACAATATTCACCTGTTCACCTGCACTCCCGCAACAAAATTACGGAATGTTTCCACACTGACATAATTACCCCCTGTTCAACAATGCTTCACATCACTACTTTCACAGCACATGAGAAAATCTCATACGGGGATCTTGAGTGACATCACAGGATCACGACCATATCTGGTCAGTGATGTGTTCCATGATTTTGGCTGGTTTGGTTACAAATTCCTGCTGCCCAGAGTTCTGTTATTTAGTGGCAGTGGTACTACATCCACTAAATAACAGATCCCTCTAAGCTGTTAGTAAACAAAGCAGTCAGTTTTAAAGGGGTAACCACTGCACCTCCAAAAGGTTTATGACCTTTGTGACCAGGCCACGTTTGCTATTCAGCACTGTGCTACTTTAACTGGCAATTGCTGGCAATTGCACAACAATGCACACAAATTACATTTACCGTATATACTCGAGTATAAGCCGACCCGGATATAAGCCGAGGCACCTAATTTTACCACAAAAATGGGACAACATATTGACTCGAGTATAGGCCTAGGGTGTCCATCTGCATGCCTCACGGTGCCTCACTTTGCCTCACTGTGTGAATGTGCATGCCTCACTGTGCCCATGCCTCACTGTGACCATGCCTTACGGTGTCCATGACTAGACTTACGTTTAACATGGGAGTATATAGAAGGGGTGCCCGAATTAGAAAAATTGGTGCTTCCCAGCCGTAGGTCCCCGGACAACAAGCTTTGCACACTTGTAGAGGAAGAGTATGGCTAAATGTGTGGCAAGTTTGGGGTCCAGAGGATCTGGTACTGGGTCCCCAAAGTCCAGGAAATCAGGTGCAAAAAGGTGACTCGAGTATAAGCCGAGGGGGGCATTTTTAGCACCAAAATATGTGCTGAAAAACTCGGCTTATACTCAATATATACGGTATATCTTTTTTTTTTTTTTTTTTACATAAGAGAGCTTTAGTTTGTTGGCACCACTGTGTTTTTTTTATTTTTTGCCTTATAAATAAACAACATTCAAATCTTTTAAATGTATTCTTTTACATGACTTAAGTGTATAATATACATGTATACAATCCTAAGTAGTGTATATTAATTGGTTTGTGTGAAAGTTATAAGGTCTACAAACTATTGAAAAATTTATCAAATCTGATGTCTTGCCGGCCTAATTTCTTGAGGCCCTAAAATACAAATACCCCCCAAATAATCCCTTTTTGGAAAGTAGATAGTCTGAGGTATTCAGTAAGAGGCATGGGAAGTTTTTTAAAGTTGTTGTTTTTTGTCACAATTTAAATTAATCATTTTTTCCCCCTTTTTTATACATACTGTCACCAGTGCAGTACAGCATCATCATATGACTGGTGTGTTGGTGATTAGAAATACTGACTGGTGAAAGTATGTTAAAAAATAAAAAAAATCCTAGGGGTGATCAGAGATTTTTTTTTTTTTTTACACTTTGATTGCTGTTACAGTGATGATCACTGAACGGTCATGAATGGGTTGTATTCTTAACAGCTGTTATTACTATTGTGTGCTGTTATTGGCTCACAGCTTTTACATTGTACAGGGTGCTGTGATTGGCCCAGGTACCAGTATGTGATAGCTGTGGGACAATCACAGCTACACAAAACTAAGCACAGCTGTTATGAATGAAACCCTTTTATAACAGTTGTGTTTACATTGTGAACATACATGTGCATAGCAATCACATGATACCCCGACTGCCACAATCTCTTGTGTCCGATGGATATAGTGGATGGATTACTTCTGCCTTACATCCTGGACAGACTTTAGGTCATGACACAGGAAGGAGGTGACCAGCTGACCTCATTAGCTCACACTCTGCATCATCTACCCTCAGTCAACTTCTTCATGTGCCATAACCTATAGTCTGTCCAGAAAGTAGGGCAGAAGTAATCGAGCAGTGTTTTCAAACAACCATGAGGATAATGAGGTAAGCGTGAGTAGAATAAATGGAAAGCTTTTTTTATTTTTGCAACATAAGTACATTAATGCTATATTGGTACATAGAGGAGCTGAAATTTAGAAAATAAAAGGTGAACTTAATTAACAATTAATTTAAAAAAATGTTGTTTTCACAAAAAAGGTTCCACATATAATTATTTTTTTAAAGCAAAGCTCTTAAAGGATAAGTCCACCCTAACAATAAAAGCTCTACATCTAGCCATGTAAAGAACAAATCAGTATAGATGCCTTTTTTGAAGCTGATCCGACCCGATTCCACGCTGAGCTGTCAGCAGCAGCTTCGCTGTGGAGGCGGGTGCAGAGGACACAGCCGACAACGGAAGCCCCATAGTAAGTCTATGGGTGACATCACTTCCAATTAATTTCCCAGCCATTGTCGGCTTTGTCCTCTGCAGAACTTCTGCCGCTGGAGACCGAAACGGATCAGCTTCAAAAAAGGTAAGTATACCCATTTCTTCTTTATAGGGCTAGATGAGTAAGGCCGCGTACACACAATCAAATCTATCTGCTGGAAACGGTCAGCCCGACCGTCCCAGCAGACAGATTCGACCGTGTGTACGGACGAGCCGACGGATTTGGCCACCCGACAGATTTCAAAGCATGCTTTGAAATCTGTCGGCTGGGAACCCGTCCACCCGACATGTCTGCTGGTTAGTATGCTAACCAGCAGACATGTCTTCTCGCACACGTGCCGAATGGTTTCGACGCATGCGCGGAAGTGTTTTACTTCCTGGTGCGGTGACGTGGCGGCGTTACCGCCACGTCACCACGCCGTCTGACGGCGGGGATTTTGGTTTGATCGTGTGTACACGATCAAACCGATACGTCTCTAGCAGACAGATTTGTTCAAATCGGTCAGCCCGACCAATTTGAACAAATCTGTCTGCTCGTGTGTACGTGGCCTTAGACTTATATTGTGGCTGTATGTAGATGTAGTGATTTTAGTGTTAGAGTGGACCTCCCTTTTTAAACTACTCTGTCTATTCATATAAGTTTAATCAGAAATCTGTATTTTTGATAATTGACAAATACACTAGTCCAAGTTTTTTGTAGTTGGAGTAGAAGTAGGTAACGTGTAAACTGCATCATTCATTATAAGGCTGTTAAACATTCCTATTGGTATGGAATAATTTCCAAACAATAGACCTTACACACCTCATGAACATGTTTGTTCTGCTGTCGTGAAGATGAAGAATGGCTTTCGGTAGAATGGTAGAGACTGGGATCTTAGGTAATTTATACAATTCTGCTGTCTTTGCAGGTCTGATGCAAGGTGTTCCAGGTAAAGCACGTTGTAGTTATCAAGGGATGAGAATGCAGTTATAAAGGAACGAGAATACAAATATACAATCTAAGGCAGGGAAGCGCTTTGTGAAAATCTAATGTTTAATCTTGGCAGTGTTCTTGTGGAGAAATTGCTATTCAGTCACAGCTGACACAAGATGTTTGACTGTGCTAGGCTGTTAATGCTTACCGTTTTCTCCTATTTGTTTATGGAGTAGTCGATTAAGGCTCTGATTTATATGTTCTTAAAGAAATCTGGCTGTAGCTAACTGATAAATCTGCTACTTACATTGGGCATCAGCTACCTTAAGGTGCCAGCTTGTGAAATCTGAATTTTTAGTCAAGCACCCAATGAGCCCCAAAAACTGGGTTATTCCAATATGCAACAAGCTTCAGTGGTGGATAGCACTATCTGCCCCCTCCCACCTTATTTACCTCTTTATTTGTGAGATTGCATATCACAGAGTAATGTGCCAGTGAGGATGCTCAGGAATTGGCAGGAGGCAGGCAGTGATGATGATCACAAGATTTAGATGCTATTTTCCATCCTGGGTTTTTGCATGTTATAGACTGGACATGCCCAGACTGCAAAGTAATTGATGTTTTTACAAGTTTTATATTGCCAGAGGTGCATTTTCTAGTATACATGTACATAAAGAGAAGATCAGGAAAAAAAATAAAAGCCAGCAGCTACACATATTGCAGCTGCTGGCTTTTAATAAATGGACACTGTCGGCAGTAGGGTTCGCGGCGTGAAGCCTGAAAGGCTACACTGCCACCACCATTGTGGGTAAAGGAACCCAGCAGCATAGTCTTTCGGCTTCGCGCCGGGAACCTTATTGCGCATGCACGAGGCCCCGTTCCTCTCTCCTATAAGCTGACAGCCAGGGGAGGAGGAGAAGGGAGCCCTGCAATGACGTCACTGCCACGTCATGGCCGCGGCCGGACTCTCGGAAGTGGGAAAGGATACCTGTCAAAGACAGGTATCCTGTCCCCCTCCCCCCGAAAGGTGCCAATTGTGGCACCAGAGGGGGGGGGAGGAATTCGATGAGCGGAAGTTCCATTTAAGGGTGAAGCTCCACTTAAGGAAAGACCACAGAGGTCTGTTTTTGGTCCTTGGGAGATAAATATAGAATGTATTCATAATCTGATAAATTATCTGAAAGATCAGGGGTGTGATTTCTCTGCTATATTATGTCCCTTTTTTTTAATTTTGATGTGAGAATACAAGTAATACGAGTGGCTGCAACATCTGGCCACTGAGACAGCTTAAGAAAGACAATGTGCAGCTTGTTAGTATAGTTTATTATGTTCCTCATTTAAAAAAAAACAGAAAAAACTGAGCTTTATCAAAAACCTCTTTTGCTTCTCACTTTTTTATCATTGAAATTTTACACATCCACCTTCCTAATAAATTTTATAATCTATAGACATGTTCAACTGCCACCCATCATGAACCTTAACCTATACCATGTGCAAAACACATCAGGCCAATAATCACTATGTGCAGGGCAAATAAATTGACTCCACTCCACCGGTGCCTGCAGGAAAAATGCAGGACCAAAAATATGATTTTATTATGACCACACCTGCCTGTAGTCCACATGCTACTGTTTGACTTACCTTTGCATAAACCTGAAAATTGATAGCTGTGCAAAATTAAAGCGTTAAAATGAAATGTTTTAGTGGAACTGTGGCTTCATATTAAAAAGTGCTACAGGACAGCTGCTACAGCTGCTAGTGCAGCTTCCTGTGATAGTGTGGCAACAATGCTGCACTGGTCCGGAATTTAGTACAGAATGGCTGCTTTCATGTAGGCTGTGCCTGCTTCTACTACAGAGAGATGAGAAGGTGTTAAAAAAAATGTCATGACTATCAGCATTGCCAATGCTAATTCACACGCCTGGAGCTAATCAATCAGCACCTAGGCAGTCCCACCCACTGCTTTCTGGACTGACAGCACTGCCTGAGACACAATGAAGGAGAATTTGGCTCAGTTAAAAAAAGTAAATAATGTTTTTGTTTATTTTATAAGGCTTGTGCATCACATATGTCTCATTTCCACTGAGCGCATCGGTTCGGGTTGCTTCAGTAAGGTACTCTATTTTGAGTGTTTCCATTATGAAAGTGACCCATATAACCAAACCATACCGCACCATTCAGGGTCCTGCTTCAGATGTGGGGCCATAGAAAATGATACAGTTTGGTTAGGGTGGAGCTACTGGCATCACACGATACATTCCACTGATTGGCGGACAGAAAAATGTCACTGTTCATGTCAAAGGAAAGCAAAACAAACACCATGTCACCATTCAATCCAGCTAATAGGTCCGACTTACAGTGGAAACTCTCACCTGAATAGGCCGGACCATTCTAACCCTTCCAAACTGTACCGTCCTGAACCGTTCCGCTTAGTGGAAAAAAGGCAATAGTGACTGGGTTTAGTATGTTGAGACTGTGATTTGATTGTTTACTATGATACTGGAGCCTTTAGTTGTAGTTTAAAAATTCTAATTTCTCATTCTTATTCGCAAGTATAGCAAAGTCTATTGAAAGAAACTCTCCACTCCCGCTTGCCTACCGTGCCAGCATTTTTTCCCTCAAAAAGGGGATGCTTTTACCAGACGATTCTTGTGATATTGCACATTCTGTGGTAGTGCTTGCAAAACAAGATTCCATAGTGTCCCTACCTATTCACAAAAAAAAAAAAAGTAACTTAGAAATAAAGACACCCTACATTTGACATGAAAAGTTGTCAGAGCATTATTAGTAATAATTATGTAGGGTGGCTGTTAGGAAGCAAGTCATACTAAATGTTTGGACACAAAACTGACACACTGATCTCATAGTATTTCAGACAATGGCGATGAAGAATCTTAAACTCCACAGAAAATAACCCCTTTACGTTGTATGCATCAACATCAGAGAAAAAGGTCACAACATGCTCAGATTCATGGCAATCATAATACATTAAGATAGCTATGCGACCTTCTAAAATTGGATAACTGCCTGTGTTTGTAAGGTATTGCCAAAAGGATGTATTTTGTGTGCATTTTTAAACAGTACCTTGCTTCCTATTGCACATTGTATGAAAGATGTATTTTGCTATAACACTAGTATATATTAGGACTTATTCTTTGTACATGGAATTGTTCCATGTTTCTGGGGCCAGCAAAAACTATTTTGCCAGATGCACAGGGCCACATGTTGCCTACTTCTACAATATCTTAAAGTGTACCTATTGTAAAACATGTAACAGCAGGTACCTTCCCATAGCTGCTTTCCACTTCGCATCCCCTCCATTATGCCCCTGTACCCCCAGAAACCCAACAGTGCAAGTTCTGGCCATTGTCCTGGTTGATGATTCCAGCCTAACTCTCTTCTACCCTATGTGTCTTTTTATTGATTGGTAGGGGTCACCCATCACAGTGATGCCTTCGGTAGTAATAAGCATGGGACACGGGCTGGGCCAGAGCCAGAAACTGGGTGGTTGGTAGGTACTTTCACCATCAGTTTCAGGGATGCAAGAACACTTTATAGGAGATACGATGTAGCAAGCAGAACTTATTCATTGTAAGTCAGACTTTAAATAAAAAATGAAAAACAATCACCAGAGGCTGGCTTTGAAGGGAATAGTGTTGTATACATGCAACTTATCAGCAGTGGCAGATGCCAGTTATATCTTGAAACTAGTGTTGGGCAAGCGGTTCGGCCCAAACATCGCCTGTTCAGCGAACACCCAAATTTGCCCCCCCACCCCAAAGAACCTTGTCCCCATGTTGATGGGGGCAAGGGTCTCTTTCCCACAACCCTGGGCTGTGGTTGTGGGGGTCTGCTGGCAGGTGTTATCAGATCTGCAAACCCCATCTAACAAGGACCCCCATACTCTTTTTATAGCCAAAAACTTGCATATAAGCCTTCAAAATGGGGCCTTTCATTTTTCAAGTTCTTGTCCAAACTTTTTACATGTTTAGACATTCTGGTGCGAATTTAATCGGCCCTTTTAGCAGCTCCTAAATACAACATCAGCATTTCCTCTTTCAGACCGTAATACTCTTTAATATGAACTATGTATGAATATATGTGTGTGTGCTAAAAATAAGTACAGTGGGTGTAAAAATGCTGCAGGATAAAAGCAGTGATCTGTGTAAATATGCGCAAGTAGAATCATTTTGTTTTGTTAGTGTGGGATATTTAAATGAGCTAGAAGGGGTTTAAACTGCACATAACTCTAGAACTGCTCATCTCTATAATATTAGGACTAAGTATCAAAATGAGGCTAAACATATACCTCTCATTTAATATATTTTTAAATTGAATAATACTTAACCATGTATTTAAATACATACATTAAAGATCTTTTGCTTATTCCAAGTCATTGAGCCAGAATAAGCATGTAAAAAACAGTAAAAAAAAAGGTAAACCCATACTTCCTGATTGCAGACATGTTCCAGGTCAGTGACCCAAAGTAATAAAGCAATTGGAATTAGCATAAAAGCCAAGCATCCAACACATTCAAAGGGAAGCAATGCCAGTCTACTTGTTTTCATCAGTACAGGTTTCCTTGAAAGTATAGCTGTTTAAAAACGTTTTCAAACCTTATGCAGACTCCATCCCCAGCCCTCCCCGACTATGCTCTGCAAAAGCACCCCTCCCTCCAGAGGTTTGATCTCAACAATATACTCCCAGTTGTTGACTAACTCTATTACAGGGAAACTCCCCTATGTAAACAAATGGGAACTAGACCTGGATATTGAACTAGATCCAGAACACTGGATTCAAATATGGACCAACACGAAATCTGCTTCAATAAATGTACTAGCTTGTGAAACTAATTACAAAGTTCTTACTAGAATGGTACCTAGTTCCTACTAGGATTGCGAAATTTGTGCCAAACTACCCTGAACATTGTTTCAGGGGCTGCTCATCTCCAGGAACATTCTTTCATGTCTGGTGGTCGTGCCCTAAAGCACAGTCATTCTGGTCAAAAATGTTTACAATAAGCAGTCAACTCACGGGTAAGGGGATCCCTCTGGACCCCAAAATCGCATTATTAAACCTCAAACCCGAAAATGTTTCACATAAACAATTTAAACTAATTACACAGCTCTTTACAGCTGCGAAACAAACATTGGCAAAGCATGGAAAACCCCTAATCTATCAATTAACGAAGTAACGAACAGAATGAACCTAGCTATGACTCACACCAAAATGATGGCAATTGACATGGACGTGACCGCCGGATTTGAAAGGACCTGGAAACCGTGGTATGAATATGCAGTACCCAATGTTATCAATGATGTTGTGGTATTACCATGGTAGCCCAGCCTGTTTAACAGTCTCCCTCTTATCTTATATCTTGATATTGACAGCTAAACCCGGATCACTCCTGCAGACACCCCCTTTTCCCCTCCCGGCTTTCCTCCCCACCCTCCCCCCCCCCCCGCTTTGGGCTCTAACCCCGATCTTCGATGTTATACCTGTTCATAGCATTGTTATAAGACTGAATTTGGTTGAAACTCTTACGTTAACGCATCAGGACTACTGCCTACACCACAGCCCTAAAACCATCTGGGCTAGTTGGAAGAAACAAAGCACCCAAATATAAACTTCAGAAAACTGGTCTCTTAGTTATAACCTCATCTGTACTATTAACATGTCCATTGAAGCCACCAGATTCACCTGTTGTGAACTTACCACTTATATAAACCAAGAAGTTATTCCATATCTGTATTTAAAGGGGTGTTCCAGCCAAAATTGTGTTTATTAAAAGTCAGCAGCTACAAAAAGTGTAGTTGCTGGCTTTTAATAAACACTCACTTACCTGGTCCTGCGTTCCAGCGACGCGCCGACCGGGGCTCCGCTCCTCTCCCCCCCTCCCCAGCCGGCGTCTCCATCTCCACTGTGGGCACCCAGCCGTGACAGCCTTTGGCTTCACGGCCGGGCACCCACTGCGCATGCGCGAGCCGCACTGCGCATGCGCGCGCGGCGCGGCTCGCCGCTAATTGGAGAGGCGATCGCATGGGACCTGTCAGTGTCCCATGTGATCGCCTACAGGGAGGGGCTGCAATAAGGCGATTAAGCCTAATCGCCTTACCAACCCCTCGGCGGAAGCAGGAAGTGGGACAGGAAGTCCCACTCCTACTGAAGCCCCCACTCCCCCCCAAAAAAATTACATGCCAAATGTGGCATGTATGGGGGTGAGGAGTGGAACAAGAGGAAGTTCCAAATTTGGGTGGAACTCCTCTTTAACTTATTTTATTTAGTTGAATTGTACATTCCTTTATGACTTCAATAAAGATATCTCGACAAGGAAAGTATAGCTGTATTGTGAATATAGAATTAAAAAGGAGCCAAAAGGTGCCTGATTATAGCATTGGAAGGTTTAGAGAAAACACGCCCCTCCCGTATCTCACAATGTAGTGTTTGGTGTTTGAATGGCCTGTTAAGAGGGGTTGGAAACAGGGTGGGTCTAAGCCAACGCAAAGCATGCCATTCAGTAATTCTGTATATGCAAAGGAAATTATGCGTTTTCTTTTGCAGACAGGGAGATGTCTTTTGCAAAAGAGGTAAGATCCCCCCACCTCCTGGTGCACGTTATCCAGTGCTTTTCATCTTTAGCTTTTACTGATATTATAGTTTTAACTGAATACTTAATTATGTTTTATATTGTTGCAAATGATAATTTGTAGTAACCCATAGTACCCATCGAAAATCCACCTTTCATTTATTTGCCTTTCTTAAATAATGAAAAGTAAATCTGGTTGAGTGCTTTGGGTCATTAGATGAATGCTTAACTACACATGAAACTTTAAGAGCTTAAAGAATGAGATTTTTTTTTTTCGTTGGCTCATTTGTCACACATTGATTTTAGCTGAGGCATATTCAGCAAAGGGATACATTTCAGGCTTACAAGCAATTAAAATCACATGCAGTGGAGACCATACGTGTGTTCACTGTACTTTAGGAGCAAGTGATTTATACGTATTGTAAAATGCACAGAGAGAGGCATATAGTATAGTATAGTATCCAAGTAAATGTGTATATATTTCAAGGTCATTAGAATAGTTCATTTAATATACAAGAATTTTCAAAATGTATAATTGGGTGTTTCCGTAAAGCATAATAGTGCTGCACATAATAAATGCATAAAAAAATCTAGATTAAACTTTAAGCCCTGGTTCACACTGGTACGATTTGACATGTCAAATTGGCGGCATTTGCAGGTAATTGCTGTTAATGGCACCATCCTAATCATTTGCAGCGCTGCCTCGATTTCAAAAAGTAGTTTATATACTCCTTTTTGCTATTTCGGCCCGCGATTTACATTGACATCTGTCCAAAAACCTGCACAGATGTCTCTGTAATCGCGGCCAAAATCGGGACTGACAGGAGGGCGTGAAATCGTGTGTGTTAAGCTGAACTCACACGGCTTCATTCCCGCAGCCTAGTCTGAACCTGGGCTTAAGAATGTATTCTGCAACACACTGTATAATGTTTAGGTAAAATATGGCTTTAATATGAGCCAATTATAACCAATTATCACTTTGCATACCTTTGCATTGGCCAACCAGATGAATTGAGTCATGACCTAATTCTAGGAAAATATTGTTGGTACCCTCCTAATTCATCACATCACAATGAATGACAGCTTAGCTTATACAGAGAAAAAAAAATAGAAACTACATTTGCATCATATTGGCAGAGTTTTTTTCTCTCGCTTTAGCCTACTTGTTTTATGATTGTTGAGATGGACCCTTAAAATAGTATGTTTTATTTTTTAAATACACTGTCTGGTAATTTAGCTATGTTATATACTCAACTGAGATGCAAAGCATAAATAGTAGTTGCAGTTTAAAATAGAACTCCATCTATAACTTTTTAACTTTGGATAGAGTGGTGGAGTGGGAGGAGCCTGTCATTTTTCTTTTCTGTCTGTGCCTCCCTGTTTTTGTCCACAATCTCCTATACGGCAATAAATACCATAATTGAAATATTTCCATTGATGACATATGTAGTAGACAAGTTAACCATTCCATACTGTATTCAAAATCTACAAGCTTTGAATACAATTTGTATTTGAAAAGAGCAAAAACAATTCAAACTCCACACTCTTATTAATATGTGAATGTTAAATCAACTGTGAAGCCGCTGTAAATCAATTTTTTACAGTGTATAATTATAAATGAATTTATGAACCCCATGAAGCAAGATGGCTGCCAGCACATGTCAGAGATAAGAAGCCAGCAAGGAGGTAAGACCATGACAGTCAGGCCTTTTACATTGGTAAAACCAAATGTAGATTTTGGGAAAGTATACGTGATCATGTCAGTTGTACTAAAGGTGGCGACTTGGTAAGCCCAGTAGCCCATCATTTTGCTCAATTTGATGATTATAAGTATGATACAATAAAACTCCTAGCATAAGAACGCATCCATCCACACCCATTTGATAAGACCACCTTGCAATGGGAATGTGGGAATGTAGATGGATCTTCAATTTAAATGGCTGCAAAAAACTGGACTTGAACGATAAACTCAGTTTTGCTCCACTCTTAGATACTTAAATCCAGTAAAGGAAACCAGCTATTGTATCCATATAGGCAGTTTGATAGCCCTATTATCTACCTTTCTGTGTAACCCCCCCCCCCCCCGTTTTTTCTAGTGCGGCTTCACTTGAAGACCACATGTCAGTACGACTTCAGGTGTGACTTGGCTGACATCTGTGTGACTTCATGCACAGATGTCTATGTAAGTCACACCTGAAATTGCCAAAAGTAGCGCAGGAACTACTTTTTAGATCGGTTTGGCACCGCAAAGTTGACGTTGCACCATTTTGAACAGTTCCATTGCCGACAATAGTGTGCCACTTGTCATGCGATTTGACCTGTCAAATCGCATGACAAGTCACACTGGTGTGTATGAGTACTTCTGCTATGTTGAACTATTGTTTTTCTGGAGGTTTTTTTTTCCCCCTCTTGGAAACCTCATAGTTGTTTATGAAATGAACATCCTCTGTTTTTGTATAGTATAAATATATATTTGTTATAACATTTGGATTTTAATTATAGAATAATGTATTGTTTGTTTCACTTATCAGCTATAATATCACAAAGATTGAAAAACAAAGTGAATCCTGAGGAAGCTCTTTTTGGGTGAAGCTCGTTGATCCATGTGTTCTTTATTACTCGTTGGTGTATAGATGTTCTTACCATATGTTTATAGCTGTGATCAAATGTTTTTTACATTATTTGTATACTTTTTTATTCTAAACCCATAGCTAGTAGTAGTTGGTCATACACATCTGGAATTGTTCTGTAATGTTGATGACGTTACGTGGCTTGTCCAAGCCACTCAGTCAGTCAGAAAAATACCACTGTAAATACTGGAAAATTTCCTTAAAACTGAAGAAACTACAAAACATTTTCAACTTTACCAAACTAGTCCAGCTTAACCACTTAAGACCCGGACCAAAATGCAGGTAAAGGACCAGGCCCTTTTTGTGATTCGGCACTGTGTCGCTTTAACAGACAATTGCGCGGTCGTGCGACGTGGCTCCCAAACAAAATGTACGTCCTTTTCTTCCCACAAATAGAGCTTTCTTTTGGTGGTATTTGATCGCCTCTGCGATTTTTATTTTTTGCGCTATATACAAAAATAGAGCAACATTTTTGAAAAAAAAACAATATTTTTTACTTTATGTTATAAGAAAAATCAAATAAACTAAATTTCAGTCAAACATTTAGGCCAAAATGTATTTAGCCACATGTCTTTAGTAAAAAAAAAAATCACAATAAAAAAAAAAAAATAGCTACCTAGCGGGTACAGCGACACTAATACAGCGATCAGAAAAATGATTGCTTAGTGACGCTGGAAATATGGAGTGAAAGGGTTAACTAGGGCGGTGGTCAAGGGGTTAAAAAACTTTATTAGGGGGGGTACGGGGCTACCTATCTCTTTGCTAATGCTAGCAGCATGAGGATTAAAAATAATGTAACTAACTACTACTAGCTATACCATGACCTGAATAAATGAGAACCTTTACAGAACATACTTCATAGCCCATAATTTTGCAACTGTGTGTGACTTCCCTACTCGCCTGCTTTATGGACTATAAATTACTACTATAACCTTATTATATTATCTTACCCTCAGTTTACAGACAATCACTTGCAAAGAAAGTCTCCTTTCATTTGTGTTCTGAAGTATGATGATTCAAAATATAAATACAATTTTAGGCCAATAAATTAGGGGAACTAAAATTGAATTTCTGGATCAGTTCATGACTTTTAACATGCATGAAATAATGTGTTTTATATATTTGCCTGCAATTTTTATAGTAGTGTTTTTTCAGCCCTTACGGAGAATCGGATCATTTATAAACATGCTTGTATCATGTGCTGTACCTTATAAAAATATCAAACATATTATAGTTTAATTATGACCAGGTATTATAGTTTAATTATGACCATCATTAGAGTAGCTTTGCTTTGCTTGGAGAGTATGTATTTGGATGACAGAAATGTCAAATACCTTTGCTCTCAAGTATATCAAGTGCTCATCTGAGTGAATCCACACTTGACAGTCCATCCTCTTGTTTGCTCGAGCGCGGCTGAACTGTGGAGCCGCAACATTCCACAGTTTGATAGTCGATGTAATATACAGAGTGCTATATTTGGTATTATTTTTACTTATTTTTCTTTTTAACCAGTTATGGTATACAGAGAATGGTTGGGACTGTGTAAGTTGCAGGATCCACATAACAAGATATTAATGAATAATAGAAATGTTGTGATGCTTTAGAGGTCCCACGTCCAGGTTTAAAGGATGTGCATATTAGAAAATGTACTTTTTTACCTCACTGGCCTTTTCTATGCCATCTGCTGGATTTTCTCTAGGTAATTACACTTGGGGAAGCAAATTACTGATTATCATCTTTTTGACCTGAATTGTTCTGAACTCACCAACTAGCTGCTGAAACGTGATGAGAAATTGTGATGATTTTATGAACAAAATTTACCTTATTTATACTTTTTAGAATTAACTATTAAAACCAAACAAAATATTTTTATTTTTTTGTGCTAAAGCTTGGCACTAAAGCTCTCGTCAGCCCTACACTCAGTTATTCTATGTAGAACAGATGTACAGTACAGTTGTGCTCATAAGTTTACATACCCTGGCAGATTTTATGAATTTTTGGCCATTTTTCAGAGAATATGAATGATAACACAAAAGCTTTTCATTCACTCATGGTTAGTGTTTGGCTAAAGCCTTTTATTATCAATCAACTGTGTTTACTCTTTTAAAATCATAATGGCAACAGAAACTACCCAAATGACCCTGATCAAAAGTTTACATACCTCAGTTCTTAATAACATGTATTGCCCCCTTTAACAGCGTTAAGTCTGGCTCAATAATATTGAGGTCAGGAGACTAAGATGGCAACTCTAGAACCTTCACTTTATTCTGCTGCAGCCAGGTCAACTTGCCGTTGTGTTTTGGATCATTGTCATGTTGGAATGTCCAAGAACGTCTCGTGTGCAGCTCCCTGGCTGATGAATGCAAATGTTCCTCCAGTTTTTTGATATCATACTGAATTTATCTTGCCATCCATTTGGACAAAATTTCCTGTGCCTTTGTAGCTCACACATGTCTAAAACATCAGCGATCCACCTCCGTGTTTCACAGTAGGAATGGTGTAACTTTCATTATAGGCCTTGTTGACTCCTCTCCAAATGTAGCGTGTATGGTTTTTGCCCAAAAAGCAAAATTTTGGTCTCTTCATTCAAAACGACTTTGTGCCAGAAGGTTTGAGGCTTGTCTATGTGCTGTTTGGTGCATTGTAAGTGGGATACTTTGTGGAATCTGCATAGTAATGGCTTTATTCTGGTGACTCGACCATGCAGCCCATCTTTCTTCAAGTGTCTCCTTATTGTGCATCTTGAAGAAACAGCCACACCACATATTTTTTTAGAGAGTCCTGTATTTCACCTGAAGTTATTTGTGTGTTTTTCTTTGCATCCCAAATTATTTTCCTGGCAGTTGTGGCTGAAATTTTAGTTGGTATACCTGATCATCGTTTGGTTTCAACAGAACCCCTCATTTCCCACTTCTTGATTAGAGTTTGAACACTGCTGATTGGCATTCTCAATTCCTTGGATATCTTTTTATATCCCTTTCCTGTTTTATACAGTTCAACTACCTTTTACTGCAGATCCTTTGACAATTCTTTTGCTTTCCGCATGACTCAGAATCCAGAAACATCAATGCAGCACTGGATGAAAGATGCAAGGGTCTGCCAGGAGTCCAGAAACTCATTGACCTTTTATACACACACACACACACACACTAATTACAAGCAAACAGATCACAGGTGAGGATAGTTACCTTTAATAGGCGTTCAAACACATCATTACATTTTAAAAATAGTAAACACAGTTGATTGAAAGTACATGGTTTCAGCCAAACACTAACCATGAGTAAAATAAATGTTTTTGTGTTATCTCATATTCTCTGAAAAATGTCCAAGAAATCATACATACTTGGGAAAGGCAGCTGACTGTATTGCATACAGGATTCACTGTAACAAAAAACTCAGCTGTGTTTTACCACTGTGTACCTTGTTTTTGTTTAGCTCTGTCTTCCACAAGCAGGGGTTGGCATTTGCCTCCACTCTTCTGGGGATGCAAACAAACAAAAAATCTGAAAACAAACAAACAATGAATTGCAGCCACTGTGCCATCAAACGCAGCCACTGTGCCATCAAATGCTTCCACTGTGCCATCAAATGCTGCCACTGTGTCCATCAAATGCAGCCACTGTGCCCATCAATGCTGCCACTGTGCCCATCAATGCTGCCGCTGTGCCATCAAATGCCACCACTGTGCCCAACAAATGCAGCCACTGTGCCAAATGCCACCATTGTGCCCATCAAATGCCGCCACTGTGCTAATCAAATGCTGCTACTGCGACCGCTGCCTGCTCGCCGTCTGCCCAGTACTTACCCTGTCTTGGTGGGGCAGCGGGTGATGGTGGCGATCGGTGTGGTCCATGTGTCTCCCCCCAGCCTCCCCTCCCATTAGGGCCATATCCCGACATCGCTGTAATATATTTGTTAGAACAGCGATGATGACACCTCTTTACCTGCTAATGCATCAATATGAAAATATTATTTATTTATTTTTATATATATCTTTTTCATTGTATACTGCATATGAGACCCAATTGCTGCCAATAGATATCCTAGTGTACCATTGCAACTTATCTATAGAGACATTAACCTAAGCATGCCTCCACCTGTTCCTAGGAAAAGAGGTTATAGATGAGCAGTTCAAAAAACAAATCGGAACTCCACATGCATGTTTATGACCTTTTCTCTTATATATATATTTTTATATATATATTTTTTATATATATATTTTCTAACAGTCCAGCAATCATATTACTTTTTCTTTTTTCTTTTCTCTTTCCTCTACCTTTCTCCTTACATCTCTAAACGTCTCTACCTCCTTGATTTATTTGAGCTACTATCATCTCCCCAATAGATACTTCAATATAGGGGAGAGATTTTAGAAGGTGCTTTCAGCGACCAATACTTGGTGGGTACAATGTGAATGAATAATCTACAAACTGGGTATAAGCAATCACCGCAATCAATGACACTCCAAACAAACATACGTCTTTTGTCTTGTCTTTTTTAATTCCTCTTCCTCTAAACAAACAAACAATGATGGGTTAAGAGGGAGTGACACTATAAAGAGGGAACTCCTGTCCATCATTACCACGCCCAGATGAAGCTACGCCCTAAACAGCGAAACTAGTCGGCGCCTTTCCTACTGACTGTCCAATCTGTCTAATAGACCGCTTTCCCCTGGTCTATATGATTCCACCATAACGGTGCCTCAATGGAATCCAAGCATATGGAGAAAGAGCAAAACCTGATCGATATATAATTGCGAACTACAGATGAACAAGAACCCAAAGCACTAGTGCCTTCTCTTCAGGTGAAAATTCTACAAACGATCGATGGTACTGTTGGCTATAAAGTGATTTCACCTCAGCCTATTTAATGAAAAATATACTGCCTGAATGAACGTATATAAATCAGTGTACCAACGGCCCCTGAAGATAAAAAGGCTCTTCATATGATATGTTTCAATTTACAACATATGAATCAGTGCACCAACGGACCCTGAAAACACCAGGGTTCTTCATAGGACATGTCCCAAAGTGTTTCAAACTACACACTTACCCGCAACTGAACAAGACGCTTCAATCAAGTCCTGGTAACGTACTGCACTTTAAACTCTGCTTACCCACTGAAGTATACATTATTATCTTGTGAAGACTAGCGGTGAACTGTCCTATAATAGCATCTATAGTGCGATGGATCAAATACCACAAGGCTAAACATAGCAATATGATAGAGTAATTGGAAAATATTGTGGCTGCAGCCTATTATATCCTTATTTTTCATATCTCTCTTCCCTTCTCTATCTATCTTTAATCCTCTTTTGCGCATATATATATATACATATATTATTTTTGCTCGAGCACCTTGGTGGCAAAGGGGGAATATTCTATCTCAAATTATTCTATACTTATTACTATTATAATTTTTCTAGTTACTCAGTGTGGGATATTTTTTTCTCTCCCTGAGTGAGATAGACTTTCCTCTTTTCCATACATAGACGTCCGGACAGTCTTTTAATTCTATATTTTTGTACTCTTTAAATACGTATGTGTATGCTAGAATCAATTCTAATCCTTTCTCTGATCGCATAATATTGATACCCTAGCCTCCCTACAAATATTCCTCATATCTATGTTATTAAATAATCATTAAAAGTTTTATTATTATACTTTGGATTTACCTATGAGTCAGTGTGTTCACTTTAGTCTCTCTAGTTTTCAGCGCTTCATGCCTGAAATATTTTTTCTCCCCTCCCATTAGGCATCCAATTGCAGCACCTGTCGTTTCAGCCAATTATGTGATAGGTAACAGACCAGGTGGTTCAGTGTTAGGAAAGCAAATATTAATTTGCTTTTCTAACACACCTGAGTGAACTGCGAGCAACAAGCATGGCACTTGCAGTGCATCACCGGATTCTGCTCGCAATTTGGAAACACCACAAATCGCGGGATGCCCTTGCGATCCCCGCTTTTTGGAGTGGCACAAAACTGGGGCGTGATTTAGCCACAATTGTAGCCTGACGATTCACACTAAAAATGTGCAAACAGAATCGTGGGATGCCCAACACTCAAAAAAAGTACAAGAACTTCTTTTGGGGGTCCCGTGATTCTGTTTGCATGTTTTTACCATGATTTGTTGGGCGACAATCGTGGCAAAATCACACCGCGATTTGGTGCCATTCAAAATAGTGGGGATCGCAAGGGCATCCCGTGATTTGCAGGGTTTCCAAATCACGGGAATAATCAAGCAATTCCGCCTACAAAATAGAATGACAAGGTGTAAATGGAGCCTTGAAGTAGTTTTACTTAAGTAATCCTTGTGAACTGCAACTGTATTATTTTGTTTTATATAACAAGTTATATAATGTTGTCAGGATAGCCTAATTTTATGTTTACTGTCTACTTTAAAGCGTGCATTTGGGCCAAGTTGTCCCACATTTTGTTCACTAACAGATGTGCCTGCTGGGTGTGTAAGTCGTGTTCACAATCTCACAGGTGCACTGTAAACAATATATGTAGCATAACCTACATACAGTATACAGTGCTGTGTTCTGTCAGAAGAACGGGGGGGCTTCCTTTCCTGTCCCGCTCCCGATTTTTTTTTTGAGCCATTAGCAGAATGCTTTGTATTCTGTCAATGAGTACACAGCACACACAATTTTACAGCAATTTTGGATTAGTACTACTTTGCCACAACTTTGGCATTAACCAATGAAAACATACATGGTGTGAGGTAATTCCTTTTCCTGCCATAGTTGTTTCCAGTTCCTGTTTGCTTCCTGGTTGTTGTGGTGTGTTGTGACAGAAAATGTTTGCTACTCAATATATTGCCACAGCAGTTGTTGAATAAAGACAGACATAAAAACCTTACAGTTGTTCTGCCCCTCACCACTCCATCTAAAAAAAAAAAAAAAAAAACACTTTATTATATTTTATGTACAGTACATTAGCATTAGCAGTTGTTCAATTATTTAAATTATATTTTGCAATTTTGCACCGATGTAACATAAAAATGCTTCAGAATCAGAACCTAATGAATAGAGAAAAAAATATCAAAATGCTCCCATACAGTTTATTTATGTCTACAGTGGATTTCTGAATTAGTCGTTTTTTGTTAGAAGGAGCACTCCCTTCATTATGTTACTGTTGTGCTTAGCATGAACACAGAGACATTTGCCATAGTGCCTTCTTACAGACATTTCATAGAATGGCGTAGCGAAAAAGGATTTCCTGCTAATGGTAACAAAAGTCACTCAGTGGTGAGTCGTGTAATGCCCTGATTTAGGGTTTGCATGGAATGATTAGCGCATTGCTGTGGTGATTTCAACAGCACGAGCCTCAAAGCTTCTGGCAGTCATGAAACACATCAAAATAAATATTCAAAAGGGTTTAGTGTGTTTTCCTTCTCCATTTCAACCCACGCAGTTTTGACTGCTGATTCCTCTTGAGATATCTTAATTTTGCCCAGTAGCTTTTTAGCTGCCTGTTACAGTTGCCTATTTGTAGAGAGAGGAATTTTCTTGCTTCTCCCCTAGTCACGTATCTTAGAGACGATGTGATTCCCACATTTGATGTTCGTAGTAGAGCAGCTGCAGGCGGGGTACTCCCTCAGATATCCCTTGACGATGTCTGTATATCTAAGCCTGCATGTTCAGCAGTATAATTAGCAGTGAAAGGGTTTCGACACCTCTGTAGAGTGTTCATTTTAATCTGTGTTTTCCTGTTACTCCATGTAACATAAAGGGGATTTTCAGTTCTAAGTGTTTTCTACTTTACTAGTACGGATCCAGTCACCTCTTGAACTGCTTGGAAATCAAGGTCCCACTTACACTTCACGTGCAAAGAGAATTCTACTGCGCTGCTGCGAGTGTTGGAATGTGACCAATAGAACCGTGAACTAAAGCTGCTGTATCTATAGGTAACAAGCCGCTAGTGAATATGTAAAAAAGAGAGTGATAAGCGCTAAAGTAAATGTGAAAAGTGTACAATGATATATACGTGCAATATAAATCAAATCAGAATCAAACAAAATCACACAAAGTGCTGAGCTGGTGAGTGGTGAAGCAAGCTAACACAATAAATGTAGGTAGCTACACCCTATAGGCTGGGTGAGCAATGTGTAACAAAATAATAGTCTATGGTGAAGAGACACGATGGGTTAAGGTTGACTGGTGGGTCTTCTGTGAGGGGTGAGCTCATCCAGAAAACGATCTCATATTGCCCTTACCTTAGGGTGATGGTAATAGTGCAGTCGGTAGGCAATGGTGGTTCCTTTTCTTGTATTCTCTATGGGATATCCTGACGCTGTATATAGAGTGATCGTCCGTGGTGGAGGTCCAGGATCTAGCAGCTCATGATGCCAAGTGGAAGCGTGGGATAAAGAATACCAAAAATAGTGAAGCCCGTATAACAAGAGGGGGGTTTAATAAAAAATAAGCCTCTTACATGAAGGTTATAAAAAATCTCATCCCTGAAGAAGTCACGAGACCGTGACGTAACGACGTAGGAAGTGCGACCACGTGACACTCACAGCCAACCGGAGGCTAACAGACGCAAGACGGCGTTTGTATTCGCCGTGCTCTGTACTCAGCTGTTTGTTTGGCGCGTTTTTTATAACCTTCATGTAAGAGGCTTATTTTTTATTAAACCCCCCTCTTGTTATACGGGCTTCACTATTTTTGGTATTCTTTATCCCACGCTTCCACTTGGCATCATGAGCTGCTAGATCCTGGACCTCCACCACGGACGATCACTCTATATACAGCGTCAGGATATCCCATAGAGAATACAAGAAAAGGAACCACCATTGCCTACCGACTGCACTATTACCATCACCCTAAGGTAAGGGCAATATGAGATCGTTTTCTGGATGAGCTCACCCCTCACAGAAGACCCACCAGTCAACCTTAACCCATCGTGTCTCTTCACCATAGACTATTATTTTGTTACACATTGCTCACCCAGCCTATAGGGTGTAGCTACCTACATTTATTGTGTTAGCTTGCTTCACCACTCACCAGCTCAGCACTTTGTGTGATTTTGTTTGATTCTGATTTGATTTATATTGCACGTATATATCATTGTACACTTTTCACATTTACTTTAGCGCTTATCACTCCCACTTACACTTCAGTTTTTACAAAAAGGTCTAAATTTTGCACATATTGGCCCGGATTCACGTAGCACTTATGCCAATGTATCTCGAGATACGCCGCCGTAAGTACAAATGTGCGCCGTTGTATCTATGCGCCGATTCCCTAAGCTAGGTACATTGAAAAATAAGGCTTCAACCGTCCGACGTAACTTGCCTACGCAGGCGTATCGTGGGCGTATAGTTACGCTGGACGCAACTGGCGTTCCCATTTTAAATATGCAAATGAGTAAGATACGCCGATTCACGAACATACTTGCGCCCAGCGCATGTTTTAAGCGTTTTGCGTAAGGGTTACATCCAACGTAAAGTTATTCCTCATATAGGAGGCGCAACCCATGCAAAGGTATGGACCAGAGAACGGACGCTATCAAATTTTTCGTTGTGTACGCCGTTTACGTAGTACGTGAATAGGGCTGGGTGTAGGTTACGTTCATCTCATAGGCAGTAATTTCGACGTGACTGTGAGCATGCACACTGGGATGCGTCCAAGATACGACGTTCGTTTTTAGTACTTGTTTTGAAGCTCAGCCCATCATTTGCATGGGGTCACGCTTCATTTAAATGTAACACGCCCACTTCCAGCCCACTTCCACTTACGTCAGCTTACGACGACGACTATAGGCTATGCCGGTGCAACGTTGGGAGCATTTGCTTTGTGAATTCTATGCTTGCCTCTCAACGTTGCGCCGGCGTAGCGTAAAAAAGATACGCTACGCCCGCATAAAGATGCGCCGATGTATGTGAATCTATCCCATTGTGGGGGCTTTTAATTGATGTTGGGTTTGGGTCGGGAGTTGCTTTTCTGCAGATTTAAAAATTAAAGGGGTTGTAAAGGTACATTTTTTTTCCCTAAATAGGTTCCTTTACCTTAGCACAGTCCTCCTTCACTTACCTCATCCTTCAATTTTGCTTTTAAATGTCCTTATTTCTTCTGAGAAATCCTCACTTCCTGTTCTTCTGTGTGTAACTCCACACAGTAATGCAAAGCTTTCTCCCTGGTGTGGAGTGTCATGCTCGCCCCCTCCCTTGGACCACAGGAGAGTCAGGACACCCACTAAGGCCGTGTACACACGGTGCAGTGACGTGGCGGCGTCAACGTCACCGCCACGTCACCGCGCCGTCTGCCGGCGGGGATTTTGGTTTGATCGTGTGTACACGATCAAACCAATACGTCCCCCGCAGACAGATTTGTTCAAATCGGTCTGCCCGATCGATTTGAACAAATCTGTCTGCTCGTGTGTATGGGGCCTTACACACAGTTTCTTCCTCTATCTGCAATGTAGAGAGGGTCCTGGCTCTCCTGTAGACCAAAGGAGGGGGCGAGAACGACACTCCACTCCAGGGAAAAAGTCTCACATTACTGTGTGGAGTTAATGCAAGCAGTACAAATATGTGAAATTAACCTATTATCAGTCTTCTACAGCCCCTGTAGAGCAGGGCTGGCTTGAGAGAAGAAGCAGCACAAGGACTCAGTCAGTTTATATGCTGATAAGGAGAATGCTGTGAAAAAAATCAGGATGACCAAGAGATAAACTATTATTTGTGCCGCATCTATTTTTTTTACAGACTGGAGTGGGTTCAGGGGAACGTAGGCTCAGAAAAAGTGGGCTGAATGATGTTGACCATTAGACTGAGATCCTCTACAAGAAAAAAGTGTACTGTGTAGACATTTCTGTATTGAAGACAAATATAGCAGCAACAGTGCCACTGTGAGGGTGGCAAAATTGACCTGGGAACTTCTGCTTTTATCGATAAGCCATAAAAAGTGTCATTTGTTTTGTTTTTTTCCCTTAAAGCGGAATTCCAGCCTTTTAATGTTTATTAAAAGTCAGCAGCTACAAAAAGTATAGCTGATGACTTTTAATAAACAGACACTTACCTGTTCCACGGTCCAGCGATGCGGGCGCACGGAGCGTCGCTCCTCTTCCCGCTCCTCTCCTCTCCATTCACACTCTGGGCACCCGGCCGCGACAGCTTTTGGCTTCACAGCCGGGCACGCACTGCAAATGCGTGAGTTGCGCTGCGCTCCCGGAGTGGACAGGTGATCTCCTGGGACCTGTCACATGTCCCAGGAGATCGCCTAGAGGGAGGGCCCGTCTAGGGGCAGAGGAGGAGTCGCCTAGGCGGAAGTAGGAAATTGGACAGAAAGTCCCACTCCTAACGAAGCCCCCACCCCGAAAAAAAATACATGCCAAATGTGGCATGTAATGGGGCGAGGAGTGCTTAAAGCGGAAGTTCCACTTTTGGGTTGAACTCTGCTTTAAGTAGATCACTTTTATACCCTTTGGTTGTTTTATAGATGATGTCAATAGATTTCCCCAAAATCCTTGAAGCCATAAGACATATTTTAGATTATATTACAAAAGGACCCAAATGTCTTTCTTGTTTTTTTGGTGTTTCAGAGTTTACCTATAATGGCTTATTCTTTAAAACATATGAGCATGTGCTTTGTTCTAGAACTCTAGGCAGAACTATAATGAAAGTAAAACAAGGACTCCAACCTTGCTGTTATATTGGCTGCTTCAGATGAATAATGTATTGTGGTTCTAATTTAATATTCCTTAGTGATTATTCTTTTTGTTCAATAATATACTGATCTTTTAATATTCTTTTACTGTTCATTTTAAACCTGTAATAATTATAATTTCTAGACTGCTTTGGTTAAGGTGTATTTTTTTTTTTTTTTTTACAGGAACATTTTACACCTGAATGCAAATTCAAAGAGTCAGTGTTTGAAAACTATTATGTGACGTACTCCTCGATGATCTACAGACAGCAACATTCGGGGAGGAGCTGGTTTTTGGGTCTCAACAAAGAAGGTGAAATTATGAAAGGCAACCATGTAAAGAAAAACAAACCTGCAGCTCACTTCCTGCCAAAACCATTGAAAGGTAAATTATTACATCATACAGATCATATGATAACGTGGGACGTAAATAAGGTGTGCATTTTAAAACAAAGTGCACTTATCTGTTTTTGGCCCTTAACCTTGACCTAACCCACTTCCCCTTCTCCAACGGATGCATACTTACCTTGATCTGATGGATTCGTCTTCTAGTAATTGTTTACATCCAGTGCCACAAGTCTTCCTGTCCTGATTGTGCCCACACATTACAGCCCAATAGAATTTTATGTTTGTGTCTCAAGGTTGGCAACCAAGGTAGATGCCCTTATATAATTTAATGGGGCTGTAATGTGCAGGCTTGACCAGGATGTAAACAAGAAACTGTCTGACCACTGTAAGGCCACGTACACACAATCAGTCCATCTGATGAGAACGGTCCGAAGGAGCGTTTTCATCGGTCAACCGATGAAGCTGACTGATGGTCTGATGTGCCTGATGTGCCATTGGTTAACCACTTAAGACCCGGACCAATACGCTGGTAAATGACCCAAGGTGTTTTTGCGATTCGGCACTGCGTCGCTTTAACAGACAATTGCGCGGTCGTGCGACGTGGCTCCCAAACATAATTTGCGTCCTTTTCTTCCCACAAATAGAGCTTTCTTTTGGTGGTATTTGATCACCTCTGCGATTTTTATTTTTTGCGCTATATACAAAAATAGAGCGACATTTTTGAAAAAAAAAAACACTATTTTTTACTTTTTGTTAAAAAAAAAATCAAATAAACTAAATTTTAGTCAAACATTTAGGCCAAAATGTATTTAGCCACATGTCTTTAGTAAAAAAAAAAATCGCAATAAAAAAAAATAGCTACCTAGCGGGAACAGCGACACTAATACAGCGATCAGAAAAATGATCGCTTAGTGACGCTGGCAATAGGGAGTGAAAGGGTTAACTATGGCGGTGATCAGGGGGTTAAAACTTTATTAGGGGGGGTGGGGGGGCTATCCTGAACCTAACACTAACTGACTTTTACACTGCCTGTCACACTGACACTAAATGCAGTGATTAGATCACTGCATTCAGTGACACTGTGACAGGGGGGGTGGGGGGCAGATCGCAAGGGGTTAAGTGTGCCTATGTGTGTGTATGTCAGTGTAGTGTTAGTGCACACTTACTGTGAGGTGTTCCTCTCATCGCAGCGGTTGGAAATACCGCTGCGATGAGAGATTACATCACTTCCCCCTTCCTGTGTTTACACAGGAGGAGGAAGTGACACGAAGGGGGAGTGCAGCGATTGGCTGGGAGCGACCGCGGGGGGGCGGGCAAACACAGACATCCGCCCGCTCGTCCCGGATCGCTCCCGGAGACACGGGGACCGCCGCACGCCGCGGAGGGGGTCCCGATCGGACCCCCGACCCGCTACTGGGCGAGGACGTAAATTTACGCCCTTGTGCCCAGCCGTGCCATTCTGTGGCCGTAAATGTGCGTGCGGAGGTCCTTAAGTGGTTAAAAAAAAAAAAAACGATTGTGTCAGAACGCGGTGACGTAAAACACAATGATGTGCTGAAAAAAACGAAGTTCAATGCTTCCAAGCATGCGTTGACTCGATTCTGAGCATGCACAGCTTTTTAACCGATGCTTTTGCATACTAACGATCGGTTTTGACCTATCGGTTAGGTGTCCATCGGGTTCAAATTTTAAAGCAAGTTCTATTTTTTTTGACCGAAGGATAACTGACCGATGGGGCCCACACACGATTGGTTTGGACCGATGAAACGGGCCTTCAGTCTGTTTTCATTGCTTTTGATCGATCGTGTTTACGTGCCTTAGTATGCAGAGAGGGAAGATGGGTAGGGCTAGAATGGATTTGGGCAAAAGAAATAGGTGTACTTTCTTTTGAAGTGAACTCTTCCATTGAAAGGTGTTTTATATACCTTTTGATAATGTCGTAAATAATTATGGATTACTGTGCACAGAGGATATGAAATATCTACATTCTGGAAAATAAATTAAAATGACCTGTAGAAATAAAATAAAAAGTTGTGCAAAAAATGTTAAGTATGCTGTACATCAATTATGGGGAACCTTGAAGGTAAGAAGAAGAGATTTGTCAGATTCAGTGTAAATGTTCCCTTGACGTCTGTAGTTATCATGGGTGTGTGGTGCTTAGCTGGCATGTTGATTGATAGTCTGGTTTAAAGCATATTTATACTATTTTAGGATAGACTGTTTAAAGTCTTTCTCAGACTAGCTATACCTAAAAAGCTAAATTACTTACCCTTTCTCTTGTACTGCTCACATAATCAAAAGCCTAGGCATTTGGTCATGTGATCTCTTTTAAAGGAGAGGATCAGTGTTCGAATTGGCTGATTCTTCCTTTTAGCAGATGGAGATTACAAAATGCCTAGGCTTTTGGTCACATAACAAGCTTTGTTGGGAGCCTGAAACAGCATTTTTCTTAAATAAGTAATAAGTATCGTATTTGTCGGCGTATAACACGCACAGGCCTATAACACGCACCCTAACTTTAATGCCACGTACACACGATCGGTTCATCTGATGAAAACGGACCGATGGATTTTTTCATCAGATATCCCATGGGTCTTCAAACTACGGCCCTCCAGTTGTTCAGGAACTACAATTCCCATCATGCCTAGTCATGTCTGTGAATGTCAGAGTTTTACAATGCCTCATGGGATGTGTAGTTCCACAACAGCTGGAGGGCCGTAGTTTGAGGATCCCTGAGATATCCGATGAAGCTGACTTTCCTCAGTCTTGCCTACACACCATCAGTTAAAAATCTGATCATGTCCAACGTGGTGACGTAAAACACAACAACGTGCAGAGAAAAATTAAGTTCAATGCTTCCGAGCATGCGTCGACTTGATTCTGAGCATGCATGGATTTTTGACCGTTGGATTTCCCCACAAAATCGTTTTATTTCTATCGTTTTTTTAAATATCAGTTAATTTTAAAACAGGTTCTAAGTTTTTTCACCGATGGGAAAAAAAAACGATGGGGCCCACACGATGAAAACGATTGTGTGTACAGGGCATAAGAGGGAAGTTTCAGGAAAAAAAATTTCCACAGCCCCCTGCGTATAACACGCAGGCACAGTTAACCCTCTATTTTCAGGGTAAAAAAGTGAGTGTTATACGCCAATAAATACAGTAATCCTTTCTATTACACTTTATTTATCCACCAGAACTGTTGACACACAGTAGGTTTCAATTAACATGTTTTTTGGAAAGGCTTATAGCATATCTAAATGCAAAAAAAAATGGATGTATTGCAGCTTAGTAAGAAGGGAACTGCCACTCCAGGTGAGTGCACTAAGCAATCAGTGTCCTCTCAGAAGCATGGGTGCAGGCAATGCATGGAACAAAACTTGAAAAAAAGATTGGACAGCCGCACTTAAAAAATCCTTCAAAAGGTCGCCTTTAATAGTAAAACGAAACAGCACTACAAATCACAGCAGGCAGTGAGGTATAAGCTGATGCATTTTGCACTGTAATATCAGCACTTAGTCATAGATAAAACTAGCTAGGCCTAATCGCTGACATTACAGTGCGAAATGCGTCAGTTTTTACCCCACTGCCTGCTGTGATTTGTAGTGCTGTTTCTTTTTACTATTAAAGCGACCTTTTTAAGGATTTTTGGAAGTGCGGCTGTCCAACCTTTCTCTTTTCAAGTTTTATTGCAGCTTAGTAATCCTTACTAAGTGGTGGCCGCATCAGTTTTCTTTCAAGCTTTTTCTTTTTTGTTTCACCTGAGGATTCTGTCAGTAAAAATTCCAGTACAAGGATGATAACCCTCACTTATGCCTCATACACACGGTCAGGACTTTCCAAGAAAAAAAGTCTGACAGGCTTTTATTCTCGGAAAGTCCGACCATGTGTTGACTCCATCTGACTTTTTTGGTCGGAAGTCCGACGGACCTAAGACCTGTTCTCTTTCATTCCAACGGACTCACGGCAGACTTTTGCATGGTCAAAATAGAAAATATAAAAAAAAAAAATATAGGAAACATTAGTATATAAACAAACCTAAAATAAACTAAAAAAAACTTTTATAAAATAAATAAATGAAGAAAACTATTATAGTTTTCCCTTATGATTATGTAAGTCACAATTAAGTATTATACATATTATTCTATACATTTTATGTCTCTGTTGTTGGAATCTCAAAATAGGAATTTATTATTACTAAGTACATCTCCTACAAGTAAGATGTTATATTTTTACTGTATTCCAGTACAAAGAAACTGATACATTTTTCCTAATTCTCAGTAAATAAAATTCATTTAATCCATGGGAAATGTGCTTTGGTGCAGTTGCATAGTTTTTTTCTTTTTCTAATTAATTTCGACTTAACGTTGTGGTGGGTTATTTACCAGCAAGACCATCAATTCTGGCAATACTTCAAGAGCCTCCTGTTCTTCTAATGACGCTCATTCATCTCCCAGCAGGTGTTAAAACTTGTTTCACTTTCTACATTTTGTCTGAAAACATTGCTGCCTTCTGTGAACTGACATTCTATACTGTACATGTTAGTGAGCAGAGTGTATTATTTACCTATATTCATAAATATACCTAGTTCGAACCATAATAAAATTAATTATAAATCTTATTGGATTGAAGTATATTGTGAACCCAGTAACCTAAATCCCATAAAAGAAAGTAATTCTAAACTCAATTTTTTTTTTTTTTTTTACCTTAATGCATTTTCTGCATTAAGGTGATTTTAAATCAGGTACTGATGTTAGATTATTAATGTATACATAAGGACTGCAGAAATATTAAGCTGCAAACTATTTATGAAATTATTGATTGAGATTTCCTTTTTGCACAGCTTTATTCTTGGTCATTGTGAATTGTTTAGCTTTTGGTAAACTTTGTATTTGCACTTAACCTTTAAAAGCAAATGCAGCTTTGTTGTAAAGTTTAGACGTAATTCTTTGTCTTGCATGTACTTGACTCTTTCTTTCAATATATATTTTGTTCGTACCAAATGATTAAGATGAATGGGAAAGTTCTGCTCTATAAGGTCACTTAAAGGGGTTATATATATATATTTTAAATAACAAACATGTCATACTTACCTCAACTGTGCAGTTTGTTTTGACCCCAAACCTGGTCTCCTGGGATCCCTCGGCGGCTGTCGCGACTCCTCCCTGGGGAGTTAGCTTGTGGGCGTGCTCCTGTGATACAGGCGGCAGCTATAGCCGCTGTCTGTATCACTCAACCCTGCCCCCGATGCGCAACGTCATTGATTTGATCAATAGCAGCAGGAGCCAATGGCTGCGCTGCTATCAATCTCCAATGATGAGCCGCCTTAAGCTGGAGGAAAATATTGCAGGAACAAGCCCACGGAGTTTCGTGGCTTAGGTAAGTAAAACGGGGGGCTGGAGTGCAAGGTGTTTTTTCACTTTAATGCATAGGATGCATTAAGGTGAAAAAACACAAAGCTTTACAACCCCTTTAAGGCTTCTAATTGGTTTCTATCCCCTTTTTGCATATATACGCAAAATGCCTACTAGCACTTACTGTATAAACAGGAGACACAAGAGAGCTCCTGTAAGTGCAGAACATTCAGTCATTTAGTAAAAATGCTAATTAGCCACAAATTAGCCACATTAAGTAAGAATTAACGCACATATCAAGCTTAAAAGCCATCATCCATGAGGACCTGGGAAATCTTAAGCAGATGGGAGCAACACCGCCAGTGTTAGGAGATGCAAAAACTCAAAACCAGAAAATATTTAAGCTCAGAAGCCAGTTTGAGAGCATGAGATCAGATGCTGAAGGGTGTGGAGAGGGCGTGAGTACATGATTAAGGCGGTAATGCCTCTTTCTGAAACCTGCCATTGATTGAGTATGACAGTAATGAGACATTGCTGTCTCGAGCTGATGTATGTTCTGGTTTTGAGCTTGTGCATCTCCTAACACTGGCGGTGTTGCTCTCATTTCCCTGGTTTAGATGAACCAGGTCTTCATTGATGATGCACTTTTATTCCTTTTTGATTTAAGTTGCTACTTTGCATTTTTTGCTAATACATGGGTAATTTTCTGCAATTAGAAGTGCCCTCTTGTGTTGCCTTTACATTACTACAGATATTCCTACTACATTACTACAGAGTCCTTTGAAGACAGCTGCTATACCACATTGGGCATTGTTTACTTGTGCTCCCAGAGCTCTGTAGAGGAATCCTCTGGTCATTCATAGAGACCGGTCATATGGGCTTTCTGTCCTGTCCCAAAGAAAATCAACTCATGCAGCACTTCCCTCAGCCATTCACATGAAGCTTTGTATTTTATCAATGAACACAAGGCTTCCTCTGATTGGTTGAGGTGGAGTTTGTGACGTCATCTGCCTGCCTTTTCTCCTCAGAGGAAGCTTTGAATTCATTCATAAAAAATACAAGGCTTTCTGATAATAGCTAAACGATGGTCAGCCCAATTTGATTTTGTTCTGGGTACAGGATGTAAAGTCCTTCTGGTGGAACACAATGCTGTATATTGTTTGTAGCTGATGCTACATACAGTTTATACAGCACTTTCAGCTGGTGCATGTATTAGTGAAGGAAATAGTAAAGGTCCAAGCTGGTCCAAACAAACTACCGTATTTATCTGCCTATAGCGCGCACCGGCGTATGGGGCACACCCCTAATTTAGAAGGGAAATTCCTGGAAAAAAAATGAATTACTTACAGTTTTGGTGTCTTGCCCCGGCGTCCATCGGTGGCCTTGTTCGGTCCAGCGTCCGTTTGCGGCCGTGCGCGGGGTCCCTCCAGGTGTCTGTCTGCAGCTTCCTCGCTGCTTCCTCGCGGGGTTCGTTCGTCTGCAGGGTCCATCCAGTCCATCTGCACGTTGCCCGGGGTTGCGGCGGTGTTCGATTTTTAATTAGGCGCCGAGCCGAGAGGAGCCGGATTTCCTGTTTGTTTGGCTCCTCTCGGCTTCTCTCGGCTCCTCTTGTGTGGCTGCGGATGGAGCCAAGCGTAGCCGAGCCTAGCCGAGTGCGCAGTACACTCGGCTCCGCTCTAGGCTGCTGCGCTCGGCGCTTAATTCAAAAGACGAACACCGATGCAACAGTATCGGCGTATATCGTGCACCCACGATTTTCCCCTGATTTTAAGGGGAAAAAAGTGCGCGGTATACGCCGATAAATAATAATAATAATAAAGTTAAATCAAACCTAGAGTTCAGCTTTAAATATTAAAGTATCTTCTAATTTCTACCCTGTTACAATGTGAAAAATGCATGTTGCCATCTTTATTGTGTCCAGTTTGCTTCCTGTTGTAACATGACACATTTGTAGATTACATTCGGTTATAGGGTGACAAAGCTGTTTACTAGAGATGTGCATTCCTTTTTAACAAACCATAACAAACGTGTAGAATCCAAAATCTGACAGATCCGACATAAAAAGTGCTTTATTTTAGTTTTGTTGCGACAACAGTTCGATATACTGTAGATTAGACATGACGGTGACAATAGCAATCTGTGTCTATCGAATCTGCAGTCGAATGTGCCTAACCTATTCAACATAGAGAGAAAAGATTCAACATTATAGAGACATGAAGATTCGATGAAGCAGCTAAAAACATACGATCGCCGCTCGCGGATGTTTATGGTCAAATGCTCCGCCCATAGGCTATGGAAGAATTCTATGTTTGGTTGACTAGTAATAATAATTAATATAATTATTACTAGTCATACAACATTATAATTCTATTATAGCTTGTGGGCGGAGCATTTGACCGGAAATGTACTATTGTGGCGTCGTACAGTTTAGCTTCTTCGTCAAATCTTCTTAGAACATTCGACAGACAACATAAGCCATCAATTGACAGATTCAACCTTAATTAATTCAGATTTTCAAACGAATGCATTTTTTAACAAAACAAAATAAATAAAAACTAATTTCGGGAATAACTAAATTACATTTTTTTTTTTTGGACAGAACCGACATTGCAAAACAAAATATTTAAGTGTGCACATGTCTACTGTTTACAGCCTTTTGAATTCATAACACCATTGTCACCGTTTGCTCAGTGCTAACACCACAGTGCTAAGAGCCTATGTCAGCAATGCAGTGACGCAGTCTCTTCAATATTCAGTATTGAAGTTTGGTCACCTTGGAGGAAGAGGTTGGTCTTTCCCACCAGGTCATGCCAGACCCAGTCCCACTCCCCTTTTTTGGTGACTGACTGAGTTTTCAATCACTGTAGCAGGCATCTCAACCTGCAAAAATCAATTTCAGGGAGGTGGAAAACTAATTTCAGAGAGGTTCTACTCCACGCAGTAATGCTAAATAGGCAACTGCAGCCAAAATGCAGGAGACTCTCGTACCTCGCAGGAGACATGGGATGTCTGCTGTAGGCAGAAATTCAGAAGGATTGTTATAAGTTGGGGTCCTAAAGTGGGTGATGACATGGATGGGAGTGCCAGTGTATTTCTTCACCCACAGCCCTTGTCCATAAAAAAAGAAAGAAGAGTAGTAAGGGTAATAAATAAGCACCGGTGAGAGTGTGAAACGTGTTTACTTTCTTGTCCCCCACTGTGTGAGTTATCTCCTGTCGTTTGTTTTTTATCTGCAATAAAAGTGGATCGTCGGTGTTCAGCCAATCCGTATTTTTCTTTGTTCCCCATTGTATAGCATGCGAGCTGATATTGCACCTGATTGGAGGTTGTGTTTGAGATGGTTCAGAAGTGAAATCGCCTAGGAGCAGCAATGTATTCCCAGTAGTAATCATGTGATCGCTTCTAAAATAATTGTAAACATTTTCTATCTGTCATACTATCTTTATTATTTTACTAAAGGTTTTGAAATTGTATATTTATTGCATTTGTTGATACTTGTCATATCTGCTTTAATACTTTTTTTTCTACTTTTTTTCAGTGGCTATGTACAAAGAACCTTCCCTTCATGATCTCACAGAGTTTTCCAGATCTGGAAGTGGAACACCAACCAAAAGTAGAAGTGTTTCAGGAGTATTAAATGGTGGCAAATCTATGAGCCACAACGAATCAACGTAGCCAGCTGCAGGCAAGACAAAGGCTACGGAGCACACAGAAATGGAACCTTACCTCTGGATGCTGTTGAATTCTAACTAGCAGTCTTTCATCCAAATATTCGATTTTTCAGGACAAGCACCGAACTTGCATAGGTCACTCACGTCAGCCATTAGATCATGGGGTTTTATGAGTGGATTCCATAATCTTAGAATGTGCTTTTTGCAAATCAGAAGGCACCAAGATAGCCAGCAAAACATACAGTGTAATAAACCAAGGAGAGGACATAACCTGCTCTATGTTTATATCACCTATGCTTTGTGGGAAAAAAAACATTTCACAGAACCTTAAAGCTGATAAGAGTTTTGCTTTCCAACCAAGAATAAAAGACCACTTTTGCTCTATAAAGAAAAATTTTACTGCTTATATGTTTTATAGGGGGCGAGCATATAAAAAATGTAAAACTTGTTGTTTTATTGGCTTACAGTTTTATATATAAGCTTGATTACATGTATTATTAATTTGGAAAAGTGCAACACTTTGATTTTCAACACATACAGCTTTCTGAACCGGTTCCTCAAAGCTGGCTTTCGTTGCGAAAATCAGGTCCGTTCTGAGGTCACCCCTCAGGCTCAAGTAAACAGTGTTCCTGTGACTTCTAACATACTCACTTTTTGTAATCTTTGTAGTATCCTGATTATAAAGTTAGCCCATTATGTAGACACAAGATCGTATCCCATGCAGTTGACCCATTACGGATGCCATAATCCATCTATGTCGTTTTCTCTTAATTCCATTTTTTTTGTGTATGATGTTCTCTAAATGTTGTGGCTTCTTTTCTAACAAAAAATAAACTGTGGAATTAAGGTGAAAGTTTTTATAAGAAATGTCTTATTTGTAAAGTCCTTTTTTCAATGTATGGCATATGTAAGAGTTGTAGACATTTTGGACAAACTGTGTCTACATAACAGGAACCTGTGCCTGCTATTTATTCAAAATGTTTCAAATTTAATAAGTTTTCCAAATAGGTAATCCTATCTGTTGCATGGACAGAAAGAAAACTGGATTCAAGATGCATGACAAGTTTGGTTTCGTGCATTAGATGATGTTCAATTTTTTTTCTCTCTCTCCTGTATTATGTTATGGACAAGAAGATTCACATCTTGTACTGTACATGTTGTTAATTTGTTGTATACACAAAAATGCACTGAAAACATTTTTATTCAACTTGTATGATTTCGAAGATCACAGTCATTTAACACATTTTTTTTTTTTGTCTTTGTGTTTATTTTTTATTTTTTTCAACTGTTACTCGAATATAAAGAATTTAAAGCAGGCTATGCATTATTACTGTTTACATGTTTAGTCATTATATTTTCTTTACATTTTGAATTGATCATATATTTTATTTTTAATAGGATCCTGTTTACGTTGAAGCAGATTGTGCACTTGTAAAATAAATATGTTTCCTTCAACTAGATGTCTTTGTCTTTTTTCTGTTATTCAAATGTAGTAGTTGTAAAAAGTAAAATTTATATATTTTTTTATTTGCATTTTAATTTATTTTGAAAGTTCTTGCTGTGGCATAAAACGTAGTGTTTTATTTCTGGGCAGTATCAGTTGTATCTATCAAATGAGTGTTGCCATTAGTATCTGTGCTCTTAACAATTGTTATACATAAAATGTAAATTTAAAACTTTAAAAAAAATTCTATGTGCTTTGTGTGAATTGCTGAGAGATATTGGTCGTACTGGAAGAATGGAAAGAAGTAGCTGTGCATCTTTAAAGGCAAACTTCATCAAAACGTCTAGCACTGCAACACAATTGATTGGCTGTTTCTTTTGTTTCTCCCTCTCGCGGTTTGAGCTCCGCTGTACAGGGGATTGCAAGAGGTTGATACCAAGTTCAGGTACTTTCACTGCTTAAACACATTTGATTATGGATTAATAAATACAGATTTGTCTGGAATTCAACTTTAAAATTTACATAGAGGCATAGGGTGGGGAGCATCACCAACTTTAAAAAGCTAAAAAATACCACCATTTACCCTACCAAATATTATCATTATTCTTATTAATTACAGTTATTTTTGATTGAATCCTCTTTTGTGATTTTTTTCTGATATTTAAAGTGATTGTAAAGCGTCTTCTTTTTTTTTTCAAATAACAAACATGTAAGGCCGCGTACACACGATCGGTCCAAACTGATGAAAATGGACGTAAGTCCAGTTTCATCGGTCCAAACCGACTGTGTGCACGGCCCATCAGTCTGTCGTCCGTCGGACCAAAGTTTTTAAACTTGCTTTAAAATCAGATCGATGGATGCCTGACCATTGGTCCAAACCGATGGTTAGTAAGCAAAAGCATTGGTTCAAAAACCTGAGCATGCTCAGAATCAAGTTGACGCATGCTTGGAAGCATTGAACTTCATTTTTTTCAGCACGTCGATGTATTTTACGTCACTAACTACTGACACGACCGGTTTTTGAACTGATGGTGTGTACGCACATCAGACCATCAGTCTGTGAACCGATGAAAATGGTCCGTTGGACCATTCTCATCGGTTTGGACCGATCGTGTGTACGCGGCCTTATACTTACTTGCCCTGTGCAATGGTTTTGCACAGAGCTGTTCTTTTTTTTTCATTTGTTTCTTTATTAGCCTTTTTCAACATTACAATTCATAAATACTTAAAACACACCTACAAAAAACAACACAACAAAAATGGTCTCAATATACCCCAAACATTAGAGTATACATGCAATGTTGGTAGAACTCTTCCTATACAAACTACTCTTCTTATTTAAAATATACCCCTGCAGATATTCCCCTGATCTATATCAGCCGAGTTAAGGATTCAGTGGGATGGGTAGAGAAGGTGAGACGAAAGGCAAGGAGACAGAAGCTTTGTAGGTCCAGGGAGAGGGGAGGGAAAAGGGACGAGAGAAAAAAAAAAACACAGAGCAGTTCTGATCCTCCTCTTCTGGGGTCCCTCATCGAAGCTCTAGGCTTCTCCTCTTCTCCGTGTGTCACCATAGGAAGCCGCTTCCTATGGTGCCACACCTGCGGGCCCTAACCCAAGCCGTGTTAGCATTTCCAAGCTAGTATTTCTGACAGCAAAAATGTAAGAGCTGGTTCTCAATTTTTCCAACAAGAAAAGTTCTTGTCAGAAATTCTGATCATCTGTATGCAATTCCGACGCGCAAAAAATATGCATGATCGAAATCAATTAGACACATGCTCTGAATCATTGAACTTAATTTTTCTGGGCTCGTTGTAGTCTTGACGGTCTGAATTTTGTGTGACCGTATGTCTGCAAGACAAGTTTGAGCAAACCTTCTGTTGGAAAAAAATACACGGTTTTCTTGTCGGAATTTCCGATCATGTGTACGTGGCATAACATTTTATATGTTAATTTTGATATGTGTTATACACATTAACACATTTGTTGGGTTTATTATTTTTGCCTTAGTTATCACACAGTGCTGTTTTGTTAGTAATACAACCCTTTCACCATTATTTTTTTATCACTTGATTATTGGCAGCTTTTTCTGTGAATTGAGTTTAGTAAGGGTAGCTCCGCACTACATATTTTGTTTAACCACTTCAATACAGAGCACTTTCACCCCCTTCTTGCCCAGGCCAATTTTCAGCTCTCAACGCTGTCACATTTCAATTATGCAACACTGTACCCAAACAACATTTTTGTTATTTTGTTTTCACAAAGAGAGCTTTCTTTTGATGGGATTTGATCACCACTGGGTTTTAATTTTTTTGCTCAAAAAAAAAACTAACATTTTTCTTTGCTTCTGTTATAAAATTTTGTAAATACATATGTTTTCTCCTTCACTAATGATCACTGATGAGGCTGCACTGACAGGCACTGATGATAAGGCACTTATATGCAGCACTGATAGGCACTGATAAGCGGGAATGAAAAGCAGCACTGATAGGTCGCACTGATATGCAGCACTGATGGGTAATCTTCGGCGGCACAGATGGGCCCTCAAAGGTGGAACTGATAAGCTCTGATAGGTGTCACTAATGGGCACTGATTAATGGCACTGACAGGCAGCACCGATGAGGACTGATTGGCATCGCTAATGGGCACTGATTGGCTCTGATTGACATTCCTTCTGGGCTCAAGTGGGAATACCTGGTGGGTCTGTACTGATAATTAATACGCTGATTATCAGTGCATACCCCCTGTCGGGAAAGCCGCCGAGCAACCCTCCTCTACTCACGCCATGTCAGCGCGAGTAGAGGCTGATAAATGGCACTTCCTGGTTACCATGTGATTAGCTGTTATTGGACACAGCTGATCACATGGTAAATAGCCTACGTCATAGGCTGCTTACCAGGATCGGATGCGTTGCTTATTCTGTTGGCCAACATATGACGCCCAGTTAGAATAACGTAACCACTTTGCAGCCTTCATTCTGCTATATGGTGGGCAGGAAGTGGTTAAAGGTTAATTGCAGAGTAACAGAGGCTCATTTTCCATTCAATTAAACATCTTGTAATTAATATAAACTGCTGTTAAAGCGGAGCTCCACCCAGGAAAACAAATTTTCCCATGTTGTTTAAAAAAATTAAATAAAAAAAACCTGAAAAAATAAATAAAAAAATACTCACCCGAAATACCTGTTGCTATGCGGAAGTCCGTAATCTGCCTCTTCCACTCCGCGGTGCCTTTTCTTCTTGTCCTTCTCCTTGTGAATGGGGCGCGCTGCTTTCTGGGAACTGTGTGTGTTCTCAGAGAGCAGCTCGCCCATTCACAAGCCAGCGTGAGACTCACGCAGGCGCAGTAGGAAATGGGCTTCACGGCCTGTTTCCCATAGTGTGAATGGCGGCGCGGGACCCGGAGCGATCGTGGGACCGGCATCGGGGGGGGCCGTCAGCGCGGGCGCCTAGGACAGGTAAGTGTCCTTATTTAAAGTCAGCAGCTACACTGTTAGTAGCTGCTGACTTTAAAAAAAAAAAATCGCGGCTGGAGCTCCGCTTTAAGGATAAAATATTTTAAGGAATGATAGAGATTCCCATTGTTCTCCCTCAAAAAAACATGTCTTCCCTGGCTGTCATGCTGAACCGTTGGCACAGCCATTTTCATAAGCAATGCTATGATAATGGTCTACATTAACTATTTTTTGGTGTAGAATTTGCCATTAGGTTTTTCTGACACTATACTAGCAAGTGACATTGTAAATAATAATCTAGTTTCTGTTTAATTTTAAACACAAAAAGTACCAATCTGACCCTAAGTACCAAAGTAAAAAAATAAAAATAAACAGAAGAAAAAAAGGTCTAGCTTACACACTAAATTACCTTTCAAAACTTTGCCTCTGTGTTGTACAGATGTTAAAACATCTGATTCACTTGATTGCTTAATCCCTTCTGCTTGTTTTTACCTGCAGTCATCGACATGACTGAGTGCTTTTCTGTTTTGTTACTGCAGTTGTCATGTCATTTCCAAGACTCTTATATACACAATATCAATTTATTTAGTGTAAGATATACACAAACAAAACCAGTTTATTCCTTTTATATGCTAACACTGCTTCAGGTATCTGATTTAATGGCTCCCAAATGTTTGTCAGCACATGGACCACGATGAGTGAACCTGTTGGGAATCTACCTCCTGTGAATTCGTCCAACCAGATGGGCAACAGCTGCCCTCAGCATAAACATCCAGGGGCTGTAAGCCATCAGATGGTCTCCAAATAGACATCATCAAGAGGCACTGGGATTTCAACACTTATTCGTTCAACGGGGGGGGGGGACCAAACCAGCTGATGAGCTGATGTGTACGCCTGCTCACATAAAACCAGTTCATAAAATAAAGCAGAGGTTAGATGCTACACCCCAATACGATAAGGGAATTTTCCAGAGCTGCCGGGTGTGGAAAGGCAGTCACACAGCTGCAATGGCAATTATGGAAAGAGATCTTCAGAATGTATTGGTTTCCATAAAAAAATAGTGGGGGTTATTTACTTAAAGGGGTTGTAAAGTAATTTTTTTTCCCCTAATCCTTTACCTTAGTGTAGTCCTTCTTCAATTTACCTCAGCCTTCGATTTTGCTTTCAAATGTCCTTATTTCTTCTGAGAAATCCTCACTTCCTGTTCTTCTGTCTGTAACTCACCACCGTAATGCGAGGCTTTATTTCTGGTGTGGAGAAAGCCTCTTTAAGGGGGAGGGGGCGAGCAGGAGTGTCAGGATGCCCACTAACACACAGCTCCTTTCTCTATCTGCAAAGTAGAGAGTGTCCTGACTTTCCTGCTCACCCCCTCCCCCCTCAAGAAGCTAAAGGAAGCTATTTAGGAAAAAAAAATCCTTTACAACCCCTTTAAGGCAAATACACTTTGCACTACAAGTGCAAGGTGCACTTGAAATGTTACTGAAAGTGCACTTGGAAGTGCAGTCGTTGTAAATGTGAGGGGTAGATCTGAAATGAGGGGAAAGCTCTGCTGATTTTATCATCCAATCATGTGCAAGCTAAAACGCTGTTTTTTATTTTCCTTGCATGTCCCCCTCGGATCTACAGCAACTGCACTTTGCACTTGTAGTTTGCACTTGTAGTGCAAAGTGGATTTGCCTTTCGTAAATAACCCCCACTGTGTCTTTTATGGAGATCCAATACCATTTTTCTAGTGTTTTAATTAATTACAGGAATTACTTTATCTTTCAGTTTGGTGATCCTGTCACATGTTTTATGCCAGGGGTGTCAAACTCAATTTCATTGAGGCCACATCAGCATTATGATTTCCTCAAAAGGGCCGGTTGCATCTGTAAGATTAGATTTCCAGTGCACCCCATCCCCATATATTAGATGTCAAGAGCCACCCCACCATCAGAAGTTCCCCACTCTCCCTTACATAACAGTGCTCCCCCCTTTCCTCATGCTGCTGGTAAAAAGCTGTATGCATTGCTTAAAAGCAGAAAGTAAGGGTCTGGAGTAGGACCAGAGGAGGGCTGGAGCTCTGCTCAACGCCGTATCCTGGCCTAGACCAACAAGGCCCAGGCCTAGGGCAGCACTTTGCAGGGGGGCAGCACGGAAAGAGTCACTGCCGGCTTCCGCTAGCCTGTTAGTGTAGTGCCAGTCTTATGGGGTGGACTGGGCTGAGAGGCAAATTAGTCTAGCACCCCCATAAAGCAGCCGCACTGCTTACAGTATGCGGGCGGCCGGCTTTTCTCAACTGTGTGGGGGGGCTTCTTCTAATTTTGACTGTCTTATCATCCTGGACCACAAACCTTCATCACTGTGCTATATGTTTTCTGCTGCATCATTGGCATGGTCATATATCCTCTCCATAAAATGATCAGAAATAGAAAAAAAATGCTCGAGCAAAGCGCAGTGACGTACAACATGGACGACGGCACTATAAAGGGGAAGTTCCATTCAAATGGCGCCACCCTTCGGGCTGATTATGCTAATTTCCCATCTCATAACTTGCTTCTGCGCATGCACATTTTTTCCCCATTGTTAAAGCGTACACACGACCGGTTTTCACGTTGAGAAAAACAACAACGTGAAAAACGACGAGAAGAAATAGAGCATGTTCTAAATGTTTTATGGCCATTTTTCTCAACGAGAAAAATGCTCTGGAGCCTACACACAACCGTTTTTAACGACCAATTGAAATCTTTGTCGTGTGTACGCGACTTTAGGCTTGGTTCACATATATGAAAATCAAATGCATTGTGAACCTCATCCATATAACATGTACATTAACATAACATGTGAACCAGACCATCTTTCAATGGAGCTGGTTCACATATATGCAGACCGAATGTGTTGCAGAATTAGAAAATGGTCCTGTGCGTTCTTCAGTCTGGTTCAGGTGAGATTTCAGTGTCAAATTCGCACCTGAACCACTGAATGGAAACCACATCCAGATATATGTGAACCCAGTCTAACATTAAAAAATGTATAGGCAATCTAAGGCGGCGTACACACGACCGAGGTTCTCGCTGGAAACCAGCGAGAACCTCGCTGGAAGCTGCATTCCAGCGAGGACCTCGGCCGTGTGTACACAGAGCGCTCGCCCGGCCCGTCGGGAATCCCGTCGAGTGAAAAGAGAGCACGCTCTCCTTTTGCTCGACGGCCCGCCTGGATGAATGGTTGGTTGCCATTCCCGACGGGCGGGTCGCCGATTTCGACGGCCGGCAGAGAACCTCGACGGGCGGAACGATGTGTTCTGCCCGTCGAGGTTCTCTGCCGTGTGTACGCGGCTTCACTCTTTCACAGTTTTCTAAAACAATTTAAAAGGTTTTTAATAAACATATAGTTTAACCACTTTCTGACCTCCCCATAGCAGATTTACTGCTACAGGGTGGCTGCGCTGCGCATGATTTTATATATATATATATATATATATATATATACACACACATGATCCTGCACTTCCGGGTATTGGGCGGTAGCGCACACTGCCGGCAGCTCACTCCTGCTGTGATTTAACACAGCTCGAGCTTATCAACGGGTCCCCGGACCCGATGTCCATTGGCACCCACTGATCGTTTGGTACACTGCCAGAATGGCAGTCTGCCTATGTAAACAAGGCAGATTGCCATTTTGTTAGTACAGAAGACATGGCGTTAGCGCACACTGCCGGCAGCTTTTTACACAGCTGGAGCTTATCACGATCAATGCCTTCCACTACTAAAAGCACCATCCCCACTACATTGAAACGTTATCTAGGAACACAGTTAACCCTTTGATCGCCCCTGATGTCAACCCTTTCCCTGCCAGTGTCAGTACAGTGACAGTGCATATTTTTAAAACCGATCACTGAAATTATGTCATTGGTCCCCAAAACTGTGTCAAAAGTGTCAGTTCGGTGTTCGAATTTGTCTGACACAATATCGCAGGCCCGCTAATAATAGAATATCCCATAGTCTATAACTTTTGAGCAAAACAGTCAATAAACGCTTATTGGGAATTCTTGTGTTATCAAAAATATGTGGCATGATACATATAGGCCTAAATTGATGAAGACATTTGATTTTTTTTAAATTGTGTTGGATATGTTATAGAGCAGAAAGTAAAAAAATATCGTTTTGCTTAGCGCTCAAAAAATAGAAACCACAGAGGTGATCAAATACCACTAAAAGAAAGCTATATTTGTGGGAAAAAAGTACATCAAATTTATTTGGGTACAGTGTCGCACGACCACGTAATTGTCAGTTAATATAATACAGTGCCATATTGCAAAAAATGGCCTGGTCAGGAGGGGGGGGGGGGGGATCTTTCAGGGGTGACGTAAATTAATACCAGCTAGCAGGCTTCAAGAGCAGTGTCCAAAAAAATAGGGCTTCATCTGTCAATGTATATTAAATGATCTCAGGAATTTCTGAAAAACTGATCACTAGCCCAAAAGATGCCCAGGAATCATGGGTGGATTTATGTGCAAGTTACCATTGTTATTGCAATGTTTTGTATTGTATGTAATTATCCATGACTGCATGGTGTCTGCATCCCTCTCAAATCCCATGCCCCAGTTACAATAATGAATCACTGCAAGGCATTCATATCAGGGCTGGAAGAGTGTAGACATTGGGGAGTTGTGCTTCACAATTTTAACTATTGAAAGAAATGTATTTATTTTTTGTAGAAAGAAGATACAGTACAGGATAAAGAAAAAGGAGACCGTTAAAGGGGTTGTAAACCTTCGTGTTTTTTCACCATGAAAAAACACCTTGCACTGTATGCCCCCCCCCCCCCAGTCCCCATTTTACTTACCTGAGCCCCAAATTTCAGAGCGTGCGATCCTGCGTTGTTCTCCCCATGCCTGATCGGCTCTTCATTGAATGGATTGATAGCAGTGCAGCCATTGGCTTCCACTGCTGTCAATCAAATTCAATGATGCAGCCGCTGGGGGGGCAGGGGCCGAGTCATACAATTGGCGGCTATGGACGGTGATTGTAGGGCACGGAAGCGCGCCCACAAGGCAACCCCCTCAGGAGAGAGCTTCCCAGAGGGAGTTAGCTCTTGTAGGGAGGACCCGTAAGAGCCGCTGTGGGACTCCAGAAGAGGACGATTGGGCAAACTGCACAGTGGAGGTAAGTATGACATGTTTGTTATTTAAAAAAAGTGAACCTGTATTGTCACTTTAATGGATTGCTTTTTATCCTTTTATGGATACTTTCTGTAAGTGAACAGGTATAGAACAATATTACTTTTTAAAGAAGAATGCCAGGACTATTTAACCTGTTCATAGAAAGCAGAGGTAGTGACTTGCACACAAAGGATACATGATGTGCCAAGCTCTTCTAAACTTGAAATTTGAAATATCTATATAGGTCACAACAGAGACTCTAAAGTTGGATTTCAGTTGATTTCTAATATCCTACAATTATCTACTGTAGCTTTACATTAGAAGATTGGTAGGCTGAAAAGATTCTGCTCTTTATATAAACAAGGAGAAATGATCAGAAATGTCAGTGTCTTTATTGTGATAAAAATGCCTATAACTACAGAGGTTAATGGTTGGTTGTTTTAGGCCTCATTCACATGGCTGATCAAGTCTTTATATCTGCCAAGATTCAGCCTAACTCTGGAGGGAATTACAGATGTTTAAGATCAGCATTGGCCTGAAAGCCTGTACAACTCAATTACAGGATGAGAGGTGCCACATAACATGTAAATGTACATACAAGGTGCTTCATGCAATGAATGACCCTGGATGCAGGCAGTTTATATACAATTAGGCTGGGTTCACACTGTAACAATACAACTGTTGTACGATTGTCATCTTACTTTGTCCTGCAACTTCAGTACTACATCGGTTCTTCTTCCATTCCACTTGAATGAACAAAATAAGATTTGCTCCGACTTTGAGATAGTCTGACTTGTCTTTTGACCAATCAAAACAATTCCAGTGTGACATAAATTCATTTTACTGCTGCTGTAATCACTAGACATGTGCAGACTGGAATATTTTGTTTTGTTTTTTCATTTTCGTTTGGAAAATAAATTGATTTAGTTACTCCCGAAAATCGTTTTGATTTATTTTGTTTTTCGTTGGGGAATAGCTTTCGTCCGAAAATCCAATAATACTTGGTTTCTGTCGAATGGTCAAAAGAATATTCGACGGAACGTTGAATCTTTACGTCGAATCGTACATTTCCGTTCGAATATTTTGCCTACAAGAATTCTAATGTTGTATGACTAGTAATAATGTCGAATCTATTTTCTCATAAATCGAAATCGAATCTCTGTAATGTCGAATCTATTATTTCTATAGTGTCAAATCTTTTCCCTATAATGTCGAATCTTTTCCCTATAATGTCGAATCTTTTCCCTATAATGTCGAATCTCTCTATATCGAATTTTTACCTAAACGAAAACGAAAATAAAGCATTTTTTATGTCGGATCTTTCGGTTTTTCGTTTCTTGCGCTTTCGTTATCGTTTGTTAAAACGATAACGAAAAAAACAGATTTTTGGACGAAAATGCATTCTAACGAAAACGAATGCACATGTCTAGTAATCACCATGTCGGTTGTCACAAGTCGGATTGTTAGGACAAGGATCCTACTTTGATCTGACTTCAATTATATTCAATGGGCTGAAATAGGACCAAAGTAGTCCAGGAAATTTTTTCAGAGTCGGGACGACTTGTGTCAGACCAGTTAAGACGGCTCTCATAGGGAAACATTGATTTTCACACGCTTTTAACCCAGCCTTAAATGTTAATAGCCATGGTGCCTGACATTGCGATAGGCCAGGAAGCCTGTACAAAACAAACACCTCTGATCCATACAGGAGATTTACACTGATTTTTGGCAACTGTGTGAATGAGGCCTTATGCCTGACTTGAATGAACAAGATAAGATATTGCTCTGACTTTGAGATAGTCTGACTTGTCCTTTGACTAATCAAAACAATCCCAGTGTGCGATTATTTCCTTTTACTGCTGCTGTAATCATTGTGTTGAATGTCACAAGTTGGATGGTTACGACAAGGATTCTACTTTGATCCGACTTCACTGATTTTCAATCGGCTGGAGTAGGACCAAAGTCATACCAAAGTAGTGCAGGAACCTTTTTCAAAGTCGAACCAGTTAAGACGGCTCTCATACGGAATCATTAATTACACATGTAATGAGACATGTGCTCCCAAAGTCAGAGCGTATGTTGTACCAGTGTAAACCCAGCCTCAAAGGGCTTTTACATTCTGTTTAGAATGTATTGGTACTTAAATGTGCATAGCGTGAGAACAGGTTCACTTTAGAGCTTAACTCCATTTTGGTTAAGAAAAAAACATTCTCCCCTGGGTGATCTATGTACATTGCAAGGATTTTTAACAAACTTTGTGGCAGATTCCTACCTTTTCGTATTCTGAAGAAATCCCTGTGTGTTTGTTTGTCTGTGTCCATGCAGGAAAGTGAATCGAACGGGAGTGGTTTAAAAATTATCAATCAGCTGTGGGGCACCAATGAGGAAAGCCTGCATCCCTTTAGATGTTATTTTCTATTGGGAGTATCTTACCAAAAATGAAATTTTTGTTACAGGGGATGCCTCATGCCTCACTTGTATCTTAGTTCAGACTGCTGGGAAAATCAGTGAGCCAATCACACAAGCAGGAAATTGTCTTCCTGGAAGGCATTCTGTGTACAGAACACTTCCAGATAGGCAATATTGCATTCCATTTTCAGAAAATTACAGAGCTGCAGATTGAAAAGGAAAGGTCAGTTTTAATAACATTCAATTACAATATGACTTGTGTCACAATTGTATACACTATATTTTTTACAGTATTTTTTGTTTTGTTTTATTTGGTTATGGATTCAATGTTTGCAGCTTTTTTGTTGCCAGAAGTGTCCTACACTAATGTTCCTGCTCTCCATTCTAGCTGACATTGTTCTGAAGTGATGATGACAGTAAACTAAGAGGCTGTGTTGTTGGCAACATGTGTCATATTAACCCATTATTACATAGACTAGAGACAGGAAACTAGAGCAGGGGCCGATTGAGATTCAAACCATCTATGGGCAGGCTGATTCTGATTACAACCAGCACTTCAGATTTTTTATGTGATTATTGCCATTGCCGAAATATACACAACATTCTATTGCTTGTTGAACCACACAATAAGCATATTTTCTTTAAAATTATATAATCATGTTTTTTTATTACTATTTTTTGATTCTCACAGGGTTACTCAGGGTCACTCACCCATTTTGGTCCCAGTGGCTCTTTCGGCTTGACCCTCCCGGGAGTTTGTGTTGTGTGTGGGAATACAAGCGCCCAGAGGCGATTTAGTTAGCATGTGTCGCGCTATATAAGTTTTCATTCATTCATTCATTCATTCATACTGTCAGCCCCTGATCCCTCAGGCCCAGCTTCAACGCCCTCTTGGGGGCACATCACCCTTGTCTTGCCTTGTCTTGATTTTTGGAAAAGATTGAGACTCTATCTATATGTTTTTAACTACAACACATTGCACAGTTTTATTCTATCCCAACACATGTAAGTGAAAAATTGTATATGAAACCTTTCTGATTTGAAATATTCCTGCTCAAATTACCCTGAAGAAGGAGACACATACATACTCTGAAACGCGTCGTACCCAAGAATCACAGTATCTTTAACTATGTAATGATGTTGACAATATTGTAAACATGGTTACGCATGCTATGTGTCTGTACACATGTCTGTTTTTCATAAGTCTTTTTTAATTTATTAAATAATTTATAACTTTACAATTTTCTCTAGAATTTTGTGCCTCAAAAGTCCACCGCAAGGGGATTTTGTTTTTTCCCCACTATTAATGGATGTGGCACTGAATATGCTCAATATTGCTGACTCACCCTTTGTAGTTGCAATAATCACTGTGTGTTCTCCCAGCAGGGATGACACCAGAACAGAATAGCCCCACAGGAGGCATTCCCCCATCAGTACTAATTGTGTGGATGGGCGAATTGAGCAATTTTCTTTCCTGTAACCCGTGTTGATAGTCCAAGAGGCGCCTTGTTTTCTTTCACTTTGTTTTTTTATTAAAGAACAGATTAAATTCAGTATATTGCAATACACTATACACCACAGAAAATGCAATGCTACCATGTATTTGAATTTTCCTCTTTTTCCCAGCACAGAGATTAAGAAACATCACCCACTACAAAAAAAAACTCTCACAAGTCCAAAAGATGAGAAGCATATCACTCAGACATTTTGGGGTGGTCCTGAACAGAGTAAACCAGAAGATAAATTGAGCCGACATCCACTGGCACAAGAACAACCTGGTTAAAAGACGTTGAACGATATCATAAGAAGATGTACCGAAAGAGGATTCAATAAAAGTGTGGGCTGTCATACAACAAAGGACAACTGCCTAGAATCCCACAGTTGTCTATCCTGAAATGAGTAGCTGTATGCCATCTCCACTGGTGGAGAATGTGGAAAAAGGAAAAAATCTGGAAAGCAAAAAAATAAAAAAAGCAAAGACGATTAAAGAAAGAGAAAGGAAAGAGAAAGATAGGAGGGGTGAGTGGGGGAAGAGGCCCCCATAGGCTGGTGAAAATGTTCCAGGAAACAGCTTCACCCACTTTTAAATCCCAAAGGCGTGTTGTTAATAGGGAGGGCATGTAGTAATCAAACCAATTTGTCATTGGTATAATTAAAAAGCCATAGGCTTTTCATTTGTAAGCGTACCATGTATCTGTTTTTTACCTCATCAAAGCTAAGTGTTAATGTTTTCCACGCTCTCGCTATCGTTTTTTTGGTGGTCATGAAGATGTAGATTATGAATGTGCGCTCCTGACAGGGCAACGTTTGGTATTGGCTGATGTAGGAGAGCCTTCCAAGGAGTTTTATGCAGAATAAAATATGGATCATATTGACTGAGGCAGTTTATTTTCTTTGTGAGCAGTAACACGGACCTATGGATTGTTGAATGTAGGTGGCCTTGGAGAATTCTCATACAGTATATAAAAAATCCCGGGAGTCATGCTGTAAATCTATCCCTCTCACCCTGTCACATTGCATGATGTACAAATTACCCCAAACTCCTCTCATTCATGCCACAGTTGCTCCGTCTCTTGAGATTTCTGGTGTTGTAATGGTCAGGGCTGGAGTCTGTGTATAGTTAAAGGAGCAAAGGTGACCAGTGAGGATGAGAGTAAACTGTTGTAGACAGAGGTGGTCAGGTTAGCCTGAAGGTGAATGGAAGTGTGTATCCATTGTGTTAGGTAAAAAGATGAAGTTACTGTAAGTTAAGAAGTTGAGATGTAGCCGGGCTGTTAACATTAATGGGAATGTTAGTCATCAAGAATGATAGTGTGTATTTCAGAAGAATTTAAGTAGGTTAACTAAGCAGAGAAGTCATCAAGGAAGCATGATACTGGGCCAGGAGACCAATAAATCACTGCAATCCTCAGAAAATAGACAAATACATTGAGAAAGAGGAGGGATAGAGAGAGATTTGTAAGAAAAACTTACAAGGTGCTGAGATAAAGGAATCAGCTCCACCTCCTTTCTGTTCACTGGGTCTGGGTAAGTGGGTCCAGTGGAGGCCACCATGGGAGAGTGCAGCAAGAGAAGCAACGTGATATTCTTGAAGCCAGGTTTCAGTAATAGCAAATTGTTATTGTTGTCTGTTTCCCGATTGCTGATTTCCCCCCTCTTCCTGTCTTGTAAAAGGTTGTCCCCAGAGTATAAAGTGAGGAGAATTTTCTCTAATGCCACGTACACACGATCGGAAATTCGGACAAGAAAAGTCCGATGTGAGCTTTTGCTGTCGGAATTTCTGCCAACAAAAGATTGAGAGCAGGTTCTCTATACTTCCGATGGAAAATCCACTCTTCTGTATGCAATTCCGACGCAAAAAAACATGCATGCTCAGAATCAAGCAGGAGAGCCAAACTGAATATTGAACTTTATTGATCTCAGCTTGTACGTCACTAGTGTTGCTCACGAATATTCGCATTGCGAATATTCGCTACGAATATTGCATATTCGAGTATTCGCGAATATTGCGGCGAATATTCGCTATGGCGAATATTCGTATTTTTTCAAATTTATTTTTAAAACAAAATGTTTGTGAAAAACTAATGCGCTACTGTGAGTAAACAGTGGTGAATGAATGGGTAGCAACCACACTTAAGAGGCAGCTCAATCTATAGTGTCCACAAAACACAAAATAACATATGAATAAAATAGGTGATAAGCGCTACAAATAGTGGTGCGTGAGCACTAAATTACACAATACATGAAATGTCAAAGACAAAAAACTCAAAACACTCAAAATTGCTATGTGAATACAAAGGCTCATATATGTGAATGGGAGCAAAAAACGAGTATAGTGGATACATAGAGTTCCATGTGTCAGACACTGCTGAAAACCAGGAGTGAGGTCCTTAGGGACCGGTGGGGGATGTGCTGGGCTGTGGACAATTGCGCCAGGCGGTATCTTGCTGGTAACAGCTGGCGGGCTAGATGATAATATGATGGATGACTTCACTCTAGATGCTGTTCAGTACTGGGAGTCGCCAACAGGTGATGTAGTTCCCTTACCTTCAAGATGCTATATATAGGCATATAGTTGGATTCATCAGGTATGGAGATCTCGCTGTCCCAGATGGATTCCCTCTGTTGTATCCAGGTGGTGTTGCTGCTCCAGGCTCAGCCGTCCACAGAGTTGATGTGGTGAATGTGGGATATAGAAGAGAGAATCTCCAATCGTGAAGTAGGTCGCCAAACGCACCCCAATCCTGGTCGAGCGCGGCTGCTGGCTTGAGGGGGGCCAATCAGAATAACTCGAATATTCGGCAAAAGGAATATTGCGCGATTATCTTCTCTGCCCCTCTTTTGCATCAGAGCCAATCAGAATAACTCGAATATTCGGCAAAAGGAATATTGCACGATATTCCTTTTGCCGAATATTCGAGTTATTCTGATTGGCTCTGATGCAAAAGAGGGGCGGAGAAGATAATCGCGCAATATTCCGTTTGCCGAATATTCGAGTTATTCTGATTGGCTCTGATGCACGCATCAGAGCCAATCAGAATAACTCGAATATTCGGCAAAAGGAATATTGCGTGATATTCCTTTTGCCGAATATTCGAGTTATTCTGATTGGCTCTGATGCAAAAGAAGGGCGGAGAAGATAATCGCGCAATAGGAATATTGCGCGATTATCTTCTCCGCCCTTCTTTTGCCCCCTTATTCTCCTTTCTTTTAAGTAGAGTTAGTGTAGAGTGATGCCGCGTACACACGGTCGTTTTTTGCGATGAAAAAAAACGACGTTTTTTAAAACGTCATTTAAATTGATCGTGTGTGGGCAAAATGTCGTTTTTTGTCTTAAAAAAAACGACCAAAAAAAAATTCCAACATGCTTGAATTTTTTGTGTCGTTTTTCAAAACGTTGTTTTTTGTTTTACAAAAAGTCACCGTGTGTAGCAAAAACGTCTTTTAAAACGACGTTTTTCAACCCGCGCATGCCCAGAAGCTAGTTATGAAGCGAGTTTCAATGGAAAAGAGTGGTGAACGTAACCTTGCTTTTTGTGAAAAAACGATGGTGTGTATGCAAAATTGTCTTTGAAAAGTGACGTTTCAAAAACGTCGTTTTTTACTTCACACAAAACGTCATTTTTTTTCATCGCAAAAAACGACCGTGTGTACGCGGCATTAGTGTTTAGTGCATATTAGTTTAGTGATACAGGAAATGATCTCCGTTTATGAGAATTTTGCAATCATTTTCGCATTAGCGAAATTTCGCAAAAATTTTTTTGGATAAAATATCACGAATATTCGATATTAGCGAATATTCTTCTATATATTCGCGCAATATTGCGAAATCGAATATGGCGTATTCCGCTCCACACTATACGTCACTGCAATTTTGACCGTGTGTATGCAACACAAATTTGAGCCAACATTCTGTCAGAAAAAATCCACAGTTTTCTTGACGGAATTTCCGATCGTGTGTCTGCAGCATTACAGATCCCCATATAGCAGGGAAAACGAACAGGGGTTGAGTGAGTGAGTAACTTATATAGCGCTACAAGTGCGAACTGAATCACCTCAAGGCCCTTTTTGTCTAATTTTGTCCAGGTCCTTCAAAAGAGGTGGGTCTTAATTTTTTTCCTGAAGACACAATTTTCTTCCATGAGGATGTTCGTGGGTAGAGCAATCCATAGCCGTGGTCCTTGGACTGCGAATCTTCGTTCTCCTTTAGATTTGTTGCAGGACTTGGGGATGTGGAGGAGATTTTGATTAGTTGATCGGAGGGCCCAATTAGGGGTGTAGTGTTTTATTTTCTCCCAAAAAATATTGAGGCGTGTTTCTTTGTGTGCATTTGTGGGTGAGGCAGAGGGTCTTGAATGTAACCCGATCCTTTACGGATAGCCAATGGAGAGTCCTTAATGCCAGGGTGATGATATATTTCCATTGTTTCCCAAGGTTCCAACCTTTCCCCATTCTACCCAAAAATGGAATAAAAAATGTTTTAGATATAGATAGACATTTATTTGCGTGTTTTAAATCTGCCTGGAGCTCAGCTATGCCACAAAAAAATATTACTTTCGTTGAGGATTATATTTTAGTTTTGACCGTGACACATATTATACTGTAACAAATTCAAATAAATAGCCTTGTAATTTTTTTTTATTAAAAATAAAATTTCAGACACGTGATTTAAAATAACCTTGTCCTTTTTCATTTTTCAATACATGAATTGCTCATAATACGATTTGGCTCCTGATAAACGAATTACCTTGATATCCATGATTATGGATGTCAATTTACATTTAAACCTGAAGAAAAGCTTAAGGCTTGACATTACCTTCTTAAATCAAATCTGTTTGTATTCTTATTCTCATTTGAAATTTTCTGTACATTGCTATAATTCATTTGGATAGAATTTAACTTACATTGATGTAATTCATTTAGATAGAATTCAATTTGCTATTATGTATGCAGCTATTGATTCTTGCTGCACCGCTTGCATGCTAACAAATCACTTTAGATAAATAAATGCATATTGCATATTTTGTGCAGGAGCTACAACCCTGCAATTAGGCAGTGTAGAAAATAATGCACTTAGTTAACTTTAACCACTTAAGACCCAGACCATTATGCAGGTTAAGGTCCTTGCCCCTTTTTGCGATTCGGCACTGCGTCGCTTTAACTGACAATTGCGCGGTTGTGCGACGTGGCTCCCAAACAATATCGGCGTCCTTTTTTCTTTCTCGTACATCACGGGACACAGAGCGGCATATTCATTACTATATGGGTTATATGGAGTACCTTCAGGTGTGGACACTGGCAATCTCAAACAGGAAGTCCCCTCCCTATATAACCCCCTCCCCTAGAGGGAGTCCCTCAGTTTTTTCGCCAGTGTCTTAGGTGTTGGTCACGGAATAGCTTTGCTCCACATCCTTGGGATTAAGGGCGGGCTAACCGGATCTGTCCAAGGAGCCTCAGTGCCAAAGTGGACAGTACCCGGGCCCCAAGCCGTGGGGTTTTGCCTATAATGCTCCTCTTTGGAGGGCTGGACCCTGGGCCCAGGACTTGGAGTTTGTAAAAACCATAAGTTCCTGCTTGCCAGGGTGCTATATAGGTCCAGGACAGTGGGTACCTTCATAGGACCCCAGGGCCTGAAGGTCTACTACGCTACCCACGGAGATGGGAGAAGATTGGATCAGTTTGCTGGACAACCATCCTGCTGCATGGAGCAGGTAAGGGGGAGCCTGCGGGACTTGGTTCGACAGCAGGCTCTCCGGGGTAACCTAAAAGGGGGGATAGCCTAAGTATGCTCTGCATGGGCAACCTTGTTCACTATGTCTGAGAGAGACAGGATGACACCCTTTCTCCCCCATCACTAGGTTCCCCTGTCTAAAAATGTGTTGCTAGCTAAACCTGCTGTTTTCTTCCTAGGGCTAGTAAGGATCCCTAGGGGCCTTTGGAGAGTCCTACCTGGCCGGGGGTTTGAATCTGCCGCCTGTTTCTGCGTTCCTGGATCTCCAGCAGCGCGGCTCCTCCATGTTCCTCCTGTTTCCGGCATACGTGCGCGCGCACGTCTTATAGACTTTTTTCGCGCCGTTCAGACAGGAGGGCGGGGGGGGGGGGGCGTGCCTGCGGCGTCATACAGGAGGCGCGCCTTTGTGCTGTTATAGACAGCAGGCATTGTCAGTGCTCAGTCTGAGGCTGATTTTCAGAAGGAGAGGACGCAGAGCGGCAGAACAGTGACTCCCGGTGGCGGAAGAGGGGTAGTACATGCTGGACTTTGTTCCAATGCCTTTTTTGTTAAGCCAAAAAATTCCCCTTTTTGCAGCAGGTTGGAGGCTGGCAAACTAAGTTTGGGGTCACTGTATGTTGTAAAAAGAAAATATATAATATATATTTAAAAAAAAAAAAAAAAAAAAAAACAACATACGGGATCCCATCAGTTTTTGGGCATTAGTGATCTATTGTCCCCTAAACTCTGGTTTTGTACTCCTGGCCACTACAGTCTGTTGTGTGGGCGGAGTCCCTCGATTTTGTATTATGGCTTCCAAAGGTTCGGGGTCAAAGGGTACAAAAAAGATCAAAAAACAAAAGGGTTCCCTTTCTGATTCTGATGATATGCCGATACTTTCCCCGCAACTTATTAACATAAAAGGCGCCTTGGATGAGCCATTAGGGGGATCTGGTGCGGAGGCTGGCCCAGATCAGCCCAGCCCTGTGTTTATCACAGAGGAGATGCTAGCCGTATCCCTAGGGGGGCTAGAAGAGAGAATAGCAGCATTGATCGCTAGAGCTATTCCTGGTAAGAAACGGGTTAGATCCCCATCACCAAGAGGTGTATCCTCAGATGCTGAGATTCTCTCGCCGGAGGAATTGGAATCACAGGAGGATCAACTAGACCTGAACCAAGAGGGTTCAGGGATTGAGGGGTCTGCCTCGGAGGAACCATTTTTCAGACTCCCAGACAGAAAGACTGTGGGTACAGTCTTTGACGGACATGGTCCGCTCGGCATTTAGTTTACCATTGCCAGAGCCTCAGGTTCCTCCGGTATCCTCTCTGGGCTCTTTGAAAGCTCCGTTAAGCAACGCAGTTTTTCCGGTCCATCCTCTTTTAGAGGAATTGATCTTTCGGGATTGGGTACGGCCGGACAGGATTTTTCTGCCACCGAAAAGATTTGCGGTCATTTACCCCATGGAGGAAAAATTCTCCAAGAGGTGGAGGCTCCCAGTAGTGGATGCAGCCATCTCATGTGTGAATAAATCACTAACTTGCCCGGTGGAAAACATACATATGTTTAAAGATCCGGTTGATAAAAGATTAGAGACACTTTTAAAAGCATCCTTTGCTACGGCAGGAGCAGTGGTGCAGCCAGCGGTGGCTGCGATTGGTGTTTGTCAGGCGTTAAAAGACCAGACAAAGGAAATGTTAAAGGACATGCCTACCCATCAAGCAGAAGAGTTTTCTGACATTCCCAAGAGCTCTGTGTTTTGCTGTAGATGCTATAAAAGATTCCATCCAGCAGGCCTCTCGTTTATCACTATTTTTGGTGCACATGAGAAGGCTCTTATGGTTGAAGAACTGGGCGGCGGAGCCCCCATGCAAAAAGCTTCTGGCAGGGTTTCCCTTCCATGGAGGACGACTCTTCGGAGAGGATCTGGATAAATATATTCAGACTATTTCAAATGGCAAGAGTACCCTTTTACCGGTCAAAAAGACATTCCGGGCTCCTACATTTAAAAGGCAGCTCTTTCCTGTCTCGGGGCCCTCAAATTCCAGGCAGTATCGACGGCCGCCTGCACGATCCAACGTTAACAGTAGATCGCAGGGACAGGCCCCTGGGGGTAAGAGGCCATGGTATCGCAAGCCGACAAAGACAGCCCCTAAGTCTGCCTTATGAAGGGGCGCCCCCACTCTCGCGGGTGGGGGGAAGGCTTTGTTTCTTCTCAGAAGTTTGGGAAGCCAAGATCCCAGACAAATGGGTCCGGGCATCGGTAACCACAGGTTACAGACTGGAGTTTCTAAAGTATCCTCCGCCTCATTTTCAAGTATCAAGGCTACCAACGGATCCAGCAAGGAAGGCCTCAATGCTGGCAGCTTTGGATCACCTGCTTTGCCAGGACGTAATTATAGAAGTGCCAGCCCAAGAGCAAGGGCTAGGTTTCTATTCCAATCTCTTTGTCATACCAAAGCCCAACGGCGATGTCAGGCCAATCTTGGACCTAAAGAGGTTAAACGGTTACCTAAGGGTTCGTTCCTTCCGGATGGAATCCATCCGGTCAGCAGCCGCCGCGCTTCAGAAGGACGATTTTTTGGCCTCCATAGACATAAAGGATGCTTACCTTCATGTACCAATCTTTCAGTTGCATCAAAGATTTTTACGCTTCGCGGTGGGGCAGCGACACTTCCAATTCAGGGTGCTCCCCTTCGGGCTGGCCACGGCCCCCCGGGTATTCACGAAGATCCTAGCCCCAGTTCTGGCCAATTTAAGGATCCAGGGGGTCACAGTCCTAGCATACTTGGACGACCTTTTAATCATAGATCACTCACGGCCGGGTCTGCAAAGGGCAGTAAACCTCACGGTTCGGTACCTCGAAGAATTCAGCTGGGTCCTAAACCGGGAAAGTCAGCGTTCCAGCCTACAAAGCAGTTGGAATACCTCGGCATGAGGTTAGACACAGAACAGCAAAGAGTGTTCCTGCCCCTGGTAAAGATCGAGGCTATCAAGGGGCTGGTTCAGTTGGTTCTAAACAAGAAAAAACCAACTATTCGCCTGTGTATGCGATTACTAGGCAAGCTAGTGGCCACGTTCGAGGCAGTACCATACGCTCAGATCCACACTCGCGTCCTACAGGCAGCCATTCTAGCAGCCTGGGGCAAGAGGGCACATGCCTTACAGTCCCCTTTGACGCTATCCTCAAGGGTCCGACAAAGCCTGGCCTGGTGGTTGAACCCCCAGAATCTTCTAAAGGGAAAATCCTTCAGCCCTGTTGTCTGGAAGGTAGTTACCACAGACGCCAGCCTGGCAGGCTGGGGGGGTGGTCTTCGAGGGGTCCTCTCGCCAGGGAACTTGGGTGAAAGCAGAGAGGCAGCTCCCCATCAATATCTTGGAGATCAGAGCTGCTCGCCTAGCCCTTCTGGCATGGACCTCCAGATTAAAGGGGTTCCCGGTGAGAATCCAGTCAGACAATGCCACGGCGGTGGCATACATAAACCACCAAGTGGGAACCAGGAGTCGGGCCGCTCAGAGGGAGGTGAGCTTGATTTTTCAGTGGGCAGAGGTTCATGTACCCTGCATTTCGGCGATATTCATTCCCGGAGTGGACAACCTGCAGGCAGACTTCTTAAGTCGCCAGAGTCTGTCGCCAGGGGAGTGGTCTCTGCATCCCCAGGTCTTTCAGACAATCTGCCAGAGGTGGGGAATGCCAGACGTAGATATAATGGCATCCAGGTTCAACAAGAAACTAGACAGGTTCGTGTCTCGAACGAGGGATCCTATGGCCTGCGGAACCGATGCGTTGGTTTGCCCTTGGCATCAATTCAAACTTCTATATGCATTCCCTCCGCTACAGTTACTCCCTCGCCTGTTGCGCAGGATCAGAGTGGAGCACAAGCCAGTCATTCTAGTAGCTCCGGCTTGGCCCCGGAGGACTTGGTACTCACTAGTCCTGAAGATGGCAGTGGGAGACCCTTGGACTCTTCCTCTACAACCAGACCTACTCTCACAAGGCCCGATCCTCCACCCTACATTACGGCGTCTAAATTTGACGGCCTGGAGGCTGAATCCCTGATTCTCAGGGGTAGAGGTCTGTCTAGGCAGGTAATCCCTACCCTGATTAGGGCTAGAAAGCCGGTCTCCAGGGTGATTTATTACAGGGTGTGGAGGAACTACGTAGGCTGGTGTGAATCCAAAAGATGGAATTTCCGCAAATATACTATTGATAGGGTGTTAAGGTTTCTCCAGCTAGGAGTGGATAAAGGCCTGGCACTAAGCACAATCAAGGGACAGATCTCAGCTCTGTCAGTGTGGTTTCAGAGGCCGCTGGCCACCCACTCGCTGGTAAAGACCTTCTTACAGGGGGTCTTGCGTTTTAATCCTCCTGTCAAGTCACCACTTTGTCCATGGGACTTAAATCTTGTTCTGTCATCCCTACAGAAACAACCTCTTGAGCCGTTGGCTGAGGTACCTTGATTTTACTGACTAGAAAGTCGGTATTTCTGATCACCATAGTTTCGGCCAGGAGAGTATCGGAATTGGCAGCCTTATCTTGTAAGGAACCATATCTCATTTTGCATAAGGATAGGGCGGGGTTCCGTCCTCATCCTTCCTTTCTACCAAAGGTTATATCCAGTTTCCACCTGAACCAGGATGTGGTACTTCCATCCTTCTTCCAAAACCCACCTCTAGAAAAGAGGGGTGGCTGCATACGTTGGATATTGTCAGGGCCGTAAGGGCCTATCTTAAAGCTACAGAGAAGGTTCGGAAAACAGATGTGGTGTTCGTTTTACCGGAAGGGCCCAAGATGGGTCAGGCAGCCGCTTGATCCACCATCGCAAGATGGATTAAACAATTAATTGTTCGGGCCTGCGGTTCGAAGAGGTGCCTCCTCCTTTGTCGGTAAAGGCCCATTCTACCAGGGCCAGGGGCACCTCCTGGGCAGCACATCATCAGATCTCTATGGCTCGAATATGCAAGGCAGCAACATAGTCATCAGTCCACACGTTTACAAAATTTTATCAAGTGGACGTAGGAAGGAATGCGGATACAGCCTTTGGGCAGTCAGTACTACAGGCCGCGATTCAAGCTCCTCAGGATCTGAGGGGGCTCCCTTGATTTGATTTGAGATTTACATTTCTCGTTTAAGTTGGATTTACTAGTATCTGAGTATACCTCTAAAATTAAATCCTTCTTTGGAAGATGTCTCCCTCCCCTCATTAAAGCATTGCTTTCGGACATCCCATATAGTAATGAATATGCCGCTCTGTGTCCCGTGATGTACGAGAAAGAAAAAGGGATTTTTAAATACAGCTTACCTGTAAAATCCTTTTCTTGGAGTACATCACGGGACACAGAGCTCCCACCCCTCTTTTGGGTGACCATTTTGGGAGGCATACTGCTTGCTACAAAACTGAGGGACTCCCTCTAGGGGAGGGGGTTATATAGGGAGGGGACTTCCTGTTTGAGATTGCCAGTGTCCACACCTGAAGGTACTCCATATAACCCATATAGTAATGAATATGCCGCTCTGTGTCCCGTGATGTACTCCAAGAAAAGGATTTTACAGGTAAGCTGTATTTAAAAATCCCTTTTTTCCCACAAATATAACTTTCTTTTGGTGGTATTTGATCACCTCTGCGTTTTTTATTTTTTGCGCTATAAACAAAAATAGAGCAACAATTTTAAAAAAAGTTCAATATTTTTTACTTTTTGCTATAATAAATATCCCCCCCCCCCAAAAAAAAAGAAGAAAAAAAAATATATATATATATATATATATATATATATATATATAAAACATTTTTTTTCCTCAGTTTAGGCCGATACGTATTATTCTACCTATTTTTGGTTAAACAGATCGCAATAAGCGTTTATCAATTGGTTTGTGCAAAATGTATGGCGTTTACAAAATAGGGGATAGTTTTATTGCATTTTTATTAATATTTTTTTTTTTACTACTAATGGCAGCGATCAACGATTTTTTTCATGACTGTGACATTATGGCGTACACATCGGACAATGTTGACACATTTTTGGGACCATTGTCATTTTCACAGCAAAAAGTGCTATAAAAATGCATTGTTTACTGTGAAAATGACAATTGCAGTTTAGGAGTTAACCACTAGGGGGCGCTGTAGGGGTTATGTGTGACCTCACATGTGTTTTTAACTGTAGGGGCACGGGGCTGGACATGTGATGTCATTGATAGTCTTTCCCTATATCAGGGAACAGACGACCAATGACACTGCCACAACGAAGAACAGGGAAGGTGTGTTTACACACAGCTCTCCCCGTTCTTCAGCTCCGAGGGCCAATCGCAGGACACCAGCGGCGATCGGGTCCGCGGGTCCCGCGGGCGCGAGTCACGGAGCTTCGGACAGGGCGAAGAGTGCAGCAAGAGAAGCAAAGTGATATTCTTGAAGCCAGGTTTCAATAATGGCAAGGGGTCCTTAAGTGGTTAAAGAAAAACTCTGCTGAAAGCTATTTCCATTTCTTAAAGAGCAATTAGCCCCTAAAACAATAATGTAATAAATTGAAGCTTACCAATCCTTAGATGTGTTGGCGGCATTCGTTTTTTTTTTTTTGTAATTTTGTATCCCCTGAAAATCTGTAAGTTTTCAATGTCATTTAACAGACTAGCTGTCCAGCAAAAATGGCAGTTAGAGGATTCAGACAAACCATTTACCACTGACTGAGAAGCTTACGATGATCAGCTTTTATTCAGTTATATGAAACCTTTATTAAAAAAAAAAAAAAAAAAACTTGCTACAGTATTAAGGCTTAAAAAGTGTTTGGTGGAATTTTGCTTCAGGCTTAATTTAATCTTAGGCCGCGTTCACACGATCGAATCTATCTGCTGGAAACGGTCTGACAGACCGTCCCAGCAGACAGATTTGATCGTGTGTACGGGCGAGCTGACGGATTTTCCCAGCAGACAGATTTTAAAGCATGCTTTAAAATCTGTCTGCTGGGAACCCGTCCGTCCGATATGTCTGCTGGTTAGTACGCTAACCAGCAGACATATCTGCCCTCACATGCGTCGAATGGATTCGGCGCATGCGCGGAAGTGATTTACTTCTTGGTGCGGTGACGTGGTGGCGTCAACGTCATCGCCATGTCACCGCGCTGTCTGCTGGCGGGGATTTTGGTTTGTTCGTGTGTACAGCGATCAAACCAAAACAGCCAGCAGACAAATCTGTTCAAATCGGTCTGTCCGACTGATTTGAACAGATTCATTTGCTCGTGTGTACAAGGCCTTACAGTTGGCGGGCGGTAAAAACTGTATTGCTGAAGGAAGGTAAAGGTGCACACATTTAGGGGACAAAATAAAGGCAGTGAGGAGGTACCATAACGCCTCCTCAATGCATGTCAAACACCATCTGAAAAGCTATTCACTTGTGGATTGCATTTTAGTGAGCAGGGTAAATAAGCTCTTAATTTGTTAGACAAGTCCATCTAAATGTGGTAGTACATCTAATGTCCTGTACACACGATCGGAATTTCCGATGAAAAAAGTCAGACAAAATGTTTTCATCGGATATTCCAACCGTGTGTGGGCCCCATCAGACTTTTTCCGTCGGAGTTTAGAAATAGAACGTGTTTTATTTTTTTTCAATGGAAATAATTCCTATTGGAAATTCAAATTGTCTGTGTGGAACTCCGACGGAGAAAAAAACACGCATGCTCAGAAGCATTGCACTTCATTTCTCTCGGCTCGTCGTAGAGTTTTACGTCACCGCATTTTGGACGGTCGGAATTTGGTCTGACAGTGTGTATGCAAGACAGCATCGGATTTTACCCCAATCGGAAATTCCGATTATGTGTACAGGGCATAACACTACCCTCTCACCAGAAAATGCTGCTATTCAGTAGTTTCTACAAAGCTCCTCCACCATCCAGCATGGAAACACACTGAAATAGGAAGTGTGTTACTGGCCAAAAACTCCAGGTGAAAATAAAGCAAAAAGGGGCTAAAAATGTAACTAATGCAGCTACCACATGTAAGGATTGGTAAGCTGGAAAGTATAATGCCGCGTACACACGGTCGTTTTTTGTGATGAAATAAAAAACGATAATTTAAAATGATCGTGTGTGGGCAAAATGTTGTTTTATGTCTTCTGAAAAACTACAAAAAAAAAATCTAACATGCTTCAATTTTTTATGTCGTTTTTCAGAATGTCATTTTTTGTGTCATAAAAAATGATCACGTGTACGCTAAAACTACGTTTAAAACAACGTTTTTAAACCCACGCATGCTCAGAAGCAAGTTATGACGCGAGGTTGAATGGAACAGAGTGCCGTCGTACGTGATGTACGTAACCGCGCTTTGCAAGAGCATTTTCAGAAAACGATGGTGTGTAGGCAACGTTGTTTTTTAAAATGAAGTTTGAAAAACGTCGTTTTTTTTTCATGAGAAAAAACAACGTTTTTTTACAAGACAAAAAACGACCGTATGTACGCGGCATTAAAATTTCAGTTTTCGGATTTATCACCACTTTACTCTTAATTTACAGTTTTACTGTGTGTTGATAGTATAGCTATCACTATACCAGTGGCACTCTGACAGGAGAGTTGTGGCTGCTGTGTGACTGCCCACCTCTTCTCTCTCCTGTCCATTCACAGAAGACTTTGGGGTAGATTAACGTACCTCGGCACATCTTTGTGTGGGCGTAGCATATCTTCTTTACGCTACGCCGGCGCAACGTTGAGGAGAGGCAAGCATGGTATTCACAAAGAAAATGCGCTCAACGTTGCGCTGGCGTAGCGTATAGATGTCGACATAAGTCAAAGTAGGTGGAAGTGGGCGTGATATATTAAAATGAAGCGGAACCCATGCAAATTATGGGCTGAGCTTCAAAAAATGAACAGCGCATGCGTCGTCTCTTGGACGCATTCCAGTGCGCATGCTCACAGTCACATCAAAATAACTGCCTAAGATACGTCGAAACACTGCCTACGACGTGAACGTAACCTACGCCCAGCCCTATTCACGTACTACGTAAACGGCGTATAGACGTAAAATTTGACGGCGTCCATACCTTTGCATGGGTTGCGCCTCCTATATGAGGAATAACTTTACGCCGGAGGTAACCCTTACGCAAATTGCTTAAAACATGCGCCGGGCGCATCAATGTCCATGAATCGGCCTATCTCCCTCATTTGCATATCTGAATCGAAACTTCCATATGCATCCAGCGTAAATATGCGCCCACGATACGCCGGCGTAGGAAAGTTACGTCGGTCGGAAGAAGCCTATTTTTCGATGTAACTTAGTTTGTGGGTCTGGCGCATAGATACGACGGCGCACATTTGTACTAACGCGTCGTATCTGTAGATACGTCGGCGTAAGTGCTACGTGAATCCGGGCCATTGTATTTTGCAAATGGGTTCACATAATACAAAACGTTCTGTGATGGGTATAAGGAGGGGAGAGGTGGGCAGTTAACTCTGCAGGTGCTGTACAGAAGGGTTAAAGTTCCAGTGTCAGACCACCAGAAGTATAGTGATAGCTATAATATTGGTGCTCAGTAAGGCTTCACACCTATGCAGGTTGCAGTTTGCATATTGCAGGTACATTTTTATTTTTTAATACACATTTTTGATCCATTGAAGTCTATGGAACCAAAAACCAGAAAAAAGTCCCTGTCTCTTTCCATAATATGTGAACTATGTGAACTACATCCATAGGAAACAATGTTAAAAGGACTGCAGTGTGTTTCTGCAAAACTGAAAACACACTAAAAAATACATAGGTGTGAACCAGGCCAAAAGTGTAAATTGTAAATAAAAGACAGAAATTCACAAGGTGGCATACACTACATTGGAAAAAAAAGCTACTGTGCCTTTAAGACATGATACATAACATAGTGCTTTTGCAGTGTCAGATGGCTCTTTCCATGTTGTACAATACCTGGTTGATCTTGCCTGTTTCTGCGTTCCCCTGTGTGTGTATTAACCACGCTTAACATGGCTGCTAATCCATGATACTGTACAGTGGATATGTGCCTCCGTCATTCAGCCTTCTGCTCAGCATCTCTGCATCTCCCCTCCTCTCTCACTTTAATTTCTGTAATCTGCGTGAAAGCTGATTTCCTCCCTGCCCCTTCCCTCCTCTCCTGCCTTGAGTAATACTAATCTCTGCAGCCGCTTCAGTGCTAGTAAAGAAATGTCTATAAATTACTTTTGTCCTCTCTGTTTTAGGGCCATGCAGTGTGTGTGTTTTCTTAAAATTATAAAAAAAGTATAATGCTTCACAGTGCCGATCCTGACCTCCCTGGGGCCCCTAAGCAAAATGATATGTCACATTAAAGTTGAGAAGCGGGGGGGTGTTCTGCTGTCGGAAATTGCATCTTACATTAAAGTAGCTTCTTACCTTGTCTCCCATGCAGCCAGCGAGTTGAGATGCGGAGTGAGGGGCCGAAAATGACTTCTCACCAGGCGGGGCCTCTAGTGATTTGGGGGGCCCTCCGCAGCTTTGCGGGCCCTAAGCGGCTTGCATAGTGAGCCTATAGGGCGGATCATCCCTGATGCTACATACCTTCTATGTACAGTGCTGCTGTGCAGTCATGTGTCCTTCCTCTGCCATCTTGCATACATTAGAAGGGAATCTCAGCCACTCCCACTGTAGTCTCTTAGATCGGGAAAGGAAGCAGATGGAGGACACATGACTGCACAGCAGCACTGTGCAAAGAAGGCATTATAATTTTAAGAATATTCACACATTGTACTAAACATGGACCTAAAACAGAGAGGATCAATGTAATTATTAGATGTGACAACCAATTTAAGTCCCAGTGGTGTATGGGATCATGGGACATACAGTACTGTGCAGAAGTTGTAGGCAACTGTGAAAAAATGCTGTAAATGAAAAATGCTTTCAGAAATAGAAGTGTTAATAGTTTATTTGGATCAATTCTTTCTGTCTCTTCATGTAATCCCAGACAGACTTGATGATGTTGAGATCAGAGCTCTGTGGGGGCCAAACCAACACTTCCAGGTCTTCTCGTTCTTCTTCATGCTGAAGATAATTCTTAATGACATTGGCTTTATGTTTGGGGTCGTTGTCTTGCTGTAGAATACATTTGGGGGCCAATCACACAGCTCCCTGATAGTATGGCATGATAAATAAGTATCTGCCTGTATTTCTCAGCATTGAGGACATCATTGATTCTGACCAAATTCCCAACTCCATTTGCAGAAATGCCACCCCAGACTTGCCAAGAAACCTCCACAATGCTTCACTGTTGCATGCAGACACTTGATCACAAACTGCCTCCTGCTACAGCCAAATATACCAGAAAATCTGAATCAACCCTCTGCACTCTGTCATACACCGCTACACATTTCCTGTCAATTTGCACAAAGACAGGTATTTTTGGTTCTCATGCATTGTAATTAGGGTTGTCCCGCTTTTTTAAGACCGAGTACAAGTACCGATACTTTTTTTCAAGTACTTGCCGATACTGATTACTTTTTTGTCATGTCATGTCATATCATGTGACAGTGGCACTACTATGCAACGCCGATGACGCGTGGACTGTGTCAGTAGTTTTGAATTTTAATGTATTTTTATTTACAAATAATTGTTTTTCAATTATGTTTTACATTATTTATCTTATTTTTTACAATGCTTTCTTTTTTTGAGGGTATAGTGGGCGGTGTCAGTGTGTTTTTTTTATTTTTTATTATTTTTACAATTTAACCTTTTAAATATTTATTACAATTCTTTTTTTTTTAAGCCCTGTTGGGGGGCTTTGGTGAGCTATAAGGGGTCTTACACTATCTATCTATCTATCTACCTATCTATCTTTTATAAGGATTTATATCTGTGCTACTGAAACTAGAAACTAGATGCTACAATGTATTCCAATAGACTATGGATACAAACGACACCAGCTAAAAAGTGTCAATATTTGCTATTATGCTGCATAATGAAGCAAGGAAGACTTTTACGTTGGTTCACCAATCCAAGTCGAGGACCCAATTCTGATTCCTTGGGGTGGGTCCATGCGAGTTTGTCTCACTGCTGATGGGGAACAGGTTCTGCATTGATCTTTGGACCCACAGACTTTTACAGTATGCTTTTGTTGTTGGAGCCGGAAGCTCCAACAAGTGAGAGAGGGGGGGGGGGCTTAAAACAACTCTCAAATGACCTGAAAACAAAGAAGGGCGGAAGCGATGTCAAATGTCACTTTCACCTAATGCTCTTAAAGGGGACATTTTTTTGATAAAATATTAAAGATGAGGTTGCCCCAAGTAAATAGATACCCAGCATGTGAAACCTTAAATCTGTGTGCGACCGTGAAATAAAGAGGCGATGCTTCAAAATCCCCCTATAGGCCATCAGTTTAGTGTTATGAAAGTGGTAGTGTGCTAGAATTATTGTTCTCACTCTAGCGTCTGCGGTGATATGAAACATGCGTATCACAATCACTGTTTTGACGTGTAGGTTCCCCCAATGTGTGCGTTGTCGTTAGTACATGCATATATGGTTGTGGGGGCCTCAAATTGTTTTTTTTGGGGGGGGGTTTATGTGCTTGGGTGATTTTTAGGTGACAGATGCTCTTCAATGAGAGATGCAGGGTCTATAAGACCTCTGGGCTCCACTGGATGTATTTCAATGCACATCACAGTGCTATACATGCTTTCCTGGCTTTGCTAGCTGGGGAAAGTGAAAGGGTGACCTGGAAATGACGTCATACACATTGCTTTCCAGATCACCAACGAGAAGGTGGAGGGCGGGGATCTCCAAATCACCCTCCCCATGTTAAGGGCAAGCGGCCTGGCATGGTTCAAGGGGGGGAGCACTGGCCTGGTATGGACTGGGGCCTGGTATGGTGCGAATCTCTTGCAATTTGACAGTCCAACTTCTGTTTTGACATGTGCGAATCTGATACAATTTCTGAGGGTACTGGACCTAACTGGAGATTAAAATAGCACCGCATCCTGCACTAAACTCACTTAGAACCTGATCATTCTGATGTGCACAGCCTTCCTTGGAAATATTTTTTTTTTTTAGATGACATGCGTATCTATGCTTTTTGGATCACATCTGATTCGCAAGTGTGAACTGGCACTTAATTGCGAAAATAAATCAAATCATTAATATGACTGACAAACCAAACTATAATTATACAATTGTCATGTTCTGAGATGCAATCCTATTGTGGATGACTCAGTACTTTGATGCCTTCTCTGGCCTGTTTACAAGCCTATGGTGCTTAAATATATTCCATTCTTCCTGTAAACTGAAAGCAACAGGCTTCACCTGCTGTTTGAATTGTATTGCTGGCAGCCAACAAGACAGGATCAGATTTTTTAGGGACTCACTGTTTCTGATAACAGCAGTCTTCCAGGCAAGCATCGAGGATCTGTTGAAGCCAACACATTTCTAATTAAGTCTTGCAGGTTTTTAAAGTAAAGCAGGCTGGACATTTATATTATCTATCTATCTATCTATCTATCTATCTATCTATCTATCTATCTCTATAAGTTTATAGGAAAAGGTGACTTAGGAGCCTCAATAAGGTTAATGCGAGATTCAGAACTAGCATCTCTCCAGATTCTGTAGTTTTGAATCAGAATATTCAATCCTGGGTCCAGGTTTTGCTAGATGACTGCAACCTGACTCACTACACAGGTGTGCAGGGTCATTAAATAGTCAGGCCTGAGAATTGCTCAGGGCTCTCGTTTTTGAGACAGCTTCCAGTTTGGTGTCTGGAAGGTCTCACCTAGGGTCAGGGGGGCCCAGCCAGAAGCCACGGTACAGAGGTCTCATCAAGGGGTCAGAGGGCCCAGCACCAAGGCAGCAGATCTTGATCTCAGGAGTCAGGTCAGCTCCTATCAGGGGTGTCAGGAGAACGCCAATTCCTAGGTCAGAGATTGACCATGCAGCAGGGTGCTGTAACTGAAGGCTAGTAGAGATCCAATTATGCAAAAGAGCTGAATGACACAGTCAAAAGACTAGTAAGAGGAGCAGCAGTGCTGCCAACACGTAAGCCAGATGGCTTGGTATTTTCATTCTTTCTTGTTTTGTGGAAGAAAGCCCTGCGTGGGCAACTGGTGTATAAGTGAACTTTTCTTTTGCTCAATAGTGGGCTGCCACGCCCTAAAACCACAGTTTGGACTGGCACTGCTGTTTGTCAATACACCTGCTACTTGAGTCTAATTCCCCCCAATCTTACACTATCTATCTTTCTACCTATCTATCTTGTATATGGATTTATATCTGTGCTACTGAAACTAGAAACTAGATGCTACAATGTATTCCAATAGACTATGGATACAAACGACACCAGCTAAAAAGTGTCAATATTTGCTATTATGCTGCATAATGAAGCAAGGAAGACTTTTACGTTGGTTCACCAATCCAAGTCGAGGACCCAATTCTAATTCCTTGGGGTGGGTCCATGCGAGTTTGTCTCACTGCTGATGGGGACCAGGTTCTGCATTGATCTTTGGACCCACAGACTTTTACAGTATGCTTTTGTTGTTGGAGCCGGAAGCTCCAACAAGTGAGGGGGGGGGGGGGGGGCTTAAAACAACTCTCAAATGACCTGAAAACAAAGATAGTTCTACATTATGGTTTAGGGGAAGGCTACACAAAATGATGGCAGAGATATAAGCTGTCAGTGTCCACTGTGAGGAACATAGTGGGGAAATGGAGGACCACAGGCACAGTTCTTGTTAAGGCCAGAAGTGGCAGGCCACATAAAATATTGGAGAGGCAAAAGCGAAGGATGGTGAGAATGGTCAAAAACAGCCCACAGACCACCTCCAAAGACCTACAACATCAACTTGCTGCAGATGGTGTCACTGTGCATCCTTCAACAATTCCACACACGTTGCACAGGGAGAAGCTGTATGGGAGAGTGATGCGAAAGAAGCCTTTTCTGCATACACACGCCGCAAACAGAGTCGCTTGAGGTATGCAAACGCACATTTGGACAAGCCAGCTTCATTTTGGAATAAGGTGCCGTGGACTGAGGAAACAAAGATTGAGGTATTTGGTCATAACAAGGGGTGTTATGCATGGCGGCAAAAGAACACAGCATTCCAAGAAAAACACTTGCTACCCACAGTAAAATTTGGTGGAGGTTCCATCATCTGTGGGGCTGTGTGGCCAGTGCCGGTACTGGGAATCTGGTTAAAGTTGAGGGTCGCATGGATTCCACACAATATCAGCAGATTCTTGAGAATAATGTTGAGGAATCAGTCACAAAGTTGATGTTACGCGGGGCTGGATATTTCAAGACAACGACCCAAAACACGGATCAAAATCTACTCGGCATTTATGCAGAGGAACAAGTACAATGTTGTGGAATGGCCATCCCAGTCCCCACACCCAAATATCATTGATTTGAAGCGGGCTGTCTATGCTCGGCAACCATCAAAACTAGCTGAACTGGAGATGTTTAGTAAGGAGGAATGGTCCAAAATACATTAATCCAATACAGGCTATAGGAAGCGTCTAGAGGCTGTTATTTCTGCTCTACTAAATATTGATGTGATTTTTCTGTTGGGGTGCCCAAATTTATGCACCTGTCTAATTTCGTTTTGATACATATTGCGCATTTTCTGTTAATCCAATAAACCTAATTTCACCACTGAAATATTACTATATCCTTCAGTTATTTGATATATCAAAATAAAATTGCTGATCCAAACACCCAAATATTTATAAATGACAATCATGGAAATTGTCAGGGGTTCCTAAACTTTTGCATACGACTGTAGCAACACTTTTTCTTATGCCGCGTACACACGCTCTGAATTTCGGACAACAAATGTTAGATGAGAGCTTTTGGTCGGAAATTGCGACTGTGTAAGCCCCAATGGACATTTTCTGTCTGAATTTTCAACAACAAACATTTTAGAGCTGGTTCTCAAATTTTCCGACAACAAAATCTGTTCCCCCGTAAAATCCGATCTTGTGTGGACAATTCCAACGCACAAAATTCCACGCATGCTCTGAATCAAGTACGAGACGAAAGCACTCGGTCTGGTAAAATGAGCGTTCGTAATGGAGATAGCACATTTGTCACGCTGTAACAGACTTTTTTAGGACCGAGTACCGATACTTTTTTTCATGTACTCGCTGATACCAAATACCGATACTTTTTTTTATTATGTGTCCCCAAATGCAGCCATGTGTCCCCACAAATGCAGCCATGTCCCCACAAATGCAGCAATGTCCCTCAAATGCAGCCATGTGTCCCTACAAATGCAGCCATGTCCCCACAAATGCAGCCATGTGTCCCCAGACAGGGTTTGCCAAAGCTCAGGGTATGAAGCAGACAAGGATAGTCAAGAACAAGCCAAGGACAGTAAACAGAATCAGATGTAGGGCACACGGCACAAAGCACACAGGAGGCCCAACCCACAATATTGCTCAGGCAAGGCAGGCTTGTAGAGCATGATGTTAAGTAGTGTATCCTGTAGATGCTAGGTTGGAGCCACGCTTAGGGAAGATTACTTAACCATGCAGGTGTGAGAGTGCAGGCCCTAAGGCTGATGCACAGGCCAGAGGTAAGCAGACAGACAAGGCATTAAAATATTACTGCAGATTCATGACAGTTCATCGCTGGTTGCTAGGAAACAGGCGTGTACTGCTTCATTGGTTGTTACTATGACTTTCTAATTTTCATGTGTGTGCTAGTTCAGTGTTTCAAAGTATTGCAGGTAGAGTATTACAGCATTTTCAGGAGGTCAGCCTGCACAACTTTATAGTGCAAGTTTCCAGAAGCATGCCTAGGTCAAGTGTTGCCATTTTTGCTGTGCATCCTCCCAGATGCCACCCCATTTTTGCTGTTAAGTCCCCCTTTGGTTCCTGGGATGCATAGCAATCTTGACGCTGTGGCCCAGCCGTCAGCATCCCAGCAACCCATGTGCACTTGCACCATAACAACCAGTGAAGCTGTTTGTCCCAGCCACCAGTGTTCAAGAAATCAGCTTAGTTAAGGCTGTCCTGTGTATACAGGGCAACATTATTGAGCTTTGTTGAAAACTGAGTGTCCAGTACAGACAGTCCAGCCTCAGTGCTGTCCCCCAACCCAATGCTGTCTGAGGAGTTTGCTTCACTTTTCTTCATTTGCAAGAAGACTGCTTCAGGTTTTCTTTAACTGTCTGTGTTATGGAATTTTAGCAAAAGTTAGACTGAAGTTGGTAGGCATGTTATTACAGTACCTGGTGAATACATTTTTTTTTTTTACCCAGGCAACCCATCATTTAGAGCTGTCATTTGATAGCTCATGTCATAAAAGTTAAGCAAGTATCTAATTACTTGACACTGTTTTACCTTTCTTTTTCAAGTTTCCAAGATGTGCTTCTGTGTGATGAAATATTAACTAATTTTTCTCTAATTGGTAATTTTAAAGCGTTCAGCAATCTGTATCCTTCCTTATCTCTACACTGGATACATTCCAAGGACAAACTGACAACCTAAGTTTTGTTTTGCAGTTTGCCTCTGGCAACGGAGATTTAGGAAACCTTAATAAAATAGGAAATCTCTTGATGTGAGTATGTAAAACATTATCTATTTTAGAGATTTGGTGTTTCCTTGGTTTCTTTGCCACAATGCAGTCCGAATGGCTCTGATGATAGAAACTCAAAATTCAAATGAGTTAGATCCTTTTAACACATTTAGAAAAGGGAAGTGGTTGTCCTGGCAACAGGAGCGGTGTGAAGGAAAGGCAGCTCCAAGCATCCAGCCTCATTTTATTTTTTATTTTACGGCTGTTTGCAAGGAAATGCTTGCAGTATACATGCTAAGTATTTCCTGGAACAAAGTAAACAGCCAGTCTCCACTCAGGCCGCTACAGTATAAATCTTCTGTGCATTTTTACATTATGGGAATATTAAATTCACAAATGCACTGCACCTGTTTTCCTGACAGCACAGATGAATTAGTGAGTATTAAAAAGCAAGAAAAAAACATTTTATTTTGTGCTCATATTCATATTTCATATTTTGAGGTAAATGGAAGAAATCCTCCACTTAGTGTGTGGTAAATACAAGGTCAAGTCTATTTGCTACCCTTTACCCTGACCGGTTCTTGCAGGAGTTAAGCAGTGTAGGTATACTCAGTGGATTTGACCTATATCCATTCTCTGGACCCATTTCAGTTGATTATTCAGCACTACCAAATACACCAAAGATCTGCACCATAGAAAATACTTTTTAAATAAAGGAGGGATTTCTCATGTCATGAATTGGTTACCAATCAACTTATGGCAGTTCCTACAACCTGAAAATAAATCTTATTATTAAAAAACTAAAAGTAAAGCTTGACAAAGATCAGCCAGTGGGCCAGTGGTAGCCCGCTCATTAGGGGTGCAGGGGCGCCGCTACCCTAATCCATATGCCTGGTGCCTAATATCGATGCAGGGTGCCGAACGCATGAATTTCAAGCACATGATAGAGTCCAACGCTGTAATTGGCTTAAATAAAGGGTGGGCTCGGGGCACAGAGCACTGAGCTCTGAACCCATCCATTTGTGTGACATTAGCAAACTAATATGTCTTCCTGCTTCTCATCCCGGCCAATCAGGAAGCAGGTCCTGAGACCCGATTGGCCAGGGAGTCTTAGTACTTCCGTGCCAATTAGGTCTCAGGATCCACTTCCAGTTCTGTTTGGCCAGGAGGAGATGCAATGGCTCCGTCAGCAACAGCCTCTTCCTGAATTCCTGCCCCGGATTCAGATCACTATCAGTCCCCTCCCTGCACCTGTACTGCAGCATAAGTTAAGGCCATGAATCGCACACCGGGGGAGGGGTTTGGTGCGAGTTGATCACTGCATTACCGATCAGTCTGCTCAAAAACAAACAAATCACGTTGGATAGAGAAGTCCTCCTCGCTGAGACATTGTATTCTGACAGTAGGGTCTTTCCACTGTGAGAATACACTTATCAGCATCTGCAGCCTATTGACTGAAGCAGCCGATCAAGAACAAATTTCCAACATCGTTAGACTGACTTCTGTTGAGCAGGAGTGGCCACATATGGATCGAAATTCACTCTTTCCCTCTATGGGTCCCTCAATCCAGCTGGTAGTTCATTGAAAGATAGAAGCCAACAACCACAAAGCATATATGGGCTTGTAGTTCATTCACACACAAAGCTGTTTTTTAAGTGACAGCTAAGACTGGGGACTTCTCCCTGTACTGCTGTCATAGGGAGGGGGGATTGTGCAGCATTGGGAACATGTTACATGCTCCCCGTTAAAAACAGGTGAAACATGTAACACGTTCCCAAAGGTGAACTTATACTTTAAGGCAGCCATTCTCAACCAGGGTTCCGTGGATACCTGGGGTTCCTCCAGAGGTTGCTAGGGGTTCCTTGAGCTGTGGCTGATGAACAACCTTTTTGATGGTGCCTACAGAGTTCAAGGTTCAGCATCACTTAGCAAAGCCAGCAGCATGAATGAATGAATGAATGAAGAACTTGTATAGCGCAGCACATGCGTAGTAAATCGCCTCTGGGCGCTTGTTGTTCCTGTCTCCTTTGAGATCAAAAGAGATGCGTCTTAATCTTTCTCCTGAAGACCAAGTAGTTCTCCTCCAGTCTAATGCTGACTGGTAAGGCGTTCCATAGTCTGGGACCTTGGACAGCGAATCTCCTGTCTCCTTTGGACTTGTATCTGGCTTTCGGTATTTGAAGCCGATTTTGATTGTTGGATCGTAGAATACGATTGGGATTGTACATTTTAATTTTTCGCATAGATAATGGGGAGCATTCCCATGGATACATCTATGCGTTAGACAGAGTGCTTTAAAAGTGATTCTGTCATTGACTGGTAGCCAGTGAAGGGATCTCAACGAAGGTGAGATTGATTCCAGGGTTTTTTCCCAGTCACAAGTCTGGCGGCCGTATTTTGCACGACTTGAAGACGAGCGATTTGGTACTTGGGGAGTCCGAGGTAAAGGGCATTTGCATAGTCCAATCTGGAGTTTACAATTGCTCCCACCACGACCGCTATGTCCTTCTTCGGAATAAAAGGCGTGAGTCTGCGTAGTAGGCGCAGCAGATAGTGAGATCCGCTGACTACTGCCCCTATTTGTGCGTTCATTGTCATGTCGGAGCATGACACCAAATATATTTTTGGCTGCCTTTAAGGGTGGCATTCTGAGCACCACTTTAAGGGGGGCATTCTTTCCATTGGCCACCAGTATAAGGGGCATTGTTCCTGTTGACAAATAATGAATTGGTTTTCGTAAGGGTTCCTCGAGACCTGAAAACTATTTATGGGGTTCCTCTAGGGTTAAAAGGTTGAGAAAGGCTGCTTTAAGGATTCATCTGGACAAACATTCTTGTCAAATGCATCCTTTCTATTTGAATGCAGTGCTGCCAAATGCAAAATACAGCATTTAATAAGAACAGGCTGTATTCAATTTGCTGTGCCTGCAAATCAAACACCACCTCAATAAGACACGCTGAGTCCATAGAAATACAGCACCCAGCAAATCAGGTCAAACGTATCCTCCAAACTCTCATCTACACTACACCATTAACATCAGTGAGAATCTGCTGACCTGCATTCAACTTGTAATTTAAATAAATGCAAACACAGGAAAGCAACACCCATTTACGTGAGCCCTAAGGCGGCTGGGGTAGGTAAAGAAAAGGTGTCCACATTGTTTCAGCAATTTCTAGCACCTTCATGTAGCTCACAGGAATTTTTGTTTTAGGAAGAGATCATTTTAAAGCATTATTAAGCCCAGAAGCAAACATTTTATATATTGCAACTTAGCAATCATTAGATGTGGTGGCTGCATTAGTTTTTATTTCCTTTGCTTTTTCCCCTCTGCTTTCACATGATGATCTGGCCAGTAACACACCTCCTGTATCAGCGAGACACAATTCTGACAGAATGTGTATATGAGGCACAGCAGACAACAGCATTGTCAGCCTGTGTGTGTGTGTGGGGGGGGGGGGGGGGGGACTTGGAGATATTGTTAAATGTATTAGAAGAATTATGCCCTGTATACACAATCAGAATCTCCGATGGAAAAAGTCTGAAGGACTTTTTCCATCAGATTTTCCGATCGTGTGTAGCCCCATCTGAGTATTTTCATCTGAAATTCTGATGAATTCCATCAGAGTTTAGATATAGAACATGTTCTATAAGTGTAGTGCTTACTTAAGCCGTGAACACACGATCGGTTCAAACTGATGAAAGCGGACTGAAATTTGTTTTCATAGGTCCAAACTGATTGTATGTAGGCCCCATTGGTTCGTTATCCTTCGGTTCAAAAACAGATTAAAAATTGAACCGATGGATGGTAAACCGATAGGTCAAAACCGATTGTTAGTACGCACGAGCATCGGTTAAAAATCCACGCATGCTCAGAATCAAGTCGACGCATGCTTGGAAGCATTCAACTTTTTTTCATCACGTCGGACCGTTCTCATCGGATGGACCGATCGTGTGTACAGGGCTTTAGTGAACCAACGTTTTATTCAATAGTAATACTCAATCATGTGCACAGTGAAAATGCATATTTGAACATTTACCAATTACTTCTGAACTGCAATTAGTTAGAAGGTAAGCTGAAAAGTACTGATGGTTGGGCGGGTGTGTGAAGATGAACTACATCTGCTGCAAATTTATGCATAGAATAGTGTGCTACACAAGAAAAATAATATTCACAATTCCCAATGATCTCCAATGCAATCATTTGCATGTTTTCCAATCATTTTCGCAATTTCCAGTCATTCCTTGCCGAAGCTTAAATGATATGACTGAAACCTTCATCAACTAATAAAAGTGAAAGTTTATTTTGTCAAAGGAGGCTGTCATAGCAGTTACATGGATTTGTAGTTCAGTATCTGAGCAATTGACTTTTCGCAACATTGGTATCTTCCTACAAAATTGTCAACTTCAGCAGCTTTTCATATTCCCCAGTGTAATTGTGTGTGTTCTTGCTACATTAGTGAATTGTAATTGTATAGTCAGGATTTGCATATGTATTATGTTGTGTAGGAATTCCTACAGTTGTGTAGGAATGTATAGAGCACTAGTCACCTTTTTAAAAGAATATGGGTGATGATGTACGATAATTAAAAATACCATAGCGATAACAGAAAAAAAAAAAATGAAAGTATACTAGTAACATTAATAATGCTGTGGATGGGAAAGCAGGAACAAGAGGGTTGTGCACTTAGGGCCAGATTCAAAAAGGACTTATGACCGCGTATCTTCAGATACGCCGTCCTAAGTCCGAATGAGTGCCGTTGTATCTCGGCGCCTGATTCAAAGAATCAGATACGCCGGAATTTAGGCAAGATCCGACCAACGTAAGTCTCTTACGCCGTCGGATCTTAACTGCATATTTACGCTGGCCGCTAGGTGGCGCTTCCGTAGATTTACACGTTGAATATGCAAATTAGGTAGATACGCCGATTCACAAATGTAGTTGTGCCCGTCGTATTGATATATACATAATTTACGTAGGCATTCGACTGGCGTAAAGTTACCCCTGCTATATGAGGCGCAGCCCATGTTAAGTATGGACGTCGGAACAGCGTAGAATTGTACGTCGTTTGCATAAGTCGTTCGGAAATGGGGCTGGGCGTAAGTTACGTTCACGTCGATATCAATGAATATTTCCGACGTGATTTTGGAGCATGCACACTGGGATACGTCCACGGCTGGCGCATTCGCAGTTTGTTCGGCGCGTCATTTACGTGGGGTCGCGATTAGTTTACATACAACACGCCCACTATCAGCCTACTTTAAATGTGCAGGCGTAAGCCCGCGTAATTCACACTATGCCGCCGTAACTTTAGGCGCAAATTCTCTGTGAATATGGCACCTGCCTGTCAAAGTTACGGCGGCGTAGTGTAAATGAGATACGCTACGCCGCAGGAAAGTTACCCGATTCTATCTGAATCTGGCCCAATGATGAAGATTTAGTTTATCCAATGATGAAGATTCAGTAAGTTTACAGTAGGTAATGTCATGTTTAATGCAAAATTGAACTTACACTAAATAATTTCCAGTTGCATTAACCACTTCCCTACGGCCGTACGAGTATATACGGCCGCAGGGTGGCTCTAAATCTCCGGGCTGCCGTGTTTTCACGGCAGCCCCTTTCCTCGTTCCCAGCGCGCGCTCCAGAGCGCGCAGCGGGGAACTTGTGTACTGGCTGTGTCCCTCGGACACAGCCAATCACAGATCACCGCGAACGGCCAATCAGAGTGGCCGTTTGCGGTGCGATCTGATGGGCCAATGAGAGATGATCTCATATGTAAACATATGAGATCATCTCTCATTGCCTGCTCTCACAATGACAGCGTCCTGTCATAGAGAGAGCATACCGATCTGTGTTCCTAGTACATAGGGACACAGATCGGTCACCCCCCCCTCCCCCTACAGTTAGAACACAATGCAGGAAACACATTAACCCCTTCCTCACCCCCTAGTGTTAACCCCTTCCCTGCCAGTCACATTTATACAGTAATTAGTGAATATTTATAGCACTGATTGCAGTATAAATGTGAATGGTGCCAAAAATGTGTCAAAAGTGTCCGATATGTCCGCCATAACGTCGCAGTAGCAATAAAAATCGCAGATCGCCGCAATTACTAGTAAAAAAAATAAATAATAAAAAATAACAATTCTGTCCCTTATTTTGTAGGCGCTATAACTTTTGCGCAAACCAGTCGCTTATTGCGATTTTTTTTTATTTTATTTTTTAACCAAAAATATGTAGAAGAATACGTATCGCCCTAAACTGAATTTTTTTTTTAAATTGGGCTATTTTTTATAGCAACAAGTAAAAAATATTGTATTTTTTTTCAAAATTGTCGTCCTTTTTTGTTTATAGCGCAAAAAATAAAAATCGCAGAGGTGACCAAATACCACCAAAAGAAAGCTCTACTTGTGGGGAAAAAAGGACGCCAATTTTGTTTGGGAGCCATATCGCACGACCGCGCAATTGTCAGTTAAAGCGACGCAGTGCCGCAAGCTGAAATTTCACCTGGTCAGGAAGGGGGTTTACATGCCCAGTATGGAAGTGGTTAAAACAACTGGTGTGAGAAGATTTACAGTTTGTTTTCTTGATAAAGTGGCTAGAGCAGAAAAACCTGTGTCCTTCCAGTATGCTAGAAAGGGACACTTGCACTTTTTTGTGGCTACACAGGACTGACAGTCCCCCTGCTAAGTCAGACCTACAGCCGTGGCTAAATGTTTTGAGAATGACACAAATATAAATTTTCACAAAGTCTGCTGTTTTAGTGTTTTTAGATCATTTTGTCAGCTGTTACTAAGGTATTCTCAAGTATAATTAAAAAGCATTTCATAAGTGTCAAAGGCTTTTATTGACGATTACATTAAGTCTATGCAAAGAATCAATATTTTCAGTGTTGACTCTTCTTTTTCAAGACCTCTGCAATTCGCACTGGCATGCTGTCAATAAACCTCTGGCCCACATCCTGACTGATGGGAACCCATTCTTGCATAATCAATGCTTGGAGTCAGAATTTGTGGGGTTTTTTGTTCACCTGCCTCTTGAGGATTGACTAAAAGTTCTCAATGGGATTAAGGTCTGGGGAATTTCCTAGCCATGTACCAAAAATGTTGATGTTTTGTTCCCCGAGCAACTTAGTTATCACTTTTCCCTTATGGCAAGTTGCTCCATCATGCTGGAAATAGCATTGTTCATCACCAATCTGTTCTTGGATGAGAGAAGTTGCTCTTAGAGGATGGTTCTGTACAATTCTTTATTCATGGCTATGTTCTTAGGCAAAATTGTGAGTGAGCCCACTCCCTTGGCTAAGAAGCAGCCCCACACATGAATGGTCTCAGGATGCTTTATTGTGGGCAGGACACAGGACTGATGGTAGCACTCACCATTTCTTCTCCAGACTAGGTTTTTTTCCGGATGCCCCAAACAATTGGAAAGGGGATTCATCAGAGAAAAACCCCAGTGCTCAGCAGTCCAATCCCTATACCATTTACAGAATATCAGTCTGTCCCTAAAGGTTTTTCCTGGAAAGAAATTACTTCTTTGCTGCTCTTTGCCTTACTGTGCGTCTAGATGCACTCACACCAGCCTGCTGCCATTGATGAGCAAGCTCTGCACTGGTGCCTATATCCTGCAGCTGAGATAATGGAAAGGTTTGGGACTTTAAATTAAGCACATGGGAAAAGTGCTTCCATCCCAGATAGGTGATAAGGAAAAGGGTATTGGGACTTTACATGAAGCAGTTGACAGGTTGGGGGTGAACTTAAAAATAATCACGTTTAATACATGTATATGGTACTGTTGCATCACAAAGTTAAAGGTAGCATGACATAACCTACATGAACATATGTACATAGCAGTCAACATGGTAACTTGACAAGGATAGTTGTAGTAAAAAAATGGTACATGTATGGACTGGACAGCATATAGCGACATGGTATAAAAATTGTAAAGAATTGTATGAATCATAAAATTGGTATATCTGAGTAAAGTCATATTATGGCAAGTAGCTACATCCTTGGTTCCGACGTGTTTCTGTCAACAACACTTCTTCAGGGGCAGATGTTTACAGGACATCTGAAATAACAGCGTATGATAGTGTCAGGGATTGACTAGATGCAACCAGCAGACACAGAGTGTCAATTCTGGGTACTTACAATGTATACCAGGCTTCGTTGTAAGTGGGAGCTGGGCCAAGAGAGGTGTCCATCCCAGGAGCTGAGCTGGTAGAAAATCCAGCACAGGCAGGAACACACCATCATCATCCCCAGAACAAAAGCCGCTATCTCCACAGTGTGGCCAGTGGTTGATAAAGGTAGTGGGTGATTAGCTAAAATGGATGGGTAAGTCCATTAGGATTCACCAAAAATATCCAAATGTAAGTAGAGGGATGAAAAAAGCCTGTGTGCTTGGATCACAAAAGTGTTACCTTTGATGTGCCTAAGGCAGCACCTTATCAGAGCTATGGCGTCTGCACGTGTGTGTAGATAGGTAGCTGTGTCCGGGAGGACGCCTTATATGCGCCCCGCACACACCGGTGATCACCACCAATGTCACGCTGCCCAAACAATGCATGGGGCAGGACCACAGCCTGGATCAACTGTAGGAGATGGTCCTGCCACTTGTGAAGCCTTCTTCACAAGGGCAGTGGAAATGTTTTTTATGGGATTGCATTAATTTCCATGGCAAAGAGGGACTTTACAATTAATTGCAATTTATCTGATCACTTTTCATAACATTCTGGGGTATCTGCAAATTGCCACCATAGAAAATGAGGCAGCAGACTTTGTGAACATTTATATTTGTGTCATTCTCAAAAAAAAATGGCCATGGCTGTATAGTTTGCAAATTGGAGATTGAAGAGCTCTATTTCTGACTCAGCAGCAAGTGTGTTACACCACTGGACCAATGCAGAAAGACCACTGTTTATACACAGAGAGAATACGGTCCTACTCTACAACATGCTGGCAAAAGACAGTATTTCTATTTGCTTGTGCCTGCTTTCCTAACAAAATAAACAGTGAGACATTGTACAACTTTTATTTTGATGCACCATTAACGCATTTAGATGATTTAAAGAGAAAGTCCAATTGGGCTTATAATACCTACTGTAGCCCAGGTATGGGATGTGCTTATATTACAGTCAAATACCATAGCATGCATTGCCATATCATTCTTACCCCCTTTTACAACATACATTGCTTCTTGTACAGGTGTACAACCAAAATGTTTCAGCTTGTAATATGTTGCAAAGAGCAATGTAAACACAGCATTTAAGGCCACTGTGATGTTGTAGATCTTAAGTCTGGAAAATACATTGCCCCCTGGGTCCCAATTAGTTAGTCATGCTGCCAGAATCCCACAAGGCCAAATTGTGTTGTTAGAGTCAGCTTTCCTGATCTTCTCCTGAATCCCTTTCTTCTCTAGAATCACCACAATCATTTTAACCGGTTTGCCTTTCCCTTTCTGGTCCAAAACTTGTGAATATTCTTTCAAATATAGACATCTGGGAGAAATGCCTGAAATAACTTTGTGGCAATAGCAAAAATATTTATAAAAACCTTGTATTAAAATTGTGTTTACCCACACAGAAATTGATAGGCATCTCTCCAAATCTGAATGTGGATGTGCAGGAATTGCCCCACCTTACACTAGTGGTCCAGGGCCCTTTGCACCAATACTTTTACCTCTGCATACGGTTTATGAACATACAGCATATTGTTAGTCATTTTGTGTAGCTTAAAAATGAAAAAAAAAGAATTGATTTACTAACACATAAAGTGACAGAATGAAGGAAAATGTATTTATGTTATGAAACAAAATGTGAAACAATTCATAGTGGCCAAGAAAACATTCTTTGCCTTCCTGTAAATTCAAAAATAATTGCTGGTTTGTGGCTATGCTACATTTTATTTTTTCAGCAAGTTAATTTATTGTGTTAATTCTGGATAAGAAAGCCCTACGGATACTGTAAAACAACATTAAAAAAAACAGAAAAAGAATTTCAGTAACATGCATAGATGTTTAATCAGACATACCCACAATACAAATCCAGGTAAGATTGTCCCATCGTACAGTGGTAAGGTAGCATTGTGTGACACAGAGTATTAAGGGCAGGAGCTAAACTCCAAGGAGTCAGGGAAAGAAAATTGACAAGGATCAAGGGGAGAAAAGGAAGAAGAATTAGGGAGAAAAATTGCTCAAACATTAGAAGTGCCAGTCACACAGTAATATCAAATATAAAGCAAGCAAGATTACATTCACATTCTAATCATATCTGGTATGTGGAATAGTATAGGAAACGAAACAGAAGGGAGCAAGGAAACGAGGAGAGGCTTTGGCTAGTTTAAACAGTTAGGCCTTGTGCATCTGTCTAACTAGACTACATTTGTCAAACATTTTGATGCAATATCTACTAAGGTAAGTACATTTAGGTAATGGAAAAACCCTATTAATTGATGGCTTCTAGTCATCTTGCGTTAATGGGGTTTGCAGCCTCCATCTTCATAAAACAATGCCATAGTGGGCAGTAGACTTTAACCACACAAGAATAATTGTTTTTATGGGGTGAAGATGGCTAGGTGAAAACATGGGTCACAAAAGGGCAAGTTTCTCAGTTCAGTGTATGACTTTATTAGGGCCAAAAGGTGACTGCTGCTTTATCCCTAGGTTGGGAAAACCACCACTAAACTGAAACCAAAACCGCCACACAGTGATAAAGTAGGAAGTTGGGTAGGGCTAAGCCTCCCAGGGTAAGAGACACATACAGATCAGGCAGATCAGCTTTTGCTAGCCTGGGTGTTCCACCATTTCATATAAAAGATGACGCAGTACTTAAGTTTAAGGCAAAATGTGGATAAAAATAATAGGAAAATAAAATAGGAAAATTTGAAGATATTTTTTTAGAAGATTGGCTCATCAGACTTAATGGAAGTTGCTTCCAGGTTGAACAGGTGTGGGTAAATTTACTCAGCAGTAAAATTATCCTTGATATATGAAGAAAGGTCTGCTTGCACCTTGACCCTGAGGAATCAAAATTTAGTTACCTGCTGTAACGGGAGTCCCTTTTGGGGCATAGCGTGACTGATAAATGATAATTCATGTTTTGCAGGAGATCTGGACATATTACAAGCTGTAAAGGTCAATGTTTTACTCAAGGTGGGAACACATGCTTTTGAGGTGTTAATTGCATCTGCTCCTAGACATTCCATTGTGTGATGCTAATAACACTGTTTAAAGCCTATTGATGATCAGGTAAGAATATCTTATTGTCGGAGACAGGACGTCTGACATAGGAATGTGTATTCTGCAGGTGAATCACTTATTGGCAGAGTCGGAACGTCTGGGGGATAATTACCTCAACTGAATGTCATTATCTAAAAGAATGTGATTGAAGTTCATTGTGTGATGTTAGGGGGGTGGAGAGTTTCATTGTCCCTGTGATTAACTGTGTGACATGTTTGTAACTGTATAAGAACCAGCTGAGTTTACCATTAAAACATCCATACATTTGACTCAGAACACCGAGCGTATGTCGCATCTCTCTGAGGGAGTTCTTATGGATCGGGTCTGCTGGCTTGTCGGATAAGCTGTCGTGGTTGGGGCAATGAAATGGATATCGTAACAGGTGAGGACCGTTACACCTGCCTTACAGGAGTAGAAGCCATAGGGGATGTTATATTAGGGTTCATGGAGAAAAGCAAGGACTCGTCCCAATTGATTCATACTCCAGAGTAGGCACCAGCGGAGGAAATAAGCCACAAGTCAGCTTATCAAATTAGAATCACAAAGGGTTTCAGGGCCAGGGCAAAAAGTCCAGGTGATAACAGTCAACCTTTCCTCATGTCCCTATGCAATGTAAATGGAGTGGATATAGTGCTATTTGTCCTGACCCTGGCAGTAAGAGAAGAATATAATGTCCTGATCCAACAGGTAGCTCCAAAGGCAGTTGCAGAGATGTTAGTAAACTGATGTAGGATATTAATATTTGTACGCTTACCAGGCATACATCCAGTTTAGTCGTCATGTATCAAAGTAGGCGCAAGCTCCATAAGTTGAGTAGCCAGCATTTTTGGGCAACATTTTTACATCTGCATTTAAAAGGGAAATAGAACAGTAGGAATACAGTAGCATAGATCAGGGTCCTTCCCTGGTTTAATAATAATCTTCAGCTCTTGTATGGATTTTAAGGGGAACCCTGCACCAAAATAAAAAAAATGGTGTGGGGTTCCCCCCAAAAATCCATACCAGACCCTGGCAAAGAGGGGGGTACAAGAGAGTGCCCCCCTCCTGATCTGTACCAGGCCCCATGCCTTTAACTTGAGAAAGCTAGGGGTTACCCAATGACGTGGATGGGTGATTCCGTCCCATTACGTGGCACGTGGCAGGGTCACCCATCCACGTCATTGGGTAACCTCCGACTTTCTCCTTACGCAAAGAGAAAGCCTGGGGTTGCCCAATGACTTGGACGGGTGACCCGCCCCCTCTTACGCTTTACAGGGGTTTTGTTCCTTGCTGGAGTAGAGACTGGAGCATCGCTGGAGAATGGATCATCGCTAGAGAATGGATCATCGCAGACTGACACCCTGCAACAAAGATCGCCGCAATGCGCACCCCCGGGGGCGAGCAGCGGCTCAATATCCTGAGGACATCATATGACGTCCAGTCAGGATATTGAAACCACTTTGCCGACAACTTTTTGGATAAGGCGAGCGGCAAGTGGTTAAAATGTAATTTTTTTTCCCTAAACTTCCCTCCTAAAATTAGGGTGTGTGTTATACGCCGGTGCGTGTTATACGCCGATAAATACGGTATATAATTTTTTCATTACATATCAATGTTGAGCCATTGTGGATGATTTGGGGCGATGTCAATACCATCCCCAGTATGGACATGAGCTCCCAAATGCTTCTTTGTATACACAGACCTGAATAAGATATTTAATACATTTGCCTTCCCATTGTCCCCAGTCACCCTCTTTAGATAATTTTGTAAAGGGCCTACATGCTCAGACCTGATCTTTTTACTATTAACATATTTTAAGAATTTTTGGGGGGTTGTCCTACTATCTTTTGTAATCTGTTGCTTGTTTTGAATTTTTGGGGCTTTTCTTTTCTTTTTGACATATTCTGTTATATTATTTGTAACATTGAAATGATGATAGTGTTCCTTCATTTTTATATTTTTGAAAAGATATTTTCTTATTATTTATAGCTTGCTTAACTGGTCATGAGCCACAACGGTTTATTTAGCCTTTTAAACTTGTTGCCCATGGGAATATATTTTTCAGTGTGTTCACATACAGTCGTTTTGAAGAATTCTCATTTCTGTTCTGTGTTCTTCAATGCCAATATTCCCTCCCAATCTAAGTTTTGGAGAGCAGCCCTCATTAGGATTCAAACTGCAGAACCTAGTACTATAAGGCAGAAGTGCTATGTCACTGTGCCACACACTTACCACTGCAAAGGATCCTGGCTGGGCTGTTACTTCTGTGCATGCATACAAAATCTCTGTTCATTCCTATTGAGAAGCTACCCACCCATGGGCTACGTAAAAGACAGGCTGTCCAAAGAAATTAATGTAGAGACCTGGAGATTTTTGTATCAGCGGGCTGCACAATGAAGATCTGCAGGAACGATAACTGGTGAGTATAAAACTTTTAGCGTGGGGGGATGGGTTAGGGGTTAATACACAATAAAACACAATAAAGAGTATAAACTGAAGGAGAATGCAAAAACATTAAAGTAATAACAATTCATTTTTGCTGTTTTCTTTCAAATACTTCTGCATGTCAAGGAAGACTGCTCACAAGTACATGGATCCTTACAGTATCTGATGTATTCAATGCAAAGATATTCTTTACAGAATGTTAAACTGAAATTTGGGTTTGGATTTGGGTATGTACCACGTTCAAGGAATGCCTAGAAGTGATTTGTCATGCAAAAGGTGAGGAATTCAGTACCTACTGTGAAAGAAATCACTGAAGCGAGTCAGATTGACTATAAGTATGATAAAGTACCTGCAACCTTCAAATGACATCTTAGAAAATGAACACCTGATGTCCATCTTATTTCACATCACTGGATAGCTGCGTGACATTGGTTTCCAAAGACAGATGATGTGCACTTTCACAGTCTAAAACAAGTTTACTTCATCATCTGTCACTGGAAATGATGTAACTAACTGCAAAAAAAAATAGCCAATACATGAAAATGCATGTTTGCTTGAAATTACAAATACAAAGTTAAAGAAAAGGTTTATTTTTTAAAGTGTTTTAGTAAAAGGATAGACATTGTTTTAAAGTCTTTTAACCACTTCCCATTCAGTACAATTCTGGCACTTCGCTCCTACATGTAAAAATCATTAAGTTAGCCCAATTTTTTGGCATAATGTGAAAGATGATGTTACGCCGAGTAAATAGATACCTAACATGTCTCCCTTCAAAATTGCACACTCTTGTAGAATGGCGCCAAACTTCGGTACTTAAAAATTCTCATGGGCGACGCTTTACATTTTTTTTACTGCTTACTCGTTTTTAGCTTACTGCTTACTCATTTTTTAGAGTTACAGAGGAGGTCTAGGGCTAGAACTAGTGCTCTCGCTCTAACGTTCATGTTGATACCTGACATGTGCCGTCTGAACACTATTTTCATATGTGGCCGGGACTTACGTATGCGTTCGCTTCTGCGTGCAAGCTACCGGGGGGCTCCCGGCCTCCGAACGATCATAAAGACTGCAGTGAACATCTGGTCCGCTGGAAATCTCTATGGTAGGAACACGGGGCCAGCGGATCTGTTCTCCGACTCACTGAGTCGGTAAAAGCACAGGAGGGCAGGGGGGGGGGCTCACCTCTCGTCGCCTGTAAGAACTATCAAGTGGCGGAACAGCCGTTCTTACGGTGCACATAATTGCCGGCTCTAAAGGTTGATTTCTGAATGATGCCTGTAGCTGCAGGCATCATTCAGATTTCCCTGCTCAAGAATGTCCATAGACATACCTTGGGCGGGAAGTGGTTAAAGTGAGATTTTTAAGATGACAAAATATTACCAATTAGCTCTTTGAGTAGGTTCCTTGAGATATTGATATATTGCTGTGCTACAAGGCTTTGTGTTCGAGCCCTCCTCATTGCAAATGTATAATGGCACCAAAAACATAAGTCCCTGCCCCCCTTCTTTTCCTACGAGAAACAACAACACCCCTGCTTGGTATTTTAACTCTGCAATCTCCCATGCCCCAACTGCACTAGGGCTCCTTCTATCCTGGCATATATGTGGCCTCTCCCCCTCGCTGGCTTTCTTGGCACCTCCCTCCTGTCGAGTGGCCCCACAGCAAGCAGCTTGCTATTCAGACACAGACTTGTGGTTCGGCCCTGCTCCCCTCTCTCCTGATTGGCTAATTAACTTTAATTGAAAATTAAGGAATGGCTGCACACCACGACTAGTTTCCAAGATCCTTTATAGGACATCCCAAGGTGACACCACAGGACACAGTAGTTGCCTGGTAGATGTGTTTCACACAATACAAATGTGCTTACTACGCCTACCAGGCACCTCCTGTGTCCTGTGATGTCACCTTGGGATATCAAATAATGGATCTTAGAAACTAGTTATGGTGTGCAGCCATTCATTCATTTTCTATTCCACACAGAGGCGAGCCAGGGCAGGCACCCACAGGTTTTATTAAGCTGCTTTGTCTCACCTGGAGCTGTGAGTGTTCTTAGTTCTAACTAACTTAGATTGACAGCAGCAGGAACCAATGGAGACACTGCTGTGTCTCAGCCAATCAAAAGAAAGAGTCCTGGATGGCCGAGACACTCATGGATTAAGGTGGGGGTGAAGTAAGTATTAGAGGGGCTGGTGCACACTGAAGGTTTTTTTTATCCTACTGCATTGAATGCATTAAAATAAAAAACATTCTGCCTTCAAAATCACTTTAAGTGCATTGATCTCCTGACTGTAAAATGAAATTACAGTTCCGACTGTGGCAGAAAATCTTAGGCCGCGTACACACGGCAGAGAACCTCGACGGGCAGAACACATCGTTCCGCCTGTCGAGGTTCTCTGCCGGCCGTCAGATTCGGCGACCCGCCCGTCGGGAAAGGTAACCAGCCATTCATCCCGACGGGCCGTCGAGCAAATAGAGAACCTGCTCTCTATTTCGGCTCGACGGGTTTCCCGACTGGATGCTCGCCGAATCCGTACACACGGCCGAGGTTCTCGGCAGAATGCGGCTCCCAGCGGTTCTCGCTGGTTTCTGCCGAGAACCTCGGCCATGTGTACGCTGCCTTAGGCCTACTGCATACTTAAGCATACATCCGTGCAAAAAACCAAGTTAGCCCATGTGGGATGCACAGATGTTCCATGCAGCTGTATGCAAGCAGTCCCATTTATGTCTATTGGGAAGCAGCAATTTGCCAGCTATGAGACCCACACCCGCAATTGCATGGCTGTCAAATTGGGACCAGAGGCTGTGTCTGAACAGCTGCTGCATCTCAATACATTTGGACTGCCTGCGCATGGATGCAGATAACACCTGTGCATCCTGTGTAAGCAAACATGGTCCTGCACATGGATGTACACTAAAGTATGCCAGCGTGAGGATCCATGCACATTAGCGTTTTTTAAGCTCCTAGAAGCTGTTATTAGCATGTCCATTTCCACTTTTTGAGCTTCAGCATCTAGGATCAGAAAGAATAGTTTTTGTAGTTACCTGGAGCGTTTTTCCAGCAGAAAACACCCATAAATACTCCTATACGCTACTAATAGTGTTTTTTTTTTTATTTTTTCCCTTTTTACTGCAAAACCGCTAATAAAACGCTGACGCTTCTAAGCACGCTTAAACACTCCTAAACTGCTACAAAAAAAAAGCTATTACCAGCATTTTTTTTATCCAGCATTTTTTCCAGATTTTAGATTAAAATCTTGAAAGAGGTCTGAGGCAGAAGTGCAGTAAAGAAACAGCATCATGGGAAAAAAAAGGCAGAATCCCAAAAAAGAGGCAGCGTCATACTAGTTGGTGCTCATGTAAGTAAACGTGGTGAACACCAATGCTGCATTCGTAAATATATTCATATATATAACTGAGTGAGTCTCAAAGAATGCAGCAGTTAGCCCAGGTTCACACTGGGCTGTGTGAACGATTTCACTTCTGGATGTCAGTCCCGATTTCGACCACGATTTCAGAGACATCTTTGCAGGTTTCCGCAGAGATGTCAATGTAAATCGCAGCCTAAAATCGCAAAAAGTAGTACAGAAACTACCTTTTGAAATTAATGCAGTGCCGCAGATGCCGGTAAATGCAGCCGATTTGACATGTCAAATCGCATGTCAAAATGCACCAGTGTGAACCATGTAGCTTAGATTGACACCTTTTTTTATTGTTTGTTGCAGTATACTTTAGAAAAAAGCAGTATATGCTATACGGACAAGCCCCCCCCCAAAAAAAAATGTTCTGTAAAGGCCACGTTCACATCAGGTCATTTTGACAGCTAGTGTCGGCAACGGCACTGTCCGGATTGGTGCCACGGGCGACTTTGCGGTGACGCACCGATTACCAAAAAATAGTTCCTCCACTACTTTTGGTGACTATGGGGGCGATTTTATTAGACATCTGTGCAGGAACCCACAAAGATGTCTCTGAAATCGCTCCCGAAGTCAGACTGACATGTAGGTTTGAAATCATGCAAGATCAAACCCTTATCAGTGTGAACCTAGGCTAATGGCCCATACACACGATCCGAATATCGGCCGACGGATCGTACGACTTTTTTCGCTTAATAATCGCGAGTAAAATAAAATAGGTTTTTAAACTCACGAAAATTCTCGTACGATGGAAAAAAACGATCGGAAGTGATGTCACGTGTTGTAATGTATTTGTATTGTATTGTCGGACGACGGCTGTACTGACTAAACGAAAATCGGACGATCGGACATCGGACGAGAAAAATTTTCGCGCTTGTCCGATCGAATTTAAATCGGATGAACGGTCGTGATCGGCTGTCGAAAGTAGTGTACACACGATCCGAAAATCGTACGATCCATCATCGGACGATCGTTTTCGTCCGATATTCGGATCGTGTGTATGGGCCATTAGCCTCCTATATACATCCTATGCACATGCTGACACTTATTTCCAAAATAACTTTATTACCCAATTAAAATTTAAAAGTGATTTTTTTTTTATTAGACAAACCAATCTAGTTCTATACCACATGTCATATTTTTGAGATTTTTTTTTTTTCTTTTAAAAAATACAAACATAAAAGTACTATTTTTCACTTAATAAGAGTAGCGTGTTTCTAATAAAGATACCCTCTATCATACTTGTGCCTTTATGAGAAGAGAATCCCTGCCGTTGTAGCACAAGCATCTTCATCATGAGTTATAAAGTCTGAAAACAATGTCCCTCCGGCCTCCTCTGGGTGTTACTCTCAAAGGATTTCAGCCATAGGCAAAGATTGTACCAGGTTTATTAATAAACTCCACAGGGACTCTATTAACTTATGCACATAACATGTACTTCTGCTTATAGTCTTGTCACATTTTTGATCTGCAAATGTGAAGTGTGCAATTATGAAATGGCTTCAGCTTGTGTCATGTTGTCGAATGAAAACAGGTAAGCATATAATTGGGTTTACTGCAAGACTGGTTGGATTCTTCAAAAAGAAAGCTTCTACTAGAAGAATTGAATCAGAATTTGGTTAATAATATTTTACATGATACATGACCTATGAAAGACTAAAGACGTATATGTATATATGTACTATACTGTATATAGTCTGCATGATACATTCCTCTATTTATGTTTTGTTAACTTAGCTTAACGCCAATTTCACACTTGAGCTAATTTAACTCTTCAAGCTTTTTGGAGTATTTTTTAGGTGTTTGTATACATAAGTGTTCGGTGTTGAGCTTTAGGTGTACGTTTATCAAACATTGAGGCTGGGTTGGTGAGAATTTCAGCTCTGTAATCTCTGCAGATAGATAAGGGAAGTGTTCAGCAGATTAGCTCAGTTTTTAGCTGCGAATTTGGAGACCTGGGAGAAGTTCCGGGTGAGAGGAGAGTGGGGGAGAAGTGTATTGAGCTGAATGACAGAAATTCTTGAAGAGAACTGAACACATCTGCGAATCAGCTGTGTAACCATTGAAGATAATGGGACTGAATTCGCACCTAAGCCGCACCGCAAGGCATAAAATCTGCACACGTTTTTTCTGCAATGCGCAGTGCGAATGCATCGCACATATGTAAATCAGCCTCATTGAAAACAATGTATTTAGAAATGTTCTGCGTATTAGATGCGGTTTAAGCCGCACTCAATTCGCATTGGTGTGAACCCGGCCTGATAGTTTATCTCATTTCAGTTCTCAGAAAAAAATCTTCTCCTCTGGCACCCTGTTTTTTAAGCGAAGAACATTTGTTCTCAGAAGGAGATGAGAGGAGAAGTTTTTTTTCTGAGAACACCTGAGATGGTGGACTTTCCATGAAGAAGATATCTGACAATATATTGGATTTTGATACATGTTTTTTTCAGATGCATAGTACGTTTTTTTCAGATGCATAGTACGTTTATCAAACATTGATAATTTATCTAATTTCAGTTCTCAGCAGTTCTCAGAGAAAAATCTTCTCCTCTGGCACCCTTTTTATGAAGCGGTGAACATTTGTTCTCAGAAGGAGAATAGATGAGAAGTTTTTCCTCTGAGAACACCTGAGATCTGAGTAGAAGAGGGAGGGGCTGCCTGTAATCTCCTGAGAAACTTGTGTGATTACAGAGCAGCCAAGTTTTAAAAGTGAAACCAAAGTTAAAAAAGCTGTGTTATTACATGAAAATAATAAGCGCTTTTTTAACTCTGTTTTTTTTACACACATTTTGGCACATTCTTTAAATGTGTGTTTTGGCCCTTTTTATTTATGTATATTTTGGCTTTTTTTTAAACATGGCATATTTTTTTAACACATATCTGGCCGTAGGTTTTTTTATTGTGCATTTTTTAAACACACATTTTGGCCCTTTAGCACACATTTTGGCACAGGTTATTTTTAGATCCATTTTGGTATGGTTTGTAATGCACACTTTGGAGCTTTTTTTAGCATATAGTTTAAAACCTTTTTAATGTGCACTTTTAAATGCTTTTTACGCGTATTTTGGCAAACCACACATTTGCTAGTCACTTTTGGGATGCCATTAACAATTAATGACACCGCAAGCATATCATTCATTTTGCATGTGTTTCTGGAACGCACTCCAAAACACAGGTAAAGAAATGAGTCAAAATACATGTTAAAAAAAGCACCAAAATATACATAAAAAATTTGCTAACATGCATTTAAAAAAAAAAGCAGCAAAAAGGTGTATCAAAAACAGTACCAAAATGCACATAAAAAAGGCCCAAAAAGCCAAATTAAATTTTTGGGGGCATGGAGCATTGTGCATTTTTTTAATGCATTTTGGCAAGTTGCTAGAGTATTTGCCAAATGACAAAATGTGTGGCAAAATGCATGTTTGCTAACTGAATTTGGGGTGCCATTAACAATGAATGGCGCCCAAAAACGCATTGCGTATTTTGACAGAATTTTAGAGCAATTTGGAATTGTATAAAGAATTGCACAATTCTGTATTGCTCAGATGTGAATGGGTCCTAAGAGAAAATACATTATAACTATACTGTGTATGTGTGTAATACATTATATATATATATATATATATATATATCACATCTTCTATACATACATAAACATATATAGTTATTATTTATATCAATCTTTAAGCTTGTTTTTGCTAAAATTAAGAGGAAAGAAACTTCCTTCTTCACATCACAGCAGCTTCTCACCCATATTCTCAACCTTTGAGCTGGAGAATCTGGGACTGAGATATTTTACTGAGATAGCCAGTGAGATCCTCAGATCTCACCTTCATAAACTGGTCATCTGTGTAAAAGTGAATGACAGAAGGGTGTGTCTTGAGATGAGAAGTGAAAAACGTGTTCTCCACTCCTCATCTCACTTTCATAAACTGGCAAACCTGAGAAATCAGCCATGATCATCAGGATCTCAGCTCTTCTCAGTTTGATAAACGTACACCATAGTACGTTTATCAAACATTGATAATTTATCTCATTTCAGTTCTCAGAGAAAAATCTTCTCCTCTGGCACCATGTTTATGAAGTGGAGAACATTTGTTCTCAGAAGGAGAATAGATGAGAAGTTTTTACTCTGAGAACACCTGAGATTTGAGTAGAAGGGGGAGGGGCTGCCTGTGATCTCCTGAGAAACATGTGTGATTACGGAACAGCTGAGTTTTAAAAGTGAAACCAAAGTTAAAAAAAGCTGTGTTATTACATGAAAATAATAAGCGCTTTTTTACACACATTTTGGCACATTGGCAAACTCGCACCATTTCACTCCCGCAGCCCAGTGTGAACCAGGGCTGAATGTGTGTTTTTAATTGCTAATTTTGGCATTATTTATGCATATTTTGGCGTTTTTTTTTTTAACATGGCATATTTTTTTTAACACACATCTGGCCATAGGTTTTTTAATTGTGCATTTTTTTAAACACACATTTTGGCCCTTTAGCACACATTTTGGCACAGGTTATTTTAACCACTTAAGGACCGCCGCATGTACATTTACGTCGGCAGAATGGCACCGACAGGCACATCAACGTATATATACGTTGGTGCCTTGGGGGGGATCGGGGGTCCGATCGGACCCCCCCCCCCCGTACATGCGGCGGTCCGCGCGGCTGCAGGAGCGATCCGACAAGTGGGGGCGGCTATCCGTTTTCATCCGCCCCCTCCGGATCGCTCCCAGCCAATGCGCACGCCCGCCCGCCCGGTCACTTCCTCCTCCTGTGTAAACACAGGAAGGAGGAAGCGACGTGATCTCTCCCTCGGCGTTTGTTTCAAGCGCCGCTGAGGAGAGATCACCACACACCAAGTAAGTCTGCACCAAACAGCACACTTACACACACACAAACACACCCCCCCCTCCCCCCTGTCACAGTGTCACTGAATGCAGTAATCATACATGTATGATTACTGTATTTAGTGTCAGTGTGACAAACAGTGTGACAGTCATTCAGTGTTAGTGTCAGGGTAGCCCCCCCACCCCCCCCAATAAAGTTTTAACCCCTTGATCACTGCCCTAGTTAACCCTTTCACTCCCTATTGCCAGCGTCACTAAGCGATCATTTTTCTGATCGCTGTATTAGTGTCGCTGTTCCCACTAGGTAGCTAATTTTTTTTAGTGCGATTTTTTTTTTACTAAAGACATGTCGCTAAATAAATTTTGGCCTAAATGTTTGACTAAAATTTAGTTTATTGGTTTTTTATTATAACAAAAAGTAAAAAATATTGTTTTTTTTTCAAAAATGTCGCTCTATTTTTGTATATAGCGCAAAAAATAAAAATCGCAGAGGCGATCAAATACCACCAAAAGAAAGCTCTATTTGTGGGAAAAAAAGGACGCAAATTTTGTTTGGGAGCCACGTCGCACGACCGCGCAATTGTCTGTTAAAGCGACGCAGTGCCGAATCGCAAAAACCCCTTGGGTCATTTGCCAGCATATTGGTCCGGGTCTTAAGTGGTTAAGATGCATTTTGGTATGGTTTGTAATGCACACTTTGGTGCTTTTTTTTAGCATATAGTTTGACACCTTTTTAACATGCTTTTTGATTTGCTTTTTATGCATATTTTGGCAAACCACACATTTGCTAGCCACTTTTGGGATGCCATTAACAATTAATGACACCACAAGCACATCATGCATTTTGCATGTGTTTTTGGAATGCACTCCAAAACGCAGGTAAAGAAATGAGCCAAAATACATGTTAAAAAAAGCATCAAAATGTACATTTTGGGCATGGAGCATTGTGCATTTTGGCAAGTTGCTAGAGTATTTGTCAAATGACAAAATGTGTGGCAAAATGCATGTTTGCTAATTGCATTTGGGGTGCCATTAACAATGAATGGCACCCAAAAACGCATTGTGTATTTTGACAGAATTTTAGAGCAATTTGGACTTGTGGATAGAATTGCACAATTCTGCATTGCTCAGATGTGAATGGGTCCTAAAAAGAAAATATATTATAACTATACTGTGTAATTTATATATATATATATATATATATATATATATATAATCACCTATATACATAAATAAACATATATAGTTATTATTTATATCAATCTTTAAGCTTGTTTTTGCTGATATTAGGAGGAAAGAAACCTCCTTCACATCACAGCTGCTTCTCACCCATATTCTCCACTTCTGAGCTGGAGAATCTGGGACGGAGATATTTTACAGAGATGACCAATGAGATCTTCAGATCTCGCCTTTATAAACTGGTCATCTGTGTAAAAGTGAATGACAGAAGGGTGTGTCCTGTGATGAGAAGTGAAAAACATGTTCTCCACTCTTCATCTCAGCTCCATAAACTGGCACACCTGAGAGATCAGCCATGATCATCAGGATCTCAGCTCTTCTCTGTTTGATAAACCTACACCACAGTGTTTAACAGAATCCTACAGTCAGTGGCGGCCCATCAATTAGGGGCGCTTGGGCACGGCCCCCTTTATCCGCAGCCACCACATCCTAATTAATGCTTTATGATCCACAGTCGTTACCTCGTATTAATGCGTCCAGCCCCTTTCAGGATGCCAGGCTCATGAATTAAAGCAGTGGGGGTGTTTTTGTGAACCACCTGATTAGAGCCTCAAAATTGGGTGGGCTTGTGGCGTAGAATATTTTGCCATGAGTCCACCCAGCTGTTACAACAGCAAATTAATATTCGCTATTGAAATACTGATCCTCAATCTGGCCAATCAGAAGCGCATATGAGACCCGTTTTTTTGTTCGGTCAAAAAGAGTAGAGTCCCAATTGGCCGCCGAGAAGAAGGGAGGAAACAGAAGCCACCGTCATGCCCATGGAGAGTAGGGGAAGGTGAACCCACTGCCGAGCAGGGGAAGCCGCCAGTGAAGTACGGGAGAAGTGCTGCCTACCATAGGTGGGGAAAGTGCTCCAGACCCGACCGACTGACCGATCGGGGTGGTGGTAATACCCTCCCCCCCCCGCCCAAAAAAATTACCATTGACCGCCACTGCCTACAGTGATTGTCCTTGTCTTTCTTCACACATATATTCTTGTAGAATTGGAAAGATGTGATTACTAGAACCCGCATCATAAATGTTACTAGTGGTCATCATTAGCAACCGGTGGTGTGATGTCCGAACAAGATCCTACAACAGTTAGAATCTATTTGAATTTGGTATCTAATACCAAACGTTTGTATAGCAACTGTCAGATTTTGATCGCTGTCTTCATGCTTCATACCATCCCTGGTGATTATTGTCATCAAAACAGAAAGGGCCTATGTCGGCAGGCTTTTGTTAACTTTTTCCCATTCAGGTCTACAGTTAGGGATGAGCCGAACACCCCGCGTTCGGCTCGCACCAGAACCGTCGAACAGACCGACCATTCGCGCGAACATTTAGAACCCAATTGAAGTCTATGTGACTCGAACGTTCAAATTCAAAAACGATCATTAAAGACCAATGTTCAAGTTATTGTTGGAAAACGTCTTTGGAGAACCCGGGTCTTGCCCCAGGAAACATGTATCAATGGAAAAAAGTTTAAAAAACTGTTGTTTTTTCAGGAGCAGGAGTCCTGAAAAAGTGACAGTTTTTAAAACTTTTTTTTCCATTGATACATGTTCCCTCGGGCAAGACCCGGGTTCTCAAAGACGTTTTCACAGGCAAACTATAGACACCCAGCAGGTACAATATTTAAAGGAATTTTAATTTTTTATTTTTTTTTAAGTTAAGCATCATTAAAATCACTGCTCCAAAAAAAGAAAAATTCCTTTAAATATTATACCTGCTGGGTGTCTATACCTGTGATAACGTCTTTAAATAGCACAATCACCTGCCTGCCAGTACATAAGGAAGAAACGATCTATCTAAGCTATACAGTGTATAAATATATGTACAACTCCTAGGGATGTATATATATCCTCTACACACTGTAAATTAAGCTAAACTGACTAGCCTGCCTACCTGCTCTATCTAGCTATCTAAAAAGACAATCTCTTTGACTGCTCTCATTAACAAGCCAGAACACACTACACGAGGCCGCCCAGCAGGCGGCTTTATATAGTGTGGGGTGTGTGCTAAAGTCCTGACCCATAATTGGCCAAAGCCACCCAGGCTTTGCCCAATTATGGCTCTTCGTTTTTTGCAAGCTGTGATTGGCCAAGCATGTGGGACATACAGCATGCTTGGCCAATCATCAGCGCGCAATGCCGCAGTGAATTATGGGCCGTTTTGCATCACTTGAATTTGGCGCGAACGACCGCTTTTGTTCGAATTTCGTCGAACGTACGAACAGACAATGTTCGAGTCAAACATACATTCGTATCGAACGCAAAGCTCATCCCTATCTACAGTATGATGATGCAAAACCTGTTTAAAGCAGGTTAAATGCAAGTGGATTTTCTTTTTGTTTTTGATAAGTTTAGTGTTTAAATATAAAACATGGTTGTCAAGTCTGTCCCTAAAGTAGAACTATAGGCAAAACTATAGTAAGGGAGGGTTATAACCCTTGTCAGTTTTTTTGCCTTTTGGGGAAATCTACATTAATATACTGTCTCATAGCCAAAACAGAATGTGAGAGAAAATCCCTGCAAATTAAGGAAAATCCCTTGGCGCTCATAAGTCACCAGAACCCATTGGAAGATCTCCCCTCTATTAGTGTTATAGAGATAGCCACAAATTTGTGGCTTTCTTTTACTCTTAAAGCAGAGTTCCACCCAAAAATGGAACTTCCACTTTTTGGAACCCCCCTTCGCTGTCACATTTGGCACCTTTCAGGGGGCAGCAGATACCTGTAATACAGGTATTTGCTCCCACTTCAGGGCATAGATCACTGTGGTGCAATATGCCATGTCCAGCACCTACTCCGTCCTCTTGCTGTTTTCTGGGAGACACACAGGACCCAGAAGACAGCAGAAACCAGTGGGATCATGCAGCACGACTCGTTCATGCGCAGTAGGGAACCAGGAAGTGAAGCCCCAAGAGAGCCGAGGGAGAAATCGGCTTCGGGACCCGACATTGCGGGTGCCCTGGACAGGTAAGAGTCCATATATTAAAAGTCAGCAGCTGCAGTATTTGTAGCTGCTGACTTTTATATTTTTTTTCAGCGGAATTCCGCTTTAATTTTACTTTCAATGATAATGGTAAACTAGATAGAGAGGGTGATTGTCCTTAACCACTTAAGGGCCGCCTCCTGCACATATACGTCGGCAGAATGGCATGTGCGAAGCTCCGGGGCCATGGGACCCCCGGACCCGATCGCCGCTGGAGCCCTCTTATCTGTCCCTGTGCTTCACTGTGGCGGCTGCATCGATCGTGTCATCCCTGTTATAGGGGGACACAATCAATGGTGTCAGACCTACAGCCACACCCCCCTACAGTTGTAAACACACTTCATACACACACATAACACCATCAGCGCCCCCTGTGGTTAACTCCCAAACTGCAACTGTCATTTCCACAGTAAACAATGCATTTTAAATGAATTTTTTGCTGTGAAAATGACAATGGTTCCAAAAATTTGTCACAATTGTTCCGAAGTGTCCGTCAGAATGTCGCAGTCACGAAAAAAATCACTGATCGCCGCCATTAGTAGTAAAAAAAATAAAACATAAAAATGCAATAAAACTATCCCCTATTTTGTAAACTCTATAAATTTTGCGCAAACCAACCGATAAATGCTTATTGCGTTTATCGCTTATTTTTTTTTACCAAAAATAGGTAGAAGAATATGTATCGGCCTAAACTGAGGAAAATTTATTTTTTTATATATTTTTGGGGGATATTTATTATAGCAGAAAGTAAAAATTGTCGCTCTATTTTTGTTTATAGCACAAAAAATAAAAACCACAGAGGTGATCAAATACCAACACAAGAAAGCTCTATTTGTGGGAAAAAAAGGACGCCAATTTTGTTTGGGAGCCACGTCGCACGATTGTCAGTCGCGCAATTGTCAGTTAAAGCGACGCAGTGCCGATTTGCAAAAAGGGGTCTGGTCCTTTAGCTGCATTTTGGTCTGGGGCGTAAGTGGTTAATGAAGGTCTAGGCAGCAATAAAAAAGCAGGTCAAATGTAAGTGGATTTTCTTTTTGTTTTTGATAAGTAAAGGTAAGACAGGTATTCTAATCCATGTCAACTCTATACTAGAGTGTAAATTTAGTAACACTTTAAAGTTTTCTTAATTTTCCTTGGTTCCAATATCCTTTCTTATACTGTTGGGACTCCGACTCTTGTAAATTTAGGCCTGAAGTCAGCAATTTATTTGGTTTGGTTTGCTGATGTTCTTTAATTAACAATACATTGCATGCATTTTAACTGATCTCCTAATTAATAGGTATTATGGTTGCCCTTGCACAAGCACATACATGTAAGGCCGCATACACACGAGGAGATTTATCTGATGAAAACGGTCTGACAGATCGTTTTCATCAGTGTACACACGATCAAACCAAAATCCCAGCGGACAGACATCGTGGTGACATGGCGGTGACGTTGACGCCTTGCCACGTCACCGAACCAGGAAGTAAAATACTTCCACGCATGCGTCGAATCCATTCCACGCATGCGGGGGATTTTTGTCGGACAGACGGGTTTTCAGCAGACAAGTTTTAAAGCATGCTTTAAAAAACTTTTGTCTGCTGGAAACCTGTCTGCTAGCCCGTACAGACGATCGAATCTGTCCGCTGAAACTGGTCTGCGGACCAGTTTCAGCAGATATATTCGATCGTGTGTACGCAGCCTAAGATTTTCATTCCTGCCAGCACAACCCATTTCAGGGTGGACTTACCAGCCACCTGCAGATGTCTCTAAGGCAATACATATTTTCACTTTGATGAACAGATGTTCTGCACATCAGCATGTTTGGTGTCCACATATTTATAATCTAGGAGTGCACCTTTGTGCATTTTCAGTTAATTGTCTAATTATTTGTTTTGCGACACTGCAGGCTATTTAAAGTGGTTGTAAACACTCGGGGACAAGTTACACCTACAGGTAAGCCTAGATTAAGGCTTACCTATAGGTGCTTGCAATATCTCCGAGACCTACACGGTTTTGGAGATATTTGCAATTTTACAGTGCGGCGACTTCAACGGCAAATGCGCTGTATTGAAAGGGCACGCTGTGCCGTTTCAAGCCTGGGGGCATGCCGTGAAAAGAAGCTCCCGCACGCATGCCACCAGTCAGGGAGCTGGAGTTTGCAGCCCCCGGAAGAAAAGGGGTAAAGATGAAAGCTCGCTGCTAGCGTGGAAGATGGTGACATTGCGAGCTTCTACTGCAGGTAAGTGTCACATAATGGGCTACTATGCGATGCATAGTAGCCCATTATGCATTACCTTTGCAGGGAAAGATAGAGGAAGTAAACCCCATCAGGGTTTACTTCATCTTTAAGAGGTGAATGTTCTAGTGTTAGCATGTACATAGACCCCCTGATGATGCGCACAAAATGCGTAGGTAGGAGCTTCCCATTCTGACACCACGCCGCCATGTCCTAGTTTGGGATTGGCGGTGTTTGCTGTAAGTTTTACTGGATGTACATCCTTCGTTTTACCTGCATATCACTTATTTTACAATACATTTCTACATCATAAACCTTTCATCCCTTGGAAAAGCCACTTGATGATTGCGGTGAACCTAAAGGATATTTTGTCATTATGTCATCTAACAATGGCATTCTGGTGAGTGCATACTGGTGAAGGAAGCAGCATCCGAGTCACTTTTTGCAGTAAAGCACTTATGTAACTTTATGCAGAGAAGCACTTCTGTCACCTTTAATGTTTGATATTCCAACTGGGAATATACTGTTACTGGATGAATTTGACATTTTTTGGCACACGCTTTGCACTTTATGGACTTTTAGGATTTTGATTATTCATCATTTGTGTGATGTAAGATGGTCACATGCTCGATTTATGTTTATTTTTTTTCTTATACATGGTGCTTTATGTTTGCAGTATTGTAGAGCTGTACTTTAATTATTGAGTTTATCATAGGGTTGGTCTACTTTGTGCTAGCAGCTTCACCTCTGAAGCGCTCAATGTGTTTTATTGACATTACATTGATGAAACAAAGTCCCCAGAGTAAGCGTAAGGCCGGATTCACACTAGTGCGGTGCGAATTTCAGCTCTCTTATCTATGCAGAGTGATAAGAGAAGTGTTCAGCAGATCCATTGTGTTTTAACTGCAGATTAGCTGCAAATTTGGAGACCTGGGAGAGGGGGGAAGTGTATTGAGCTGAATGAGAAGAAATCCTGAAGAGAAATGAACACATCTGCGAATCAGCTGCGTACCCATAGAAGATAATGGGCCTGAATTTGCACCTGAGCCGCACCGCAAGTCATTAAATACGCACACGTTTTTTCTGCAATGCGCAGTGCGAATGCATCGCACATATGTGAACCAGCCTCATTGAAAACAATGTATTTAGAAATGTTCTGCGTATTGGATGCGGATTAAGCCGCACTCAATTCGCATAGGTGTGAACCCGGCCTAAGAGAGCAGGGATACCAGAGCATATTTCTTCACCCTTACTTAACACCACCCTAATTAGTGTAGCCAGGTGCCAAAAACTGTGTGATCCTCCACATGCACCCTCCTAAACAGAAACAGTCACAGGACTACTGTTTTTGATAGTTACTGACAGGAGTGGCTCTGTGAGAATCCCCTTCTTACTTTTTCTTCTCCTACCCCCGGCAGCAGTGACAAAGGGGCCAATCAAGAACAAGGAAGATGACAATGCAGGGAGGAAGATCATGGGACATGTAGTCCTGGAAGAAGAGGGGGAGAGGACTGGCTTGTCCTGGGCAATTTACTGGAATCTAGGCAGTCTAGTTCAGAGAGACAGAAAATTCAGACCTGTTGCTGGGGTCTGTTCACCACACCAGAAAAACAAAGCCTGTGTCCAGGGCACCCTTTTGGTGTTCTGCGTGCCCAGAGGACTGAGCCACTGGAAGGTTGAGAGACCTGTTTCCATGTGTGTGCTTGCATCAGGACAGAACAAGTGAGAGTCTGAGCGTGAGGACCTGATTGGGTTTAAACTGAGCCTTCTGGGACAGCTGACCACCAAGCATACTGGGCCGGATCTGTTACATACTGGGAAAGGTGAGCAGAACCACCAAGCTTAAGTTTTTTCTGGTCACAGTTAATGCCTATTGAAGCTAGTTCTTACTTAGCAGCCCATCATCATCCCTTTGTGCACAGTTTTAAAGAGTTAGCTTCAGGTACACCAGCTTACTGTTGGTCCACAACGATAGCTCACTTATACTGACAATTAGGTGCCAGGTACTTTGCAGACACCTCCAGTGCTACCCCTTCTCAGGAGCGTATAAACACCCACTAAAGGGGTGTATGTGCAGAGTGCACTCAATGGCATTTTTGTTTTAGTTTGTTAATGGCATTATATTTCTCACCATTTATAATAGTTATAATTTGGTCAGCCTTGACACAGAGTTAATTTACTAAACTGGAGAGTGGAAAATTTAGTGCAGCTCTGCAAAGAAATCAATCAAATTCCAGTTTTTTTTTTTTTTATCAAAGCCTAATTGAACAAGCTGAAGTTAACACATGATTGGCTACCATGCACAGCTGCACCAGATTTTGAACTCCCAGTATAATTTATTGTCTTATAGGCCATTGTTTACCCTATTTAATTCACCAGCTTTGCATGTGTTCAATTGCCTGCCTACTGGTTTATGACTTGCCTTATTACAATATACATACTTTATCTAACATCCAGCCATCTGTGGCCTATTTCCTGGATACTAATATAGTATGGTATTATAATAATGCTAAAGTTACACGGGTGTGAGCAACTTTCAGCCTATAACCAGGTGTGTCAGGGGGACCAAGCAGGTTGAAGTGTTGTGGCAGAACAGCTAACTGGAACCTATTATATCATGTGGCCCCTGCTGGGGTAAGCATTTGAATTTGGAACTGCAGCCATCAATAAAAACAAAAAGCAAAAAAAAAAAAGATTACTTTAAGGCTCCTTAGGAATCCGCTTGTTTAGCAGGGGGGTAGCTCTGCTGATCCCAGCTAAGCAAGGATATGACATGTCTGCCTCCACGCACTGTGCAGAGTGGAGACAAACACAGTCCTGCTCTCCTTTAAGGGAAAATCGGGTGAAAATGGACAGGTAGGGAAGATGGAACCGCTTTTTCATCCAATCATATCTGATCTGCCAGACAGATGGAAAATAGTACCACCATCCCTCTGGAGTTTGTGGGCAGGATCAGATCAGATAACGGCGGATATCAGCGGACATGTGTGACATCCTCCGCTCCACTGAGGAGAGTGCAAGGTCCAATCAGGTCCACCTGAAAAACTGACAGGCGGACCTGATCAGACAGCCTATGTGAAAGCGATCTTAGGCCCCTTTCACATGAGCGGACAAACGGTCCGCTAATTACAAGTTCGTTTACGGACTTGTAATGTGTCACTATGGGAGCGGATCCGTTAGCGGATGATGCATCCGCTAACGTCCGCCTACGATCCGCGTCCGTCTGGATCCGTTTTGCGGACGGAAGAAAACCCTATTTTCCTTCTGTCCGGTGGATCGGATCGGATGCAAACGGACAGACGGTCCGTTTCCATCCGATTGCCCATAGGGGATAGCGGAGGAGAGACAGGGCGGTCCCTGCACAGTGTGCGGGGACCGCCCTGTCCGCCGACAGCTGAGCAGGACCCCCCGCTGAGCCGACGGACACACACGGAGCGGACCGAAAAACGGACCGCTCCGTGTGAAAGAGGCCTAAGTCTGCTGCTAGCCACTATTTTCTGCCACAAGCCTTCCAGTTGGCCAGCATAATTAAACCCACTTCCTCTATGGCTGGGTGGTCATGAGCTTGCCACCACTAAGCTCTGCACTTTAGGGACTACAAATAGCTGATGACAATTGACATGCAAGTCCTTACTTTACTTAATTTTTTTTTTTTAACCACTTAAGACCCGGACCAAAATGCAGGTAAAGGACCTTGCCCCTTTTTGCGATTCGGCACTGCGTCGTTTTAACTGACAATTGCGCGGTCGTGCGACGTGGCTCCCAAACAAAATTGGCGTCCTTTTTTCCCCACAAATAGAGCTTTCTTTTGGTGGTATTTGATCACCTCTGCGGTTTTAATTTTTTGCGCTATAAACAAAAATAGAGCGACAATTTAAAAAAAAAATCAATATTTTTTACTTTTTGCTATAATAAATATCCCCCAAAAATATATAAAAAAACATTTTTTTTCCTCAGTTTAGGCCGATACGTATTCTTCTACATATTTTTGGTAAAAAAAAAATCGCAATAAGCGTTTATCGGTTGGTTTTCGCAAAATTTATAGCGTTTACAAAATAAGGGATAGTTTTATTGCATTTTTATAATTTTTTTTTTTTACTACTAATAGCAGCGATCAGCGATTTTTTTCGTGACTGCGACATTATGGCGGACACTTCGGACAATTTTGACACATTTTTGGGACAATTGTCATTTTCACAGCAAAAAATGCATTTAAATTGCATTGGTTACTGTGGAAATGACAGTTGCAGTTTGGGAGTTAACCCCAGGGGGCGCTGTGAATTTGAGTGTACCCTGTGTGTGTGTTTACAACTGTAGGGGGGTGTGGCTGTAGGTGTGACGTCATCGATCGCGTCCCCCTATTACAGGGATGACGCGATCGATGCTGCGGCCACAGTGAAGCACGGGGAAGCCGTGTTTACACACGGCTCTCCCCGTTCTTCAGCTCCAGGGACGGATCGCCGCGGCGATTGGGTCCGCGAATCCCGCGGTCCCGTTCCTGGAGCTTCGGACCGGGTCACGGGAGCGCGCCGCGGGCGTGTGCCCGTGACCTACGGCTGGGTACTAAAATCAACGTATATATACGTTGATGTGCCCAGCCGTGCCATTCTGCCGACGTAAATGTGCAGTAGGCGGTCCTTAAGTGGTTAATACATACATTAAATTATGTATTAAAGATTTCAGAGGATCTATATTATGTGTCTTTTATTCCTGCCTGGAGTTCAACTTTTAGTAAGAACAAATAATGTTACACAAGGCTTTCTAGAGTTGGAGTTGTAAGTCAGTGTTTTAAGACCTACCCAGATATCCACCAGTTATGGCATCTACAAATATATATGTATCAAATATTCACCTGGAATACTTTTGAAAGTTGAGATTTTTTGGAGAATGGGAAGGGAAATCCATGCAAGTCTGAAGTAAATGTAATTACTATTGAACAGACCTGAATGAGTGTTATTACAGTGTCGTATAATACATTCCATCTGTTTTTGCTTTGACTATCCCACCTACACAAGTGAATTCATTAATTATGGAATCATATACGTATAGTCTTCAGCTGTTCCTAAATACCAGGGGCAGTCCCAGGCTGAGGAAAGTTTATTTCTACCTGACAGCATCCTTGTATTATATTGAATAAAAAAAAAATGCTTTTTTAAAAGAGCAGTTTAAATATTCTTTTAAGCCTCATTCACACAAGCAATGGGGAGGGGGGGCAGTATAAACAGGTGGCTGAGCTGTGGTTTTAAACCCCCTTTCTCTGACTGCCTACCTAAAGAACAGCATGCAGGAACTAAGGACTGCACATTTTATGACATAAAAAAAAAAAAATGATACCCCATGTTGCAATCGCTGGTAAATACTGCCACCAAACAAGACCTGTGAATGGTGCCACCTTGCAAAAAATGCAACTAAAACTAAAATGGCATTTTAGTTAAAAGACTATGACTAAAACGAAATTGAAATTTGACGTCAAAATTAACACTGGTTGGGTCATGTGTGTTTTTAGAATGTAAGGGTTTATTGACATCCCATTCATTTAGAATGGACAGTTTAAAGCACTGCACATTAACGTGTTAACGTCTTATGTATATGGTAGATGGGGTTCTTTGATGACTTAATTCTGTTTTGTTAACTACTTTTTTTTTAATACTCATATACTGTCACTGAGGTCCCCAACTCCAATTTTTTTTTTTTTGGGGGGGGGGTATACACTATAAGATTGCAAAAGACCTGGGACACTTTTGGTGGCCTTAAAGAGGGTAGTAATGTGGCGCATAGCTCGCCGCACATAACACGTGGCTGAATTGTAAGTGTTCTGCATGGAATGCAGGGATCAGAGATGTCCTGGGGAGAGGGCCAGTGTTAGCAGGGGGGTGGGGTAAGTTAGATGTGAGCTGGGGCAGTGGTGGCTGGCGCTCAACTTTTTTGGGGGGTGCAAACAAACTGAAAAATTCTGGAAAAAAACATAAATTGCAGCCCCATAAAAATGCAGCCATTGTGCCCCATAAAATGCAGCCACTGTGCCCCATGAAATGCAGCCACTGTGCCCCATCAAATGCAGTCACTGTGTCCATCATATGTAGCCATTGTGCCCATCATATGCAGCCCCTGTGCCCATCATATGCAGCCTGTGCCCATATGTGCTGGGGGGCACTTGGGGCGCTTTGTAAAGAAGAGGGCCAGTACAATGGGGAGGGGTAGGGGGTAGGATATGTGCTCTTGAGCATCTGAGCTTGGAGCTTTGAGCTACAAAAAGCTCAGGTGTGATTGCAGCCTAAAAAGGGTTACTGAGCTGGCCTTTTGCAAGCAGTGCTGTTCTTATCTAACCCTTATGTCTATGGCAGGAAAATTGTTAAAGCTAAGTTGGTGATCACAGAAAGCTAAAGTGGTGATTGGTGATGCAGGACTAATGAGAATCCTTAAATCCTCTACTTTCATTGACCATGGCCATGCTGGCTCAGGCTGGCAGTTTAATTTGCAGGAAACTAGCCTCTCCTTCTCAAATTCATAACTAGTGATCCCAGCACTGTTTCACAGCAGGAAGAGAACTCGCAAAGAAAGTAGACAAAACGAGAAATGCTGTATTCAATACATATAGCTCTCACCAGAACCCACAGCAGCTTAATGGTCTGCTATGGCAATGATCACACCATGGCTATTGACCAATCTTTAGACCCCTTTCACACTGGGGAGGTTTGCAGGCGCTATTGCATTAAAAGTAGCGCCTGCAAACCAACCTGAAGCAGCGGCTTCCACACTGGAGCGGTGACCTAGCAGGTCGTGAAAAAAAGTCCTGCTAGCCGTATCTTTGGAGCGGTGAAGTAGCGGTGTGTATAACACTCCTTCACCACTCCCGCCCATTAAAATCAATGGTACAGCGCAGCTATACCGCCGGCAATGCACATCTGCAGAAGCGTACTGCGGCCGGTTTTAACCCTTTCTTGGCCACTAGCGGGGTAAAAAAATAAACGCTCCCCGCTAGCGGCCAAATAGCGCCGCTAATAATTCCAATTTGGCAATACACTTTTATTTCTGGATAAAGCAGTTATACGTGAAAGGGAAATAATGAGAGAACTGAGAATTGGCTGTGCAGTAAAAGAAAATGTTATCCTTTAATTTGTGAAGTCAAGAGGAAGATAAATTACATCTTGTTGAAAGGAATATTTTGTGTACATGATTCTGCTGTGTTGAGTATGATACATCATACAAAAACTGTCTCCCTGGTATGAAGTGGAAGTCTTCGTGTTTGTAACTTGTAATGAAGTGCAGCCTCAGGCAGATTTGTGTCCTCTTTTTTTACTAGCTAAAGATTGCATAATAGTCACCTTACATACACCGAGGATAAATTAAACTGAAATTTTAGACATTTAGAACATCTCAAAGTTTAAAACAGATAGAAAATATAATTCCGGATCCTGCATTTGTACTGACTGGCTTCTTTGTTATGTAAGGTCTTTTTCAAACCCATATGCTGACCGGAAAGCTATGGATAATTCACACAGTTGTTTCTGAATAATGGTGAACTGCAAGGAATGAATTGCACCAGAGAAATTGGGGTGGAATAAATAAAGACAAATTAACTGTGCACTTTGGAAGTGCAGTTGCCCTCAGAGCTTGGTGACTATGGTAAAACTCTGCTGATTTCCATCATCCAATCATGTGCAAGCAATAATACTGTCTTATTTTTATTTATTTTTTGCACCTGATTGGGTATTTATTTTACAAGGTGAAGCTTTAGCACATTCACTAAGCTCTGTGTAAATGAGTGCAAAAGCACTTTGAAAGTGAATAGTCTATTTGCCCTTTGTAAATCAACCCATTGTTCAGGGGCGGACTGACAACTCATGGGGCCCCCGGCAATAGGAGATTATGCGGCCCCTGGGCAATAGGAGATTATGGGGCCCCCAGGCAATAGATTATGGGGCCACACAGTATACACACACATACAGTATACATGCACAGTATACAGACACACAATATACACACACATAGGGGTAGATTCACATACATCGGCGCATCTTTATGTGGGAGTAGCGTATCTTCTTTATGCTACGCCGGTGCAACGTTAAGAGGCAAGCATGGAATTCACAAAGCAAATGCTCCCAAAGTTGCGCCAGCGTAGCGTATAGTCGTCGGCATAAGCCGGCGTAAGTCAAAGTAGGTGGAAGTGGGCGTGTTACATTTAAATGAAGCGTGACCCCATGCAAATGATGGGCTGAGCTTCAAACAAGTACTAAAAACGAACGGCGCATGCGCATGCTTACAGTCACGTCAAAATCACTGCCTTCGACGTGAACGTAACCTACGCCCAGCCCTATTCACATACACGGCGTACACGACGAAAAATTTGACGGCGTCCATTCCCTGGTCCATACCTTTGCATGGGTTGCGCCTCCTATATAAGGAATAACTTTACGCTGGACGTAACCCTTAGGCACATTGCTTAAAACATCCCCCGGGCGCAAGTACGTCCGTGAATCGGCGTATCTTAATCATTTGCATATTTAAAATGGGGACGCCAGATGCGTCCAGCGTAACTATGCGCCCACGATACTTATTATTATTATTATTAAAAAGTGTTTAATATCGCGCCCGTCTTACCCATAGGGCCTCGAAGCGCTAAACGCAAAAGTACACATCACCCATAGCAGAGAACAAAAATCGGCACCGCAGCAATTTAAAAGGGGTACTAAGAAGGGAGAAACCTAATATAACATGAGAAGGACTCAAAACACCCCTCTACTGGTTCAGCCATAGGCTTGGGTAAACAGGTGGGTTTTAAGTTTGCGACGGAAAGCCAGGAAATTGCTAACCTGTCTAATCGGCGGGGGGATGCTGTTCCAAAATTTCGCCCCCTGGATGGAAAAAGAGCGACCTCCTCGACGAGCCTTCCTAAAGCGAGGCACCGTAAAATCCAGGGAGGTACTGGAACGGAGGGGGCGGGAGGGAACGTATTTGATGAATCTTGCACATAGGTAGCCTGGACCCGAACCATAGAATACCCTGTGCATAATACAACCAGTCTTGAACAATATCCGTTTTGAAATAGGAAGCCAATGCAGGGCAACGAGAGGGCGTGATATGCTCTCTACGGGAAGCACCCGTGAGTAGCCGCGCAGCTGCATTTTGGACAAGCTGGAGTCTATACAGGTTGTTATTAGGGAGTCCTAGATACAGGGCATTACAATAGTCCAGGCGACTAGCGATCGTAGCAGAGACAACCGGTTTTTTTGCTGGGGTGGTCAATGAATCGAAATAACACCCTCAGAAGTTTAAGATGGAAGTGACAGGTGCTTACCACCTTGCTTATCTGGGGGATCGGAGTCAACCGGGAGTCCAGGATGACTCCCAAGTCCCTGACCTGGGTGGCTCTCTCGGGAACGCTGCCAAACTCCGAGGGCCATTGGGGCAGTGTAGGGGCCAGACTGAAGTCACTGAAGGTAATTCAATCGGTCTTACTATTGTTTAACTTCAGAGAGTTGGCACACATCCACTGATCGATCTCCCGAAGGCAAGCGGCCAGGGTTTCGGGAGCAACTTCACCATGTTTGAATTTAAAGTAAAGCTGCGTGTCATCGGCATAGACATGGAACTGGAGATTGTGATGCCTGATGAGGTCAGCCAGTGGACTCACATAGATGTTGAACAGGACTGGAGATAAAGCCGAGCCCTGTGGAACTCCACAGGAGAGGGGGAGGTCAGCTGATTGAAAAACCCCCAGCTGTACTCGCTGCGTCCTCTCCTGGAGAAAGGAGGCCATCCATACCAAGGCTTGACCTTCTAATCTGGCAATCGTTACCAATCGATCCAGAAGCACCTGATGGTCAATGGTGTCGAATGCAGAAGACAGGTCCAGTAACACTAGAACCACCGAGTGATCCTGGTCTAAAGCCGTCAGAAGATCGTCCTGGACGTTGACAAGAGCTGACTCTGTGCCTCGCCCAGGCCGGAATCCCGACTGGTAGTCATCCAGAATGTTGTTGGACTCTAGGTGACTCTGAAGTTGACCTACCACAGCTTTTTCGGCTATCTTCGCCACGAACGGAAGGCCAGAAATTGGTCTCAGGTTGCTCATCTCAGTCGGGGCGAGCGATGGTTTCTTAAGCAGGGGAGTCACCACCACCTGCTTAAGAGAACTCGACACCCGACTGGAGGCAAAGGAGCTATTAATGATGTCCTGTATAAACGGGGCCAGGGCCTCTGCGCAGGACCTCATCAACTTAGGAGGACAGGGATCCAAAGGGGAGGAGGAGGCTTTTAAGGCCCGAATAATCTCTCTAACCGAGACTTCCGTGAGTGGGGTAAATTCCCGTAAGGGAATAATAGTGTGATCCCCACTCAGTTCTAGGGCTGGATGGCTTACGCTAGGGGCAACTAAAGGAGGTATAGAGGCTCGTAACTTTAATATTTTGTTGTGAAAGTACTCTGTCATTTGTTGGCAGAGCTCCTGAGTATGAGCCAGCGGGGTAGTTTTACTAATGGGATTAGAGAGTTTCCCGCCTTGACTACCCTTTCTGAGAAATAGTGTCTTTTTGCTTGTAAAATGGCAGTTTTGTACAATTTTTGGCACTCTCGGAATTTAAGAAGATGCTCTGGAGTTTTGTTTTTCCGCCAAAATCGTTCCGCGGCCCTAGTTTGCTGTTTTAGCAATCGTAGTGCCGGCGTAAACCATTTCGGATTTTTTTCTGCCATTCTAGAATTGGGTTTATTAGAGATTGGGGCTAGGGTATCCAGTGACGATAATAAGTGATTATAAAAGAAACCTAGTTTTTCTTCCGTAGTTCCCAAGGCCAGCATATGCCGGCATAGGCAAGTTACATCGGGCAGTTGAAACCTTATTTTTGGACGTATCTAGCTTAGGAAATTGGCGCATAGATACATACACACAGAATACACATACACACACTGAAAGGGTACTGGAAAGGCGGGGCAGCTATAATCCTGGGATTTTTTTTTTAAAAACACAGATTTTTAGATACTGTCCCTGGTTTTACTGAGGCTGGCAACCCCGATGGTCAGTCCACCCCTGAGAGCCCGAATGGTCAGTCCACCCCTGCCATTGTTTTTATTATCTGTTGATTCGTCCAGCAGATATGTTATTTTTCTTCCTACTTTAGGCCCCTTTCAGACGTCCGCCTCCATTCGTCCGTTTTTACAAGTCCGTAAACGGACTTGTAATGCATCCCTATGGGATCGCGTCCGTTAGCGAATGATGCATCCGCTAACGTCCGCAAAGATCCGCATCTATCTGGGTCCGGTTTTTCGGACGGAAGAAAACCCTATTTTTCTTCCGTCTGAAGGATCGGATGAATACGGACACACGGTCTGTATTCATCCAATTCCCCATAGGGGAGAGCGGAGGAGAGACAGGGCGGTCCCTGCACAGTGTGCGGGGACCGCCCTCTCCGCTGACAGCTGAGCGGGGATCCCCGCTGAGCCGACGGACACACACGGAGCGGACCGAAAATCAAGAGAGAAGTATGGGACTGAGCTCTTTGAAGAGAGATAACAAAACACTGCAGCTATATGTGCCCAGCTCAAATTTCATGAATTGGGTTTACATCCACTTTAATGACTTGGAGAGGATCTGCAAAGAGGAGTGGGACAAAATCCCTTCTAAGATGTGTGCAAACCTGGTGACCAACTACAAGAAACGTCTGACCTCTGTGATTGCCAACAATGGTTTTGCCACCAAGTACTAAGTCATGTTTTGCGAAGGGGTAAAATACTTTTTTCACTCATCAAAATGCAAATCAATTGGTAACTTTTTTGAAATGCATTTTCTGGATTTTTGTTGTTGTTATTGTTTCCCACTGTTAAAATAAACCTACCATCAAAATTATAGACTGATCAGTTCTTTGTCAGTGAGCAAACATACAAAATGAGCAGCGGATCAAATACCGGTTCTTTTTTCCCCTCACTGTATATGAAGCTGTGTTGATGGCCCTGCAAGCCACACAACATTCCTCATTCAAGGGACAGGCATACTTTGCTTTTGTACACAAAGTTTACTGCACAATCCTACCTGCTGTTAATCTGTGAAACTGATGTACTGATTAAAATATTTTTTTACCTTTTTCAGGCATTTATATAGCACTGACAATTTAACCATACCTTTTACATATTGTACATTCACATAAGTCCTTGCCTTAAAGAAGCTTACAATCGAAAGTCCCTATCCTATTTGCATACAGTACAGTACATGCACAAACTAGGAGAAGTGTGTTTTTTTTTTAATTATTATTATTAATAATCATAATTACCTAGGTGGATGCAACATGAGTCCAATGCTTAATCTGTCACCCAGCACCTTTAAGACTGAGAAATCTAAGGTGCCGTACACACGGCAGAGAACCTCGACGGGCAGAACACATCGTTCCGCCCGTCGAGGTTCTCTCCCGGCCGTCGAATTCGGCGACCCGCCCGTCGGGAATGGCAACCAGCCATTCTTCCAGGCGGGCCGTCGAGGAAATAGAGAGCGTGCTCTCTATTTCGGCTCGACGGGCTTCCCGACGGGAAGCTCGCTGAGACCGTACACACGGCCGAGGTCCTCGCTGGAATGTGCATTCCAGCGAGGTTCTCGCTGATTTTCAGCGAGAACCTCGGCCGTGTGTACGGCACCTAACACGATCAAACTCTCTGTTTTCAGAGCTCCCTGAGCAGAGAGCTGGTCACTGTCAATCAGCAGCACTCTGCTTTGCCCCCCCGTACTCACTAGATCGCAGGGCTGTGGAGGGTGACGGGAGCAGCCGACTGAATCTCTTAGCTGAGAGGCTGAGCCGAGTGCCGATCCAGGCATGTGGGCAGATCCCGACTCCATTGTCTTAATCTTGCCCGAGCCTGGACTGGCTCTGTTAAGTCAGCAGACAGTGGACTTCAGCCTGCTGTCTGCTGAAAACGAACCACAGGAGTGCAGAATGAACTGCAGTCCTGTGATCCACAGGAGAAGTACAGCCAAACATGCTTTAGCTGTAATTCTCCTTTAACCTACTGTACCAGCATATCTTTGGCATGTGGGAAGAAACCAGAGCTTCATAATGATGTGTTGATCACTTAATGTATTGAGGCTGCGCGGCCCCCTCATATCTATGTCACTTCCGGTTTCCTGGTCGCTGTCTTTGGTGCTCTGGAACGCACTCCGGACCTGAGAGAAATGGCGAGTTCACGCACAAAAGCTGTACATGTTGGTGCTGACTTACAGCACCACTAAATGTAAGGCCGCGTACACACGAGGGGATATGTCCGCTGAAAACGGTCCGATGGACCGTTTCAGCAGACATCTCCGCTCGTGTGTATGGGCTAGCGGACAGATTTCTCCACCCGACAGATTTCAAAGCATGCTTTGAAATCTATCCGGTGGGAATCTGTCCGCCCGACATGTCTGCTGGTTAGTACACTTACCAGCAGACATGTCGGCCCCCACCGCCGCCGCGCCGCTGCCGAATGGATTCGGCGCATGCGCGGAAGTGTTTTACTTCCTGGTGCGGTGACGTGGCGGTGACGCGGCGGCGTCAACGTCACCGCCGCGTCACCACTACGTCACCGCGCCGTCCGGCGGCGGGGAATTTGATCCGATGGTGTGTACACGCCATCGGATCAAACTCCCGATCGGACATATCCGATGGAAATGGTCCGCGGACCGTTTTCATCGGATATATCCGATCGTGTGTACGCCGCCTAAGTGTACATTTTTTTATACCAACCTGTTTGAACCAACTTTGAATAAACATACTGCGATATGATCCTCAATATGTTTCTCCCGAGTTTTAATGGTTGATGATCAATGTAAAGAGACACTCCTAGGGCCAGGAGCCATCATCTTCATATACGCTGATGTTTAAAAGATTGCAATTGCTGCAAGGCACATTCAATGTGTGTTTTTGGTGAGTTTGCATTTCATAGATTTAAGATGTTTCTGCACTTTTTTCTTTGGATCACAGTGATTGGATCATTCTGTGTAGATTTCTTCCCTTTTTTTAGAACTGTCGTTTTTCTTTGTGGACTGTTTAACACATAATTTTTTAGTTTTTTTATATTTTTATTTTATTTTGATGATCACTAATATTTATATATATGAGTTAGTGACAAAACCTTTTTTTTCCAATGGTATTTGATCACATATAAAATGGTATATTCCACTTTTAAAAGGGGCAGCTACCTACCCAATCACTGGGAGAATCTGCACACTTCATGAAGATAGAGTCCAGGTTGGGATTTGAACCAGGGACCCTAGTTCTACAAGACAGTTTCTAATTGCTAAGTGAAAAAGGTTTACTTGTTCTAGCCACACAATCACTCTGAATGTTGTAATAAGACAAAAACTTACGTAGTGAGCCAATTAAATGAGCCAATAATGTGCATTTATTTGGTGAAGTGGGGTTCTGTATACAGAAATGTCATGGTTGACAATTTTAGATAATCATTGCTGATTTCATCTTGAAATAGAAGGGTAATACTGTATATATATATATATAATCATTAAATTACAACATAGATTGAGTAGCAGTAATATATTTGATCAAAGTGGAGTTTTCCTTTAAATAATATGAAGGGCCAGATTCTCGTACATCGGCGCATGTTTATGCAGGCGTAGCGCATATCAGATGCACTACGCCGGCATAACTTCGAGAACCAAGCACCATATTCTCAGTGCAATTGCGCCCCCACGATGCGCCTACGTAACGTAAATTGTTTGGCGTAAGCCGACGCAATTCAAACTAGGAGGGAGGTGGGCGTGATCCATTTAAATAAACCGTGACCCCATGCAAATGAGCGCTTGTAGGGACGGAGCATGCGCAGTGAGGCGACCGTCTGGACCGCCCCTCTGTGCATGTGCACAACTATGCACAGTGTGACGCCGACCCACTCTGCCTACGCAATGTGTATAAATGCGGCCGGACATGCGCCCGTCATTCGCAAAATTACACCATTTTATTTCCGGTGGTGTAGGTAATTTTGCGGCTTGTGTTGTGCCATGTCTGCTCCGAGGAAAGAAAGACGGAAAAAAAACTTCTCCCCCGAGGAGAGGGCCATCATTATCTCCGCCATGGAGCAGTACGATGCTCGTCTGGTCAGAGGCAAGCTGGGTGAGATCAGCAGGCATGCCAGGGGCACTGGAGGGGGTCCACCCTGTGCGATCCGCCTCACTGCAGAGGAGAAAATGGTTGCCCGCTGCCTACAGAGGGAGCAGGTGGAGGGAGTTCCTGGCTATGACTCCGTGGCTCTGGGCTTGAGGACAGGTAAGTGTGTTTTATCTACTATCTGGTGTGTAACATGTATGTGTGTGTGGGGGGGGGGGTGGAAGGGAACATGTGTCAAGTGTGTGGGTCCACCAACATGTGAATGTTTTGTGTCACCCACAGATGTGCAGGAGGAAGCTGGGCCATCTGCTGCTGGTGTCCGAACCATGGCATCTCCGGAACATCCTGTGCCTCATTCTGACCCCCTGGGAAGCCTGGTAGTATTGGTGTAGGGGAGTGCCCAGTCCGCAACTGGAAAGGTGGTTGAGGAGGAGGTGGGGTCTATGGACCATGAGGTATGCCTCTATATGGAGAAGCCAAGTGTGTTGGCAGGACCATCACACTCATCCACCCCCCTCATCTCCAGCCCCTCAGTGTCTGCCCCCGTCATGTCCAGTCCCCCCTGGTCCATCCCCGTCATCACCAGCCCCTCAAGATCCTCCCCCTATGGAAGGTCCCTAGCCACTCCACGGCCCAGGAAGGCGACCAGGAAGACAAGGGGTGTCCCTGAGTTCTTTCCGGAACATCTTTCAAGGGAGCAGGACCGGCAGACCCGCCATATGGGTGAAGTCGTGGTGGAGATGAGGCGGCTGGCAGACAGCCTGGGCTCCTCGGGCCCCTTAAGTGACACTCTGCAGGATGTCTCTGCCAACACGCCTGCATCAGTTACCTGCCTGGGGAGCTCCAGTCCTCAACGGCGGAACTTGTGGGCGAGGTGAAGGCCCTGAGAGTGGCTGTACAGGCCCAGGCAGTTTCTATGGAGGCGGTCCTCACCCGCATAGCTGTGGCTTTGGAGGGCAGCCAGGCAGCCAGGGAGAGACCAGGGGATGCTCCTCCACTGATGACCCCCCCCCCCACCCGAGGCACCCCCCCCCCGACAACTAAGGGCCAGGAACCTGGGCACCAGGTGGAGCCCACGCCAGAGCAAGTGATTGCCTTTTTGATATCTTTTTAATTTTTTTTTTATATGCTCTGGTTAAGAGTTTTTTTTTTTGGTATATGCTCTGGTTAAGAGTTTTTTTTTTATATGCTCTGGTTAAGAGTTTATTTTTTATTTTTTATATGCTCTGGTGAAGAGTGTTTTTTTGTTTTTGATACTGCACACGGTGCAGTGTGAATGGTGTGTGAATGTGGGGGTGGCACTCCTGCCAGTAAGGGGTGTCACCCTCGGCCGTTGGGGAAAAGTTATCCCCACGGCTGTGTGAATGACGTGTGAATGGACAGCGACACCATTGGGGCCTTGACGCGGCGTTGCTGCTCCCAAGTCCGGCATGCCGGACTTGGGCTAATCCAATGTGATGTGGATGTGGTTGTGTGTGATCTAGGGACCACAGTGGTGTGCATGCGTGCATTGTCTGTGTGCCATGATGAATGTGTGTGTTTAACGGTCAAAGATTCGTAACACGAGGACCCTCCTGACTGCTCTTCCATCAGCAGACTGGGTCTCCTCTGGCAGCGGGGCTCAGTGTGGTTCGGGGGTCAGGTCATCGCGTAGGTCAATCTGCAGGCCTTTTCTCGCGGCTAAGTTGTGCAGAATGCCACATGCACCGATGATCTGACACACAAAGTTTGGGGAATACAACAGGGTACCCCCAGACTTATCCAGGCATCGGAAACGGGACTTCAGGAGCCCAAATGTGCGCTCCACCACTGCACGAGTTTTGATATGTGCTTCATTGTATCTTCTCTCTCCTCTGGTTTGGGGAATCCGGAATGGAGTCATAAGATGGGGCCCAAGTACATATGCCGCGTCACCTGGAAGGAAAAAGACAGGAGGATGTTAGTAGTGCATGTGCCCCTTGTGATGTGTGCATCATGGGGGGGGGGGGCAGTCATGCCTGCCACCCATGTCACTCGCCAACCAGCCAGCTGTCCCCATACATGTTCAGTTCAAATTCTGCTGGGATGGGGCTTTGCCGGTATATGTAGCTGTCGTGGCTGGATCTTGGGTGTTTGGCACGGACGTGCCATATGAGTCCTTGGGCATCGACTATCACCTGTACGTTGATGGAATGCCAATGCTTCCGATTGCGGTATATGTGCTCTGTGTCACGGGGGGCTGTAGTGCCACATGGGTGCAATCAATGGCCCCCACGGTGCGTGGGAATACATCAATTTTGTAGAAATCCAGCATTGCCTTATGCCGTAGATGCTCAGTGGTGGGTCTGATGATGTGGTGGGACATGCGTCTGAGGATTGGTGGGATAACCTGGTGCACACATCTGCTCATGCTGGTTTGTCACATCCCAGCCACAACTCCACTTGTACGCTGGATTGAACCACTGGCGAGGAAATGCAGTGTTGCCAGTACCTTGTCCAGTGGCTGCAGTGCATGTGAGCGTTGTGTCCTGCTGGTGAGGTCATCCTGCAGGGCTCTGGTTATTTCCAGGATTGCAGCAGGGCTGAATCTGAAGATGCGATACACCTCCAAATCACCCATGCCAAAGAGGCTCATGCGTGTTCGGTATATCCTCTCCCGTGCTCTCCTCCTTCTACGCCCCTCTAAAGCCACTAGTAGCGCTATGACCATGCCTGCCCCTGGCATGTTAGCATACGGATGTGTTGTCCTGCAAGTGTGTTTGCTCAGCTCGTCCGTAACGGTGCTGCTGTATTAGCTCTCCTGCTGACTTCCACATGTCTGGAGCAAAGTTACCCCTGCTTTATAAGGGGTAAATTAACGCCGAACACGCGTAAAAAACGCAGCGCATATAGCCGGCGTCTGGCGCACATACGTTCGGGAATCCCCTTATCTCCCTCATTTGCATATTTGCATACAAAATCAATGAGAACGCCAGACGTGACGCGCGTAAATATGCGCCTACGCTACGCAGACTTAGAACAGTTACGCCGGTTAGACGAATCCTAATTTCAGGCGTATCTGGTTTTGTGGCTGCGGCGCATGGATACGATGGCGAGTATTAGCACATACGCCGCGCATCTCCAAATACGCCACCGCAACTTGTTTGAGAATCTGGCCCGAAGTATGTCATATAAAAAGGATCTTTGTATCTTTAATAAATTATAGACTGGATTAGTTTAATTATTGCATACCCTGAGGTTTATTTTATTAATTTATTGTGTATGTAATTATCTGCAGATGTGTTACTCTAGTTATGAATTGTTTCCCTACCTATAAATACACCACCGTATTATACATTGCATGCATTTCTTAGATGACATTGGCCTGCTTCAGAGACTCAGCTGTAAGCATTACTTCACAACAAAAGGAAATTAAATGTCTGTATCAAGCCGGTGTCTTCAAATCAAGCCCCAGATGAAATATCATGATGAGCACAGGGTAGTATGACATCACCATGCTGTGACTGTAGTACATTTATATAATATGTCCATCAGATGACTCACCGCCATTAGTTTGGACCTCGATCAGATAAAAGGACAACCATTGGCCCTGGCTCACAAGACGAGGAATGGTGTAAGAAAGAACCAAGTTAAATAGTTTGCAAACTAAAGTGGCTTAATTGTTTAGCTTAATTATAGGCTACAACAGTGTTTCTTAAGAATCCCTTTAAAACTACCCACTCTTGGGACACACCAGTTAAAAATGTAAACAAAAATATGTGGTGGGAGGGAGAGAGGGAGGGAGAGAGGGAGGGAGAGGGGAGGTAAAGCAAGATCTTTTTTTAAAGCACCGTATGATATTATATAAAATCGCACAATGTCGTGAAAAAACAAAACAGCACTGTTGTCAGCGGATGCAATAATAACTTCCGGCATTGGTGTCAGTGGATGCAGTAACAAGCCCCAACATTGTTATCTGTGGATGCTATAATAACTTGCAGCAATGGTGTCAATTGACACATTATAAACTCCCAGCATTAATGTCAGTGAGGGCAATAACAACCTCTAGCATTTGTGTCAGTTGATGCATTAATAACTCTCAGCTTTAGAGTAATTTAGTGCAATAATAGCCTCCAGCATTGGTGTCAGTGGACCAAATAAAAAAGACAACAACATGGGTTCCCCCTTCAAGACCATACCGGGCCCTTTGGTCTGGCATGGATTTTAAGGGGAACCCTCACGCTTTAAAAACAGTGGGAGGTTCCCCAAAATCCATACCAGACCCTTATCCGAACACGCACACGGCAGGTCAGGAAAGGGGGTGGGGACGAGTGAGCGCCCCCCCGTCCTGAATGTGCCAAGCAGCATGCCCTCAAAATGGTATGTTCTGGGTCGTGGTCTCAAGATTTTAAGGAAGTAGATTGACATATGAGAAGTCATTCTTCCTCCCTATTCTACCTGAATACATAGGCCATCTCAGGGCCTGTGGGTTGGTTAAACTGTGATTTAATTGCCCAGTTGCTTAGTATCAAAGTTTACTACAGGTAAACTACCTGTTTGAAGTTATTACTGTCTTGTTTACTGCAAAGTCTCCCAGTAAAATACTCTTATGCCCCGTACACACGTACGGGTTTCCCGGCTGACTTTTTACTGCCGGGAAACCAGATGGGGTAAGCTGATAACTGGCTCGGCAGTTTTTTCCTCCTACACATGGCCGGTTTTCCTGGCAGGAAAACTGCCATGAGAGCTTTGGCCGGGAAACCTGGCCGCGTGTATGCTCCACCGCAGTGTTTACCATAGCAAAACTGCCGGGAAAAAGACCGCCGGGAATTGCAGCAGGAAAAAAAAGAGAACATGTTCTCATTCCCCCCCCCCCCCCCCGGTATTCCCGGCAGTTTTCCTGTCGGGGAAAACTGCCATGGAACATACACACGGCCAGTTTTCCTGGCCAAATGCTGTCATGGGAAAACATGTTGTGAGTACTAGGCATTTGACCTGCTACAGTCTGGTGTCCTTTTACCATTCCGTCTGCAGTAAGATTTGTTTACCAGGTGTGCCAGAGGGGCTAATGCTGGCCATACACTCCACGAAAATTCGGTCGAAAATCGGTCGTAAAGAAAGATCTTTCGTTTTTCGGCCAGTTAATGGGCACAAAATCGAAAATCTGTTGGACGTTTTTGAGCCAAAAAAACGAAGGACAAGTTTGGAAATTTTCTGCCGAACGAACGATAAATCGGAAGGTTAATGTGTTTCCCGTCCGAACCTTCTGCACTAGGTATATGTAAAAAATAAATAAAAAATTTTTATGTCCACTGAACGATTTATCGGCCAGTACATGATGGCACTATCGTTTGCACTCACGAAAGAACTTTCGTTTTTCGAAAGTTCGTTCAGATGATTTTTCGTGGAGTGTATGGCCAGCATAAGACTGTTTTGGGGGTCAAGAGGCAGAACATAGAACCTAAAATTATCAAGCGGCTCCTAGGGGGTTGGCACTACATACTGTACAGTATGCATTAATGATTATGAGGCTGCATTCACTTGTATCTTTTAAAACGTTCTAAAGCAGAGACATCTGTTAAAATAGTATGTTAACAAAGAAGCCTGCATCAGCAGACCCCAGAACCACTCATGATAGATTTAATTTAATATTGTCAGGAAAACCTGAACTACAGTTCAACATGGCAATACAATTACTGCTACCTAAGGCTAGGTTCACACTACTGCATGACGGTAACCTGCACAAAATTGCAAGCTTTCCCAACACACAGTGAACTGTATTGCTGTTTAGCAGACACATGGCAATGCCATTAGTTGTTATTGGCACCACCACACCTCAGCAAACATGCTACATTTTTGTGTGCGCCAATCCACTCGATGCCACAGTAGTCAGTTCGGTGTAGCACAATTTTGTAAAAGTCTCTGGGACTTTGTTTCCACTTTTCTCACGCGTAGGGCAGCCCTATGCGTAAAAAACAAGTGGAAACACGCCTGTGCTTGTTTACACATATAGGTGCGAATCAAGCCAAAGAGAAAAGTGTTTATGTGAGAAATGCCAGCTGTGACATTTCCACTTGCTCATGTAAACATCATCATGGCAAAATCTGTTATGAAGAAACTGGGAGCCAAACAAAAGACTGGAGTGTATATTGAAACATTTCTCTAAATGCCAGAATAAGAATTAATTAAATAAGGATTAAATGTTAATTATTATTCTTATGTCTTGAATATTTATGTTAACATAACAAACATGGTAAATGTACACTGTACATCTGTAATACTTGCCAATTCTTATACATGAATAGATACAGTATATCCTACACCCTTTTTAATCATAGATGTTATATCCTGCTGTGTGTAAGTAACATTCTTGCTTTAATCATTCATCATCATTTATAATCAGTACATTCACCTGTTTATTATTGCATGCATAAAAAAAAAAAACATAGTATATATCTGCTGCAGTAAATGTCAGCAGATGCACAAGGTGCATGGCTGGTTAAACTGCTACGGGTGCTTACATTTAAGATTTTTCAAGCGTTACAGATGACTGAGCTTGAATCTTTGCAGAAGAGTGACAGATCCAGTAAGCATAAGAGGTCAATTTACAGAGATCTCAAGAAAGTGGAGTTCTGCTTGATCAACTCTATGCAGATAGTTCAGAATAAGACTGGCACTTGAGAGGGAGCTACACAGCTCAGTTGTTCTATCTAATCTATCTATCTATCTATCTATCTATCTATCTATCTATCTATCTATCTATCTATCTATCTATCTATCTATCTATCTATCTATCTATCTATCTATCTATCTATCTATCTATCCCCTCTAGTGAGGGTGGACCTCTCTGTGTGAGAAGGTCATGTGAGCATGTATCCAACAAGGGATCAACTCCCTACTATATATTGTACCAAAGTGTAATTTCTTCAGTGTTGTCACATGAAAATATATAATGAAAGCTTTAAAAAAATGTGAGGGTGTACTCACGTTTGTGAGATACTGTTTATATGTGTATATATATATAGTGGAACCTTGGATTACGAGCTTAATCTGTTCCAAAAGAATGCTTGTAATCCTAACCTCTCGCATATCAAAGCGAGTTTCCCCATAGAAGTCGATGGAAACACAAATAATTTCTTCTGCATTGACTTCAATGGCATGCAATACCGCATTTGGCCAGAGGTGGGGGGGAGCTGGAGAGCCTTGGAAACACTCGGAAAGGCCCGAGGACAGCTCGGATGTACTTGGAAAACCTTGAAAAGGCTCAGGAACTGAGTATTTCTGAGTTTTTCTGAGCATTTCTGAATGGCCCTGCTCGGCCCCGCACCCCCTCACCTCAGGCCAAACGTGGTACTGCATACCGCTGTGGCTTGAATACTGTTTTGGCGATAATCGCAAACCAAGTCAGGATTTTTTTTAAAACCGTGCTCGTATTGCGAAACGCTCATTAACTGCGTTACTCGCAATCCAAAGTTTCACTGTATGTATATATATATATATATATATATATATATATATATATATAATATTATATAGGTTTGTTGATTTTTTCAGTGGATCAATGGATACTGTTGTTGTATATTGGGCCAAGGTAAATGATTCAATGGTTAATGTACACATCCATGATGATCTTTTGCTGTGTTAATTTTTCATGAGATGCCACTGTTTTATGTAATTATTACATCATTAGGAACTATTTATAACTATCAATCAATTATCTTGGGCAATGTTTATATCCTTTTACACTGATATATTACAGATGATGTCTTCTTTAAGACATCTGCTGTCATTATCATTTATATCATGGAATCCAAATACTTGTTTTTAACTAGTAATTGTTATAGATTTTTTTTTTTTTACTATTATTCATCATGAGATATTGATTGCATTGTTTCATCTATGACAGTTATTGATACATATTTAGTCATATATTATGTATTACAATGTTACTTTCTATAACTATTGCCTTTAAATTATAATGATAATTTCAGTAAATAAAGTGCTATAATCCAAAGATTATTAAAAATGCTTCATGCAATTGTGCAAATAAGTTTTCCTTTAATGTGTTGACATCTCCAATTACAGCAGAACTTGCAGTGCTCAATAAATGTACATTTCATTGATGACTCTCACCTTTATTGGACACATACCCACCCTCTATGGTGGACCTCATATATTATACAGGATTAAACAGCTCTTTAGTACTGGAGCCGAGTGCTCTGTCCCCGTTCTCCCCTCTTGTGCCCCTCCTCCATTGTAAGCTACCGGTAGTGCTGTACCTCCCCTACTGCCCCCTCTGTAGCCAGTACACTGTGAAAACAAAGCACTGGGGAGCGGGCTGCACTGTCTGTGTGCACTCCCCTCACTGAGGATTGTCACCTTCTCTGTTTATTCCCCCTCCTGGCAGCGTAAGTGACATGTAGTCCCCTTGAATTCACTGCCCGTTGAAAATACCAGGGCATGGACTACAGCCCCCAGCTAGCCGTGCAAAAGAGAGGGGGAGGGAGCAGATGTTCCCAGGCAAAATCCTTCTTGAGAGACAGACCAGTACAGGACAGGTAGTGCTGGGCAACACAATCTTGCTTGCTGAGCTTCAAATTGTGGATAGCTTCAGAGGCAGGCCCTTTTAAACTCTCTGTGATTCTTTGTTTCTTGTGGGCCGTAAGAATGTCCTTTTTATCCAAGGCTTGAAAGGCTTGAGTGGCCTGGTCCAGCCTCTCTTCAAAGTTGTCCTCCCCTGTAGGCACGGGTTGTCTTCCAGAGAAGGCCCTGAGAAGGCCCTGTGCTTTTGATACCCAATTCCAGAGTATGTTGGAGGGTCTATCTCACATTTTAACACAAAGTCTCCCAGGGCAGCAAAGAATTCTGGTCCAATCATGGACAAAGGCGATGGGGAGGGAACTTCTTCCATAGTTGAAGCAGCTTGACTGGAGCTGGTAGGACCCTCATCTGGAGTCTTCAGTTTGATTATTCAAAGCTCCGTCTTGTTGGCCAATTGCACACTGGAATTTTTGAACCCTTCAGAGACTCCTTGTCTCCACTCTAACAGTGCATAAGAGGTCCCACAGTCTGTTTGGACAGCAATCATCCACACCTTCCTGTCTGATTTTGTTCTTCAGTCAGGTCTTCCCAGGGAGTTTGATCAATGTGCCCAACTCTGAGCGGGCACATTCTTTCTTTCACCACTTGATCGCAGTGGCAGGGTCCATCCTGTTGCTTGTAGGGATGCTGTTTAGGGGAGTTAATTGCAAAATAGTGGTAAATCCTGGATACAAGCCCCCATGTGTAGAAAAAGGAGCTGCTTAAATTATTTCAGTCCGTTACTCTGCCTCTCAACCCCAGGAATGTCCTCAGCTCCGCTTGCAATGTGATTAATATAATACCACAGTAATGACACACTGACACAGTTCAAGTATTAATGTTTTCTTTTTATTTAATCAGACAGCAAAAACTCAAAATGGTATTGGTCAGCCAGATCACAGACAAACAACCAGGATTTGGTTGAAGTGATTTTTATAGTGCTTTCAACAAATATGCAAATAGACAGCATCAATACAGTCAGTGACAGATAATCTGTAAATACCTTCTTCAAAACTATGGAGTACTTGTAGATATTACCAATACTAAAAAGGGGAACCCCAGGCCAAACTATTAACCGTTAACTCTACCGAGAGGTCTGACTTAAAGGTAGTGGTATAAGGTCCCTTATAGCAGCAATGACAGTAATGTCCCCATTGCAGATCTAATTGTCTTCGGCATGGGAGGAGTTCATTAACTTTTCTCCAATAAGATGTAATAGCAAGCAATAGGTTTCTTAAAATGAGGAGGTGTCTCTGTACAGTGTTCAGCGTAGGTTCAGTAAAGTATTCCTAAGGTAGAGATGTCTGTGCAGTATCCCAGTGAAACCGTGAGAAAGGATTTGTAAAGGTGGACGTCTGTCCTCTCAACAACGACCAGGCTGATTCCATGAAAGAAAGAAAGTTACCGCTCCAGGTGGATTGTGTTAGCATAATTAGTATGGTCTCAGGAGATCAAGGGTGCTGGCAATGCACAAGGCAACAAATGGAAAAAGAAAATATGGACAGCCGCACTCCAAAAAACCTTGATGGTTGTCTTTATTTAAAAAAAAGGAAAACTGCACTACAAGACACAGCACACAACACGGGAGTAAAACAACTGACACGTTTCGCACTATAAATTAGCGCTTAATCATAGTTGACAATTATAAAACATCACATCTAATATATAGCAAACTTTCAAAGACATGTGATCAATGCTAACCCCCTGATAGGTCAAAACTAAATGACCAATGGGGTGGCCAGATCTGAATCCCTAACTACAATCATCTGTGTGTGAATAGGTCTCAGAGATCACTGAGATTAACCCCGAAATGTCTAGATTATTGGATAATATATAATGGAAAACAAATATAATAAATATTTCTTGTGTAAAAAATTCATATAGATCAAAAAAAAATGTAGTTCATGTTTAAAAAGAGATATAAATAAAGTGACTAAAGTGAACTAAAGTGAATAAAACAGGCTGATTCCATGCTTTAGGGACAGTAGCTCATGTAGCAACATTTGCAGTATCGATCTCCCGATGTGAAGTTCAATATACAGGTTGACAGGCAACCCGAGTGGTGCTGGATGGATGTCAGATGAACAGCAAGCAAAGGCAGGCCCCTCTCATCTGGGTTGGAACATGGTAGACCGTTTGGTAGGCCGCAATCCGCGACAGGATGGTGTTCACATGAGGGGATCCAGGATACAAAGAGACCTGGGCCTAGTCCGCCCTGTACTTTCAAAGTCTCTCCCACAATTCTCTTGACCCTCTGCAGTGCAGCCTGGGATTTGCTGTCCTGTCATCTTAAAAGTCAGTCAGGCTGTTTTGTGCTGGGACTTCATATCCCACAGTCCTTTTCTCCTTCTACAGTCTTCATTTGATTGGTTGATTTTCCTCTGCCAATGAAGAAATAGGAGAAAGGGCAGAGTAGGATGTCTTGCCTGTGACTCATCTCACAGCCTTTGACTCTTTTCACAGTGGGAAATAAAAAAAGGGAGGGAGGAAGCCACTCCAACAGATTTGACATACTGGGGGTTATTTACGAAAAGCAAATCCACTTTGCACTACAAGTGCACTGCAAGAGCACTTGAAAATGTACTTGCAAGTGCAGTCGCTGTAGATCTGAGGGGGACATGCAAGAAAAATAAAAAACAACCTTTTAGCTTGCACATGATTGGATGATAAAATCAGCAGAGCTTCCATTCATTTCAAAGCTACAGCGATCTACAGTGACTGCACTTACAAGTGCACTTGGAGTGCAGAGTGGATTTCCCTTTAGTAAATCAACCCCACTGTGTCTCTTCATTGAAAGTCCTGGCTAGCTTGGCAATACAGCAGTGGCGGCCCGCCCATATGGGCGCACGGGCGCCGCCCCCCCTCCCGCAGTCACAAAAAAAAAAAAGAATTAAAAAAAAAAAAAAAACGGGCCCTTTAAGAACTTTTATTCGGCTAAAATGTCATTTTGACATTTTAGCCGAAGTTCTGGCGGCCGTCTATAGAGGACGCTGCAGCGCCACCCCCCTCTCGCAAGTAAAACACGTTCAATGCTATGCATTGGACGTGTGTTACTGTTGCCAGCTGCCTGGTCTATTCGTATAACAGGACATGGGACGCCGGTTACCCGAATAGCGACAGCTGTTGGCTGAGGGGAACTGCCTATCAAAGCCAGTGGCTCTGATAGGCTTTTCCAGTCCCGCCCTCCGGCTCTCGGAAGTCTATGCTCGGAGCGCAGACAATCTGCGGTCCTTGCATTAGACTGACAGCCGTTTCAGCCAATCAGGTTCCCGGATTCTGGTTTTCAGGAACCTGATTGGCTGAAGCTTCTCCAGGGCGGCAGAAGACATCGAGGGAGGACATGGAAGCGTCAGGTAAGTGATTTTTTTACAGGGAAAGGGGCAGCATGGGGCACAGTGGCAGCATGGGGCACAGTGGCAGCATGGGGCACAGTGGCATGGGGCATGGGGCACAGAGGCAACAATGAGCACAGGCCGGGCACAGTGGTGACAATTGATGGCACAGTGACTGAATATGATGGCATGGCAGAGAGTGACAATTGAATGGCACAGTGACTGCATTTGATGGCATGGCAGAGAGGTGACAATTGATGGCACAGTGACTGCGTTTGATGGCATGGCACAGTGGTGACAATTGATGGCACAGTGGTGGCGTTTGATGGCATGGCACAGTGGTGACAATTGATTGCACAGTGACTGCATTTGATGGCATGGCACAGTGGTGACAATTGATGGGCACAGTAGCTGCTTTTGATGGCATGGCACATTGGTGACAATTGATGGCACAGTGGTGGCGTTTGATGGCATGGCACAATTAGTGACACAAGTGGTGACAATTGATGGCACAGTGACTGCAAATGATGGCATAGCACATTGGTGACAATTGATGGCACAGTGACTGCATATGATGGCATGGCACATTGGTGACAATTGATGGGCACAGTAGCTGCATTTGATGGCATGGCACAGTGGTGACAATTGATGGCACAGTGGCTGCATTTGATGGCATGGCACAGTGGTGACAATTGATGGCACAGTGGCTGCATTTGGTGGCATGGCACAGTGGCTACATTTGGTGGCATGGCACAGTGGCTGCAATGTGATGGGCACAGTGAGGCTGAAATATTTTTTTTTTCGTTTGCGCCCCCCCAAAAATTTTGAGCACCAGCCGCCACTGCAATACAGTAATGCCGCGTACACACGGTCAGAACTTTCGACAACAAATGTTCACAATGGGAGCTTTTTGTCAGAAATTCCGATCATGTGTAGGCTCCATCGGACATTTGTTTTTGTAATTTCTGACAACAATAATTTGAGAGCTGGTTCTCAAATTTTCCGACAATAAAATTTGTTCTTGTAAATTCCGATCATTAATTAAGACGCATTCATTTCCATGCATGCTCTGAATCAAATACGAGACGGAAGCGCTCAGTCTGGTAAAACCTAGTGTTTGTAATGGAGATAGCACATTTGTCACGCTGTTAGGCCGCATACACACGACCGGTTTCCTCGACAGAATCCATCAAGAAACTTGGTGGCACAGCTTTTTTGCCAAGGAAACCAATCGTGTGCATGCTTTTTATCGAGAAAACTGTCGAGGGAACTTGACGTTGAAAAAAGAGAGAAAGTTCTCTTTTTCCTCGACGGGAGTCTCAATTTCCTCATCGTGTTTATCGTCGGGCTAGTTTTCAACTAGAAATACGTTGGTGTGTATGCTTAGAAACCCGCGCACCCAATGGCCTCCTGTCAAACGCCTTTTCTATCACCAATGGTACGCGACAGGGATGCCCACTGTCTCCTGTGATCTTTGTCTTAACATTGGAACCCCTGTTGAATAGGTTACGTAGCAATACAGATATTAGGGGAATCCCCCTTAAAGCGGAGGTTCACTCTAAAAAACAACTATGTACCATGCCATCCAGCATACTAGCGTCAGCTACAGTATGCCTTTATTTATTTTTTTTGTGCTGTACTTACAGTTTAATCCTTTAGTTTCGTTTCAGACACCCGCGGGGAGTAGGCGTTCCTATATAGAGGGGTACATGATTGACAGCCGGCTATGGCGCGTCACGCGTTCCGAAAAGACCCGGAGTAGGACTCGGCTCTTCACGGCGCTATACAGCACCTGCGCACAGACTAGGAGCTGACTGCGCAGGCGCCGTATAGATCCGAGTCCTATTTCGGCTATTTTCGGAACATGTGACACGCCATAGCCGGCCGTCAATCATGTTCCCCTCTTCATAGGAACGCCTATTTCTCCGCCGGAGTCTGAAACAAAACTAAAGGATTAAACTGTAAGTACAGCACAAAAAATAAAAATAAAGGCATACTATATCTGACGCTAGTATGCTGGATGGCATGGTAGACCAAGAATTTTTTTTTTTTAAGGTAAACCTCAGTTTTAAACATAGGAAGTTCAAGGTTGCCGCGTTTGCCGACGATATACTCTTATCCTTACATACCCCCCGACTGTCTCTACCTAGCCTATTGAAAGACATCCCCCGACTGTCTATACCTAGCCTATTGAAAGACATCCAACATTTTGGAGAGCTCTCTAACCTTAAAATTAATTATTTGAAATCCCACTCGCTTAACGTAACGCTGCCCCCTCAAGACGTTTCTCATTGCCAGGAGTGTTTCCCTTTCCAATGGAAATCTGAGGTCATTACCTATTTAGGCATACAAATTACTAGGAAAATAACGGATCTTTATAGCAAAAATTTCCTCCTCTCCCTCTCGAAAATTCAACTAGACCTGAAAGCCTGGGCCAGCCTAAACATCTCCTGGTTCGGACGTTCGGCGCTCATTAAAATGGTTATCCTGCCTCGCCTCTTATACCTAATGCAGACTATCCCAATCCACCTACCCCCCTCTTTTTTTGAGGCGTACAAGAAAGCTTGCACTTCTTCCTTTATATGGAAGAATGCAGCCCCGCGCATTAAATATTCCCGCTTGACCTGCTCTAAAATCACGGGTGGAATCGGCCTACCTGACCTATATAAGAATTAGCTGGCATGTCACTTGACCAGAGTAGTGGACTGGAAGATTCACAAACAAGGAAAAAAATGGTGACTCTTGAAAGCTCTTTCTCACGAATCTTGACACAAACACTCCCCTGGTTAGCGCCTCGATGTTGGCCCCAGTCCATTAGGACACACCTGTTCATTCTCCCCTCCTTGCTAGCCTTTAGAAAAGCGGTGTCTTGCTACGATCTTTCTTCACAACCTGGTCCACTGACTCCCGTGAGAGGAAACCCTGACTTCCCACGGGTGAATCTACAACATTCCTTCAAGCGGAATGGCCACACGAGGAGGTTTTAGCTCACCATTTCTTCCATAAAGGCCGCAGACGCTCGTATGAGGAGCTGATCTCTGACTCTCGTACTGGTGCTTTCTCCTTCTGGTCGTATAGACAGCTGACTCACTTTCTTACTTCCACAGACTCAAATGCAACATGGAATAGACAACTCACACCATTTGAAGTACTATGCTCACGCTCTACTCCGCAAGGGCACCTAATTTCATACATTTATGCCCTATTTCAAGCTGATACTGGTCTTTCCACGACACACTCTGTACATGCCTCCTGGGAATCAGATTTACAACTAACACTTACAGAGAAAGACTGGGAGACCATCTACACATTCGCTCATAAGGTCACCACACTTACCCTGGATTATAACCCAGCCCAATACCTTTTACACCACACGACCCTACCTCAACAAACAGATAAATCAAGCGCTCTCCAAAGGAAGTAGATATAAATAAATATATATGTGGGGAAGGGTAAATGACAGATACTGAATCTGAGAGTGAGAATGAAACAAGGGCAGCACAGTTCCTTTCCACTGAAGGACAAAAGTTTATGAAATTATTCAGTCCATTGGATCAAGTTCATATATGACTAATGTAGTAGTAGTAGTAGTACTCATGCTGTGAGGGCTGCCAGCTGCCAAGAAGAAGCAATTCTGAAACAATACAAGAAAAACAAAAAGCGGCGCCCTCTAAGCGTAGTAACTTTTTATTACTGTGACAAAACAAAACAATTCTTATGAGGATACTACTCACAAGGCTGCAGGGTTCAAGGGCATAAAAGGTGTCATCTGTGCCTGGCTTCCGGGGTGGGTGTGCTCAGCTGATGTTGGTAATCCTGTGATGGCTGAATGCTCTGGGTTCTCACTGTAAAGGAGAATGCTGTACAGTTCGTCAGCTGATCCAAAAGTCCATAGGTGTCCCTGAGTGTATTCCAGCGCTGGTCAGACAGGGAGCTGTATGGACACGATGGGACAGCGTGATGGAACGCAGCCGTGGAGCGCAGGCAGCTGAGCTTCAGTTCCGGGTTAGGTCACAGGGCGGTGCGCGCGTTCGAGGCATGCGTGCCTCTTCCTCAGGCTCTATGGGGCCATCTTAGTTGAGGGAAATTATGTATAGCTCGAACGGAGCTGATTGGCTAGCAGGCAATTACAGACAATCAGGCTTGTACAAAGTCAGTATGAGGGGGATGACTAACGAGGCATCAACAGGTACATGAATCACCTGTCAACAATTAACTCTAAACTAAAACATCAGGTGACTAAATAAAAAGCATTTAAGAGAAATAAACGAACTATTATGCAAGAGATATATATACAAATACATACACTCCAAGGAACAAATCAATAGTGTAGATGCGTAATAGATCACAGAAATGCATCTGTGGAATCATGCACAAGAATAATCTAAAAATACTTTAAAAATATTTTAAAAACATTCCAAAATTATTCTAAAAATAATCTTCAAAAAAAATAAAAATAAAGGAGAAACTGATATGCAGAGTAAATACACACTGGTAGAGGTGGAATACAGTGTGTACACTGCATGTATAGAGAAGGTGATGGAATAAAATATACATTTCAAGTTTGCTATTAAAAACCATATGTGTGAAAGAGAGTATCATATACACATATATGTATGCGCGATTGCTATATGCAAACACATCTAATCATATATGTGTGTGTGAGTGTGCATACATGCACAAAATCTACATCAAAGACCCGTTTTGTATAAAACTACATAGAATAAACATATAAGGGGGGTAAACAATATAATGGGATGTTAAAAAATAATAATAATAATTAAAAAAAAATAATATATATATTATATATATATATATATAATATATATATATATATATATACTTTTTTTTTAAAACATATAATTTTTTAGAAAAAATTCTCATAAAAGGAGATCCCTCTAAAAAATCTCATATAGAGGATCTTGGACACTGGTTAGGGTACTATAGTAAGATGTTAATTTCCAGTCCCTCATTTAACCCTCGAGGGACAAACAATCTAACGTAAAAATCCAATAATTTTCTCTTTCACACAATTTTATATCTTTCGGCCTGAGGGAGGTGTCTAGAGATGGCCTCTATTACCCAAACCCGAAGTTCCGAGGAGGACTCTTGGTGAAATTCTTTGAAGTGTCTGGCAACACTATACTTTTCCAAACCTTTCTCCACAAAATTGCGGTGCTCACCGGATCTTTTCCGAAGGGTCCGAATAGTACGGCCCACATAGAAGAGGCCGCAAGGGCAGGTCAGACAATAAACCACATATTCGGAAGAGCATGTGAAGAAGTCTGGTAAAATGTATTGCTTGCCCTTGCATATGAAGTCTTTTTGTCGGTGCATGACATGAGGACAGGTGAGACAACGGGCTTTTTTGCACTGATACATCCCTTTGATGTGAAAGAATGTTAGGGAGGGAGTAGTGCCACAAGCTGGAAGTTTCTTCTTAATTTTGCTAGGTGCTATACTAGCTTTCAAGTTTTTTGCTCTTCTATAGCTTACTAACGGACGCTCTGACAATGAGGATTTTAGATGAGGGTCCTCATTCAGGATAGGCCAATGTTTGGCTAGAATCCTTTCCATTTGTCTAAAATGACTATGGAATTGTGTGACAAAGCGCACTGGTTGTGTTGTTCTTTTTTCATCCTGTGTCTTTCATCCTCTGGCGATATAACCGACCAAAGTTAATTTTTTCTTTCCCCAGGTCCCACATTTTATACATAGTCTATCTTCCCTACCTTAGTGATATTAAGCCTACAACTCCAGTTAGGCCTATTGATAGTGGCCTCCGGGTGTTGCAGTTATTCTCATTGATCCTTGATCCCATTTAGGTACCGTTCTTAGTCACAAAATGTCGGTTATTCTTAAGATGTTGATATGTGTTTTGAATCTTTTCTGTTGATGTATACAGTACCACTTGGTTCTAATATTATTGCTTACTGTTGTTGTAACGATGCATGCTTCCTTGTGAGACTCTCTGTTTTTCTTGCATCCACAGAGTTGTCAGGCTCTGTTACATTTACCTATGTGTAAACATGTATATGTATGTTCACTTGTTATCTAATAAAAATCTTTTGTGAAAAAAAAAGAAACCCGCGCACCTTCGGTAAAAGAAGCGTTTGTAATGGAAATGGCACATTTGTCACGCTGTAACAGACTGATAAGTGCAAATGTATCTTACCAAACTTTTACCTAACACGCAGTAACATGAGATTAGCAAAAGCAGCCCCAAGGGGTGTGCCAGTGGAATGGAACTTCCCCCACTGTTGTATGTATTGAAGTCACCGCGTTTGAGAACAAGGAGACTTGGTCTTGACAGTGTGTACGCAAAGACAGCTTGTCAAGTTTCTCGACAAGCCTAATAAGGAACTCGTTGAGGAAAACTATGTGTCTTTCCCGACGAGTTCCTCGGTCGTGTGTACGAGGCCTAACGGACTGAAAAGCACAAGTCTGAAAAGCGTGAATCGTCTCTCACAAAACTTCTACTAACACGACTGGTATTGAACTTCCCTTTAATAGTGCCGTCGTATGTCTTGTATGTCACCGCGTTCTTGGCGTTTGGAACTTCCGACAACATTTGTGTGACCGTGTGTATGCAAGACAAGTTTGATCCAACATCCGTCAGAAAAATATCCACGGTTTTGTTGTCGAAATTTCCGATCATCTGTATGCGACATTAGAATGTCAAATAACCACTATATATATACATATATCATTTTTTGCAAGGCTGTCTGATACTGACAGATTTTTTTTTCAAAATACGGTAGAGTTATCCTTTAAAGGAGTTGTACAGTAAATGTAGAAGTTTTTTTTTTTTAATGCTTTCTATACATTAAGATAAAAAATAGTCTGTGTGTGGCAGCCTCCTCAGCACCCTCTAATCACTTACCTGAGCCCCCTTTCTCTGCAACATTGTGCACAAGTGTTTTAGCTGTCCCAGACACTCCTTCTGATTGGCTGAGACACAGCAGCAGTACCATTGGCTTCCACTGCTGTCAATAAAAATCAGTCAGCCAATCAGGGGAGAGAGGGGGCAGGGCCGGGTCGGGGCTCCGTGTCTGAATGGATACACAGAGTTCTGACTCAGCTCAGGTGCCCCCTGTAGCAAATTGCTGGCTGAGGGGACACCCACCAAAAGGAGGGGCCAGGAGAGCAGAAGAGGGACCAGAGAAGAGGAGGATCCAAACTGCTCTTTGCAAATCCAACTGCACAGAGGAGGTAAGTATAACATGTTTGTTATTAAAAAAAGAAGAAGAAAACAAGCCTTTAAAATCACTTTAACCACTTCATTCCCAGCACCATAAACACCCTTATTACTTGCTAACCTGTGGGTTCATCTTTCTTTACAAATTGGGCCAAGATTTTTAGAGTAGATAGTGATACCTCGCTGAAACTGTCCAAATCCCTAGGTACACAGGTATGCAAATATTAACCACAGTCTCATTGACTCTGACCTACTTCCTCCAAACCCTTTCTTTCCAAATGCCAACCAAATGGGAAAGGCAGCTTATATACATTTAATAATCATTTTTTACAAAACCTTCTAACTATAAGAAAACCACATAAGGAACATTTTACACAACATACAGTTTGCACAACATAGCAGAGTGGTAAGGCCAAAAGCCAAAGCTGGACTTTCAAGCTAGAGCTTTTTTTTTCTTTCAGTGTTACATAATGTATGTAGGAAAAATACTCTATTCGCATACATCATTTGTATAACATTAGAATAGATTTGAGACAAACTTGTGCAGGCATGAAAAGGTGTTATTTTTCATCTACATTAATCTTGAATGACATTGCAGACAGTTGAGCTCACACATTTTGTACCAATTTCATACAGAGCCTCTGGTGTATTAATTGAGAGCTGGGGATAAATGACTGTGCATTTTTATTTCTTATATATATATTTTCTAATATATTTATTCAAATAACCCCATATCATAAGAAAAATATGCATGTTTCTATTGTCAATTTCCTCCTGGTTTCCTGGCTGTTATACTGACCTGGTCTGATTAAAAAAGAAGTGTGACTTGTGTGAATCTTCACTTCAGTTGTCAAATCACGTGCAGATGAAATAAGTAAACAGCAATTTGCTTATCATATGAATGAATGATTGAAGTGAATAGTCACACAATTTATTATGTGAAGATTTCCTGTAAACTGGGTACACACCGATTTAAATTAGAATAGTTCAGCGCCGGCCTCTGTTGAATGGTCCAGCATTCGATTATCTGCTACAGACAATGGCTGCAGTGCCAATCAGTGTATTCTGATGGGGAGGGGAGTCTCTTGAATTTCCTCTTTAAGTCTGCAGTCTTTAATAAAATAATACTTGGTGAGCCTGATATGAAGGTTTGTGATTATAGGTTGGTCCTTGATTGAGTTGAGAAGGTCCCTGATTTTTGTTATGAGTTGACAACTGTCAGCCAGTTGTGCTCCTTCATTGTCACTCTTTCATAGGACTATACTACAAAGGACACATTGCAACAACACATTCAGTTCACTATTGATGTAAAGGATGTGTGGCCTATGGCAGAACAAGTGCACATAGTCATCAATTGGCTGAAAAAACTTCAGATCAACAGAACCAAGGAAGGGAATTATGCCAGGTGTTGTGGTCAGTGAGAGGAAAAGTGCTTGGCATAGGTGGGAGGAAAATGTAAATTGGTCAATGAGAGAACAAAGCCTAACAAGTTAAAGGAATGTGTCTACATAGAGCTGAATACCACTAAGCCAAACATGTCTATCATAGATGTGAATGGGAGGTTGCCAGGCTAAACTGCCCGCAATAGAAATAAATTGGCGGTTATTTTGTGTGAGAAAAAAATGGTGTTCACATGAAATGACGATGTGCCCAATGCCACTACAAGACCTGGCCCATCTCCAGTGCCAGAGCTATTAAGACACTGCCAGGCAGGAGATCACTCTACCCAATGGTGCCAGCAATGATCTGGTATAACATGTCTTGAAGTTCGTTGAAATCTCAAAACAGTCCCGTAGAATTCTGAGCAGCTGTGAGGTTATGGCAAAACCATATGCGATCCACTTAGGGTTTCAATCTGTGTAGTAGCCGTGAGCCCTCAGGTCACCCCCCCCCCCCCCCACTGCTGTGTTGCTGAAGAACTGGCAGTGTTTTTCGCCTACTCTCTCCCTTCTTCCCTTCCGAGACTGTGCTGCAGACTGTGTCTGATTTCTTCCCCTCACTTCTGGCAGTAACAACAATACACAGAGGAGTGCAGCCTCTCTTCCCCCTCCCTCTGGAGGACACAGCTGTTGCAATGGATCATGGGACTTGTAGTTCAGGAGGACCATTGCAATGTAAACTGAATCGAGTGAAGGACTACAACACCCAAGATTCCATGTAAGAAGAGAGGAGGGAAGCAGGGTTTTTCCTGCGCAATTGGGCAGAGGTCTGGGCAGACAGTATAGGAGACCTGTTCATGTGTGTGTCTGCACTGGAAGACACTTATCAGGGACCAGAGAGGTGCAGATCTGCTGACTGCATGTTTGTCCCTGCCCACCCCAGATGGAGCTGCTGGGAACTAGAGAGCTGGAGCTGAGCCTAGAGGCCTTAATTGTGAGGACTGAGTTACCAAAGCTTGGATTCTTAAGTACAGTAGACCGCCAAGTATTCGCCAAGTATTCGGTGCAAAGTTTGCAGTGTACCTGATCTGGTGAGAGACAGGTCACTGTTAGTGACCTAATACATTTGAAGACTGTACTTTTTGCCTAGCATCACTGTCTTAAAGAGACTGTAATAAGTGCACCACTTCAGTTGGGCCCAGCCGTTAACTAAAGAAGCAAGTTAGGTGCCATATACTGAATAGTGACTTTATAGGAGATATACTGTATATACAGAGTGCACTCTGATACAACTGCTAATGGTTTCCTGCATAAGAGGTACTGTGAGACTTTACTGTCTAGGTTGTTCATCATTCAAATGGTTCAGGGTTCATGCTTCTCCTTTACCAGTGCTGTTTATACCAGTTAGATTTAGCTTAGTGTCACTGTGATCTGAACTAACTGGCATATTATAGTCCGATATTCATGTAAATAAGTTCACTTAACCTAAACAGACTTATTTACCTACTTACTGTTCTTGTGCATTGTTTTCTTACTTTTGCCCTGCAATAATATACTTACTTTATCTACAGTCAAGTCATCTTATGTACTTTTTATATGTCAATTTAGTTGTGGTAGTATGCTAATACCTAAGCTAATGTAGTACCTTGAAGCACACTATCATAAAACTAGGTGTTACAGAAGGGATTAAGCAGTTTACAGAGTCGTGGTAGAGAACAGAGTACCCAACACACCAAGCAGCTCCTTCTGGGGTAGTGCTTAATCTATTTTAGGTTTGGGTCGTATGAAAAAGTTAAATATCTATATTTCTTTACAAGCCTAGGAACTATAACATATATATGTGAGCACTGTTAGAAATGTCTTTAGATTTACTGGTCCCTTAAAAAGAGAATACATTACCCTGAATGCTGCTTTAAACAATAAATATTTTCAGCTGCATGGCAGGCAGATCAATTTCAATCTATGAAATTACGCTCTGCTGTGTTATATCACTCATGGCATAATTACCTCAAAAGAAATCAACACAAATGATTCTGTGCACAAGGACCATTCATGCCATTTGAATAACAGTGACAATAAGCAAATCAATACTGCAGCAGGTGACGCATGCAGGGTGCATATTCCAAAGGACTATATTAGAAAGAAGACTTTTTCTGCATACTGGCTTTATATTTTGTTTTATGGTTTCATATGGCATTATAGCTTGCAAATCTCCCTACCGTTTTGATGCATGGTCGTTTACTTTAATGCCAATCGATTTTAGCCTGAACTATGATTAAATCCTTCATGTTGTTTGTGTGTTGCAGCTCCAGACCCCCCAACGAAGCAATTAGAACATCAATACTGACAGGGGGCCAGCTTACCAGTAAATAACACCCTGGAAAACTCTAACCATTCCAGTGGAAACAGCAGAGTTCAAGGACCTCTCCAGTCAAGATGAAAATTGACAGCAATTTTACACATTATCAGTCACGCTAAAGTATTTTATTTGAGTGAGCTGCAGAACATTTGCACTAGAAATTACAAATCAGTTCCCAGCAGGTAGCAGGTGTACAGTTTTCCAACTAGAGCTTTGTCTACCAATGTTTCAGACCACCGCAGAGTAGTATGTTTTTCTTCAAACCAAAATAATGACTGCTAGATAGCTATTTCTGCAATTAGAGGGTTAAAAAAAAAAAAAAAAAAAACTTGTTTGGACAATATGTACCTCTATGATTAAAAAGATTAAATATTCAAGTAGTTGATGAAATGGACCCCTAGGATAGGGGTTTGGATTTTGTAGAGATGGGATTGATAGCCTGTTCACTTTGCACGGGACCTATCCCCAGAGCTTAGTGAATGAGGTGAAGCTCTATTGCTTTCCATCATCCAATCATATAAAAGAAAACAATTATGTTTTTTAAAAATGATTTGGGTATTTGGATATTCTCCGGTGAAAATTCCCTTGCAAAGTGTAACTTCTCTTGCAAAGTGAACAGCCTATTTGCCCTTGGTTAATCATAAATCAATTCCAATATCTCTAGGCCAGACACTCTGGATTAGCGGTGGTTGAGAGATCAGAACAGAGAGGAGAGTATGGAAGGTGCCACGTAGAGAGACAATATTTTTTGCCTCTGAATACGTCATGCCATAGTTACTCTTCTATTGTCAAAGTATTGCTGCTCCTTAGAGAAGTTATTGACAATAAGCAAGGTATAGATAAGCTGTAGCCAAGTGGTGGACTGCAGCTTCCACTCTCCGACAGAGCAGCTGATGTGTGGGTTCCCTGATTCTAGATGACAATGAACCAAGGCCACACCCTCTGACACATTAAGGCTAAAAAAGGAGGATTTCTTTGGGATTGACACCCTTTATGGCAACAATAAACAGCAATAGCAATGAACAGGTATAAAGTGAAACAGAATCTAGAGCGCTTCTAACTGTAAGGGAAATACTGGAAACTAAAAGGTCCTTCTGTCTCTCCAAATCCCTCCCACTGGCCAGTATACTATTAATCATTGCGTCCCAAAGTTCCAGCATTGGAGAGCTCAGATTTGAGTGAATCGCACAGTACACTGTGTAAGTATCCAAATAGTATCCTAAGATAAGATAACTATAAGGCACATTTTCTAAGACCGGAGCCGCCAAAATCTGGAACAGCTGCGCATGGCAACCAATGAGCTTCTAGCTTTGATTTTCAAAGCTTAATTGAACAAGCTGAGTTTAGAAGCTGATTGGTTACTATGCAAAGCTGCTGCAGATTCTGTTTGCTCCAGCTTTAGTAAATCCCCCACACTGTCCCTTTAAATAATTTAGAAAGAAAGTGTAGTGCCCCCTTACTTTTAGAAAGGGTGTTAGGCCCCGTACACACGGCAGAGAACCTCCACGTTCCACCCGTCGAGGTTCTCTGCCGGCCATCAGAATCGGCGACCCGCCCGTCGGGAAAGGCAACCAGCCATTCATCCCGACGGGCCGTCGAGCAAATAGAGAACCTGTTCTCTATTTGCTTGACGGGTTTCCCGACGGGCGGGGCTCACCGAGAGCGTACACACGGCCGAGGTTCTCGGCAGAATGCGGCTCCCAGCGAGGTTCTCGCTGGTTTCTGCCGAGAACCTCGGCCGTATGTACGGGGCTTTATGCTAAAATTAGTATGGTGAGAGACTTACTTGCTCTCACCCAGGTTGAGTTGTTCAGGTTTGGCAGCTGTCAGTTCTGTATTGTCCTGTGGGTCATTCTGCGCTCCAGGGATGTGATCCCATCTCTGGGTGGCAGGTGGCACTAGAGGGGTTCAGGCAGAGCCACTTTTCCTCAGCAGCCAATTGGAGGAGCATTTCCCTCGCGGGGCATGCTGGGGAGGGTTATATCTGTGGAAGATGCAATTTTTCGGGGTTCTTCGCGGGTTCCTGGTTCCAGGTGCGGCACCCACCTTCAGGGTGTGCACATATGCCACGCGGGGTTCCCGACTTATTCCTTCTCAGCTTTCTCGGTGATGCTCTGGCTGCCAGGTCTGTTTGAGAGGCCTGTCCAGGTGCACCACACCCACTTTGGCTGGAGTGGTGACGTGACTGATTTAATTACAGAAGGCAGGACTGCTGTCTTTATTTAAGCCTGGCTCTGCAAAGTTACTCTTCCTTCATCAACCTTTTCCTATTTAACTCACGTGGGTAGGTACCGGAGCATGATGGGACTGCAACGTCACAAGATAGGCCCATATAAGTCGCTGGGAGCCGCGCCCGGCATAACAGCTGGAGGAAGCCTCGAATCAACATCTGGAGAAGAGAAGAAGAGTAGAAGACGTGATAGAAGAGCGGACTGGCCGCCGCTAGTAATTGAGCTAACACGAAGATAGCGGCGGCCAGTCCTGAAGAAGAAGGCACCGGAGAGCGCCGAGTCAACAGCGGAGAGTGGGAGAAGACCCCGTAGAGCAGAGAAGCCCCCCCGGCGAGCGGGAGAAGACCCCCAGAGAGCAGGAGAAGACCCCGGAGTGCGGAAGAAGACCCCGGAGAGCGGAAGAAGACCCCGGAGAGCGGAAGAAAACCCCCGGAGAACGGAGAAGACCCCCGGAGAGCGGAAGACGGCCCCCCTGGTAAAAGAGCTAAAGAAGAGGGGGAGCCGTCCGGAGCTGTCTAATAAAATATTTTAAAAACCCTGTGTTGTTTATTTTGTTTTTACACTTTGCCTCCAGGTGAATGGGTAGGGGTACGATGTACCCCATATTTATTCACCTAGGGTGGGGGGCCGGTATCTAGGGGCCCCCTTATTAAAGAGGGCTCCCAGATTCCGATAAGCCGCAGACCCCGACAACCAACGGCCAGGGTTGTCAGGAAGAGGTCCTTTCCTTATCAACATGGGGACAAGGTGCTCTGGGGTTGGAGGGCCGCAGTGCGCCCCCCTGCCCCAGAGCAACTGACCCCCCCATGTTGAGGGCATGCTGCCTGGTACAGCTCAGGAGGGGGGGCGCTCGCTCGCCCCCACTCCTTTCCTGACCGGCCAGGCGGCGTGCTTTGGATACGGGTCTGGTATGGATTGTGGGGGAACCCCCACGCCGTTTATTTCGGCGTAGGGGGGTTCTCCTTACAATCCATAGCAGACCTAAGGGCCTGGTATGTCCCCTGGGGGGAAACCCATGCCAGATTTTTATTTAAAAATCCGGCGTGGAGTTCCCCCTCATGATACATACTAAACGCCGCGTGTAGATTTGGCGGGAATCCAAGTCGGATCCCCGTCGCTTCTATGACGCGCTCGCTGGAATGTGCTTTGTCTATTCCAGCTAGTGCGAGATGTCGGCACCCTGTCGCCGAGAATCAGCGCGTTGTTGTCGTGCTGGAAATACATTCTCGGTGACAGGTACTGTAGTGCTCACGAAGCGCAGCATTGAAGGGATGACGTCAATAGTGGTGTGGAGGATGTGGACAGCTTTACCCACGGATGCCTGTATACTTAAATGTGCCTCTTAAAATCATTAACCATGTGAGTTGCTAAATGTTGTACCTTCATTAAATTTAACCATATTGCTACACTTAAGCCGCGTACACACAATTGGTTCAAACCGATGAAAACGGACTGAAGTTCATTTTCATTGGTCCAAACCGATCGTGTGTAGGCCCCATCGGTCCGTTATGCTTCAGTCCAAAAACAGATGGCTTGCTTTAAAATCGAACTGATGGACGGCTAACCGATCGTTGGTACGCACGAGCATCGGTTAAAAATCCACGCATGCTTAGAATCAAGTCGACGCACGCTTGGAAGCATTCAACTTAGTTTTTTTCATCACGTTGTTGTGTTTTACGTCACCGCATTCTGACACGATCGGTGTAGGCACATCAGACTATCAGTCAGCTTCATCGGTGAACCGATGAAAACAGTCCGTCGGACCATTCTCATCGGATGGACTGATCGTGTGTACAGGTCTTAAGAGGCGCCTCTCTTCTCTTTTATACTCAGTTCTGACATGATGCTACTTGTATATCAAGTCAAAATGTATATAAAAAAAAATTTGTCTTGCAAAACTGTCAAACCAAGTTGATCTCAATCCAAGGTTTTAGGCTTTAAAATCGGACCGATGGACGCCTGACCATCGGGCCAAACCGATGGTTAGTACGCAAAAGCATCGGACCGAAAACCTGCCCATGCTCAGAATCAAGTCGACGCATGCTTGGAAGCATTGAACTTAGTTTTTTCAGCACGTCGTTGTGTTCTACATCACTGCGTTTTGGCCCGATCGGATTTTTAACCGGTGGTGTGTATGCACATCAGACCATCAGGCCATCAGTCTGTGAACCAATGAAAATGGTCCGATCGTGTGTACATGGCTTTACTGTACATATTCATTATTGTATAATCATTTCTGTACACATGATATAAACATTTAATTTACGGTGATGTAGCGCAGGATCTAGTTTTTACATATTTATTTGAATACTACCAGGGTTTCATAGTTACATAGTTAGATTGTGAAAAAAAGGACATTCAGTTCAACCAAAAAAAAAGGTTAGGAAATCTTCATATACACAATTCTATAACCACAGATGATCTCTATCTCTCACTGCAATAAATTACTTTAGAATCTGCAGCTTGGCATTGCATGCTAATATTAAGACCATAAAAGACACGCCTAGTGTAGTAATATTAACAACAAACTTTAATCGCAAATTGTTGCACTCACTAGAAAGTGGTTGTTTGTGGGCACATCATAAGATAGCAAACTTGGATGTCACATGAGTCCAGGGCAGCTTCGTACAACACGGTCCTATCGAGCTTGGAGGATCTGGTGGTTTCCGGTGTCCCAGGCTTGATGTGCAGAGCGCAGAGGAAGTTCATCAGCGGGACGTCACTGTGTCAGGTGGTTGCTGGTGGGTGGTTAGACATGATGCACGCATTCAGAGCATGCATGTTCCTTCATCAGGCAGTATCGTTGACCATCTTTAGTGTGGTTATATGGGGCTGACACAGTGGCATCACTGAACCCACCCTTTTAGCTACCACCACCAGAGTAACTTCTGCTCTACAGCTACTGTAGCTGCCTTTCCAGTGTGGATTCCTAGATTGTCACTATCCCTGAGGTTATCACCCAGGATAAATGGACTCTTCACCTGGACTATTTATAACTTTTAACTAGTGTTGTCCCGAAACCGATACTAGTATCGGTATCGGGACCGATGCCGAGTATTTGTGCTAGTACTTGTACTCGCGCACATACTCCCGATGCTTAAATAGAATACTTTCTTACAGGTATGAGGGACATGGCTGAAATGTGTGGGGGCACAGGACATGGCTGCAATGTGTGGGGGCACAGGACATGGCTGCAATATGTGGGGGCACAGGACATGGCTGCAATATGTGGGGGCACAGGACATGGCTGCAATGTGTGGGGGGCACAGGACATGGCTACAATGTGTGGGGGACATGACATGGCTGCAATATGTGGGGGCACAGGATGTGGCTGAAATGTGTGGGGGCACAGGACATGGCTGCAATGTGTGGGGGCACAGGACATGGCTGCAATGTGTGGGGGCACAGGACATGGCTGCAATGTGTGGGGGCACATGACATGGCTGCAATGTGTGGGGGCACATGACATGGCTGCAATGTGTGGGGGCACAGGACATGGATGCAATGTGTGGGGGCACAGGACATGGCTGCAATGTGTGGGGGCACAGGACATGGCTGCAATGTGTGGGGGGCACAGGACATGGCTACAATGTGTGGGGGACATGACATGGCTGCAATATGTGGGGGCACAGGACATGGCTGAAATGTGTGGGGGCACAGGACATGGCTGCAATGTGTGGGGGCACAGGACATGGCTGCAATGTGTGGGGGCACAGGACATGGCTGCAATGTGTGGGGGCACATGACATGGCTGCAATGTGTGGGGGCACAGGACATGGCTGCAATGTGTGGGGGCACAGGACATGGCTGCAATGTGTGGGGGCACATGACATGGCTGCATATATGGGGGACATGACATGACTGCAATATGTGGGGGACATGACATGGCTGCAATATGTGGGGGACATGACATGGCTGCAATATGTGGGGGACATGACATGGCTGCAATATGTGGGGGACATGACATGGCTGCAATATGTGGGGGACATAACATGGCTGCAATATGTGGGGGACATGACATGGCTGCATATATGGGGGACATGACATGGCTGCAATATATGGGGGACATGACATGGCTGCAATATGTGGGGGACATGACATGGCTGCAATATGTGGGGGACATGACATGGCTGCAATATGTGGGGGACATGACATGGCTGCAATATGTGGGGGACATGACATGGCTGCATATATGGGGGACATGACATGGCTGCAATATATGGGGGACATGACATGGCTGCAATATGTGGGGGACATGACATGGCTGCAATATGTGGGGGACATGACATGGCTGCAATATGTGGGGGACATGACATGGCTGCAATATGTGGGGGACATGACATGGCTGCAATATGTGGGGGACATGACATGGCTGTATATATGGGGGACATGACATGGCTGCAATATGTGGGGGACATGACATGGCTGCAATATGTGGGGGACATGACATGGCTGCAATATGTGGGGGACATGACATGGCTGCAATATGTGGGGGACATGACATGGCTGCAATATGTGGGGGACATGACATGGCTGCAATATGTGGGGGACATGACATGGCTGCATATATGGGGGACATGACATGGCTGCAATATGTGGGGGACATGACATGGCTGCAATATGTGGGGGACAGGACATGGCTGCAATATGTGGGGGACAGGACATGTCTGCAATATGTGGGGGGACATGGCTTTAAAAAAAAGTATCGGTATTCGGTATCGGCGAGTACATGGAAAAAAGTATCGGTACTTGTACTTGGTCCTAAAAAAGAGGCATCGGGACAACCCTACATTTAACCCCTTGTCATGCTTTCAATTTTTCTTACCTTCTGTCTATACAATCCTTATTGTGTATGGTTTAAGGATCAACTTACCCTTACCACTATCACCATCTATACTTGGGAGCACCTTGGCGCAAAAAGTATTGTTGTCTTACTCAGGGCGTTTTAAAAAAAAAAAGAATATGGGGGGAAGGAACTCCTCCTTTCTGAGTCATCCCTTAACTCCACCCCCTACCCACCTTATTGGCTGGTTGTCAGGCATCAGGATTCATCAGGACCAACTTAAAATGGTGCATTTTCCTCATGAACAAATTGACTACCACCTCTATTTACAGAACAGAGATTAGAGGCAAAATAACATTTAAATAGAGACTGCCCTTGCCTTTTAGTTTAATTACATAAAACTTTAGCTGGAGATCCTCTTTAACCCCTTCCATACAGGACATTTTCACTCCCTTCCTGCCCAGACCAATTTTTAGTTTTCAGACAATTGCACGGTTATGCAACACTGTACCCAAATTAAATCTTCATGTTTTTTCCCCCCACAAATAGAGCTTTCTTCGGTGGTATTTGATCATCTCTGTGGTTTTTATTTTTTGCTTTTTGATTTAATTAATATCATTTTTTTTTAAAAAAACATTTTTTTCCTCAGTTTAGAACGATACGTATTCTTCTACATATTTTTTGGTAAAAAAAAAACATTGCAATAAGCGTATATTGGTTTGCGCAAATGTTATAGTGTCTACAAAATAGGGGATAGATTTATGGCATTTTTGTCATTTTAGTAATGGTGGTGATCTGCGATTTTTATTGTGACCGTGACATTGCGGCGGACATATCGGACACTTTTGACATGTTTTTGGGACCATTCACATTTATACAGCGATTAGTGCTATAAAACTGCACTGATTACTGTGTAAATGTGACTGACAGGGAAGGGGTTAACACTAGGGGGCACTGACAGGGTTAATATGTTCCCTGGGAGTGATTTTTACTGTAGTGGGATGGGGGAATCACAAAGGGAGGAGACCGATGTTCCTCTGTACTGGGAACTTTACACACACAGATCCACAGACTTGCCATGATCGCCGGTGTAGTGTCACATTTCGCTTCCTATCGCAGAATGCTCCGGAAGTGACATTTTGTCGCCGCCATCTGGCTACACCCCACACTCCTGCACAGTAATGATATAGTGAGAAGTTGGCAAGCGGACATCTTGTTACACCCATCGGAGTTTTAGATTTCAGTTATTTTCAACACAAAACTGAGCTTATTTGCTTAAATACAGTACGGTATTTATTGGGGTATGGCGCGCACCCCTAATGTGGACCTGTAAAAAAAAACATTTTAGTACTTTTAGTACTTACAGTTTTGGTGTCTTGCGCGGGGGCGTCCATCGTCCGGTCCGGAGTCCGTCTTCGGCTCCAGTGGTGTCCTCCCGGCTTCTCAAGCGCTGTCTCGAGTCGAATCACACGCTCTGTGACGTTTATGCGTGAGCACGAGCGAAGCCGAGCCTGGCCGAATGTACCCGAGTGTACTGCACTCGGTATATGTCGGCGGCTCAGTTCAAACTGAGCGCGGGAAGCGGGTATCGGCGTATATCGCGCACCCACGATGTTCCCCTTATTTTAAGGGGAATAAAGTGCACGGTATACGCTGATAAATACGGTTTTTGGAAATCTGACAGACTGTTTACATCTTAATGCACATGCACGCACCCTAGATTACCGGGAAGAAAAGGCATCATATGATTGGTTCAATTGAGTGGGGCAGACTCAATTGAACCAATTAACCAATAAGCATGCCTATGAAGTTGAAAGAAGTAATCTGAGTGGCCATTTGTTTTTGCTTTTACATGCTTCTGTAAATCCAGGCAAAAATTCCACATTATGAAATGGTTAGATAATTATGTTGATATTCTGTAAATGCTATTGCCGTTGGAAATTTGATGTTTTTGTGTCTGCACAGAATGTGTTATGTCTATTGATTATTTTTCCCATTCACGTACACAGGAAGGGATTGAGCAGAATTCTGTCTTGGTGATGTCACGGGCTTGGTTGATGTATTAACCTGCCACTTGAGTCTATTTGACAGGAAGAGAAAAAATGTTCAGTGGTGTGTGACTGCAGACAAGATTGACAAATGGTGATCCCTTTCTTCCCAAGCTAAAGTAGCTCTATGCCTGTGTCAGTGCCATTAAAAAGAATACAAAAACACATAGATTATTCATTTTAACAATTTAGCATGACATGTTTGGAGTAAATAAATCGGTTGATCGTTTTTTATGCTAGTGCCACATATGACCACCTTATATTGTGCATGTATCCTACTTGATTAAGCCTTCCTGTATGCTCAACATATCAAAGTAACTTTTTTTTATAACCATTTTTCCTTTTAAATTTTCATATGTATGGTACAGGAAAATAATAAGCTGCACTAAAATAAATGATGCAATCAAAATAAATTGACATATAAATATTAACAGTGCATCGGACACAAGAGAGATGGTGAATTCTCTATATGGCCTGATGCTACATCAATATTAAATTGTGAAACTCAAGGAATAAAAATGAATCAAAAAATAGAAGTAATAGGAGCATTTTGAGTGTCCAATCAACTCCAATAAATTGCTGAAAGAATAGTCCACAAGGTAAACAGTTCAAAATGACAATTCAAGCGATGATTCCTCAACCCTATATTCCATAGCGACATGAAACCACGACACCCAAGAAGCTGTGAGAGGGTATAGGAAAGATCTTCCACCAATGAAATTACTACCGCTTACCAGCTCACTAGGATCTCTTATTAGGGAGATCACATGCACCTGTGGCTTATTCCCCAGCCCTGGGTCTCTGTGCTTGGATAGCAAGATGTCCCCATAAACTTCACTCAGGATGTCCTCAGTATAAATGGTATTCTTCATAAAGGAACAGAAAGGCTTGCATAGTGTAATTCTTTAAAAAACATATATTAATAAAAACAACAATATTGCCATGGGTATACTAGCGTCTCAAATAGTACTCGAGCCAGCCGGCTCTCGAACGCTGCCTGTTGCTTTCGGGTTTAGCGTGCTTCGCTGTGACGTCAGCGCGCCCCTCCTCCCTTTGCCATTTCATCACAGATGATGTCTTCCAAGGGCAGGCTATAGAACGTTGCAGGCTTCAGAATCAAAACTGTTGCACAAAAATGCATGCAGTAGACTCACCTTACCTAAGCAGGCCTCTACTAGTTGCCTGGCTTTCTTACTGATGCTTTGGCTTTAATACTTTCTCTAGTTTATAAAAGATAAGTTCAACTTTTGAGGCAGAATTTCACTTTTCATAATAAATAAAAACATTTTCTAATGCCATTTCTAACCCAGCTATCCCAATGTGCTTTTCTCTCACTTACCTTATGGACAGGAGGTTTATTTGTATTTGTAAAAGGATTCCATCATTTCTTCAGCTTTCACTTCCTGTAGCTCATCTCTCAGAATCTCTTACTTCCTTGTTGCATCACAGAAGAGGGTGTGATAGGATTTGTTCACCACCAGTGGTGGACATTGCTCAATATTTTTTTGAGGGCAGCAAACTAACGCCACCCCAGCAGAAGACGGTCGGGAAGGCAGCGGTTTATAAATGTGACCATAAATTATATAATCTGATTGTATAATCTCCTGTAGATTTACCAAAACTATTTAATAAGAGGACACACCATCTATCCAATCACTCTGTATCCAATCAGGCAGGCCCTTGCACTATATCAGGGGTGTTCCATGGGCGGGATGCAGGCCCAGGGAGTTTAACATGCAGCCTGAGTCCGTTTGAAGGAACCCTGGGGAAGCCAGGCAAATGCATGCGTGGAGGGATGCTGGGAATACGATGAAAATGTAGTTGATGGGTGAATGTGTGCTAATGAGGTCAGCTGGTAAACTCCTTCCTGTGTTTTCCTGGTTTCTTTATCTCTGTCTGTATACCAGGGAGTCTTTGAAGCTTTCTAAGAAATACAGCAAGGGCTAAGGTAAGGTATTATTCTCATTATCAAAGAAAGCTTGTATTTTTCTGCAACCAAGGTACATTAAAGCGGTAGTAAATTGTGGCAGAGTTAAAAAAAAAAAAAAAAAACACCTGTAAGACAATGGCATAATATGCTAGTATGCATTGTAGCCTATACTACGCATGTCAGCATGCTTCGAACAGTCCTCTTTGTACTGTTGCCGACTGCAGTTTTTTCGGCCACACACTTGTTAAAAACTTCTGTATGTAAGTGCATTATCGGAGGTTATTAAACAATATGTATGGCAGTTTTACACTATGTGCAGACTTTTCTTCCATACATGTTGGTGTTTCAATAAGGATTGAGGAGGGATTTGCAAGCTGTTGCTAAAACAGGGATATATACAAATGGTTTGTTGCTAAGATAAGCACCTGTAACTGACCTCATGCGCATTATGACCATTTGTAATTAAATGGTCATCATGATGTTCCGGTAAGCAGCTCATGATCTTTCTTTGCACAGTGGTAGATTGATACAGAAGCCTGCCTATTGGTTTCCAGCTTGAAACACACGTTCTGTTTTTCCTCCATATGGACTTTTACTATTGCTTACAATTTTGCAATTTTATGACATAGCGTTGTCTATATGGATATTAATTTGTAACATTCACTTGTATTACTGTTTATATGATATGTGAGAAGGCTGGCCATTGGCTAGCCTGGGTTTGTGGGAGGAGCCTGAGGCTTTTTAGTCTCCCCCTCTTCCCCCAGCACTCGTCGACATCGTTTCCGGGTACCTATGCAGTATTCAGGCTCCGATCACAAATGTTTACTTATGCACATATTGCACTTTATGTATTTTTTATATGGATTGTAGTTTTCAGTTTATGAACCCATCTTTAAACCTTTTTTGCACAGGGTTTTGAAATAAGGTCTTTAGCACTCAGTACTACTTATTCTTGATTTATTAAAGCTAATGGTTTTTTGATTATCAGGAACATTTGAGCAACAGCGGGTCTTATATAAATAGTTTTTTTTCACACTTCTTTTTTCTTTTTAATGGTAAGTGTGGTCTTGCTTTAAATGATATTTTACCTACAGCCTTATTATAGGCTTCCCTGTAGGTAAAAATCACAAAGCGGGCTTTACTACCGCTTTAATCGTAAATTGGTACATAGCGGAGCTGCATTTTGGAATTTAAAAAGGTGAACTTAGCCTTTAACACTGAGCATGTATAGTTTAAGGCAGTGTTTTTCAACTCCAGTCCTCAAGGCACACCAACAGGTCATGTTTTCAGGCTTTCCATTATTTTGCACAGGTGATTTGATCAGTTTCACTGCCTTATGGCCCATACACACGATCCGAATATCGGCCGACGGATCGTACGACTTTTTTCGCTTAATAATCGCGAGTAAAATAAAATAGGTTTTAAACTCACGAAAATTATCGTACGATAGAAAAAAACGATCGGAAGTGATGTCACATGTTGTAATGTATTTGTATTGTATTGTCGGACGACGGCTGTACTGACTAAACGAAAATCGGACGATTGGACATCGGACGAGAAAAATTTTCGCGCTTGTCCGATCGAATTTAATCGGATGAACGGTCGTGATCGGCTGTCGAAAGTAGTGTACACACGATCCGAAAATCGTACGATCCATCATCGTACGATCGTTTTCGTCCGATATTCGGATCGTGTGTATGGGCCATTAGTAATCACCACAGCCATTTCATCTGAGGGAAATCCTGAAAACTTGACCTGTTGGTGTGCCTTGAGGACTGAAGTTGAAAAACACTGGTTTAAGGTATTTTCCCTGGTTGGTTGATCAAAACATTTAAGCTGATCAGAGCTAGGCAATAAGCATTTTTTTGAGGAGACCAGCGATGGCAGTCTCACTATTTTTTTATAACAAGAGTTTCTAAACAACAGGGTTTCCTGAACATTGCCTGCATATAGTTAATGCTCCATACAGTTTACATTGTTGATCCCTGCCCCTCCTTTGAAAGAGAAGGAAGGGAAATTGTTTATTAATTTGGAATCAATGAATGGATACATTGGCAGCAGGTACTGCTTTCATTGCCTGTGAAAATTTTTTGCGAAACTTTCACCCTCCCCTCTCCCACACATCTGATCTCCAGTCTGTCTCTCTATGTGATGTATGTTTTAACCCCTTCACTTCCCTTATGGTGCACATCTGCATCCTGCCACTGTATGTGAACTGCACATTAACCCCTTCACCTCCTCCTATGTATGACCTATGATGCTGCTGTATTTCGTTCACCAGCATGTCGGTTTACTACCAAAAATTGTGGCAAAAACTGAGATAACATTGGGTTGCCTGCTTTCCAAAAAGTGGTCAGTTTGGGCATTTTTGTACCTTTCCTGGTATGTTATTTTGATATGATTTATAATAGAATGTAAGGAAAACAAATGTATGGTCTTTTTCCTTTTAATCAAAAAAGTAATTATTAATGCTACCAAAAGAAAGCTCTATCCATCTGAGAAAAAAATGAGGTACAATTCATTTGGGTACAATGTTGCATGACAGTAATTGCCAGTCAAACTATAAGAACACTGAAAACTGAAAAACGGCCTGGTAATGAAAAGGTATTACTGACTGGATCTCAAATAGTTAAAGAGTAAGATCATAAGTGTTTGTTTCTTTAACAAACAGAAAAGTCGTTGAAAACATCAGTTTTTATTGGTATGAACCAGTTTTGTGTTTGATCAGTTTCTTTTTGCTCTATTTTAAACATTGTGCCTTGAATTACCATAGCAGTGGAAGCCTTTATGAGCTAAGCTGAATGCTCATTAACCCAGCTTCATCTCTTTGTGAGCAACAAATGTGTCAAATGATTGTCTTCCAGATGTGTATCAAAACTACTTTAAACAGACCATGGAGGATCTGCAAATTTAAAGATGTGTCAGGCATTCTAATTCTAGGCTTGATGAATTCTTTTGTAGTTCATTTTCTAAAGGAGAAAACCTCCGCACACTCTAGGACAACCCTTTTAACTCTGCTGGAATTTACTGGTAAATCACAGCTAAGATATATTTCTTGGAATTTACTTTATAATAGTCGTATGCAATGTACTGTGAGAGACCAACCTCAGTAACACAATACAAAATCAGAAGAGTCGCATACATTTTAGAATACAGCATACTTGCATTACTTTGTGTTAAAGGGAATTGTGTAAATAAAATCCAAATTTGATATGCAAATAGCAGGTTTCCTTAAAAAGTCAGAGCTGTCTTGCCTCTTTCGATCTCCTGATCTTGACATGACATAAATGGCAGGTTCAGTCTATGCTTAGGAATGTAATAATCTTTGATCATATTACTTCACTCAGCATGTTATAAAGAGAATGATTGATCCAGTTTTGGATTGATCTCACCCTACTATAATACAAGTTGTAGTGCCAAGCTTGTCAGTTTGAGTAGCAGACCACTCACACATCAGTTCCCATCACTGCTCACCGTTCACTGTTCACTTATCTGTTAAGCAAGAAAAGATAATTTTTGTCTGGTTTCTTTGGGATACTACACTTTGAAAATTGATTTAAGCCAACCATACATGGATTTAATCATGGCCGACGCAGCAGGGACCAGCTGAGATTTAATCTATGTATGAGCTGGCTGGTTGTACTGAAGTTAATCCATCGGTTGACTTCAGTACAATCAGCCTGTCGGATTTATGGCACAATAACGATGCAGGAGGCATTCCCCCATTCACATTGACTCTGTTGATGGGTAAATCGAATCAAGAGTTTTGTTTTTTCCTGCAACCATGAGAAAATGAAATCATCTATGGCTTTGGCTTCCCATCCATACTAGATTGGTCCCCATAGTGGTGCAATAAATGCATGCACATTTACATGGGTTGTGTCACTTGTTAATATAGATTTCCTCTAAGCAGCCAATTTATTTGAATTGGCTTCCCAATAGACCACAATTGATCACAAATCCTACATGCAGAGTTTTCAGAAGCACAGCCTCCTGCAATGCACTGTGCTGCAAAGAAAGTGTCCTGGGAAAAATCAGCTGGGGTGCCATTCAGAATGAACCGGAGTGCACCAATCTCATGAGAAGGAGGTCACAGTATGGGACCACTGACTTGAGATTGCGGCCTCCCACAGTTTAATTTAATGACAAGTTCAGGTGTGTTAATAGCTATGATAGGTTAAAGGGGAGGGACATGGCCCCTTTAAGGATGGGGCTGTGGGGGGATTAGCCAATCCAGTTTGTTTAACCACTTAAGACCCGGACCAATACGCTGGTAAATGACCCAAGGTGTTTTTGCGATTCGGCACTGCGTCGCTTTAACAGACAATTGCGCGGTCGTGCGACGTGGCTCCCAAACAAAATTTGCGTCCTTTTCTTCCCACAAATAGAGCTTTCTTTTGGTGGTATTTGATCACCTCTGCGATTTTTATTTTTTGCGCTATATACAAAAATAGAGCGACATTTTTGAAAAAAAAACACTATTTTTTACTTTTTGTTAAAAAAAAAATCAAATAAACTAAATTTTTGTCAAACATTTAGGCCAAAATTTATTTAGCCACATGTCTTTAGTAAAAAAAAAAATCGCAATAAAAAAAAATAGCTACCTAGCGGAAACAGCGACACTAATACAGCGATCAGAAAAATAATCGCTTAGTGACGCTGGCAATAGGGAGTGAAAGGGTTAACTAGGGCGGTGATCAGGGGGTTAAAACTTTATTAGGGGGGGTGGGGGGCTATCCTGAACCTAACACTTACTGTTTTTTACACTGCCTGTCACACTGACACTAAATGCAGTGATTAGATCACTGCATTCAGTGACACTGTGACAGGGGGGTGGGGGGGCGATCACAAGGGGTTAATATGCCTATGTGAGTGTGTGTCAGTGTTGTGTTGGTGCACACTTACTTGTGATGTCTTCTCTCATCAGCAGCGCTGGGAAACAGCGCTGCGATGAGAGAATACATCATTTCCTCCTTCCTGTGTAAACACAGGAGGAGGAAGTGACAGGTTGGGAGCGCGCTCCCATTGGCTGGGAGCGATCGCGGGGGGGCGGGTATTCGCCGACATCCGCCCCCAGATCCCGGATCGCTCCCGGAGCCAGGGGGACCCCCGCACGCCGCGGAGGGGGTCCCGATGGGACCCCCGAACCGCACTTAGGCGGGGACGTAAATTTACGCCCTTGTGCCTGTACGTGCCATTCTGTGGCCGTATATGTGCGTGCGGGGGTCCTTAAGTGGTTAAGGAAACCAGGAAGCGCTGGGAAAGGCTATATAAGGGATTGCAGGGCAGGTGTACTTCCTCTTTTCCAGCAACAGCTGAAAAATTTCAAGCTCCCTCCCTCCCGCCCCAGTCGTGGCACTTTTATGTGGAAAGCCACCTTGGAGTTCAAGGGGGGCTGTATTTATCTTGAAATTTTAGCTACTGCTCTTGTGCTGATAACTGAGCAGGTAGGATATGTTTTTTTGGAATATTTATCATAATTATTGGTAATTAATAAAGTTTATTTATTTAATGATTTGTGAAAAAAACAATAAAAGTGTCGCAGCCAATTTTTTGCCAATAAAATAGTGTGTTTGTGCCAGTTATTTGTACGAGGGGAGATTATTGGGTGAGGCCTGCAAATCTCATGTAACATTCATTGCTGCACTAGGCAGTAACACACATGTCAATGCAATGCAATGGTGGGAATGGGCCCTGAGTAAATAAATGCAACATTTGTGGTTATATATCAGCAGTGAACATGTAAGCGGTATAATACATCTTTTACCCATTCCAGCGGCATTATTTCCAGGTCCACTGTCCAGAAATTCTGTTATTCCAACTATATAAATACCACTGCCTTAGTTTGTAAATGATCAAACTTATTGATTTAAAAAATATGTTGTACAATATTGTGTACTGTGTATCTGTATGAGGAAAATCAATCAGTTAAATACACAAAAAAATTTTTTTGTCTACCGAGAGATTATTAATTATTGTGTAAACCATCTTATAGTTACACACCTGCCATACTGCACAAAAAGGAAGATAATTCTGCCAATTCATTGTTTCTTTGGTGTGTTCCCTGATAATTCATTGTGACAGTACAGAATTACAAGTTACAAATTCGTTAACAGGTAAAACAGTTAACATGTACTTATGTATTTTGTGTATGTGGACGTGAGCAGGCTTTCCCTGATGAGGTATTAAAACCAAACTCTAGGCTCCTAGGCAGTGATAGAAAAAAGCAGCTCTATCTGCAATACTTACCTTCAGTTTGGAGTTGCCCCACGCAGTACCTCAGTTTCTCAGTCTTCTGGGTTGAATGATGCCCTGCGGAACCAGCCAAATTTTGATCCATGCATGGCCAGCTTCAGGTCCTGTTCACACTATATCTGTTGAGTTGCACCGATCTGTATAGACCAGGGGTCTCCAAACTGCGGCCAGTGTATCGAATGGAAATTAAACATGTCTGCAGTTATATGCTGTGCAACTAACCACACTGCAGCATGTTGAAATGCACTGCGGTTCATAAACCTCAATTAAGCCTTATTTTGTGATACCTCAATTAAGATAAACAAATAAAAATAAAGTGTGATGTGTTGTAACACTCCTCACTGATCCTACTTAACATACACAAGTACGCATGCATATTAGCATGCAGGTTTGTGTAATTGAGCCCTGAGGCCGCGTACACATGATCAAATCTGTCTGCTGGAAACGGTCTGCCAGACCGTCCCAGCAGACAGATTTGATCGTGTGTACGGGCGAGCCGATGGATTTGGCCAGCCAACAGATTTGAAAGAATTCAGACATGTCTTCTCGCACGCGCGTCGAATGGTTTCGACGCATGCGCGTGAGGCCCCATACACACGATAGGACATATCCGATGAAAACGGTCCGCGGACCATTTCCATCGGATATGTCCGATCGGGAGTTTGATCCGATGGCGTGTACACACCATCGGATCAAAATCCCCGCCGCCGGACGGCGCGGTGACGTTGACGCCGCCACGTCACCGCACCAGGAAGTAAAACACTTCCGCGCATGCGCCGAATCCATTCGGCGGCGGCGCGGCGGCGGTGGGGGACGACATGTCTGCTGGTAAGTGTACTAACCAGCAGACATGTCGGGCGGACAGATTCCACCGGATGGATTTCAAAGCATGCTTTGAAATCTGTCGGGTGGAGAAATCTGTCCGCTAGCCCATACACAGGAGCGGAGATGTCTGCTGAAACGGTCCATCGGACCGTTTTCAGCGGACATATCCCCTCGTGTGTACGCGGCCTAAGTGTTTTACTTCCTGGTGCGGTGACGTGGCGGCGTCAACGTCACCGCCACGTCAGCGCGCCATCTGCCGGCGGGGATTTTGGTTTGATCGTGTGTACACGATCAAACCAATACGTCCCCAGCAGACAGATGTCTGTCCGACCGATTTGAACAAATCTGTCTGCTCGTGTGTATGGGGCCTAAGACTGAGGAAAGACTGTGATCGTAGAACATCATGGGCTTGCCACCTGAGCTTGGTAAGCTGCCCTGACAGGCATCGGTGCAGTGAATGGTACAGGTGATCATATAAGCATAGTTGACTGCATTATCCAGGACCACCCACTACTGGGACAAACCTGAGGAGAAAGAGGACCTAGTGAATCATGTGACCAACCAGTTAAAAAAAGCATAACATGTTTCCAGTGGGGAATTCAAGGGGGCACTTGCAGAATTCCAGAGACCAAAGTTAGGGTTTAAATGTGGAGATCACCCCTAACCTCTTGGTAAGCTGCCCTGACAGTTTATCATTATCCAGGACCACCCTCTACTATTGGGAGAAAACTGAGGAGAAAGAGGACCTAATGAATCATGTGACCGACCAGTTACAAAAAGGATACGATTTTGCCAGTGGGGGACTCAAGGGGGGTAGGGGGCCTTTGCAGAATTCCAGAGACTGAAGTAATGCCACGTACACAAGATCGGAAATTCCGACAAGAAAACCGTGGATTTTTTCAGTTGTAATTTTGGCTCAAACTTGTGTTGCATTAAAACAGTCACACAAAATTCAGACCGCCAAGAACGCAATGACATACAACACTACAATGAGTCGAGAAAAATTATGTTCAATGATTCCAAACATGCGTCAAATTGATTCCGAGCATGCATGTTGTTTTGCGCGTCGTAATTGCATACAGACAATCGGAATTTCCAACAAGAACTTTTCCTGTCGGAAAATTGGAGAACCAGCTCTCAAATTTTTGCTGTCGGAAATTCCAACAGAAAAAGTCCAATGGGGCATACACATTGTCGGAATTTCCGACCAAAAGCTCACATCGAAATTTTCTTGTCGGAAATTCCGATCGTGTGTACGCGGCATTAGGCTTTCAATGTGGAGATCGCCCCTAACCTCATTTCAGATGTAGCCGTAGTAGTATCACTTATCTCAAGACTTCTCATACATTCCTATGAAGAACCCAGGAAGGCATGGGAGAAAATTGTGACAGTAGCATGCCCCCTACTGAATTAAGCCAAGGTTGTATCAGCCAATAATGTTAAAGCCATTGTATCCCAATATAAAAATCAGATATAAAACAGTAATTTGTTTATAATGTGACTAAAGACTTCATCTCACAGATTTTTTTTAACACCAGATACACTTTGAAGTATTAAAACAACAACATTTCAAAGGATTATAAGTCTCAGGAGTTTCTCATGAAGTAAGCTAGCAGGAAAAAAGCTACGCTATGGTGTGCTAATACAAAATGACCTATTTTCATTTTTTCCCACTAATATTCTAAAGAAATATACTCAGCTTATAATACATGTAGGTAGTAAACACTCAAAGAAAATTGTGCTCACCACAAAAGCTTTTTTATTAAAGGGATTGTAAAGACAAAAATATGTTCCTCTTAAATTAAAGTCTGACAGTAGCTGATAAAGTAAAAAGTAATGTTTTGCTTTATAACTAGTTTTAAACCTTGTTGAAATCGAGCTGTTTTATTTACCTCCGTCACTCCTGAATCGTTATTCTCACTGACTTCCTGGTTTGCGGTGGGCGTTCATTCTTGCTACATCACCGCCTGATGGGAACTACAGTTCCCATAAGGCTTAGCCTCCATGCCTGTGAGGGATAAGAGAGCATCTTCACACAGGGCCTGTAGTCATAGGGAGGGGGTGAGCACATTCTGCTTTCCACCATGCAAAACGGCTCAGATGCTGGTGGAAAGCAAGAAGAGGAGAGACAGGAAATGGCATTTTTAAACCTGGATTACTGTATTTTGGAGGTCAAAAGGAAAAACAGGGTAAGTGATATTTAAATGCTCTAGCTTACAGCAATCAATTGATCTAATAGAAAAACAAACCTTTAGTGTTCCTTTAAGGTATAAAGGTTTGCGCTCACATTCTTGTTAAAAAGCATGTAAAAATGCGGCACTGCCCAGGGTTTGCGTTCCAAGGATATGACATCACTGGATCCAGTCTCTGAATTCTTTTTTCAGTGTCAGCCGATCCTCCTCCTTGTTCATTGCTCTCAGTCTAGATTCATAGTGCCTCCGGTCTTCATCATCTTGTTATATTTTATGTAAAGAGACTAAGATGGGACAGAATAGTCACAGCACTTTATTGACTTTATTTAAATATTTTTCACAATGTTGTAAAATGTTTATATGAAGTTGTTGTTGGCATAGTATGAAGTTTTTTTATTTATTTCGGTCACATTTAAATGATTTATTTGTTTTAAGCATGGACAGCGCAGGAATCTTACATTTTGAAAACTTTAATCCAGTCACTTGATAAAACTCTGGTACGGCCACATCCAGAGTATGCCATCCAGTTCTGGTCACCAATTCTCAGGAGGGAAATGTGGGAACTGGAGAGAGTCCAGAGAAGGACAACAAAGTTAATAAGGGGACTGGAGGACCTCAGCTATGAGGAAGGACTACAAACATTAAACACATTCTTTCTGGAGAAGAGATGCTTGAGAAAAGATATGATAGTGATATTCAAATACCTCACTTGTGATTCTATCATAGGGAATAGACTATTCAGTCTCAGGAGTGTAAGAAGTTATGGGGCCACTCAATGAAATTGGAGGAGAAGTGGTTTAATCTTAAACTGCATAGGGGGTGTTTCAGTTTCAGGACAGTAAGGATGTGGAATCCACTCCCACAGTTGGTGTTGCCAGTGGGAAGTATTGATAGTTTTAAAAAAACTCTTGGATGAATATCTTAGTGAACACAGTATACAGAGATATGGGAAATGCTTTTGAAACCATCATCCAGGAAACTCAGGCAATTTTATACATTTAACGGGATGTAACAATGAACAAATGTAACAATGTAACAATGAACAAATAACAGTAACACAATTTATCAACTAAACACTATTCCATTGCATATGGAGTTCAAGAGTCCCTGTAAATTAGTTTAGCTGATGTACAGTGAATGGATGTGATCTGTCACACAAAATAAAACACATGGCGGCCTCCATCCCTAATTTGGTATATGGAAAAGAAGGGTGAATGGGACTTTAAATGAGGGAGCGCCATGTCAAGGGGAATAAAACCATAAATCAGATATACAGTACATGATATATTTATTACATTATTAAATACATTTCAGATATTTCGTATCAGGTAGATAGTCACAAGACTTATACTAACTGTGCTGCTCTCAGCATGCAATACAAAAAATACAAAAAGGAGACATGGCAGATATACATAATAAAATGAATCAATTAGACAACATATATGAGGTATGAACAGGTGATTAGTAGCATCTGGTGGCACTCTACACGTTTCCTGGCATTTCAGCCAATCATCAGGAGTGTTTTAAAGCAGTATACTGAAAAAAATATAAAATAAAACAAAAAGAAAAAATTCATGATAATGCATTGAAAGTAGGGAGGTGCAGGGACTAAGTCCCAGCAAAGTGGAAACAGTAAGGGGACTTACTATTAACCTCAGTACCAATCCGGTATCTGCCAGGGAGAAAAGAGGGGGGTTTCGGGCATGATGTCTCCTCCGGGGTTGAGATGGGGCATCCACCAAGGGCGAGGAAAAGCAGCTGGAGCGTAGACCGGTGGTCACAGCCTGATCCAAAATGCTATCTGTGCACATAAAGCGCATAGTGTTCCTAAAACAGGTGTGGCAAAAATACATAAATAAATAATTAAAGAAAAATGATGAAATGGGGATATCAATGTGTTCCCATAAGGGGAATGTGTGGGGAAGTGTATAAGGAACAAAGCCAAACAAGGGAGGAAAAACATACCAAAAAGTGGTGACTAAGCTCCCAGCAGTGAGGATGACCTGTGTGTAAGATCAAGTGTGGTTCCTTGTGATTGAATCAGGCAAATGAACAAACGGCTGCTCCAAGGCTGCTATAAAGCCCATCCCCGGGAGGAGCCCCATCAACGTCATGTGTGATTGACCAATTGCACAGGGGAAGGGGAAACCCAGCTGCACATGGTGGAGCCATCAGCAGGGGGCTCTCCGCCCTGCCCGTGCATGGTCAGAGATGGAAAAGTGGACATCAATGGATGTCCATGACGCTGCGGTGCAGCATCAATGCATAACGACGATGCGCAGGAGTGCAGTACCCGCCCCTACCAGAGGGCAAGGGGAGGGTCGGGCTGCTGCGCATCGCAACCCCGGAGCCAGAGAAAACGCACAACACCCCCCTCCCCCCAAACCTTAGCTGGGCCAGACAAAGGATTGAAAAAAGTGGTCTGGTAAAGTAAAAAAAAAAATCGGCGTCATGCATTGATGCTGCACCGCAGCGTCATGGACATCCATTGATGTCCCCTTTTCCATCTCTGACCATGCACAGACAGGGCGGAGAGCCCCCTGCTGATGGCTCCACCATGCGCAGCTGGGTTTCCCCTTCCCCTGTGCAATTGGCCAATCACACATGACGTTGATGGGGCTCCTCCCGGGGATGGGCTTTATAGCAGCCTTGGAGCAGCCGTTTGTTCATTTGCCTGATTCAATCACAAGGAACCACACTTGATCTTACACACAGGTCATCCTTACTGCTGGGAGCTTAGTCACCACTTTTTGGTATGTTTTTCCTCCCTTGTTTGGCTTTGTTCCTTATACACTTCCCCACACATTCCCCTTATGGGAACACATTGATATCCCCATTTCATAATTTTTCTTTAATTATTTATTTATGTATTTTTGCCACACCTGTTTTAGGAACACTATGCGCTTTATGTGCACACATAGCATTTTGGATCAGGCTGTGACCACCGGTCTACACTCCAGCTGCTTTTCCTCGCCCTTGGTGGATGCCCCATCTCACCCCCGGAGGAGACATCATGCCCGAAACCCCCCTCTTTTCTCCCTGGCAGATACCGGATTGGTACTGAGGTTAATAGTAAGTCCCCTTACTGTTTCCACTTTGCTGGGACTTAGTCCCTGCACCTCCCTACTTTCAATGCATTATCATGAATTTTTGTTTATTTTTTATTTTATATTTTTTTCAGTATACTGCTTTAAAACACTCCTGATGATTGGCTGAAATGCCAGGAAACGCGTAGAGTGACACCAGATGCTACTAATCACCTGTTCATACCTCATATATGTTGTCTAATTGATTCATTTTATTATGTATATCTGCCATGTCTCCTTTTTGTATTTTTTGTATTGCATGCTGAGAGCAGCACAGTTAGTATAAGTCTTGTGACTATCTACCTGATACGAAATATCTGAAATGTATTTAATAATGTAATAAATATATCATGTACTGTATATCTGATTTATGGTTTTATTCCCCTTGACATGGTGCTCCCTCATTTAAAGTCCCATAGTTTAGCTGATGTTTGTATCCAGAGGCAATATTCGAATAAACTAATAAAGACCAGTTCTGAGTTGGTATACAGGGGCATTTAAAATATGTCAGCTTCCCACACAGGGCTCCCTGGGTGAAATTAAGTCAATGGGTTCCTGCATCATAGTAATGTGAAAGGAAAGGGGGAGCTATTAATAGGCCCTCTTTTCCCTATGGGGTCACTGCAGCAGCAAGAGTGTAGTCATGTATGGGGTTTCTATTTGAATATAGATTAGTGATTGGGTAAGCTAGTTCAGGTGTCAGGGAGTATGTAAGGTCAGATTAAAAGGATGGTTCTGGAAGGGTAGCAGTTGGAATAAGGATTGGCTAGGGAAGTCAGGTGTTCAGGTAAGGTTAGGAGGGTTGATAGGTCAAATAGGTATTGGACACAATAGTCAGGTGACTGCCAGAAAAATTCTCGAAAGCCAGCCTTAGCCTATTTAAGGGACTGGGTCAGCTTGGATCAGTGCCAGCTAATCAACGGATGAAGCAGGAAGAGCTCCCCGCCCTACCCCCCCTCCCGTCGCGGCCGATTCACGTGGTGGCTCACTCTGGTAGAAGTTGCCAGAGGGGAGATTCAAGATAAGATTTGATGATTAATGATGGATCAGCTCGAGTCTTAGTGGCTGGGCTGAATTATGGTATTGAATTTGGTTGATTAAGAATTGAAGTTATAAAATAAAGTTTAATGTGATAACGGATTTTAAGAAACCAGTGAATCAGGCTGTGGCCAATATTATTCCAATTTTTTTTTAAATATTTATGATAGTCATATATGATGATAAATATATGGACCAATATGTATGGAATTAATAAATATTTTATAAATATATTTGGTTTGTGGTGTGTTCATTCCTCTATGCATGTTTTTTTTTTTTTATGGTGCATGTGATCCCATGGAATCCCTGGCCCCATCCGTCTACAGAGCAGAATATTTCTGGGCTGTCAGTTCAAAGTAATCTAACGGATACTGTCTATGACACTCTTTATGAATTCCACCAACTGTTTTTTTTTTTTGCTATTGGTATATCATCCATGGCAGTGCCCAGGTTTCCATTGCTTTCCTGCTTATTATCCATACAAATTGACCGCATTGCATAACAAGAGTTAACCCCATAGACTTCAGTGTGTTTGGCAGCAACTTGTTGAAGTTCAAGCTAAATTTATAAAACTCTTTACAAACAAAACTAAAGCAGACTCGACCATTCCTAATGGGATGTACATCTCAACTCGGCACCTCTGATTCTACAGAAAAATGTGATGGATCAAAGGATTTTTCTACAACTAATTGTACAGCCAATGAGACTCTTTATTTGTATAATTAACCACTTCAGACCTGCGCTACCGTCAAATGACAGCACCAGCGTGGGTCTGAATATCCAACATGCCGTCTTTTGACGGCCGCCCCTTTGGGCGTTCCCAGCGCACGCTGCGGGGCAGCCCTGTGTTGTCCGTGTCCCTTGGACACGGCCAATCACAGATCGCGGCGAACGGCCAGTGGCCGTTTGCGATGCGATCTGTGGGCGAATGATAGATCATCTCTCATTGACGTTTTACACAGAGACAGCGTCCTGTCTCTGGAGAGGAGGAGCCCGATCTGTGTTCCTTGTACATAGGGACACAGATCGGTCACCCCCCTCCTCCCACAGTTAGAACACACCTAGGATACACATTTAACCCCTTCCTTACCCCCTAGTGTTAACCCCTTCAATGCCAGTCAGATTTATACTGTAATTAGTGCATATTTATAGCACTGATCGCAGTATAAATGTGAATGGCTTCAAAAGTGTCCGATGTGTCCACCATAACGTCGCAGTACTAATAAAAATCGCAGATTGCCGCCATTTCTAGTAAAAAAAAAATAATAAAAAATAATAATTCTCTCCCCTATTTTGTAAGCGCTAAAACTTTTGCGCAAACCAGTCGCTTAATGCGATTTTTTTTTTTTTTACCAAAAATATGTAGAATAATACGTATCGCCCTAAACTGAGAAAAAAAATGTTTTTTTTTTTTTTTTTTAATTGGGATATTTATTATAGCAACAAGTAAAAAATATTGTATTTTTCTTCAAAATTGTCGCTCTTTTTTGTTTATAGCGCAAAAAATAAAAACCGCACAGGCGATCAAATACCACCAAAAGAAAGCTCTACTTGTGGGGAAAAAGGACGTCAATTTTGTTTGGGAGCCACGTCGCACGACCGCGCAATTGTCAGTTAAAGTGAAGCAGTGCCGGAAGCTGAAATTTCACCTGGGCAGGAGGGGGGTGTATGTGCCCAGTAAGCAAGTGGTTAAGGACCACTGTATTTGTTTATATCATATTTTTAGTCCAAGCTACATTGATGGAGCAGCTAGGAAATTAATTATTTAACAAGGAGGCAGCGAAAGATGTTTTTTGTTATATTACAAGTTTGCAAATTGCTCCTTTCAGGAAATGTTACTCAGGAGGTAGTTATACAGTGTTCAGTGTTGAATAAAACATATCACTTTTTGTAGAGCTTAATACAGCAATTCAGCAGTACTTTGAGTATAGTGTCTAAATGCTTATCTGCAGACCACTTTACTGAAGCATTTACGTTAACAGCAGTTCATGCTTGTTATTCTTTCTTCCTTTTTCTTCTTTATGTTCTTGAATGTAGCTAATGCTTTCATAAAACACTATGATCCGCTGCATTATACTGGCAGTTAATTTACAGTAAATATGCATTGTCTCTCCAGTAAGCACACTTGAAATTGCCAAGATTAGCTGTCATTATGATAGTTGGGTCATGGTCTCTTACAGGAGTGCTGACAGCACTGCAAGGTTCCCCAACCTCTAAGGCCCCGTACACACGGCCGAGGTTCTCGCTGAAAATCAGCGAGAACCTCGCTGGAATGCACATTCCAGCGAGGACCTCGGCCGTGTGTACGGTCTCAGCGAGCTTCCCGTCGGGAAGCCCGTCGAGCCGAAATAGAGAGCACGCTCTCTATTTCCTCGACGGCCCGCCTGGAAGAATGGCTGGTTGCCATTCCCGACGGGCGGGTCGCCGAATCCGACGGCCGGGAGAGAACCTCGACGGGCGGAACGATGTTTTCTGCCCGTCGAGGTTCTCTGCCATGTGTACGGCACCTTACAGCCAAGAGGACTGTGGCATAGGTGGAAACAAAGCTCTAGGCTTGTCAATACAGGAGCTGCTGTCAACTCTCCTGCAAAACGGCCCAAACTCTGAAGGCAAACACTGCTTGCAGGATTTGCTTATAAATACATTGTAACATTATTATTGTTACAAATGTATTTTTAATTAGGTCTTTTATTTGTTGTTCAAAAGGAATTTCCTTTGATCTGCACATAATGTCTTTTAAAACAACCTGTCAATTAATAAAATACAATTTATTGAAAAACTATACTTAACTATTTATTAACCTTAATAATCCATAATTATCTTGTCTCCCTTTCAGTGCAGATCTTGACCTCCCTGGGGCCATAAACAAAATTAAGCAGGGGGGGGGTTGGGGCTGCCTAAAATGACATGTCACATTGAAATTGAGAAGCGGGGGGGTGCTGCCGACAGTGACATGTCACGTTAAAGATTAAAGTTGAGAAGCGGGGGGAGGGGGTGTTCTGCTTTTGGAAATGTCATCTTACATTAAAGTGAGAAGCAGGGGGTGCTGACTTGCTACCTCTTCTCCCATGCAGCCAGCGAGTTGAGAAGTGGGGTGAGAGGCCGGAAATGACTTCTCACCCAAAAGGGCCTCTAGTAATTTGGGTGGCCCTCTGCAGCTTTGTGGGGCCCTAAGCGGCTTGCATAGTGAGCCTATAGGGCGGATCGGCCCTGCTCCTTAAGACAGATAAGAGATAGTGTGCAGTTACTTCCAGCCACAGATCAGAACGATCACGTTTACTAGCTTGCCAGCTGATCGTTCTGATCTGTGGCTGGAAGTAACTGCACACTATCTCTTATCTGTCTTGAGGACTCATATATGTGCAGAGTGGAAGACTGTGTTTTTAGCATATGTCAGTGCACAACTGAATAAACATCAATCTTTTTAACCCTCTGCACTATGAAGTTCTTCCTTCCAATTTTATTTTCATTGTTTGTTTGATTCACCTGAGGAATTTGAGCCACGTCCTGGAGTACATGGTGGGAATTTTTCTGTCTGAGTGTCCGTAAAAAAACAGCAGTGGAGCAACCTCCGTGATCCAACTGTGGACATCAATGCTGAGTGCCTGACTGACCCCTCACAGGGTCCATCATTGCGGTAAGCGGCCATTCATTACTTGTTTAAAAAGAGCAGATGTCATTTACCAGCTGATTCGTCCACAACACCTATATGCCATTTAGAGTGTTATCCTCTACGAACTGTGTACCAATGGTTTCTGGATTAGATCTTTGAGCACACACGTTTTGGAATCATATATGGAACCTTATTATTTTGCGTTTTCAAACAGTGTTACACAAGTGATTTTGTTCATTCAATATTTTTATATATGCAACATAGTTGCGCACCTTTTTCCTCTGTCTATATATGTTCTTTGGAGCCCCGTATTGGGCTTCTTCATTTTAAGGTGCAGCACTTTCAAATTGAATTTCACATTTTGTATATTTTCTTTCACATTTATTCGTAGGGGAGTAAGCGCAGATTGTCCTTGTTTTTAGTATTGTTTATGCAGGTGCATTGATAATATCATTCCTTTTTTGTAGAGATGATGTTGACAACAAAACAACCCTACAGTTTGGATGAACTGACCTTTTCCTCCTAAATAATATTCTTCATCGTTCTCGGACCTAGCTGTCTTAAAACCAGACTGCTAATTGCATGTTCAATTCACTTCCAATGCATCAACAACATCCACATAGACCATTCCCAACTCAACAATTGAACACATTGGAAAAAAAATTCTGACTGATTTGAGGCCGATTTTTCATCATCTGCCCCATTTAGTTCTTTCCCCCATCCTCACTTCTCCTAAATCAACTTAGTACCTTCATCCCCTCTAGTGTCCACTCCCCTTTAACCCCTATATTACTCTAAACTCTCTACCAATTCCCTTGCCAAAGTCTTAACTTAGCATCCATCCCCACACCAACCCAGTCCTATCTCGATTTGAGTAAATAACAACATCATTAGCCTCCACAAGCTGTCCAGTTATCATAAAGTAGTTGCCTTTAAAGACATCGTATTCTACATCAATTACAGAGAATTCCCACCCTGCCCTTACAAAAAAAAAATTGAATATGGTTATTTATCCAGTTTTGGAATAAACTATACATTTCTATACTACCCAAATGTAATAATCCTTTTAAACCCAACTTCCCTTTACTTTGTGAGTCAGATTACATAATATGTCAAGGGATTAGGAATACTGCTGATTTATCCAAACTTAAAGAATCAAAAAATACTATGTACAGATATCCAACAATGGAACTTTAACCACTTACCGGCCTATAGGAAATTGGCGGCCAGGCGGTGGTTGTGTTATCCTTACTGGACAACATTAAATTACATTTTTTTAAATGTCATTAAAAACGATCATGTGTAGGCTCCAGAGCATTTTTCACGACGTAAAAAATGGGCATTAAAAATTTAGAACATGTTCTAAATGTTCACGTCGTTTTTAACGTCGTAAAAAAATGGTTGTGTGTAGGCTTTAACGATGTGAAAAAAACGTGCATGCTCAGAAGTAAATTATGAGAGGGGAGCACTCGTTCTGGTAAAACCAGCATTCGTAATGGAGATAGCACATTCATCACGCTGTAACAGACTGAAAAGCGCAAATTTGTTTTACTAACATGAAATCAGCAAAAGCAGCCCCAAGAGTGACGCCATCCGAATGACACTTTAACTTTATAGTGCCGTCGTACGTGTTGTACATCACCGCGCTTTGCTAGACCATTTTTTTTTCACGATCGTGTGTAGGCAAGACCAGCTTAACAATAATCGTGTTGAATTTTATTTTTCCTAATCTAGACCATTAAAAACAGTTGTGTGTACGCGGCATCAGACTTGACAATCTAGACAAATTGAACCAGATGTTACCCCCAAATCTTTTCTCTATCGTTTAATAAAGTGAATGACATACAGCCACCATTATATAACAAGGAATAAACTTTAGAACTACTTGGTCATCATAATACAAACACACCTGAAGAGGAATCTTGAGACTGCCCTTCTGACCATAATCCATTGGGACATCTCTGGCTACCACCTTGCCCTCTCCTTTTTCCTTCTCTTTTTTTCTATTTTCTCTCCCGTATCTTTATCTTTATCTTGATAATTCTTAAATGTCAAGATAATAATTAAGATTTATAGCTGCCAATAATGGGGGTGGAGTCTTGTAAAAGCTCTCATCATTTACATATGTCTAGGAAAACATAATCTATAACTATAATCCTGACCATAATGAGATTCTATCCAATATTATGCTGGTCACCCTTGTCAGTATTTGCTTCTTATGATGGAAATTGGAATGCACAGTTCAGCATACAGTAACCAGTTCTGTCATGCATATTTTTGTTGTACGTAATTCATGTTGTTGCCATGGTAAATCTGTTGTGCACAAAAGTGTATCTTTTTTCCTCCTATAACATGTGCCACAGTGAATTGTTAATTATTCCTTGTCACGATTCACATGCTCCATATCAAAGGCACCTAGATGACCAGAATACAAATAGAAAAATGCAGCCTTCTTTGAAGCGCAAAGGAATACAAACAGTTTATTCAGTGTGAACCTATTTTTAGCCTAAAGAAAATTTCCCATAGTAGTAAGAGGCAATGAATGACAGCATCATTTGGATCAATCATAAGTTGACATTTTTACTGAATAAACATAATACCTAGGTTAGTTTTTTTCATGATGCGAACATTTAGAAAATTAGATGAGATTTGCTTAGTTGAGTTTATGGTTCATGTGGAGCTTTCTACAAAAAAAATAGGTTGTATAGGTAATATAATGAAACCTGACTAATAAAGGTGATGGTTGTCATAGACATTAATTGGCATTGACCTAAATTTACAATTTTAAGTCTAATCAGGCAACACATTCATGTTTGACATGGTGAGAAAATATGTCCCTGTTGCTACTGTTTATGTGCAATCATCATGAACAATATTCAATTCATTCTTTTCTCCTCCCTTCCCACTGACAAAAACTTGTATACTTGAGTTGGGCAGACAAGTTTAATTCTGTGTGTACCAATGTATGTTTATAAATGGAATAGTATACAAGGTGTTAATCTATGCTCACGGCTGCAGCTGAACCTGTGAGCTTGCTATTCATTTGTAGACAGAAATGTAAAGGAATTCTGCCCTTGAGTTTTGGTAAAAGAAAAAAACATCCTAAGTAGCACCACCATACCCTGATACATCGTATAACACGTTAGCATATAACTCGAATGCAATAAGTAAATTGTGATGTTAATATTGCCAGAAAATAAATAACCATATAATTATTATAATTTTATCATTAAATACATTTCATAAATGTTGTGATTACATAAATTACATAATGTGACCAGTCTCTCCACAATTGTGCAAAATCAATCTTTGCAAAAAAAATCTAAGTGCCCCAAACAGCCCTAAAATATTCAAACAAGTTAATAAATCAGAGATAAAGTGCTAAATTTGATGAGGCCCTGAGCTGTCCGACCTGTTGGAGGAAATTGTCCGGTGGAGAGTCTGCCTGAGGAGTGCCAAGAGAGGCTGGTGTTCCAATAGGGGCCTGACCATCCATGGGGGACATTGCTCACCTATCAGTCGGTAACCTAACCAAAACTACCTGAAGGAGATCCGGGTGTTGAATCTAATAGAGAGGATTCTGGATCACTTTGTTGCTTCAACCATTGGCAGGGTCTGTGGCAGAGACTTAGCCCCAAGTTCCGAGTGACATTCTGGTTACCAGGCTTGTGAGAGAGGCCTGTCCAGGTGTGCTAAACCCATTCCAGCTGGAGTGGCGAAGTAAAAGTGTCATTGGAAGCAGGACTGTTTCCCATCGACATACACCTGAATCTGTTGTTCACCATTTCTACTATCTATTCACTCTTCACCTTTCTGCTGTCTAACCAATTTTACCTGGCTGGGTAATAAAAGCACAGAAAAGACACCTGTTGTGTGGACATTCCATTTACTACAACTCTCATCAAGTATCCTAGACGGCGGGGAAGCAGAGGTAATGTGCCACCCAAAACAAACCAGCAGCTCATTCGGGGGTAGTGATACACGTGGGGGCTTGTCCGGGATTGGCTGTTACCTCTCAGTTTGTGCTGTTTACTAGCAGGAGCGTGGAGGCCCTTGGCTTGTCTTGTCTGCGATGTATGGAGGTAGCTGTCAGGATCCTGCCTTTTGCTCGGTGCAAGAAATGTGGAGAATATTTGTTCCGAGTGAAGCAACTGACGGAGTCTCACAGTGAATAACGAGTTGATTGAATCACCAGAACGGTTACCGCGGAGGAAGTTGTTCCTTGGCCCGCACCTACTACTACTGATAATGGTGTCCCCCGAAGTAAGTGACTGTGATGCGGCTGAGACTGTGCCTGCTGTGAAGGTGGATGTTGCCACTGAGACTGCGTGTATGGCGGTGGTCCCTGCTTGGCTTACTTCAGGAAAAATGGGCCCTGTCAAGAACTCTGATGGCTGTGGTCGAGGCCTACCTATGTGCAGACCTAATTCGGACTCCAGGGAGGATGTTGCCCCTGTCGAGGCCAAAACCAAGGACAAGGTCAGTACATCTGTTATGGAACGTGTCTGCTTGCCCGCGGAGAAGTATAACAGTTCCGAGATTGATTCATCCTCTGATGTGGGTGATGATCAGTGGCTTGAGCTACATTGGGGCAGAGGGTCCCGTGCTGCAAAACCAAGCAAATCTAAAGGACGTTCCTGGGATACCACAACACAGGCGAATATCCCACAGTTAACTTGGGAAGTCACAGTGCCAAAAACCAGTGACATTAGAGAGACTTCTCCGATCCCAGCTACACAGCCTGTGGTAAAGAGAGCCCTGGACGCTCTTGTTATGCCGGGGCTGGGCCACCCCCGTATGCTGCCAAAATTAGCCCATCTTCAACACATTGTTATGAAGAAGGTGGCCCTGGACTATGGATGGGAGTTTCCATATGTACCCGCAGACCTGATGCAGGAAATTGAATCTAAGTGGGAGGAATGGTGTGCGATGCCATTTGGGACTATTTGAAGTTAGACAAGCCTTTAGTCAGCACCGATTACGCCTTCATAAGTGCCCATCTCAGGCTCGAAGGTTGCCTGAAAGACTGGAGTCCTGGCCGGTATATTTTCCATGACAGAGTGGTCATCAAGAGCCCAGAAAAGTTGATCGGGTCTACTCAGTTACTACATTGAATGACCAAGGGGACATTATCACTCTGCCTGATCCCAGGTTTTATCTGCAGGCCCAACACCTGCAGTGTTGCTTTGCATAGCTTGAAGAAGTCCTGGACAGGAACAACCACTTTTCCATTTTTGGTTTTTATTTTCCTTCTCCTGATCCACATTTGGCTGTGATGTGAAAAACTTTGGGGGGGGGGGGGGAATAATATGTTTAGTCAGTTTAGATTAGGTTCCTGTGGACTTCATCAATGAAGTAAGGAAGAAAAAGTTATTTTTTGATTTGTTCTACTTTTTGAGTATGGACTATGCTGCACTTGCTATATATCAGGACGCTGCCGCTAGAGGGCATTGTTCTGCAACTTTGATAAAATATTTTTTCTCTTCTCAGGCCTTCATAGTTGGAGAAAGGTTCCAGCACTTGGCAAAGGTGCAGTTTCATTCACCCTTAGTGACTGTAAGAAATGTAAATGTTTGTGTATATGTTTTTTTTTCTATTTTTGTTTTGCAGGTTTGTTGATCATCTATCAAGACTGTGAGAGAATGGGGCAGGCTAGATAGACAGACATATTGATGTCAAATGTACCACTGTGTAAATTGTAAAAATGTTTTATATTTTTATATTCTCTTTTATCCTTTTCTCTTTACTTTACTTTCAAGCAAATTCAGGTAAGGTGTTCAGGACTGAACACCAATTTTGTTCAGACACTGGGGACAGTGTTTATTTTAGTGGGGGGAGTGTGTAGCCCCTAGTTACTTTTCAGAACCGGTGCTAGTGTAAATTTAGAGGGGGTCAGAGAGTTAAGTGACTCTGAAGCAGAACTGTTTCCCATCTACATACACCTGAGGCTCCATTCAGACCTAGGCATTTTGTCGCCCTACGCCCGACGCTGCAGCAGCCTGTGATACGCTGGAGGGGCGAATTTTATATTGTCGGCTATGGAGATGGTTCACATCTCTACGCCGAACGCCGAAACGCCATACGCCTGAAGCCTGAAACAAGTCCCGGACCCTTTTTTTCAGGCGTATTCGGCGTTCAGCCATAGCTGACAGTGTAAAATTCTGCCCTCCAGCAAAAAAACAATAGGCGTTTTGTCGCCGCAAATCGCGGGGACAAAACGCCTATTGCATGTCGCCCGAATACGCCGCTGCCGCAGACTCCTAGGTCTGAATGGAGCCTTAATCTGTTGTTCACCATTTCTGCTATCTATTCAATCTTCACCTTTCTGCTGTTTAATCGTTTTTGCCCAGCTGGGTAATAAAAGCACAGAAAAGACACCTGTTGTGTGGACATTCCATTTACTACAACTCTCATGAAGTACATTAGATGGCAGGGAAGGAGAGGTAACTTTCCACCCAAAACAAACCAACAGCTTCTTTGGGGGTAGTGCTACACTTGCACAAGAGATTTTAGGAATAAATAACACTGGATAGATGGCTGCAATTATTTCCCACACACTGGCACCACTGTAATGTCCATGACCATATTGGAAGGTTTAAAAATTGCGTATACAAATAGGGACAGGTGCTTGTTTTCGAAGGTGAGGAATTCCCTACCCCACAGTTGCATATGCACAAAAGGGCAGGGATACCTGCAACATCTTTGACTTCATATGGCCACATGCCTGCTGAGAGAGTGACACAGAATGACGTCAATGCTTATGTAGCTCATAGCCGTGCCACAGGTTCACGTTAAGTACTTTTGTAGATATTGACCTTTACAAAAATAAGCAGATTAGCAGTTCTGACTTAACCCAGGCTTTCCTGCATTCCTTGCTTGCTCTGGGTTAATGTTTTATGAAGTATTAAAGTGGAATTAACCAGTCCACTAGCATTTTTTCAGGAGGTCAACAATGGCAGTTTTGTTATTTTTTATTAGTACAGGTTTCCTTTAATGCTAAGATGCTAAGTGGTTAGCTCTCTTGCCATAATGTAAACTTGTACCAGGTTCATGTGTTTATGGTTTACATGGTAGTGTGGCTTTCCATTTATGGCTTCAGTTACTACCTCCAACAAAAACAGCAATTTTAGATTAACTGATTCCTGACCAAAGCAGTTGTAAAAAACTGTCCTGGGATGTATGCCAAAGCTCACCTACAAATTCATGCCCTCCAAAGACACATTGGAGAAAAAAGCCATATATTTTAAGAATTGCATTTCTGAGAAATCTATTACATATTTTTGCAACCTCATTGCTTTATAGAAAAAAGCCAAGTATATTGTCAGATCTACTAGCAAATACAATTGATACAGTTCTGTTTTGTTCATTAACGTTGTACCTGTGATGCATCTTTTATCACCCTGGTGATATTTTGTGATCTAGGCACATATAATTCTATGTCAGGGCATAACCAACTGGAAATGAGCCTTTAGTGTATACAAAAGCATTGTTTCTATTAAAAGTTAGATACCTTTTCTGCAAATGCCTTCTTCAACACAACTTACTTAATGAACATTTACTGCACAAGTTAATAAAATGTGTTTCATGATGTAAGGTTAATTAGGTCCATCACTTGGAGTTTTTGTAGGGCCTCTGTTGCCAGGGAAATTGTCTTAAAGAAATCTGCTGCAAAGTACAAAGGCACAATATAGCTGTTGGAGAGAGATGGTGGAAAAGTTACCATAAAGGTGTATGAGGTACACCCAAGTGAAATACAGGGCTACCTACAGAGCTTTGCCAAACCACCTGGGCCTGTAGGAGATGTAGCACTTATAAGGGCATACTAACATTCTTTATGTGATTGGGATTGAAGTACCCCTTTCAATTACACCAAGAAAAATAAAAAAATAAAAGAAATAATCACAATAAAATTTAAAAGTAATGCTATTTACCAGCCTTATTAAATGTGTAGCGTTACCCCCTCAGGATCTGCTGGTCTTCTGCTCTTGTCTAGCCCTATGTGAGGCTTCCTCCTCGCTGACACCCTCAGGCCGCGTACACACGATCAAATCTATCTGCTGAAACCGGTCTGACAGACCGTTTCAGCAGACAGATTCGATCGTGTGTACGGGCGGACAGACACATTTTGCCAGCAGACAGATTTTAAAGCATGCTTTAAAATCTGTCTGCTGGGAATTTGTACGTCCGACATGTCTGCTGGTTAGTACGCTAACCAGCAGACATATCTGCCCGCACATGCGTCGAATGGATTCGACACATGCGCGGAAGTGTTTTACTTCCTGGTGCGGTGACGTGGCGGCGTCAACGTCATCGCCACATCACCGCGCTGTCTGCCGGCGGGGATTTTGGTTTGATTGTGTGTACAGCGATCAAACCAAAACAGCCCAGCAGACAAATCTGTTCAAATCGGTCTGCCAGACCAATTTTAACAGATGTATTTGGTCGTGTGTACGCGGCCTCAGAATACTTTACCTGTAAGCCCCCAGCAAGCAGTCAAGAATTATACACACAACTCTTTAAGAGATGAACAAACAGTATTGGCAGATTAGAATCATAGGGTATGACAGGGAAAATTTGCATGTGAATGTCAGTAGGCAGAAATTTAACAATAACTGTATTGCTCACTCCATAGGGATGCCTAACTAACAAAAAGTCAAATTTTACTCAAAAGCATGAACAGAAACTCTCTGTATGATAAGCGACAAATGAAGGACATGTCACTTGAGAGCCCTTAAAAAAAGGGAATAGGTTTAGGTCTTTAAATCCCAATGTGTATTCAAACACATTTCTTCCCTCAGGATAGAGTAACTTGGGCAGGTTTTTATGGTAGATCTTCTGCCAGCTATGTTGGGACCCTTTAAAACCGGTGGAGCAAAAAGTGGTAAGGATGAGTCAACAGGTGAGATATAGCAGCAGTATATTTTGAATTTTGGAACTAGTAAAAGTTAGCAACTTTAGGTGATAATGTCCTGGATCACAACAGCACCATGGAATAGTCCCCAGACTGCTGATATCTAGCAGACTTACAGGGCACAGCACCTCTCTATCATCCTGCTCCAGTTGGTACACTGCCCAACTGCTCCAACATTTATTTATATCTTACTCTCCTGCGTTGAGTTGTACCTGTGTGTTGTAGAAATGAAGGAATATATATTAAACAGTACATGGGGTTTAAACAATTTGTTTTTGCTTGCCAGGCTGTATATGGGTTGGTGGAAGGAGCTCTGCATCCTTTGCAAATGGAAACCCCCATTGTGGCTTTATCTATTGGTATGATCACTTTATAGATGACCTGTACTTAATATAGCAAGGCTCACAGAAAGAACAGTTTGGCTTTACAGAGTATGTCAACAGCAATCAGCTGAATTTAAGCTTTAACAGTCCTTAGGATCAAGTAAACATTATCTTCCTGGAATTAACTCTATGAAGTATACCTGACACAGAGATTATGATCACCTTCCACAGATGCAGTGGCAACTTAACATTTTTGGTACCACTTGATATGATGCTACATCTATCCTCCACTGGCTCTGCAGTGAGAGCAATCACTCAGTTCTCCCCCTCCAATCTGAGCAGAGATCTGTGACTGTCAGTCATTGGCTTCTTGATCTGCCCCTCCAGCACTTACTGGAGTGATGGGCTCTGGAGGGGGTGGGAGGGGGTGGCTTAGGCTCCGGTCAGCCTGAACCAGGTTCCGGTCCAGGCTTCTGAGTGGATCCCAACCATATAGTCAGGATCTTTTCAGATTATGGGCTGTCTCTGTGACATCAACTGACAGCAGGCTTTTTAGCCCAATGATGGGTGAAAATGGGTCACAGGCGTGCAGAATGGACTGCACTGTGATCCATAAAAGAACAGCTAATTGCTAAACTTGCGCTGCTATTCCTTCCTTAACACTAAACCCATTGGCCAGCTCACGCTATCATATAGTTCATAGATCATCAACTGCATACCATTTTACATGAAGTTTGTCTCTTCTCTTTTAGGAATGCACCCACCTGAAGATTGCTTCTTTCACTCAGCCCTTTAGATACCAAAATGTAATCTGACACTTAGCCTAAGGTGATGGGGGTCTTTTAAATTTTGGCTCTATACAGGTCACTATTATAATGTTCATATAAAGATCCAAATGTTTACTAACTAATGATACCTTTTCTATACATCAGTTTTTGAATAGTAGCTTCCAGAATGTGTTTTACATTATTTCCTGCTTGGACTGCAGGTTACAATATGTGGGGTTCACTGAAAGGCAGATGGATAGGACTCTGGTAAGTGCTCTGCCTGGTATTGACAATCCAATATCTCTAAACACTTTTGCAAATTATGGGCAATACGGATTATTTTTCTTTCCACACTATTGGACATTTTGATGGCTCTGTACTTGAGGGGATTTATGCAGTCATTCACTTCAGCAAAAAAGCCTTTTGGATCTTTCATCTTTAGACTAAAATACCCCTATGTCTTAACTTTAGGTGGGACATTGACCTCCAAATCGAGTGTCATCATTTTTCTCCTTTTCCCTTCACTCATATGCAACATTGTCTTTATTATGTTTGTTATACAGTTTTTATAAGGGTTGATGTTTGTTGATTGAAGTTCCAATAGTAATCCAGTTCAGTGATTACCATTATTCTTGTTGTCCCCAATGCCCACATTGGTATATACCTGTATAAGGATAGGGAGAGGGATATATAAGAATAGTTGGATCCATCCATACATTTCTACAACTAAGGACAGGTTTGGATAAAATATGTTAGCGTCTATATGGTTTTAAACCTATACTTGCTATGAAGAAATACATTTGCATTGTGGAAACTTCAAAAGTGTTGGCATTTTGTGGCATGTATTAACTCTATTCAAAAATGGAAAAAAAAACAAAAACGTTTTGGCTTTTAGATATAATTTAGGTACTATGAAAAGTAACATACTGTATGTGGTATGTTAAAGCTTTTAATGGCAAGTTAACTTTTCTCAAAATAATTTTCCACATTTTGGTAAATCTACTTCTTACTGCACATACTGTACCTAGCCACTGTGACATCTCCTGTCACTACCTCTGTGAATATATCATGACAGACATATTCTGGTTGTTTATGCAGCTTAGAATATTATTTGAAAGCTAGAAGTTATGGAGAGTCTGTCAAATATAGTTCACGACACAGAACCCATGAGTGTTGTTGACTGTAAGATTTCTATGGGCATATTGAATGTAGCTGTGTACTCAATCAATTCTATAATGTAATGATCTAACTGGCTGCAGACATAAATGTGACCAAAAAGGCCAAGGAGGCATTTATCTTCATGTTGAAAAAAATATATTTTGCCTTTGGGGTTTTTAATGCCAAGTGTGTTTTATTGAATAGTATTATACTAATACATTTTAGAAAATAAACTACTACTAATAAAATTATTGTGTTAAATAATTCTTCTACTAATCTTCACATCTTTTGTTTCTGTTGACATTTCTACATAAGAAGCAAATACCTGGTTATCCTGACAGCTGCCATATCTGCCTCTAAGGCCGCGTACACACGATCAAACTTGTCTGCTGAAACTGGTCCGCAGACCAGTTTCAGCGGACATATCCAACCGTGTGTACGGGCTAGCAGACAGGTTTTTCCAGCAGACAAGTTTTAAAGCATGCTTTAAAACTTGTCTGCTGGAAACCCGTCCGTCCGACATGTCCGCTGGTTAGTACGCCTAACCAGCGGACCGAAATCTCCCGCATGCGTCGAATGGATTCGACGCATGCGTGGAAGTATTTTACTTCCTGGTTTGGTGACGTGGCGGCGTCAACGTCACCGCCACATCACCACGCTGTCTGTCCGCGGGGATTATGGTTTGATGGTGTGTACAACCATCAGACCAAAACAGCCCAGCAGACATGTCCGATGTAAACGGTCCATCGACAATTTTCAGCGGATAAGTTTGAACCTGTGTACAGGGCCTTAGGCAGCATTCACACCCGAGCGTTGAAATGTATTACTTTTTTATTTGCAATGCATCACATTTTTTTTTGCCATGTCTTTGGCGTAGGAAAGCTGATTCATTTGAATGGGCTGCTCTATGCATTAAAAACGCTGAAAACGTAACTCATTTACTTTTTTGGCACTGAGCCAAGTGTGTTTTGCGACACATGTTTTTTTCATTTTGTTGTTCATGGGAGCCTTGCCATCGCATGTTGTGAACACCTTGTGGATTGCAGCAGGGCATTATAGGCAACACAGTTCATTGCAGACATGTACTTTATACCACTGCCGACATCCATACTATGAAACAAAGTGTTGCACTCTGGAAGAAAGATGGCAAAATAGCCCATGTGGTCTCATAACCACTGAATAAAACTGTAATTTATTGTTAATAGCAATCTTTTATAATAACATTTTGATGAATGACTGACAAACTTAGATGTTAGATCTTAATAGACTGCTTTCTATTAATTAGGTTCACAGAGGCTTTAGGCCCACTGAGGTATTATTACACTATAAAAACAATGGGCCAGATTCACAGAGCGATTACGTCGGCGTTACAGGAGATGCGCGGCGTAGGTCTAAATTTGCGCATTCGTTTCGATGCGCCGCATCCCCAAAACGAGATACGCAAGAAATCTACTTTTTTTGACCGGTAATTTCGATAGACAGGCGCATCTGTCCGCGCAAAACTGCGCTAGACACACCATTGATTTGCTATTTAAATATGCTAATGAGGGAGTTACGGGGATCCACAAAAGAACGTTGTTGCAGCGCAGGCTACGCGCTGTGCGCAACAGCTGCACGTCCTGTCTAAAATTAGATCATATAAAAGGTGGTATAAAATTAGACAATCCGTCTACATGTCAGAGAAAGCAACACTGTTAGTGAGGAGCTGAGCAGTCACACTTGTTGCACAACAATCTGTATGCCAACATGCCAGGGACATCCTTGCTCATAGCTATACTACTGACTTTATAGGAGCAAAGAAGGAGGAGGGCACGGGAGAGGATATACCGCACCCGCATAGACCTCTTTGGCATGAGTGATTCTGAGGTGTATCGCATCTTCAGATTCACCCCTCATGCCATCCTGGAATTAACCACAACCTTGCAGGAGGACATCACCTGCCCAACACACCGCTCACATGCAGTTCAGCCACTGGTCAAGGTCATGGCAACACTCCATTTCCTTGCCAGTTGCTCTTTTCAAAGAACAAGTGGAGTGGTGGCTGGGATGTCACAATCCTCCATGAGCAGATGTGTGCACCAGGTTGTCCCTGCAATCCTCAGACACATGGCCAACCAAATCATCAAACCCACTACTGAGGACCTTCGGCTGAAGGCAATGACAGATTTCTACAGAATTGCCAGATTCCCACGCACCGTGGGGGCCATTGATTGCACACATGTGGCACTCCAGCCCCCCATGAGACAGAGCACATATACCGCAATCGGAAGCATTGGCATTCCATCAATGTACAGGTGATAGTCAATGCCCAAGGCCTCATATGGCACGTCCGTGCCAAACACCCGGATCCAGCCATGACAGCTACATCTACAATCAGAGCCCCATCCGAATGGAATTCGAACAGAACTTGTATGGGGACACCTGGCTGGTTGGTGAGTGACATGGATGGCAGGCATGACTGTCCCCCCCCATGATGCACACATCACAAGGGGCACATGCATGACTAACATCCTCCTGTCTTTTCCCTTACAGGTGACTCTGCATATGCACTGGGACCCCATCTCATGACTCCTATCCGGAACCCCCAAACCCCAGGAGAGGAAAGATACAATGAAGCCCACGCCCAAACACGTGCAGTGGTGGAGCGCACCTTTGGCCTCCTGAAGTCACGTTTCCGATGCCTGGATAAGTCTCGGGGTACCCTGTTGTATTCCCCAAACTTTGTGTGCCAGATCATCGGTGCATGTTGCCTGCTGCACAACTTTGCAGTGAGAAAGGGCCTGCAGATTGACCTACGTGATGACCTGACCCCTGAACCAGACAATCCCCCCCTAACCGAGGTTACCCCGTCTTCTGAGGGAAGAGCAGCCAGGAGACAGCTCACATTTGGCATCTTTGCACGTTAAACACACACATTAATCATGGCACAATGAGAATGCATGCATGCACACCACTGTGGTCCCTAGCACAGACACATCACATCCTCACCTAATTGGATTAGCACAAGCCCACCATGCTGGACTTGTGAGCAGCAACGCCACGCCACGGCTCCAATTATGTCACTGTACATTCATACACCATTCACACGGACCTGGGAATCACTTCTCCCTGGTCCTGGGGAACCCTTCTCCACCAAAACTGAGGGTGACACCCCTTTTCCGGCAGGAATATCACCCGCACATTCCAAAAACATTCACAAAAAAAATAAAATAATTTCCAGCAAAAAAAAAAAAAATTCCAGCAAAAAAAAAAAGACAAAAAAAAGGGGGGGAAAACAAATTAATGCCGCTGGCGTGAGCCACGCCTGGGGCGCCCACGGCCATGGCTCCTCAGGGGAGACTCATGGGGAGGGGGGGGGTAATCCGGGGAAGGAGGAGCAGCCCCTGGTCTCTGCCCACCTGGCGGCCTGCCCTCCAAGGCCACGGCAATTCTGTTCAGGCCAGCACTTAGTGTTGCCGTGTTGGCCTGGATAGCCTGGGTGAGGGCCCTCACATCCTGCCCAACGTCTGCTGTTGTAGTCTGCAGTACGTTTAGGCAGTTTGTAAAGGCCCGGGAGTGGCAGTCCCGGTCCCCAAGCGTATCCTTTATGGAGGACAGGCTCTCCTCCATCCGCACCAAAGTCTGGCTGACCTGTCCCAGATGGCGGGTCTGAAGGGCCTGGTCCCTTCTCAGATTGGCGGGCAGAACCTTGGCCACCCCCCTGGTCTTCTGGGACGACTTCCTGCCTCCAGCTGAGGCTTGTGGCCGGGGAGAAGGGGGAGGAGTGGGAGGGGCTAGCCCTTGTGGAGGGCTGGCTGCTGCCAGCCAGAGAGGAAGACTCCTCCAAAAACAACAATCCACTGGCTGACATGACATCCTCCTCCTCCTCAAACTCCTCCTCCTCAACCTCCTCCTCTTCAACCTCATCCGAGGACTCCAGCCTTGTCCGGGGGTCCTCATCAGGCTGCTGTCCTGGGGATGGTGCGGTCAGCCCAGATGGCCCAGCACCCTTCTGCACATCTGTGAATGACACAAAACATTCACCGGTTGGAGGATCCACACACTTGCCACATATTCCCTTCCCCCCCATCTACACATGCTACACACCTGATAGGGCAAACAAAAACCTTACCTGGCATCACGGCTTCATGACTGGAGTCATAGCCAGGCAGGTCCTCCACCTGTTGTCTATGAAAGGTCTGGGCCACCGCACGCTCCTCCGCTGTCAGCCTAACAGGGCATGGTGGGCCCCCTACTGTGCCCCTGGCATGGGCTGCCATTTTGGCCAGCTTCTTTCGGACCAAACGCCGGAGATCATTGATTTTCTTTTCGATCCCCTCGCGTGTCCGTCTCTCCCCCCCCCCGCTGAATTCACCTGGTCAGTAATGTGCAGCAAAATCTCCCTCCTCCTGCCCGGGGTGGTGTTGGCACTCTCCGGGCCGTGGAGGAAACGCCCATATTGGGTAATGGCCCGGGCAATTATTTGTTTCTCCCCCAAAGTAAAGCACTGATGACATGGAATATACTTTTCATGTGTGTAAGGAGCCCCACAATTTCTGATGGCTACCCCGACTGTATTAATTATCTTATTTAGCTCTGTGTACACAAAGGACCATGCAGGAGCTTATGTCCATAATAGGGATGGTATTGATACAGCCAGGGCTTTTTTTCAGGGGGAACTTGGGGGAACTCAGTTCCACCACCTCTGGCTCAGACCCTTTGGTGCCTGCTCACCACAATCACTTGTAAACACAGAAGTCTGGTTTTTGGGTTTACAAGTGTACTCTGTGTGTAACCCTGTGAACTCTGCACTCGGTATGTAATGCAATCCTGGTATTTAATGCCCCTTTAAGACCCTTCTACTGTTTTTGAAATCTGAACGGGGTCGTGGTTGAGTTCCTGCACCTATTTTCTGAGAAAAAAAGCTCTGGATACAGCCCTAAATGATCCACAATGGCTCAAAATTGATACGGATCAGAAATATTTAGACAGAATAATGGTAAATAATAAAGCACCTGGACCAGATGGCATACACCAATTGGTCATAAAAGACCTATAGACCTATATATGGCCATAGTACGCTGTTGAAGGCTTCATGTATATCCAATCCCAAAATGAATACTTGACATGCGAAGAGATCTGCATCTTGAATAATACAATGTGGTACCTATTATTATTATTATTATTATTAATATTATAATACAGGATTTATCTATATTTAAAAATGGATCAGAGTCTTTACAAAGTAAATAAAGACCTGTTAGTTTATCTATAGTTGGGAAGATACTGGAAAGTTTAGTAAAAGGCCACATAGATGAGTTTTTGCTGTAAAAAAATATTTTAACCACTTAGCAACCAGCCGCCGTCAAATAACGGCGGTGAGGTGGTTGCTTAACTCTGGGATCACGTTATATAACGTGATCCCGCTGATAGCGGTCGTTTACCATGTGATCGCTCCGTCCAATGACGGAGCGAACACATGTAAACAAACCGGCGTCATTTGATGACGCCGGTTCCTCCCTTCTCTCTCTGTACCGATCGGTACAGTGTGAGAGGGGGAGCGCAGATGGCAGCAGCACTGTGGGATGGATCTGTGACTATTGCAGTCACAGATCCATCCATCCATCCCTGCTCAGCCATCCCTGCATTAACCCCTTCCTTCCCTGTGCAATACTCTGCAATACCCCCTGCGCCATGCTCTGCAATACCCCCTGCGCCTTGCTCTGCAATACCCCCTGCGCCATACTCTGCAATACCCCCTGCGCCATACTCTGCAATACCCCCAGTGCCATACTCTGCAATACCCCCAGCGCCATACTCTACAATACCCCCTGCACCATAATCTGCAGTACCCCCTGCGCCATAATCTGCAGTACCCCCTGTGCCATACTCTGCAATACACCCTGCGCCATACTCTGCAGTACCCCCTGCGCCATACTCTGCAGTACCCCCTGCACCATACTCTGCAGTGCCCCCGCACAATACTCTGCAGTACCCCCGCACAATACTCTGCAGTACCCCCGCACAATACTCTGCAGTACCCCCGCCGCAATACTCTGCAGTACCCCGGCACAATACTCTGCAGTACCCCCGGCGCAATACCCCCGCACAATACTCTGCAATACCCCCGCTCAATACTCTGCAATACCCCCGCACAATACTCTGCAATACCCCCGCACAATACTCTGCAATACCCCCGGCACAATACTCTGCAATACCCCCGGCACAATACTCTGCAAAACCCCGGCACAATGCTCTGCAATACCCCCAGAACAATACTCTGCAATATCCCCGGAAGAATACTCTGCAATACCCCCGGAAGAATACTCTGCAGTACCCCCGGAACAATACTCTGCAATACCCCCGGCACAATATTCTGCAATACTCCCTGCTCAATACCCCCGCGCAATACCTCCCGCACAATACCCCCCGCGCAATACTCCCTGCGCAATACTCCCCGCGCAATACTCCCCGCGCAATACTCCCCGCGCAATACTCCCTGCGCAATACTCCCTGCGCAATACTCTGCGATAGTTTTTTTTTTCAGGCTTCCCAGCCTAGAGGTGTGATGTGGGGTCTTATTGACCCCATATCTCACTGTAAAGAGGACCTGTCATGCTATATTCCTATTACAAGGGATGTTTACATTCCTTGTAATAGGAATACAAGTAATCAAAATATTTATTTTTGGGGAAAAACGTGTCAAACTAAAATAAATAAAGTAAAATGAACAATAAAAAAAATAAAAAAATTACAGCACCCCTGTCCCCGTGTGCTCGTATACAGACGCGAACGCACACGCAAGTCCCGCCCACATATGAAAACGGTGTTCAAACCACACATGTGAGGTATCGCTGCGAACGTTAGAGCGAGAGCAATAATTTTGGCCCTAGACCTCCTCTCCAACTAAAAACATGTAACCAGTAAAAACATTTAAAGCGTCGCCTATGGGGATTTTTAAGTAGCGAAGTTTGGCGCCATTCCACAAGCGTGTTTAATATTAAAGGGTGACATGTTGGGTATCTATTTACTCGGCGTAACTTCATCTTTCATATTATGCAAAAACATTGGGCTAACTTTACTGTTTTATTTTTTAAAGCACAAAACGGTTTTATTTCCAAAAAAAACACGTTAGAAAAATTGCTGTGCAAATACCATGCGTGATAAAAAGTTGCAACGACCGCCATTATATTTTCTAGGGTCTTTGCTAAAAAAGCATATATAATGTTTTGGGGTTCTATGTAATTTTCTAGCAAATAAATGATGATTTTTCCATGTAGGAGAGAAATGTCAGAATTGGTCTGGGTGTTCCAGAACGCCTGATGGTGCTTCCTGCATGTTGGGCCTCTGTATGTGGCCACGCTGTGTAAAAGTCTCACACATGGGATATTGCCATACTCGGGAGGAATAGCAGAATGTGTTTTGGGGTGTAATTTGTGGTATGCATATGCTGTGTGTGAGAAATAACCCGCTAATATGAACATTTTGTGGGGAAAAAATTAAAAATAAAACAAATCTTGATTTAGCAAAGAATTGTGGGAAAAAATGACAACTTCAAAAAACTCAAAATGCCTCTTTCTAAATACCTTGGAATGTATTCTTTACAAAAAGGGGTCATTTGGGGGGTATTTGTACTTTTCTGGCATGTTAGGGTCTTAAGAATTGAGAGAGGCTGTCAGTACATGAGATGTGATCAAATTGATACATTTTCAGTAATTGGTACCATAGTTGTAGACCCTATAACTTTCACCCAGACTAAATAATATCCAAATTGTTTTTTTTTTGTTACCAAAGATATGTAGCAGTATACATTTTAGGCCAAATTTATGAAGAAAATTTACTTTTTTGCAAAATTTTATAATAGAAATGAAGAAAAATTCATTTTTTTACAAAATGTTCGTTCATTTTTCATTTATAGCGAAAAAAATAAAAACCGCAGAGGTGATTAAATACCACCAAAAAAAAAACTCTATTTGTGGGAAAAAAAGGACAAAAATTTCATTTGGTTACAGTGTTGTATGACTGAGTTATTGTCATTCAAACTGTGAGAGCACCGAAAGCTGAAAATTGGTCTGGTTATTAAGGGGGTTTAAGTGCCCAGTGGTCAAGTGGTTAACCACTTAAGGACCGCCGCATGTACATTTACGTCGGCAGAATGGCACCGACAGGCACATCAATGTATATATACGTTGGTGCCTTGGGGGGGTTCGGGGGTCCGATCAAACCCCCCCCGGTACATGCGGCGGTCCGGTTACCTGGCCGAGCGATCCGGGATGAGGGGGCGGCGGTTGGTTTTTGTCCGTCCCCTCCGGATCGCTCTCAGCCAATCCGCGCGCTCCCCCTCCGTGTCATTTCCTCCTCCTGTGTAAACACAGGAAGGAGTAAGTGATGTGATCGCTCCCTCTGCGTTTTTTTCGACCACCGCTGAGGAGAGATCACATCACATAGTAAGTGTACACAACAGCACACTGACACACAGACACATAGGAACATTTAACCCCCCCGATCAACCACCCCCTCCCCCCTGTCACAGTGTCACTGAATGCAGTGATTATATGTATGATCACTGCAGTTAGTGTCAGTATGACAGGCAGTTAGTGTTAGGTTCAGGATAGCCCACTACCTCCCCTAATAAAGTTTTAACCCCTTGATCACCGCCCTAGTTAACCCCTTCACTCCCTATTGCCAGCGTCACTAAGCGATCATTTTTCTGATCGCTGTATTAGTGTCGCTGTTCCCGCTAGGTAGCTAAAAAAAAATTATTGCGATTTTTTACTAAAGACATGTGGCTAAATACATTTTGGCCTAAATGTTTGACTAAAATTTTGTTTATTTGATTCTTCTTATAACAAAAAGTAAAAAATATATATATTTTTTTTTTAAATGTCGCTCTATTTTTGTATATAGCGCAAAAAATAAAAATCACAGAGGAGATCAAATACCACCAAAAGAAAGCTCTATTTGTGGGAAGAAAAGGACGCAAATTTTGTTTGGGAGCCACGTTGCACGACCGCGCAATTGTCAGTTAAAGCGACGCAGTGCCGAATCGCAAAAAGGGGCAAGGTCATTTGGCAGCATTTTGGTCTGGGTCTTAAGTGGTTAAATGGTAACTCCACCTTTGTGGGGGAAAAAATTGCAAATAAAGAAAAAATAATATAGCGTGCATAATTGCGATACAAGTTATATTGTAATTGAATGTTTTTTAAAATGACCTTTCCTTTTCAACCTGCAGCCTCTTTAAATTTCTATATATGCAATGCAATATGGCTACATGGAGTTGTTCTGTATACAGAATGTATACTAACCACTTTCCAGAAACATAATTTCCTGCTTGTGTGATTGACTCACCGATTTTCCCAGAAGTCTACCTAAGATACAAATCAGATTTCAGGCATCCCCTGCAACAAAAATGTCACTTTTGGTGAGAAATTTCCAATAGGAATACATCTAAAGGGATGCAGGTCCAGCAGCTTTCCTCATTAGTGTCCTGCAGCTGCCACAGCAGACATATAATTATGAAACCACTCCCATTAGACCTATTTAGAACAGCGGCACAGACAAACACACATGGATTTCTTCAGAATAACAAAAGGTAGGCATCTGCAACAAAGGTTGTTATAATCCTTGTAATGTACATGTGATCACCCAGTGGGGAAATGTGTTTTTCTCACCAAAAGTGGAGTTACACTTTAAGCAACAGACAGCATGGATTCAAGGCAGAAGTTGTCAGACAAATCTGATTTTTTTTATGAGGAGGTAAGAAAAACGTTACACAAAGAAGTGGCTGTGGGCATGGTATACTTGGATTTGGCAAAACCTTTGACACAGTTCATTTTATACGGCTCATGCGTAATGTAAAGTCTACAGGCTTGGAAAAATTTGTTTGTAAATGGATAGAAAACTGTCCAAAAAACAGTGGGCCAGATTCACAGAGCCATTACTCCGGTATATCTCCTGTTAGACCGGAGGACTTTCAAATTACGCGCGTCGTATCATTAGTTTGAATCCTCAAACCATGATTCGACGGCTTCGGGCTTCGATCCGACAGGCTTACGTCTTCGTACGCCTTCGGATCTACGGTGCAATCTTTTTGCGGCCGCTGGGTGGAGTTTGGGTCGTTTTTCGTGTCGGGGTATGCAAATGAGCTTTTTCCGGCGATCCACGAAGTTACGATCGTCCTTCGCAATCTCTTACGGCATCTGTAGTCATCTTTTTGCTGCGTAAAGTTATACCAGCTATTAGCTGGTCTATAGTTAGACGGCCCATGTTAAGTATGGCCGTCGTTCCCGCATCAAATTTCAATTTTTTTTTTTTGCTTAAGTCGTCCGGGAATAGGAATGTACGTAAACGACGCTACTCAAAAAAAAATCATGTAACAACGTTATTTCGCGCAATGCATGGCGGGAAATTTCTTAACGGAGCATGCGCAGTTCGATCGCCGCGGGGATACTCCTAATTTAAATGCTTCATAGTTACATAGTTACATAGTTACATAGTTAGTCAGGTTGAAAAAAGACACAAGTCCATCCAGTTCAACCATAAAAAAAAAAATAAACAAACAAAATAAAACACAGTACATCCCATACACCCAACTCCATACCCACAGTTGATCCAGAGGAAGGCAAAAAACCCCAGCAGAGCGATGATCCAATTTGCTGCTGGAGGGGAAAAAATTCCTTCCTGATCCCCCAAGAGGCAATCGGATTTACCCCGGATCAACTTTACCTACAAAACTTAGTACTCAGTTATATTATGTGCATTTAGGAAAGAATCCAGGCCTCTCTTAAAGCAATCTACTGAGCTGGCCAGAACCACCTCTGGAGGGAGTCTGTTCCACATTTTCACAGCTCTTACTGTGATGAAACCTTTCCGTATTTGGAGGTGAAATCTCTTTTCCTCCAGACTTAAAGAGTGCCCCCGTGTCCTTAGTGTTGACCTTAAAGTGAATAACTCAACACCAAGTTCACTATATGGACCTCTTATATATTGTACATGTTGATCATATCCCCCCTTATTCTCCTCTTCCCAAGAGTGAATAAATTCAGTTCCTCTAATCTTTCCTCATAGCTGAGCTCGTCCATGCCTCTTATCAGTTTAGTTGCCCTTCTCTGCACTTTCTCCAGTTCTCCGATATCCTTTTTGAGAACTGGTGCCCAAAACTGGACTGCATATTCACGCCCCCTAATCGCGTATTTCGATTCCGCCACGAGAAATACACTTCGCCGCCATACCTTATGGGCTGAAATCTACCTGAATTTGTCTTAGAGCCAGGTAAAATACGGCGGCGTAGTGTATCTCTGATACTCTGCGCCAGGGTAATTGTACCTGAATCTGGCCCAGTATTCATAGGGTAGTGGTTAATACCATTTCAGTCTTTGCAGATGACACCCAGCTATGCAGTGGGTTATTGTCCTTGCAGGATTTCTCCAATTTACAAGCTGACCTCAATGATCTGTTTAGTTGGGCAGCTATGTGGCAAATGAGGTTTAATGTTGATTAATGTACTGGGGGGCTAAGAATATGCATTCATCATGCATACTAGGGGGAGTACAACTGGAGGAATCAATGGCGGAGAAGGATCTGGGTGTTCTGGTAGAACATAAGCTTAATAATGGCATGCAAAGACAAGCTGTGGCTTCCAAAGAAAGCAAAATCCTTTCTCGTATTAAGAGAGGTGTAGACTCCAAAGAAGAGATATAATTCTACCCCTGTACAAATCATTAAAAAGTCTTCATCTGTAAACATGAAGTTCAGTTTTGGGCACCAGTTCACAAAAAGTATATCAGGGAAATGAAGTAAGTACAGAGAAGAATAACTAAAATGAAGGTGTGGAGGAGCTAAGCTATGAGAAAAGATTAGAGGAACTAAATGTATTCCCTTTTGATAATAGGAGATTTTAACCCATTGGTATTTGGTCACCGCTAGAATATCGAAATATGCTTCTGATTACTCTGGAGCTTGTTTTTGTGGTTGTCTGGCAGTCAACTTCATATTTGGTGGGATTGCCCAATTGCTCAAAAACTCTGGAAGCCACATTTTAACTTAGTCTTCAAAATCTTTGATACCCCTAAAAAAAACAATCCTGCTACAGCCCTATTAAACCTGGAACCTGATGGGATCACACAGAATAAATGTTGCCTTCTTTTACAGCTCCTAACAGCCGCAAAACAAACCATTGCTAAGGCATGGAAAACAAAAAATTTAATTCTAGCTGAAACCATACACAGAACTAATAAAGCTCTTATTCATGCTAAGATGGAAGCAATCGAAAGAGATCAAATTGGTCTATTTGATTAACTCTGGCTTCCTTGGTTTGCATTGTTTAGCTCCACACTTTGATGACACACTATTATTGCCTTGGTAATTTTACTTTATTTGCCTTAACTATACTTTTGATTCATTTGGGATTTCATCACCACTTGTAAACCTCCAATCCCCCACCCCCCATCCCCTTCCCCCCTTTTTAGATTGTTGTCCTAATTACTTCTCCTGCAAAATTAACCAATAGTCACTAGTTTACTTTTTTCCTACTGATGGAATTCTCTAATGCAGGGGTGTCAAACTCAATTTCATCGTGAGCCACATCAGCATTATGGTTGCCCTCAAAAGGGCCAGTTGTATCTGTAAGATTAGATGTCCAGCGCATCCCCTCCCCTTACATTAGATGTCAAGAGCCCTCCCACCATCAGAAGTTGAGTCCCCCCCTCTCCCTTACATCACAGTGCACCCCTTTTCCTTATGCTGCTGCTGGGAAGAAGTTGGATGCATTGCTTGAAAGCAGAAAGTAAGGGTCTGGAGGATGACTGGAGAGGTGCGAGGGCCGCATGAAATGGCCTGGAGGGCCGCATTCGGCCCGCGGGCCTTGTGTTTGCCACCTCTGCTCTAATGCTTTCGATGTAATACTATTGGTTTATTTGTTGCTCTACTTGTTAAATTTTTATATTGTTATGTACTCATCCTATTCATAATTCGATATGTTTAGCTTTATTGCTATTTGAATACTGTACCACCATCTTTGAGGTGATGTGATCAATATGTATAAATACATAAGGGGTTCATATAGTGAACTTGGGGTTGAGTTATTCACTTTAAGGTCATCACAGAGGACAAGGGACAAGGAGTCACTCTTAACGCCAGGAGGAAAAGAGATTTAATCTTCAAATATGAAAGGGTTTCTGAACAGTTAGAGCTGTGAAATTGTGGAATAGACTCCCTCAAGAGCTGGCTCTGTTCAGCTTAGTAGATTGCTTTAAAAAAAATGCCTGGATTCTTTCCTAAATGTACATAATATAACTGGATACTAACATTAATAGGTAAAGTTGATCCAGGGAATATGTGATTGCCTCTAGGGGGATCAGGAAGGATACTGTGGGTATTGGATTCTGTATATAGGATTGTACTTTTATTTTTTTTTAGTTTTTCTGTTCTATTGGTTTAAAGGGGTTGTAAAGGTACAATTGTATTTTCCTAAACAGCTTCATTACTTTAGTGCTGTCCTCCTTCACTTACCTCATCCTTCGATTTTGCTTTTAACCGGTTAACGACCGCCGCATGTACATATACGTCCACAGAATGGCACGTACAGGCAGATGGACGTATATATACGTCCCTGCCTTTGTGCGGGTCGGGGGTCCGATTGGGACCCCCCCCCGCTACATGTGGTGGTTGGAAACCCGCGGGGAGCGATCCGGGACGAAGGCGCGGCTATTCGTTTCTATCCGCCCCCTCACGATCGCTCCCGGGAGCTGAAGAACGGGGAGAGCCGTATGTAAACACGGCTTCCCCATGCTTCACTGTGGCGGCTGCATCGATCGAGTGATCCTTTTTATAGGGAGACTAGATTGATGACGTCAGACCTACAGCCACACCCCCCTACAGTTGTAAACACACACAGGGAACACATAACCCCTACAGCGCCCCCTTGTGGTTAACTCCCAAACTGCAACTGTCATTTTCACAATAAACAATGCAATTTAAATGCATTTTTTGCTGTGAAAATGACAATGGTCCCAAAAATGTGTCAAAATTGTCCGAAGTGTCCGCCATAATGTCGCAGTCTTGAAAAAAATCGCTGATCGCTAATCGCTGATTAGTAGTAAAAAAAAAAATAATAATAAAAATGCAATAAAACTATCCCCTATTTTGTAAACGCTATAAATTTTGCGCAAACCAATCGATAAATGCTTGTTGAGATTTTTTTTTTTACCAAAAATAGGTAGAAGAATACGTATAGGCCTAAACTGAGGGAAAAATTATTTTTTATATATGTTTTTGGGGGATATTTATTATAGCAAAAAGTAAAAAATATTGCATTTTTTTCAAAATTGTCGCAAAAAATAAAAACCGCAGAGGTGATCAAATACCACCAGGGAGAAAGCCTTGCATTACTGTGTGGAGTTACAGGAAGTGAGGATTTCTCAGAAGAAATAAAGACATTTAAAAACAAAATCGAAGGATGAGGTAAGTGAAGGAGGACTGCACTAAGGTAAAGGAAGCTATTTAGGAAAAAAAAATTGTACCTTTACAACCCCTTTAACTAGATGTGTAATTTTTCAACCAGACTAACTATGCAACATACTATGTACTTTATGTAACTAATACATGGCAGATAATGACTGCACAATGTGTATTGGCCATCTGCTTGTAGCTTGCGATCACTTGTTACAGAGCGAGAACTTGGAACTGTGTGTGTAAACACACAGCTCCCAGTCCTGTCAGGGGGGGAAATTACCTATCGTCTGTTCATACAATGTATGAAAAGCGATTTGTCATTTCCCCACGTCAGTCCACCCCCCCTTTAGTTAGAACACACCCAGGGAACATACTTAACCCCTTCCTCGTCCCCTAGTGTTAACCTCTTCCCTGCCAGTGGCATTTTTATAGTAATCAAAGCATTTTTATAGCACTGGTCGCTATAAAAATGCCAATGGTCCCAAAAATGTGTCAAAAGTGTCCGAAGTGTCCGCCATAACGTTGCAGTACCGATAGAAATCGCTGATCACCGCTATTACTAGTAAAAAAAATAAAAAAAATAAAAATGCCATAAAACTATGCCCTATAACTTTTTTCAAAATTGTCACTCTATTTTTGTTTATAGCGCAAAAAATAAAAACCACAGAGGTGATCAAATACCACCAAAAGAAAGCTCTATTTGTGGGAAAAAAAGGACGTCAATTTTGTTTGGGAGCCACGTCGCATGACCGCGCAATTGTCAGTTAAAGCGACGCAATGCCGAATCGCAAAAAGTGGCCTGGTCCTTGACCAGCAATATGGTCCGGGGCTGAAGTGGTTAAATACTACACTTGCGGCATTTTTCAGTTTTGTCTTATGCATTAGCCTTACGGAGTTGACTCCACTCCTGAGTTCTTGACTTTGCCTTAGTCCACTCCCTGGCTAACTAACCACCACCAACATTGGGAAGGCTTGCCAGAATTATCAGACTCAAAAAGGCATATGCCCAATGAGTCCTCAAGGATTGTGGTGAAGGCACCCCGGTAGATAGGGACATCCACGTCTGCAAACAGTGGCATGAGTGAATGGTGATCATACTGTCCTTCTGGGGGTTCCCGATAGAGAAGAAATCTCAGAGGGAGATTGGCCAAATCTTTCCCAACATATAACATAGAGTATTTATTTAAAAATGGGGAACACTCACATTTGAGCAGATAAAAAAGAGCTTGTAAATTAGACTGAAGATTAACGCAATCAGCAAGGCTCGTCCCAATGCATTTTGTCTAAAGAGACATCATCTGGGGAGTAGGCCTGCCGTGGTCATTGCGTTTATATACATATTGTAACCCCAATAATGAAACACACTGCACCGCTAATTCATCACAGGTTTGTGTGTAATACTGCAGTCAAAATGGCATCAGCATGTGCGGCTCAAGCCTCACTATGAGAATCAAATCGACACACATGCGTCAATGGACTCATCTGACCTTCGACCTATAGTGTTATAGTGTGCGTGCCAAGCCTCACTGTCAGGCAGACAGTGTCTAATGAGCAGGATGTCAGTATCACATGATGGTCACAAGCTACCGCGTCATCAGTCCAAGACATGTGGACACCTACGGGTCAAGCCTCGCTATGAAATAGCAAGAATAACCCGCATCTACCACGTCATTGGCTAAACACCACTGGCAAGTCGTATAGCAGTGACAACATGCGATCTTTCCAAGAAAAAAGAAAGTAAAAAAATACAATGACGGTGCAGCGCTATGAAAGCCGTCTGAAAAAATATACTAAATATGTTTTAAATAACAATTTTATCATGCCACCACATGGTTGATGCTCAAACTGGGGCAAACATTTGAATACAATAAAATGAGTACAGTAATTAAATATTATAAAAATGTAAAATTAATAGTATATAATATTGCAATAATGATGTATGAGTTGCATTATGCCTTATTGATAAAAGCGTTAATGTCCCACTCCCCATTCATATCGAATGGGGAGAGGGACTGCAACTCGTAGATCGAGAAGGTTTCAAATCATGAAAAAAGAGACTTGAAAAAAAAAAGAGGCTCGAACTGGAGGGTTGATAATATTGGGAGCAATTTTGTTCTGTAGAGAAGAAGCTCCCCTATAGATCACCTTGTCCTGATCAGGCAATAATGTGCCCAAAACTCGATCACTTTTTAGTACATTCCAATGTTTATTAACTATGGATTAATTTTTTTATGTTGTACACAGTAGTTAACATTGACCATTTGAAAGATTCATTAGAATCTTGCTGAGGCTTGTCCACCAACAGGGAGCATGTGTCTACTTCCAGAGTATTATGTAACTCCAAATCAGCTTGGTCATAATCTTTGTCCAGAAATCTTTGTCTTAAGACCATGGCCTGTGATTTGAAAGTCTCAGTGTCAGAACAGTTTCTGCGTAGTCACAGAATCTGACTCGGCAGAACTGAGGATAACCCTAATCTGTGGTGACAGCTGTCCAAAGGGATGAAACCATTAAGGTATGTAGTTTTTTTTTTGTGAATTCTTTATTTAAATATGTTTTGACATTGAACTGACACTTATTAATTTGAATTTTCAAATCTAAAAAGTGGATTTTTTCCAGCTAGATTCGTAAGATAAAGAAATGTCTCAATCATTGCTGTTCAACAAAGACAAAAATTGGTCCAGAGACCCTGAGCAACCATCCCATAGGACGAGGATGTTGTCAATATACCTAGCACACAAAACTAATTGAGGTCTATCCTGGGCATTGAAGACATCCTCCTCCCACTTAACCATAAACAAATTTGCAAGGCTGGAGGCAAATTTAGCCCCCATCGCCATGCCGTTCTGCCCTAAATACAAACTTAAGTAATTCAATGATATACCTACCCTGGGACTGAGTAAGGGAATGATCTCAGCTTAAAAAGTGTTGAACGGCCTCAATCCCCAACTGGTGGGGTATGCACGCATACAGGGAAGATGATCAGCCGTAGCCGTGATGTAGTCTCTCTGTATATTCACACACTCCAACAGTTTAATAGAATCCCTGGTATTCTTAAGATATAAGGGCGTTTGTCTCACCAAAAGCTGGGGAAAAAAGTCTATATAAGGGCCAAATTGTGAAGTGAGAGAATCTATGCCACTCACGATTGGACTTCAGGTATGGTTTGAGGAATCCTATTGGATTTTCGGTAAATAATACATTGTCAGAATTCTGGGTGCTATAGGTACTAAAAATGCATTCTCTTTTTTGTTAAGGATGTGATTATTAAACCCCTCGGTGATGAGACTCACTAATTCTTTTTTTAAATTGGAAGCAGGGTTATTTAATAATTTGTATGTATCCTGATCGCTCTGGATCCTATACATTTCTTTCTCATAAACAGCCTTTTCCAACGCAACTATAGCCCCCCTTTATCAGTGGGGCGGATGACAAGGTCCTTCCTCTCACATAGGTACCTAAAACACACATTGGGTAGGAAATGATTACAGACATGTTTAAGGGGTAGCTTAGCAAGATCTTTGGGGACTAAATCACTATAGATGTTGATAGTTGGAGCCATCTGGGCTGGAGGGATGAAAACAGAAGGATTAGATAGTCCAGAATGCACTGTCCCAGAAATGGCTGCTCTTGGTGGATTCCAATAGAGATTTGAAATCAGGTCCTGTGGAATGTCAATTGTTCTAATATACTTAGGTATATGTATGAATGTATTGAATTTGTCAAATTCTTTTGGAGGGCGAAGTTAAGGCCTTTGTCCAAAATCATCTGTTCCTCTGAACTTAACTCTTTGTAACTAAGGTTGAACACCCCCTGACCTGTTATGTTCTCCTTCTTTTTTCTTTGGCTCCTCCCCCCCCCTCTCGAGTGCCTCTCTTGGGTCTGGACCTCTTTTTCTCCCTTGAGACTACTTTTGAAAACCTGATTTCCATGGGAATTAGGATTATTATACCTGTAAGGGGATTGATCATAGTCTCCTTCCATATAGAATTGTTGATCGTCATTAAAGGGGAGTTCCACCCACAATTTAACTTTTTAAATATAAATACCCCTGTAATACACAAGCTTAATGTATTCTAGTAAAGTTAGTCTGTAAACTAATGTCGGTTTTGTTAGGTTGTTACAGCATTTTGACCGTGGCCATCTTAAGTGTGGGCATCATGGAGCCAGACTGTATGACTTCCTGGATTTCAGCTTTGCAGATCTTGCACATGCTCAGTGCTGCATAAGCAATGTAATAGGTTTCAGTCAGGTTTGCAAGGACTACTGGGAAACATGATGCCTATCCCAGAAACCCTTGCAAATAGCCTTGTGACTTAATAGCCTAGGCCAGTGATGGCGAACCTTGGCACCCCAGATGTTTTGGAACTACTTTTTTACCATGATGCTCCACTACACTGCAGACTGCATGAGCATCATGGGAAATGTAGTTCCAAAACATCTGGGGTGCCAAGGTTCGCCATCACTGGCCTAGGCTAATAAGGAGGAGGAAGTAATGAAGGACTACAAAATAAAGGTATTTACAAGCAACAAAATAAATAAAAATTGTCCATTCTGAACACTATGAGATTAGGGGATGCAGCACAGACAAACATAAAAAAATGAGTGGAACTTCACTTCAAAGGAATCACAAAGTGGGGAGTATCTTGTAAGTGGTCACCGGGGGATGGTTGTAATGATATGAATTGTAATAAGCTGGATGGTCATTATATCGTACAGGTGAACCCCTCTGATATTGACTACATGGCTCTTGATGATAATGGATCCTAGAGTTGTATTTATTACCTCTAAGATGACCCCTTCCACCCCTTCTGTTGGGATTGTTACCTCTACCTCTATATGGATTGGTTGGAGCACTCATGCTGGGTTGTCGCACCCTCTGGTGGGACAAACTATCCCTGCGTTTGTGAATGAATGAATGAAAAACTTGTATAGCGCAACACATGCGAATTTAATCGCCTCTGGGCGCTTGTTGTTCCTTTCTCTTTTGAAATCAAAAGAGATGAGTCTTGATCTTTCTCCTGAATGCGAGGTGGTTCTCCTCCAACCGAATACTGGTCAGTAAAGCGTTCCATAGTCTGGGACCTTGGAGCGCGAATCTTCTTTCTCCTTTGGACTTAAAGTTGGCTTTCGGAATCTGGAGCAGATTTTGATTGGTGGATCGCAGAACGCGATTGGGATTGTGAGCTTTTATTTTTTCACATAGATAATGGGGGGCATTCCCATGAATACATCTATGCATTAGGCAGAGAGTTTTAAAAACAATTCTGTCTTTTACTGGCAACCAGTGAAGGGATCTCAGAGAAGGTGAGATTGATTCCCATGGTTTTTTTCCAGTCACAAGTCTAGCGGCCGTATTTTGCACGACTTGAAGACGAGCGATTTGGTACTTGGGGAGTCCGAGGTAAAGAGCATTTGCATAGTCTAATCTTGAATTCACAATTGCTCCCACCACGACTGGTACGTCTTCTTTGGGGATGAAAGGAGTAAGTCTGCGTAGTAGGCGTAGCAGATGGTGAGATCCGCTGACTACAGACCCTATTTGTGCATCCATTGTCATGTAGGAGTCAAAGATGACCCCAAGACTTTTGACTTTGGTGCTAGGGGTGATGATTTTGCCCAAAATGGGCGGGGTTATCCAAGTTGTCCCCGGGTGATTCGTGCGCTTGGCGTGAAACAGTAGAAGTTCTGTTTTTGCTCCGTTGAGTTTTAGGTAACTCTTTGTCATCCAGTTCTCTATCAAAGAGAGGCATGTCTCTAGATTGAGGTGATGATCCTTTTTATTGCATATGCGGAAATACAGTTGCGTATCGTCTGCATATGAGTGATAAAGCAGTTTTTGGCTGCTAATTATTTCAAAAAGGGGACGAAGATAGATGTTGAATAACACCGGCGACAGAGGCGATCCTTGGGGGACTCCGCACGATACTGTGCGTTTCTCGGAAGTGAAAGATCCCAACTTCACAGTTTGCGATCGGTTTTCCAAAAAAGAGGAGAACCAAGATAAGTCGCTTTCTGCGACTCTGGCTACTTCGACTAGTCGAGTCAGTAATATGGTCTACAGTATCGAAGGCTGCGCTTAGGTCCAACAGGACCAGGAGACAGGATTCGCCTTCGTCTGCGGCCTCGAGGGCGTCGTCCCATATTTTGAGCAGTGCTGTTTCCGTCCCGTGTCCAGAACGGAAGCCAGATTGGTATGGATCTAGTAGGTTGTGGGTATCTAGATGCTGTTGCAGCTGTTATACCACTACTTTCTCCATTACCTTTGAGAGGACATTTAGGCCTGTTATGGGACGGCGGTGAGTTGGGTCCTTGGGGTCAAGGGTATGTTTTTTCAAAATGGGTTGAATTATGCCCTCTTTCAACTGGGAGGGCACTATGCCTTCCTTGAAGGATTGATTTATAAGCTGCGTGATCGGAGGTGCCAGGATGTGGGCGCATTCCTTCAGCAGTTTAGTGGGGATGATATCATTTGGCGCTGTGCCGTTACGCAAAGAATCAATGATAATCTTTGTGGCCTGTATAGTAATGGGTTCCAGGGTGAACTTACCTGATTGTGGCGAAATATTGATGGTGCTGTGTGAAAGATTACGGGAGGGATTGGGGGGGGTTTGGTTCTGCTGAATGCTTTCCCGGATTGCCTCAATTTTATTAATGAAGTAATCCGACAATTCATCGCAAAATTCTTGGGTGTCAGAGTTGGGGGCTTCTAGGCCCCAAGCATATGTACTGGTTTGGCATTGGGATTAGCAGACTGCCCTGTATTGATTTGTCCACTCACAGGACCTGATGGAGCCATTATGGCTTCTGCAGTAAGGTCAGATGTTACTGGCTTCTACCACCCAGACACTACCCCTGATTTGTATTCACATACATCCCTAGAATATTTTTATGTTTTTTATTTCATTGGTCCCTATATTCTTTTTCAAGATAGGCCTGAAGATTAGATGAGAGTGAATTATACTCAATATAGTTTTTATACAAAAGATTATCTTTAAGATCTCTCTGTCAAGAACAGAAAATCTATTCCTCTTCCTTCATTAAAATATTTTAACCAGGAATCAGTAGTATCTTCTTGTTGGGGGTGTATATCCCATCTTTAACTCCTGTGTACCATATGCTCTGACACATACTGTTCAGTGAATACTAAATCCCGTTATAGATGTAGTTCTGATAACATAATATTTTTCAATATTAGAAATAATCTGCCAATTTCTGTATCACTCTCAGGACCAATGAAGACACCATTGGTAGTACCGTACTTGATGTCCTATATTCATATACATCCATTGCAAGTGAATTGTGCAAATAGATACACAGGTGACTGCAGCAGTATAAAAGGCAGAAAGCAAAACAATGTGAAAGTGGAAAATACTACGCCGTCACTTTAAACATAAAACAGCAGCCAGCACAGCAAGAGACAATAACAAGGGATTAATACCAGGTATATGTGCAGCTCTAATAGAAACTGTCACTGTGAAGTGAAGCCGTATCCAGTGGTATAAAAATGAAAATAAAAAATATGCATAATGCCGCGTACACACGGTCGTTTTTTGCGATGAAAAAAAATGACGTTTTTTAAAACGTCATTTAAATTGATCGTGTGTGGGCAAAACGTCGTTTTTTGTCTTAAAAAAAACGACCAAAAAAAAATTCCAACATGCTTGAATTTTTTGTGTCGTTTTTCAAAACGTCGTTTTTTGTTTCACAAAAAGTCACCGTGTGTAGCAAAAACGTCGTTTAAAACGACGTTTTTCAACCCGCGCATGCCCAGAAGCTAGTTATGAGGCGAGCTTCAATGGAAAAGTGTGGTGAACGTAACCTCGTTTTTTGTGAAAAAAACGATGGTGTGTATGCAACATCGTCTTTGAAAGTGACGTTTCAAAAACGTCGTTTTTTACTTCACAAAAAACGTCGTTTTTTTTCATCGCAAAAAACGACCGTGTGTACGCGGCATTAGTGTCTTACACTCATAGTGACACATGTGTAAACACAAAAGGAAATAAACAAAATAAAAGTCCACAAAGTGATAGAAAATACAGTCCACAGATGGCTAATGGCAGAATATTCCTAAACATACCTAGGCTCTTCTATTCTATATGCTTCTGGGAGCTAAGATTACACTAGCCAATAGCTCGAACATGGAAAAATACTACAAAATCTTCTGGATCATGATGCAAAAAAAACTGGTTGGTGTATTACAAGATAGGACTAATGTCGCGTACACGCGACCGTTTGGGGGTCCACCAAATTTTTTTTTTTTTAACATTACATTCAGCCGAGTTGTAAGAATGACATTAGGCAGTTGTTTTTATTTCATTGCCGTACATACCGCATTTTCACCGCGGCTTCCGGGTATGTAATCTGCGGGACTGGGCGTTCCTAATTGATTGACAGGCTTTCGACCGGCGCATATAGCGCATCACGAGTTGCCGAAAGAAGCCGAACGTCAGTGCGCAGGCGCCGTATAGAGCCGACTCGCAGTCCAGCTTCTTTCGGCAACTCGTGACGCGCTGTATGCGCCGTTCAGAAGCCTGTCAATCAATTAGGAACGCCCAGTCCCGCAGATTACATACCCGGAAGCCGCGGTGAAAATACGATATTTACGGCAATTAAATAAAAAAAAACTGCCTAATGTCATTCTCACAACTCGGCTAAATGTAATGTTAAAAAAAAAAATGAATTTTTTTTTAATGTCATTAAAAACGATTGTGTGTGTGCTTCAGAGCATTTTTTGGGTTCTAAAAAAGGGGCACTTTTTTTTGAATATGCTCTATCTTTTTACAACGTTTTTAACATTGTCGTATTTAAGGTTGTAAAAAATGGTCGTGTGTGGCCTTTAACGACGTGAAAAAACGTGCATGCTCAGAAGCAAGTTATGAGATGGGAGCGCTCATTCTGGTAAAACTACCGTTCGTAATGGAGTAAGCACATTTATCACGCTGTAACAGACAGAAAAGCGCAAATCGTCTTTTATTAACACAAAATCAGCTAAAGCAGCCCAAAGGGTGGCGTTATCCGAATGGAACTTCCCCTTTATAGTGCCGTTGTACATCACCGCGCTTTGCTAGAGCATTTTTTTTTCACGATTGTGTGTAGGCAAGGCCGTTTTAATGATCGAGTTGAAAAAAACTTCGTTTTTTCTAGACCCTTAAAAATAAAAAAATTTAAGAACCCAAAAACGGTCGTGTGTACGCGGCATAAGAAACTGAAACTTATTTGGGAACCTTGGGGCAGCTTACGTTAATACCTCCTTAAGGCCTTAGCCATTTTCTGGGTATTATTGTTCTCCCCCTTGGTGACTATCTTCTCCTTTTTTATTTTCCTTGTTTACACACTCTGCTTTCCTCTTTTTTTGTTCTCTCTCTCTGCTAGCTTTATACTCTTCCTCATGTTAAGCTAGGTCAGTGATGGCGAACCTTGGCACCCCAGATGTTTTGGAACTACATTTCCCATGATGCTCATGCACTCTGCAGTGTAGCTGAGCATCATGGGATATATAGTTCCAAAACATCTGGGGTGCCAAAGTTCGCCATCACTGAGCTAGGTTGTCTTTAGCTGCTAATATGGCTAGGTATCTCTGCCCCGCCTCTCCCCAAATTTTCATGCTCACAGGTCTAGTGACGAGCTGCTGGACTTCTAGTGACGAGCTGCTGGACTTCACCCTAGTTATACCATAATCCTTCAGATGGTTCATTACCCGATTGGGATATAGTTTAGGCATTTGACTGCCCATAATGATCTTTGCAACTTTTTACACTTTGGTCGCTCTGTCTCCTGGTTGGCAGTGCCCCAATGGATCATAATTTTCCTTTGTGGTATATGTTTTCTTTCAATTTGTATCCACTACACTTTTCACTTTTCCAGGCAACAATGGATGTTGGTTTCTTATCCATGATTATGTATGGGAGGAGCCCAGCGGGTGTCAGGTGTTACTTATACCCCCACTGGGAGTCTTGTTCACACTTTGGCTTTTCTCCTCGCACATGCACATCATGTCTTAGAGCATGTCTCTGTGCAATGTCACCAGGTAACTATCCCTGCGATTTCCTTTCTATCACCAAGACTGCACACCTCTTTGTTTTTCTTCACACCTTTCCCTTTTGTGGTATTGCTTGATTTTCATGTGATTTTTCACTTTTTATTTTCTCTTTGTGTGATATATGATTCCCTTCACTTTGTATCTACTACACTTTTCACTTTTTCAGGCAATAATGGGTGTTGGTTTATAGTTCATGAATACTGTATGTATATACTGTAACTATTCACACATATTGGTCCAATATCATTTACTCTACAGACATATTTGAATTTCTTCACTCTTGCCTATTACGTTAGGAGGGTGCTTCTAGGGTATATCGGTGCGCTTGCTTCTCCCTTGGGTTCATTCCCTCAGCTACCAGGATAGATTTATCTCACAGATCCTGATTTACAACACTATTTAGAACAATTTATACGTAAGGATTCCAGGGACATACACATCTTGTTTTCCCTTGTCCCTACCTTCTTTCTTACTATCCAGGCAAAACATTAGAACATATTTGGTACCTTTTTTCAGACGTGCTATGCGATTTCTCTTGATGAGTGGCTACTGGCCACGAAGCGGGTCAAGACTATCAATGTCATCATGTTCCCAACACATAGCTTGAACTCAACTGTGATGCATGTGTATCATATAACCCATTTGTATCTATTACTCAATAAGCATTTGGCTTTTTATACTAGTTACTTCCATGGGATACTATGCAATTTTAGATGTGTGCATGTGTATACATATGAATTCCTCTTGTTTTGTATGCCATCGCCTTGTATTTAGATAAAAATACTCATGTTCAACCATGTATGTATGACTGTGTGTCCCTAGCGTGTCATGATCCTACGGGGTAAAAATGAAGCAGACACTGGCTGGAAAAAGCGCCCAGAGACGATTCAGTTCGCATGCGTTGCGCTATACAAGTCATTCAATTCATTCAATTCAATTCATGTATCACATGTTTATGAGGTATGCTTTGTTTTTTTTGCCAATTAAACAATTATACAATTTCTCCTACCACGTGTCTTGTGCCTCACTCAAAGTTGCAAAAAAAAAAACGTTTCTTATTTCTGATTTATGGATGGAGGTGCAATTTATTATGCACCTCATTTTAAGTCCCAAAACCCCTTTTGCTTCCGATGAACCATAAGTGTCACAACCATTAATACGTTGCATGGTTCCTCGGGATCCCCCTTTCCTACGACACAGTGGCCTATGCAATAGCTCATGATCATTGCAGTGACTGATATGTATTTTGATGATTATTCTCACATCAAGAGGACAACATGGTTATAGGTAACCATAGACTTCATTCTTTCTCTGTTATGTGTTGCTCTACTCCATGTACATTGATACTCTGATTGTTTTATCTTGCTTGTTTTCATATATTTGAATATTTTCATAAAAAAGATTTTGAAGAAAAAACAAAAGAGATGATCAGGAGAATTTGGTTACTAAAGACAAGGATAGGGCAAAGGTTTTAAATGCATAAAAGAAGGGACAAACCTAATAGGTGGAGAGAGTTAGCTGCACACCCCGATATGATAAATAGAAAAATGGTCCCAATGGGGCTTTAAAACAGCTGGTGTGAAGTAAAGTAGCAATGCAACGTCTATGGTAAAAACGTTTTATTACAAAAGTAATTGAATGACATAAAATTTGGGGTATACAAGGAATGAGTTGCGGCAGAGTAACACAAATTTAAAATAACCATAACATTTCCAGGTAAACAATAAAATACATAGCCTGAATAGTGGCAGGCAGGTGTATAATCCTAACGTGTTTCGACCATTCGGTCTTCTTCAGAGGGTTGTGGCTGAAAGAGATTTGATTGTATAAATAGGTGTGTACAAAAAATGTTTATTTTTATCTGTGTCCTCCCTATGGAGTCTGTCCCCTTATGGAAGGGGGGAGGGGGTACAGAGACTCCCAAATCCACATGGAAAATAAGGGCACAGAGAACAACATAAGTGTAGTTGGTTTAAGGAAGAAAGGGTATCCTTCTCCCTCCCACAGTATTCAAAAGAGAAATTTTTCTCATCAACAGCAGCATATATTTACCCAGAAAATGGCGTTATGGGACATCCAGGTTGGGGTCCGATGCGACAGTGGGATGCAGGGGTCCAAAGCCGACAAGGTTTTAAATGCATTTTCTCCTCAGTTTTCACAAGGAAAAAGGGGGATATATTAACAGAGATTGTAATACTACTAACACGTCACAGAATGTACCCTTGGGGCTAACAGAAGCCAGTGTCAGAAATAGACTTGAAAAACTTAACACAAATAAATCACCAGGACCAGATAGATGGCTTACACCCATCCTTATGAAACTCAGCCAGGTGATAGCTAGACCGATGTTTCTAAATGTTATGGGCAGTTTACAGACTGCAATGGTACCAATATTTAAAAAAGGGCAGAGATATATCCCTGGTAACTACAGGCTAGTCAGCCTAACATCGATAGTTTGTAAAATATTAGAGGGGATGATGAGGGACCATATTCAAGAAGTGGGCCAATAGCGCCACTGTTGTGTCTCAGCCAATCAGTAGGAGAGTCTCAGTTGGCCGGGGGACTCATGGACATCGTTGGAGATAGATGGGGCTCAGGTAAGTATTAGGGGGTGCTGGGGCAGCTGCTGTACACAGAAGTTTTTTCTAATCTTAATGCATAGAATGCATCAAAATAAAAAACCTCTGAGTTCACAACCACTTTAAGTATGTTGTTCAGTTCTGGGCACCAGCCCTCATGAAGGATGTGCTGGAACTAGAGAAAGTCCAGAGAAACGCAACAAAGCTAATAAAGGTACTAGAGGATCTCAGCTATGAGGATCAACTACAAGCATTAAACGTATTCTCTATGGAGAAGAGACGCCTGAGAGGAGAAATTATAGCGATGTACAAATACCTTACTCGTGACCCCAGCATAGGGGGTGTTTTAGTGGGAGGGAGTTTAAAAAGAGACACAGCCATTAAAATTAAAGAGAAGCGGTTCTTTACTGTCAGACCGGTACGAATGTAGAATTCTCTTACACAAGCATTGGTATAAACAGGGAGCATTGATAGTTTAAAAAATAAACACACATACACCACAAGTTGAACTAGATGGACTGTTGTCTTTATTCAACCTTACCAACTATGTAACTATGTAACCCTCTGGTGTCTTTCAGTTTATTGTAACTATGCACTCAAATGCATACATTTATTGTGAATACCATCTACATGTAAATCAGAATCTTCCAAACAATCTGTTTATTTTATTTAAATAACCAAACATAACTAATGTTTTTGTTTGTCCAAGATTAAATACATTTAATCTAGTACCCCATGTTTTTTATTTATTTTTAACCTGGCAGAGGTACTCCAGGGTCTAAATGTTGTTAAAGTGATTCTAAAGTTACTTTTTTTTTCAAAAATAACAAACATGCCATACCTACCTGCTCTGTGCATTGTTTTTGCACAGAGTAGCCTTCACCTCCCTTTTTGTGGTCCCCCACTGGTGATCTTAGCTCCTCCTGTTCTCTGAGTGCCCCCATAGCAAGCTGCTTGCAATGAGGTCACTGGGCAGGCTCGGGTCTATTGACATGCACAGTGCTCACAGGATTTGATTGACGGAAGCAGAAACCAATGGGTCCCACTGTTGCTGAGCCCTGTGTGAGAGAGGCAAGAGAAGATTAACATTGCAAAAATGTATAGAGAAAAACCTGGACGGCCGCACTCCAAAAAAATGGTTCCTTTTATTAAAACAGGTCACAACATGAACATATCACAGCAAAAAATCAGGAGAAACTGACGCGTTTCACACTATCATACAGTGCTTATTCATAGCTAGATGTGCATGGCAGAGAAAAATAAATGTATAAATTAATTGGCTAATGAGGGAAACAGGTAATCACAGGTGTATCACACAAGTAGTGTGATATACCTGTGATTACCTGTTTCCCTCATTAGCCAATTAATCAATTGGCTTTGAGGGCATTTACACAATTGTTTTCTATGTTGAATAGAGTATAAATTTATTTTCTGTGATATGTTCATGTTGTGACCAGTTTTATTAAAAGGAACCATTTTTTTGGAGTGCGGCCGTCCCGGTTTTTCTCTATACATTTTTGCATACTATTGCAGTGCCTGCACCCAGGTGTTTGGACTCCACCTTGCAGTTCCCTGGGACCTCTGAGCGGTAAACTTTCTTTCTCATCCCATACCAGAAGATTAACATTGCTGCAGATGGGCACAGCTCTGGATCGAGATTGGGCTCAGGTATTAAAGGGGACGCTGGGGGGAGCTGACAGTGAACGTTTTTTTTTTTTTTTACCTTACTGCAGCCACTTTAGGAACCAGCAGTCTAGAACTTAAATAACAGGTGTGAATGCTGCTGGGGTTAGTAATTGTCCAACTATAGAGTATGTCAAAGTACTCGGAAGACAATAAAAAGCTGTAAATGTTTTCATAACCTGTTCGTAGGTTTTATGTAAAACTCTCTGGTGTATATCCAACCTTGCATTTTACAAATTAGAGACAACTTTAGAGGTTAGTTTGCCTACTGCTGTAAATCTGCATTGACCTGTGTGCCATAAAGCTTTTTCTACCACTGCAAACAAGCATTTCACACTTTATCTCAAAGAAGTCAGTGAAGCTTGTCAGACACAGACTGATTCAGCATCTGAATACACAATGGTAAGAATCAAGACAATGGTTCATATCAGTATGTGGGGACCTCTGTTCAATTGGAAAGGCAATCCATATGGATTTCCCCAAGGTGATAGCTGAGTTACTCACGTTGTGCAAGCAGCAGACTGTAAAATTGCAAAACTCTGTTTCTAATTTAGATGAGGTTTGATTAAAATAGAACCTTTTAAAGAAAATCAGCAGCATAAAAGAATAAAATAGCCTATGTTATTTTCTAGTTGCAATCCATTTGCAGATTAAAAAGCATGAATTATTATTTTTATTTTTTTAGACTGGTAGACCATTAATACAATATGTAGCAATGTCAGCAGAATTACTATAGATAACTGGCAGCAAAGAACCAAAAAAATATAAATCTTGATTTTTTTTTTCCTGTATATGAAAAAATCTAATTGTTGGCTTTCAAAATACATACTGGACTAGATTTTAAGGGTAAAACATATAATATTGAAATTTCAGTAGAATAAGTTACTCTATCGCTATTGCTTACAATCTCAATAGCAAGCAAGTGTGCTGCAAGGTTGAAAATTACTTGCTAAGCTATTGCCAGGCTTAACAAGTTTGTTGCACAATTGCAGCAAGTTAGATAACTCCAGCTCAACTTTCTTTGTAAACATTCTGCAAGTCTGCTGCAAGCTCTGGTTCAGTTTTGTTGTGCAATAGTCTTCCCCCACACAGGGTCACAGTGGATGAATTTTCATGCTGTAGACTAGCAGAGCACTTGCTGTAGACTTACCACTGAAAAGTGTAAACTAGAACTTGTCCTTCAAGTGCTCTGCAAGTGTACAACTTGCCAGTGAAAATGTGTAGCAAGTTAGCTGACTTATAATTCAACACTGCCACAAATTTGTGGAAGGTTATCCTTGCTATCTGGGAATATGCACTCCTGCTGTTTCACCTAATTCTTACCCACAATCCAGTTTGTAGGGGAACATTTGATCTGCCAGTTTTTCTTGTCCAATAAGTTGCAGCCCTCCTCTCAGTGAACTGACGCTTTACCTGTTCATACGGTAGCAAAAAAATAAAATTTTGGGGGGCTTACCAACAAGTCTTCACTCTGGAGCTTCCAGGATCAATCTGATTAGACAAGCAGATGACAGGGATCACATGGCCTCTTTGATATGCAGATATGCAGATATAGCGTCCTGCATGTGTTGGTCAGACTTGTAGCAAACTTTTACAAGCAGGATGTTTTTGTTTATTTATTTCTGGTGTTCCCCATTCACTGTCATTTGCATAGGAAAATTATGTCAGTGCCCCTGTTATCTCTTGGAATTTGTGACATGTATATTTGAGGAGGCACAGGGAGCCCTGTCCATCACCCCATTCACCAATGAAGAAGGGGGCAGGTCGAGAAGCATGTCATGATGTCACAGACGAATATGGCAACATAGGACCCGGCGGTGGCTTCAGAGAATAGGTTCTCAGCAGGACAACACTGGATTCTTTGTATAGGTGAGTATCTGAAGTGTGGCCAGCTCAGCATCAGATAAGTGGGGGGAACAAAAAAAATCAGATGGAGGGTGAAATTCCTCTTTAATCTACTTGTATTTCCTAGCAGGTACAATAGAGGGAACACACCTCTGGACACCATTGACCCTGACCAAATCTTCAACTCCATTTCCAGAAACGTCACCCCAAACTTGCAAGGAACATACACTACGCTTCCCTTTTTCCTGCAGACAATCAATATTGTACCACTTTCCAGCCCGTCAGTGAACAAACTGCTATTTGCTACAGCCAAATATTTCACATTTTGACTGATCAGTTCTGAGAACCTGCTGCCCTTTTTTTCCACCACAGTTGTTGTTTTATGTTTTTATGCATAGTTGAGTCACTTAGCCTTGTTTACATGTCGGAGGTATGGCTTTTTGGCCGCAATTCTTCCATGAAGATCACTGTCTGGCCAGACTTTTCTGGACAGTAGATACGTGTACCTGCATCCCACTGGTTTCTGCAGTTATCTGCTGATGGCACTGCTGGACATCCTCTGATGTAAAAGGGGAGTAATCATTAATGTGTCTTTCTTAAGATTCCCTGGCCCGACTGCTACGTTTATGGTTCCCCCAATGTTGCCTGTTTCTTTGTTCTTTTTCAAACTGTCACACACTGTCACACCAAATTCCGACCGCCAAGAACGCGGTGATATACAACACTACGAAGAGAGAAGAAAAATTAAGTTCAATGTTAACCACTTAAGGACCGCCGCATGTACATTTACGTCGGCAGAATGGCACCGACAGGCACATCAACGTATATATACGTTGGTGCCTTGGGGGGGATCGGGGGTCCGATTGGACCCCCCCCCGTACATGCGGCGGTCCGCGCGGCTGCAGGAGCGATCCGACAAGTGGGGGCGGCTATCCGTTTTCATCCGCCCCCTCCGGATCGCTCCCAGCCAATGCGCGCGCCCGCCTGACCTGTCACTTCCTCCTCCTGTGTAAACACAGGAAGGAGGAAGCGACGTGATCTCTCCCTCGGCGTTTGTTTCAAGCGCCGCTGAGGAGAGATCACAACACAACAAGTAAGTCCTGCACCAACACTACACTACACACACACAAAATCACATTTAACCCCCGCGATCGCCCCCCCCTCCCCGCTGTCACAGTGTCACTGAATGCAGTAATCATACATGTATGATTACTGTATTTAGTGTCAGTGTGACAGACAGTGTGACAGTCAGTCAGTGTTAGTGTCAGGGTAGCCCCCCCACCCCCCCCAATAAAGTTTTAACCCCTTGATCACTGCCCTAGTTAACCCTTTCACTCCCTATTGCCAGCATCACTAAGCGATCATTTTTCTGATCGCTGTATTAGTGTCGCTGTTCCCACTAGGTAGCTAATTTTTTTTTAATGCGATTTTTTTTTTACTAAAGACATGCGGCTAAATAAATTTTGGCCTAAATGTTTGACTAAAATTTAGTTTATTGGTTTTTTATTATAACAAAAAGTAAAAAATTTTGATTTTTTTCCAAAAATGTCGCTCTATTTTTGTATATAGCGCAAAAAATAAAAATCGCAGAGGCGATCAAATACCACCAAAAGAAAGCTCTATTTGTGGGAAAAAAAGGACGCAAATTTTGTTTGGGAGCCACGTCGCACGACCGCGCAATTGTCTGTTAAAGCGACGCAGTGCCGAATCGCAAAAACCCCTTGGGTCATTTGCCAGCGTATTGGTCCGGGTCTTAAGTGGTTAATGTGTGTTTTTTTTTTTTTTTTTCTTCGTCAGAGTTCCATACATATGAATGGAATTTTTTCATAGGGAAAAAAAGAGAACATGTTCTCTTTCTAAATCTGTCGGAATTTCTGAAGGAAAAACTCCAATGGGGCACACACACGGTCGGAATATTCCGATCGTGTGTACGCGTCATAAGTGTATTGTTTTTCAACAGAACAAACTCTCCTGCAAGTGTATAAGTTAAGAGTGTTAAGACTTTTTTTTTCTTCTCTTTCCTTCCTCCCCTCCTTTTTTTGCAGGGCTCGGGGCGTTTAGGTCCCTCCGAGGGAATTGGAGGTGCACCCAGGAATGGAGGCCGTTTCAATGATCACTATTAATGTTAAGGGACTAAATATCCCGTAAAAGAGACGCATTTTATTGCAGGACTTGAAAAAAAGAGGGAGTAACATAGCTTTGATACAGGAAACACATTTTAGAAAAGGGGGGCTCCCTCTTCTTAGAAATAGTTTTTTCCCAACAGTATACCATGCGACGAACCTGGCGGCAAAGAAGGGCGGAGTATCAATACTCATATCATCGAATACGCCGTGGTCCTTTAAATATTCCCTGGTGGATACTGAGGGACAGTACTTAGTGGTAAAGGGGACGATAGGAGGGGCGGTATTTACACTCGCTACCTTTTACGCCCCCAATGCACAACAGGACCGATTTCTGAGGAACTTCCTGGAGAGACTGACAGGTTTTCAGGAAGGCCAGTTGATCATGGGAGGGGACCTGAATATCCCTCTGCGGTGCTGGAGGACGTGCGGAGGGAGTTAAAATGGTACTTTGAGTCTAATGACACCCCAGAATGTAACTTGGGGGTAGTATGGGAGGCCCACAAGGCGGTGATTAGGGGGGTCTTGATGAAACATGGGGCAAGGATTAAAAGGGAAAGAGAACGGAAAATAACAACCCTTATGACATATATTACAAATTTAGAAAGAAGGCACAAACAGAGACCTACCCCAGAGGTAGAGAGAGACCTTTTGGCGGCCTGAAGACAAATTACTGAACTACTCCTATACAGAGCAAAAAGGGCGATACAGAATTGTAGAAGGCAGAATTATGAATATGGCAATAAATGTGGGAAGCAATTGGCAAACTCACTGAGAGAACAACAAGTAAAGACTTTTATTCCTATGATTAAGGGGTCAGGAGGTGAAGAATATGTATTACCTAGAGAGATTGCGCAGAGATTTAGTGACTTTTATAGTACTCTATATAATTTGCAAACAAGTCCCCAACAACATGAGGCAATGGGAAACTACATAGAAACATCAGGTATCCCGACCCTGAGGCGCCATACACACGGCAGAGAACCTCGACGGGCAGAACACATCGTTCCGCCCGTCGAGGTTCTCTCCCGGCCGTCGGATTCGGCGACCCGCCCGTCGGGAATGGCAACCAGCCATTCTTCCAGGCGGGCCGTCGAGGAAATAGAGAGCGTGCTCTCTATTTCGGCTCGACGGGCTTCCCGACGGGAAGCTCGCTGAGACCGTACACACGGCCGAGGTCCTCGCTGGAATGTGCATTCCAGCGAGGTTCTCGCTGATTTTCAGCGAGAACCTCGGCCGTGTGTATGGGGCCTGACAGTAGAGATGAGCCAAGAAATGGAAAAAACCTATAACCTTAGAAGAACTACAGGAGGCAGTCAAAAAGGGGAAAGGAGGGAAATCACCGGGAGTAGATGGGTTTACCACTCAGTACTATAGACTTTTCCTCCCAGTATTAGGCCCTTTTATGGTTAGAATGTTTAATGGCCTAGGTGATGCATGCTCTTTTCACACTGAAACTCTAAAAGCGGTAATAGCGGTCATACTTAAGGAAGGAAAGGACCCCTCCTAATGCGGGAGTTATAGACCTATTTCATTACTCAACGAAGATCTGAAGCTTTTTGCTAAGATATTGGCAGGACGCATACAGCAATATATACCTGGCCTCATTCATAAAGACCAGGTGGGATTTGTGCAGATACGTAAAGCTAGGGATAATACGGATAAGACCCTGAATCTGATCCATTTGGCTGGAGCTTCCGGAACCCCGTGTGTTTTTCTCGGTACAGACGCGGAAAAAGCCTTTGACCGGATAAACGGGTAATTCATGTTTATGGTTATGAGACACATGGGGTTCGGCACTAAGATGCTACAATGGATCGCAAGCAATTATACCCACCCAACGGCACAGGTTAGAGTGAACGGAATATTGTCGCCACCCTTTAAGTTGTCAAACGGGACAAGACATGGATGCCCTCTATCCCCTCTTTTATTTGCTATTTCCGTGGAACCTTTATTAAGCAGGATCCGATTGAATTCAGATAATAAAGGAGTGTCTTTTGGAGGTGCAGAATATCAGATTTCGGCTTATGCAGATGACATGATGTATTCTTTGTCGAACCCGAGGGAATCCCTCCCTAATTTGTTACATGAACTGCAGTTATATGGAGGCGTATCAAATTTTAAGATACATTTTGAGAAGTCAGAAGCAATGGGAGTGGCGATACCGGAGGAGGATCTACGGTCTCTGAAAGTTAAGCACGGATTTAAATGGTCTGATACGTCACTTACATACCTGGGTACCTCCATCCCAGCGGACCTGACACAGGTTTTTAACCTCAACTTCATGCCATTATTGATGAAAACACGGGTCCTCCTGGATGGATGGCAGAAGGGGTTTCATTCATGGTTTGGACGAGTCAACATCATTAAAATAAATATACTGCCGACATTTCTGTATCTCTTCCAGACACTCCCTATTGCAATACCAAAATCCTTCTTTAAGCAGACGCAAACTCTTTTTAACAAGTTTATATGGGCCAACAAAAGTCCAAGAATTAAGAGTCGCATACTGTCTTTATCAAAACGAGATGGAGGTGTGTCGGCTCCAGACATTTACAGATACTGATCCTGATCCGCCTAATAGACTGGAGTAGACATGGTGGTGAGTAGGGATGAGCCGAACACCCCTGGGTTCGGTTCACACCAGAACCTGCGAACACACCATATGTTCGTGTGAACTTTAGAACCCTGTTAAAGTCTATGGGATTCGAACGTTTGAAATCTAAAGTGCTAATGTTAAAGGCTAATATGCAAGTTATTGTCCTAAAAAGTGTTTGGGGACCCGGGTCCTGCCCCAGGTGAGTGTTTGGGGACCTGGGTCCTGCCCCAGGGGACATGTATCAATGCAAAAAAAGTTTTAAAAAACGTCCGTTTTTTCAGGAACAGTGATTTTAATAATGCTTAAAGTGAAACAATAAAATTGAAATATTCCTTTACATTTCGTACCTAGGGGGTGTATAGTATGCCTGTAAAGTAGCGCTTGTTTCCTGTGCTTAGAACTGTCCCTGCACAAAATGTAATTTCTGAAGGAAAAAAGTAATTCAAAATCACTCACCTTAGGGTCTGGTATGGATATTAAGGGGAACCCTGCGTCAAATTAAAATGATGTGGGGTTCCCCCCAAATATCCATTCCAGACCTTTCTGGTCTGGTATGGATTTTAAGGGAAACTCCACCCAAAATGTTTAAAAAAAAATGCCGTGGACCCCCACAGATTTTTTTTTTTATGATTGACTTTTCTCTGTATTGCCGGGAGCCGACAATTCATTATAGCCGTGAGTGATTTTAAATTACTTTTTTTCCTTCAGAAATTAGACTTTGTGCAGAGACAGTTCTAAGCATGGAAAACAAGTGCTACTTTACAGGCATACTATACACCCCCCCCCCCAGGTACAAAATTTAAAGGAATATTTCACTTTTATTGTTTCACTTAAAGGAATTATTAAAATCACTGCTGCCAAAAAAACTGCAGTTTGTAAAACTTTTTTTGCACCAATCCAGTTTGGTTTTACAAACCATCACTGCCCTCTATTGGCTCTCTGTCTGGCTCTGTACATCAGAGAGACAGGAAACAACAGCAAAAATGAAACTGAAAGTGCAGGCACATTATATGATTGATTTTTATCTATTTTTAATCATTTTTAAAAGGAATCCGTTAACTATTTAGTCTCTATACCATGTAAACAGTCATTTCAGCAAAAAAAAAAAAAAAAGTTTTCTTTACAACTCCTTTAAGTTTTCAGTTTTCAAAGTAGAGTAGACATTTTGTTGGACAAATAAAACAGTTTGTAAATGTTACTGATAAGCCAGTGAATATAATTAATATTTTTTTACAGATTTCTACTCGCTCTGTGGCTTTTTACTTATTTGTTGTGGACAACAAAATGGGCAGAAGATAGTACTTGTCTCCCTAGGCTGCAAAATATTGGTTAATAGTATAATTATACTATGGAAAATGAAAAATGAAACTGTGGAAGTTATACATAAACCCAGGAGCACCATTTGCATCCCAACTGCTGTAGCTTACATCCACCTCTTTGGTATTTTCACCTCTGTCTACCCCAGAGGTGTGTTCCTTCTACTGTACCTGTTGTATTGTAGATAATGTGAAATAACTGAACAATTTACCAAGGGGTATAAAATCCTCTTTGTAGCGGCAAAAGCAGGTCTGGGTAATCAAGCTTAAAGATCTCACTGCTGGAGTCTCAAAAAGATATGAAAAGCTGGTTGCTGGTTTATCGGTATTTCTTCACAAATGGTTACAATGTCATTGAGGACATTGTAGCAGCTGGTCTGTCTCTGCTGTATGATAGTAAAGCGAAGAGAGAGAAATATATTTTTACATTAAACTGTGACGTTATCTGTTACCACAAGTCCAGTTATTGTGAGAACGAATGAAGTGTGTATGTGAAAATGCCTCATAATATACAAATGCATTCAGTAAACGATAAACATGTGCACACTGAAATATTTTGTTTTGTAATTTCGTTTTCGTCCGAAAAATACATTTATTTAGTTACTCCCGAAATTAGTTTTTATTTATTTTGTTTTTTGTTAAAAAAATGCATTCGTTCGAAAATCCAAATTAAGGTTGAATGTATCATTGAAGGCTTATGGTGTCTGTCGAATGTTCTAAGAAAAAAAAAAAGATTCGACAGAATCTTTAAAAAAATAAAATAAAAATGTGACTCTTCATGTCTCTATGTCGAATCTTTATGTCGAATCTTTATGTCTCTCTATGTCGAATCTTCACGTCTCTCTATGTCAAATCTTTTCTCTCTGTGTCGACTATTCTTCATGTCTCTATAATGTCAAATCTTTTCTCTTTATGTAGAATAATATTGGACTAAATGAGTTAAGGTTAGGCACATTCGACCGCAACGAAAACAAAAATAAAGCATTTGTTTATGTCGGATCTTTCGGTTTTCGTTCTCTGTGCTTTCCTTAACGTTTGTTAAAACGATAACGAAAATACCTGAAATTCGGAGGAAAATGCATTCGGACGAAAACAAATGCACATGTCTAGTAAATGATAATGTGCATACATCTATGATTGTACATTTATATAGCAAAGACTATTTATATAGTAGTTGAGCAGATTTACATCTAGCTATGGGAAGGTACCCATCGTTAGACTAAATATCTATCTGCTCCTCTTGCATGTTCTTCTGCCTAGGCTCAAGCCCCTGCCAGCCGCCTGCCTGCTTATCTCCTTGCCCTCCCTGGCAGAGTGATCTTCCTCCACTCCCCACCCAGAGAGTAAGACTTGACAGGATGTCAGGCGGGCGGCGGCGGCCATGGGAGAGAGTCACCGATTGTCACCATTACTAGTGATCTGTTTGCTCGTAATTAGCGTGTGTGTATAAAAGGTCAATGAGTTTCTGGACTCCTGACAGACCCTTGCATCTTTCATCCAGTGTTGCAATGGCATTTCTGGATTCTGAGTCACGGGGGAAAGCAAAAGAAATGTCAAAGGATCTGTGGGAAAAGGTAGTTAAACTGTATAAAACAGGAAAGGGATATATAACAAGATATCAAAGGAATTGAGAATGCCAATCAGCAGTGTTCAAACTCTAATCAAGAAGTGGAAAATGAGGGGTTCTGTTGAAACCAAACCAGGGTCAGGTAGATCAATAAAAATTCCAGGAAAATTGTTTGGGATGCAAAGAAAAACCCACAAATAACTTCAGAAGAAATACAGGACTCTTTGAAAACATGTGATATGGCTGTTTCAAGATGCAAAATAATGAGGCACTTGAAGAAAGATGGGCTGAATGGTCGAGTCACCAGAAGAAAGCCATTACTACGCAAATGCCACAAAGTATCCAGATTACAATATGCCAAACAGCGCAGAGACAAGCCTCAAACCTTCTGACACAAAGTCATTTGGAGTGATGAGATCACAATTAAGCTTTTTGACCACAACCATAAACACTATGGGCCAGATTCAGATACAATTACATTGGCGCAGAGTATCAGAGATACACTACACCGCCGTATTTTACCTGGCTCTATGACAAATTCATGTCAATTTTGGCCCGTAAGGTACAGCGGCGTAGTGTATTTCTCGCGGCGGAATCGAAATACGCGATTAGGGGGCGTGAAGCATTTAAATTAGGCGCGTCCCCGCGGCGAACGAACTGCGCATGCTCCGTTCAAAAATTTCCCGCCGTGCATTGCGCGAAATAACATTGTTACGTCATTTTTTGTTTGAGTAGCGTCGTTTACGTACATTCCTATTCCCGGACGACTTACGTAAAAAATAAAAACAAACCTTGAAATTCAACGCGGGAACGACGGCCATACTTAACATGGGCTGTGTAATATTGGACCAGATAAAAGCTGGAATAACTTTACGCGGCAAAAAGATGACTACAGATGCCATAAGAGATTGCGAATGACGCTCGTAACTTCGTGGATCGTTGTAAAAAGCTCATTTGCATACCCCGACGCGGAAAATGCCGGGAACTCCACCCAGCGGCTGCAAATTTATTGCAGCGTAGATCCGAAGGCGTACGAACATGTAAGCCAGTCGGATTGAAGCCCAAAGCCATCGTTTCATGGTTTGAGGATTCAGACTAATGAAACGACGCGCGTAATTTGAAAGTACTCCGGTCTAACGCGAGATAGACCGGAGTAAGGGCTCTGTGAATCTGGCCCTATATTTGGAGAGGAGTCAACAAGGCCTATGATGAAATGTACACCATTCCTATTGTGAAACACAGAGGTGGATAGCTGATGTTTTGGGGATGTGTGAGCTACAAAGGCACAGGAAATTTGGTCGAAATTGATGGCAATTACTGTGAAACGTACGTAGAAGCACAGACTCGTCACTTTCGGGTCCTCTTTGTGACATCCTTTTGGTATATACAGAACAAGGCGTGAACTGTACGCCGCCACAATTCCGACATATCCACCCGCACATGCTGTAGACACCTTAGTGCTTGGTATAGCACAGTCACATGTGATTGCAAAATCTTTTGTTACCTTTTAAAAAAATATATATATTAAAACTTACTACACCATAAGACATCTTTTTTGATGTCCTTTGATGGAGTCTGTTCCATTATCCTCAGTTGCCATCTGGAGGGGGTCACTCAGTGGAAAGATGCATACCTAGGATTCCTCTGGTCCATCCAACCTAAGGGAATTTTGACCTACTGTAAAAAGTGGTCAGGCACCTTTGGTGAGTTGCCATCTACCTCATGAGCACTTGTGGCAAATCTTTTATTTGAAGGAACATCAAACCAGATTTTATTTATTTATGGTGTTGGGATTGTCACTTTTGACTTTATATATTTATTTGCTTTTTCAAGCACCATATGCTCTTTCTGAAAATTGTTCACATTCATTTTGTATATGTTTAGCGCCAACACCTTTACATTGGATTTTTTTTGTTTGGCTCAGCAAGTAACCACTTTCCGACTGCTGCACGCTGATATAAGTTGGCAGAATGACAGCGGTAGGCAAATGGGCGTACCTGTACATCCCCTTTAAGAATGCATGCCTGGGTGCACGCGTGCCCGCCGCACTCCCCGTGACCGTGCCTGCGAGAACCGCAGACTCGATGTCCGCCGTTGTCCGATCAAGTCACAGAGAGGCAGAACAGGGGGATGCCTGTGTAAACAAGGCATTTCCCTGTTCTGCCTAGTGACAGGACACTGATCTTCTGCTCCCTGTAATCGGAAGCAGTGATCAGTGTCGTGTTACAGTAAGCCCCACCCACACACAGTTAGAATCACTCCCTAGAAAACACTTAACCCCTTCCTAGCCCCCTAGGTATACAGTAATCAGTGCATTTTATAGCACTGATCGCTGTATGAATGTGAATGGTCCTAAAATAGCGTCAACATTGTCTGATGTGTCCGCCATAATGTCGCAGTCATGATAAAAATCACCAATAAAACTATCCCCTATTTTGTAGACGCTATAACTTTTGCGCAAACCAATCAATATACGCTTTTTGCAATTTTTTTTACCAAAAATATGTACTGTAAAAGAATATGTATCGGCTTAAACTGAGGATTTTATATATATATATATATATGTATATCTTTTGGGGATATTTATTATAGCAAAAAGTTAAAAAATATTGCTTTTTTTCAAAATTGTAGTGTAATTATTGTGGCTGTACTGAAGTGACTGACGCTGGCTAGCGATCAGCTCACCAACGTTTGATGTTAACCATACTTTGTTGGAATTAACTTCACCTTATCCCCTACTACTTGTGGATTACAATTACCAAGTGCACCATCCAGCCGCAATGTAATTTTAGTTGTTCTGCAGAACTGCCCGCTAGAGGGCACTCGCGAGCATAGACTGCCTGTTTAGTTTAATTGAATGGTACCATTCTTTAGTATTAGATTCCTGTGTTAATGCTATTTACTGGTTTCAGCAAGGGCTCTTGCAGTATTAATGTACACTATTGTATAACAAGTTATTGACCTTCCATTCAAATCCATATCTACTCTCTTTAGTCTACCTCAAGTAAACTCATTCTTTTGGTTTAAATATACTACTTGTGTGAAGTGTGTTTTCTCATCCAAGGGGCCACCCAGGAGCAGGTAATATTGTCATTCCATTGTTATTTCATGCTATACACCTACTATTGTGACCCCAGACAACAAAGGTCACAATACACTCACTGGGCTTCTCATGTGTCACGGGAGGGTTCGAGCAAGTTAATAGGGGTGTGCTAAGTCAAAAGAGAGTAGATCCCCAAACAATCCAGCGGCTCCTTCGGGGGAAGCGCTACACAAGGCTCCTGTAAAAAATGTGAAAGACTGAGGATGGGTTCACACCATTGTCGGATCCGTAGTACAGCAGGGGACCGGTGTGTGCTGGTTCAGGTCCGATTTCAGCCCAAATTTAGGGCTAAATTCGGACCTGAAACGGACCACAAAAGGCCCACTCTTTTTCAGCAAATCTCACCGGTCCTGCTGCGGAGATTCATAGCGAGCCAGTCACATTCTCCTGCTTTGTGAATTGGATGTGGGGAAAGCCGCATCCAATTTGCATAGCGGTGAACCTAGCCTGAAGGTTAGACTGGAGAATATAATTTATCTTTAAAGTGCAATTCTTGTGCTCCATTTCTGTTAGCCCCCCATAACACAACTGCTTGTTTTACTGTGCTTTTGTCAAGGTGATAAATAAACAGAACATAATTGTTTTATTTTTAAGCTTTTTTGTATAATTTTAGCTATAATTTAAATAACATTTTTAGAAAATAAAGGATGTTATTTTAATTATATTAAGCAGGACCAGTCTGTGGTTCACTTTAAAGAGCTTGTAAACAATGCGACACCAAGGTACAGCCAGATGACCTTCTCCTTCTCTCCCAACAGTCTCAGAAAACAAAATAAAGTATTTTCTTGTGTTTGAATATAATTTAAAATGACATGTAATTTGACTGTTTGGATTCTTGAAGTGTAAAAGATGAAGATAAACTAATTTTCATGATTTTACTTGTGCAATATCTACCATTAACCTGTCACTTCAGGTAGAGATTACCAGACATCCCAAAACTATATGCAGAAAACAAGTGTCATATGGGATTATTTTCATTTCTCCAAAGGTCTGCCTTTTACAAATAAAATTGGGAAAGGAAGATTAAACCCTTCTCAGCTTATTTCATTGTTCTACCAGTCAGCAAAGATACTTTGACACATGGTTAAAAATTACATTTGTTAAGGTCTGTGTGTCTTACCATTCCAGTGCATTGCTCTGCCCCCAGCTGAAAATGTGGTGACAATATAAAAATTGGTTATAAGTAACAAAATAGTAGGCAGCCACCTGGGTAATTGACCAAAATGCCCATACATTTCATGTCTTAACAGCTTAGGAAGACATTTCACTAAGAGAAAATATAAAAGTCCAGTTGGATTATCTTTGATGACCACATGGGTCTTTGGTTTAGGCTTGGCTACTTTTAAAGCTGAACTCTAGGCACAAATAAAAGACACAAATGCACACATTCCTACACAAAAAATCCAAATACCTTAATGATTACTTACAGCATTTTCCTTTCTATAAATGATTTTATTTACTAATTTAAAAATGTACCTTTGAACCAGTTAATTCCCAAGCACAGCCCCCTCCCGAATGCCATGTCTAGAAATGGGAAGGCCTGGTAAAAAAAAAATGGAAGCACTGGGAAAAAAAACGTTTTTTTCCCCATTTTTTTTTTAAGCTCTTTTGTTTTTTTTTCCCAAAAAAATTGAAAAAATAGAAGTGTGGAATATGTTCTTTTACAACCATAAATAATATATCTACAGTATTACAAGATATTCAACCTACATAACATGAAGACCTTAATGAAAGATTTCTGAGACTTTATGTAAAGTCTTAAATTATTGCAGGTTCTCTCGGTTGAAGACAAACAAATACCGGAGTACAGTTTAAGTAACACTGTTAGGCCTTGTACACACGAGTAAATAGATTTGTTCAAAACGGTCTGTCCGACCGATTTAAACAAATCTGTCTGCTGGCATTTTGGTTTGCTCGCGTGTACACACGAGCAAACCAAAATCCCCTCCAGCAGACAGCGCGCTGATGTGTCGGTGACGTGGCAGTGACGTTGACGCCGCCACGTCACCGCACCAGGAAGTAAAACACTTCCGCGCATGCGTCGAAACCATTCGGCGCGTGTGCGAGAAGACATGTCTGCTGGTTAGCGTACTAACCAGCAGACATGTCAGGCGGACGGGTTCCCAGCCGACAGATTTCAAAGCATGCTTTGAAATCTGTCGGGTGGTCAAATCCGTCTGTTTGCCCGTACAGACAATCGAATCTGTCTGCTGAAACGGTCTAGCAGACCGTTTCCAGCAGACAGATTTGATCGTGTGTACGAGGCCTAACACTGTATCTCATGCAGAATGTGCAATTAAACAAAGAATTAAACTAAATATGAGCTGCACCTCAAAAAAACGGTGGATACCACTGCTGCAAAGTGGATTCAAAAAACGGGTGAGTGCGCTAATAGCTAATAAATACAATTATAACTATAATCAAAAATAAATGAATAAATAAATGAACAGCAAGTACCTAATATACCCTAAATATCTAAAAAAAAACATGTTATCATCTAGTCCCCAACGTGACAGGTGCCTAATAGATAAACTTGATAACTAGTGATTATTAAGTGAAAAACAAAGAATATAGTAACAATATTCCATAAATAATCACAATAACATAAATTCAATGAATTCATGTGCTGCTATCAGTCCATAGAACTGTAGTGTACTGCAAGATCCACACCAATTGCCACGAACATCCAGTGAAATAATACCCAGTGATAAAATCTGTTAATGGTCCACCTTCACCGGCTGATAAGGACACCCACAAAAGTTTTTAAAAGATGGCAGCTTACCAAAAGTAGTTGACCCTTTTACTGAAAAAAGTGGTCAAATGAGCTTTTTAGCAAGTTGAACTTCGCTATTAACAGATGAAATAAGCAGATAATGGAACAACCTCTTAATCCATGGAGACTCAGGACGACATATGCAAATAAGAAGATACGGTCCGAAATAGTGTAATCCCGTTTATTAAACTTAAAAATGTTCAAATAAAAAGCCAAATGGCTGCTTACTTTAGGAGTGCCCAAGGCCCGACACTGAGGCTGGATGGCATAGAATCAAATTGGTGGAGATGATCTCGACTTGTGTGCGCTGGCATGCATTCCACCCTGCACCGCAGTGAACCAAAGGGAACCGGAGGTGACCTCAGTATGTGACCAGGTGACGCCTCTACGTCCGTTTCATTTGACACGTTTTCAGGAAGCGTCAAACGATTATTTATGGAATATTGTTATTATATTCTTTGTTTTTCACTTAATGATCACTAGTTATCAAATTTATCTATTAGGCACCTGTCACGTTGGGGACTAGATGGTAACGTGTTTTTTTTAGATATTTAGGTTATATTAGGTAGGCTGGTGTTTCACTTGCTGTTCATTTGTTTATTTATTATTATAGTTATAATTTTATTTATTAGCTATTAGCGCACTCACCCTTTTTTTGAATCATGCTTTTGGAACAGCATTGTCACTAACTGAAAATTAAGCTTTTACTTTATTATGAGAGAAAGGGGGTTGTTACCTGTTTCTCGTGTATAGGGTAAATCTTCTTAAAATATACAGTATAGTCCTTAATAATCTGATTGTAATAAAAAAAAATTTTTTTTAAAAAGGGATGTTTTTTTTTTGTTTTTATAACTGAATAAGCTGTACTTTTATTTCACACATACAGTGTAATACTTGTATATGCACTGCAATTCACCTCGCCAGTGTAACAAAATGACTTTCAATTTGTAAAACTACTACACACTGAGTTTTTATTTTTTATTTATCCAAAATTTTTATTTTTTTAAGGAAATAAACTGGGGAAAAAAATATTTTTTTTCCTAAGGCTTTTTAAATTTCTGGAAATTTTACATCTCTAGCCATGTCATAATCATAATCCACTTATCTAGCAATGTCTAATTACTGAACCAGCATCTCCACCCTTCCCCTTACCTTCTAACATAACCTTTCATGTAGCTGCTGTAGATGGAGTCTCTTGAGTGACAACTCTGTGTCTGCTGGGGATTCACAAGGGAAGATTTTATGGGTAAATAACATAAAACATACATAAAATACAGTATGTTAAATGCACATGTAATCCTATGGGATGCTTTCTTTAGTTAACTCTGTAAACTCAACTCTGAGGCCTTGTACACACGAGTGAATAAATCTGCTGAACATGGTCCGACGGACCATTTCAGCCGAAAAATCCGCTTGTGTGTAGGGGCAAACGGACCGTTCTGGCCGGATTCCTCCGGCGGAAAATTTCCAAAGCATGCTTTGGAATTTTTCCGCCAGAGAGCTGTCCGTCAGATATGTCCGCTGGTTAGTACGGCAAACCAGCGGACATATCTGCCCGCACATGCGTCGTATCCTGTGAATGGATCCGACGCATGCGCGCGGAAGTGTTTACTTCCTGGTGCGGCGACGTGGCGGTCACGTGGCGGCGTCAACGTCACCGCCGCGTCACCGCGCTGTCCGCCGACGGGGAATTTGATCCGATGGTGTGTACAGCCATCGGATCAAAGCAATCCGGCGGACAGATCCGATGGGAACGGTCCGTCGGACCGTTCCCATCCATCGGATCTATTCCCTCGTGTGTACAAGGCCTAACTGACTTCCTAGCAAACCAAACCAAGCGTAATTGTGGCTTACCAATGACTTTCACATTCAAAACCAAATCAGAAGTGGCACCTACATATTTTTTTTTTTATTATTTCTGCTAATGCAATTAAGTCCATTTATTTTACATGAATCTGAATTGTATTATCCGTTTCTCATGATCCATTGCAGGCACAGCTTTGTGCTAACCATTCTGTTTCTTGAAAATGTTCCCTTTTGCGTATTACAACCAGGTGACAGCATGTAAATATATCCTCAATCAGTAATCAAGATACACATGATTAGACTGAAATAAGCTGAAAACCTCTGGCTTGTAAAATCGAAACCCAGCTCCTAGATATGAAGGTTTGTAATGAGCACAGTTCTTTAAAAGGAAAGACTGGTAATTTATGTCCCCTGTAGGCTAAAATTACCAGTTTGAAGGATATATGGTATTATTAGGACAGTACAGAGAACAAACTGAAGTTCAATAACCCATAACAACTATTGTCCAGTTTACTGGAATCATATTGTTCTGGTCATTTGTTGTTCTGCTTATTACAGTTGGAATTGCATCTCCGAGACTGTTTTTTTTTTGGGTAAGGGCAGAGAATGTTGCATAATGTATAAGTATAAAATACCATGACTTACTATATGTTGATTATTTGGTTATTCTATATCTGGTGTGGTAAATAATACTGCGCTGCTAAAATTATACATACGTCAAGCTGCTGAACATGGCTACTAGAAATAAGAAGCAAATAAAATATAGAAATGGTAGTGCAGTGCTTACAATACAATGTGATTAGAAATTAGAAATAACAAAGTAAATGTATGACAAAAAGTAAGTGAAAAAATACAATGTGACAATAAAAATGGCAAGAATAATGGTGACCAATATATCAAGCAATGTAAATAAAGTCCAAGATGCGCCATGTGATAAAAATCAATGAGTGGCTGAAAATAAACAGAAACAAAATTGGAAAGGAAGTGTCTGATTATTCAAATTCGGTGAAGAAAAAGGGTGTGCTGGAACTTGACTTCCTAATCGCAGAGAGATGTACCACCACCAGTAGAAATGCAGGCTTACCAGAGGTAGAGGACTCAGAGAAAAATAAATTTCTAGAGTCAAGCAGGCTTAGCATTCAATGAAAACTTGGTGTGAGATCTCCTCAGGGACAGGGAATCTGCAGATGCCTTTGATTCCGGAATTTGATCGCCCAAAGTATGGTAGGAATACACTGGCTCGTAAGGTACAAAAATAATCCTCCGTTGGAATTTCAGATGAATATGGAAAGGAGAAGAGGAAGTACCATAGTGTAACACTGTATGAATATGTTAAAATGTTATAGATATTGCACTTATATGTTCCTTGAAGGTACAGCGCATAAAACATTAAAATTGTGGCGACAGTGGAGTAGCCACTGACGCGTTTCGTGTCATCACACGTTGTCAAAGGGTGATAGTTCTTCCCAGACTTGTATACCTAGTATAAAAAAGTCATCTGGGGAAAATACATCAGACCCACAATCTCTTCAACAAACTTTTAGAGATTATTTCTCAGACCTCTATAATTTGGCTCCATCACCATCCCTGTAGGATGCAGTTGGAGTCAACCAACATATTGAAGAATATGTACAGGAAACTGCTATCCCACTATTAGATGAGTGGAGGAACTACTGGATGTAATTGCCGATATTACATCAGGAAAGAGTTCAGGCCCAGATGGATTCACCCCAAAATTGTACAAGGAATATCTATCTCCATTTTTGCTTCAAGTATATAACTCTTTTTCCTCTATGAACCAATTTCCAACTCAGACATTAAAAAGCTCATATCACTCTGATTCCGAAACCGGAAAAGGATCTAACATTATGTTCCAGTTATCGGCCGATCTCGTTAATTGGGATAGACTTAAAAATCTATGCTAAGTTAATTGTGCTATGTCTCCAACCCCTTCTCCCAAACCTGGTACATTCAGACCAGACGGGTTTTGTACAAGGTAGAGAAGCACGTGATAATACTATAAAAACCTTTCTATTAATGAATTATGCCCAAACAGCCAAAATACCAGTATGTTTTTTTTTCAGTTGATGCAGAGAAGGCCTTTGATCAGATTAGATGGCCTTAAAAACATTGTAGTATACAGAAAAAACAAACTCCTGCGCACGGTGGATTGTCCAACAATTATTCAATATATCGCATGGAAAATACCAAAAATATCAAGAACAGTAACAGTGGCCTTGCTGCCCTTCATGGATGGGGATTTCCTAGTAGAGAACAAAAAAAGAGAAAGAAAGGTGCACCAGCCTAGTGTGTTACCGTTGACAGTTTAATAAAATAAAATAATAATAGAAAACCACTCACAAGGTAAATAATATAGTGGGCTTGTCAACAACGATGTGGTAGATACCCCTCGAACCACACTCCAGATTAGGGGGGATAGAGGTGTGTCACTGCCGGCTGACGTGTTTCGAGGCGACAAGGACCTCTTCAAATTTACTTCATAATATTCTGGCGTATATACTAAACCTGAGGCTAGGATAAAGATTAATGGATCGTTGACAACAAGTTTCATTATACAAAATGGTACTCGACAAGGATGCCCACTATCACCTATACTCTATGTCCTGGCAATGGAGCATTTAGCAATAGCAATTAGACAGAATCCTTCCATTGCAGGCATACAGATAAATCAAATGGAAATAAAATTAGCCTTGTTTGCTGACGATCTAACCCACCTGTTTCTATACCTTCTATCTTATCTGAATTCAAACATTTTGGTACCCTTAGTAACTTTAAAGTAAATATATCAAAATCAAAAATTCTTAATGCGTCACTTAGTTCACAAAAAGTGATGGCACCGAAAAATAATTTCTTATTTAAAATGTGTTCTTTGGTATTAAAATACCTAGGTATTTCCATTCCCTCCGATCCGAACCACTTAGATCTAACAAACTACATTCCTCTTATGCAACGCGCCTTACAGGATCTTAAAAAATATGATCACAATCAATATTCGTGGTTTGGGAGGATTAATATCCTAAAAATGGGCATAATACCTTGGTTTTTGTATTTATTTCAAACCATTCCTGTTTTTATTCCCAGATCTTATTTTTCAACTTTACAGTCGGCCTTTACAAAGTTTATCTGGGGTCTCAGAAAACCTAGATTACAAAATAAATGACTATCATTGCCTAAAGTCAAAGGAGGAACTCGTGCACCCGATCTTTACCATTATTATGTAGCGGCAGTGGTAACAAGGATAGTGAACTGGTTTCACTTCTCCAACACTAAACAGTGGGTACTGATCAATGGCAATGATTAAATCAATTTGATCTTACTGCTCTTCCTTGGTTAGATCTCGAGAATAGTGATACCCATCAAGATTTTTTTCTCACTGTGCCCTCTCTTACATCTCATCTATTGAAAATTTGGACTAAAACAGCCTGAAGCCCCGTACACACGGCCGAGGTTCTCGGCAGAAACCAGCGAGAACCTCGCTGGGAGCCGCATTCTGCCGAGAACCTCGGGCGTGTGTACGCTCTCGGCGAGCCCCGCCCGTCGGGAAACCCGTCGAGCAAATAGAGAACAGGTTCTCTATTTGCTCGATGGCCCGTCGGGATGAATGGCTGGTTGCCTTTCCCGACGGGCGGGTCGCCGATTCTGACTGCCGGCAGAGAACCTCGACGGGCGGAACGATGTGTTCCGACCGTCGAGGTTCTCTGCCGTGTGTACGGGGCCTAACAGTTAGAACTTTTCTCACAAGTAGGACCTATGACACCTTTATTTGGAAACCCACAATTTCCGCCGGCTTTAAATCGTAAACATTTCCTTAAATGGAATAAAGAATCACACCAAAGAGTGTGTCAGATTACGTGCCAGGCAACATTCCCACCTATATTAAACTTAATTTTTACACAGAAACCTTCACTTACGCAATGGTTGGAATATCGGCAATTATTATCCTTTTTATCCTCTATTCCCTCAAATACATTTTTGTATAGAGACACAACTCAGTTTGAACTTCTGTTGCTTCAAGACTCAAAACCAAAACATGTCTTATCCTCAATCTATAAGATACTTACTTTAACCACTTGTCCACCACCCACCGTCAAATGACGGCGGGCGGAGGACTCCATTGTTCTGACAGCACGTCATATGACGTGCTGTCTCTTTAAAGCCGCAGGCCATAACGTCGCAGTCCCAATAAAACAATTGCAGATCACCGCCATTAATAGTAAAAAAATAAAATAATAAAAATGCCATAAACTATCCCCTATTTTGTAAACACTATAAATTTTGCGCAAACCAATCGATAAACGCTTATTGCATTTTTTTTTACCAAAAATATGTAGAAGAATACGTATCGGCCTAAACTGAGGAAAAAAATATTTTTTTTTATATATTTTTGGGGATATTTATTATAGCAAAAAGTAAAAAATATTGCATTTTTTTTTCAAAATTGACGCTATATTTTTGTTTATAGCGCAAAAAATAAAAACCACAGAGGTGATCAAATACCACCAAAAGAAAGCTCTATTTATGGGAAAAAAAGGACGCCAATTTTGTTTGGGAGCCACATCGCACGACAGCCGGAAGCTTAAATTTCGTCTGGGCAGGAAGGGGGGGTAGGTGCACAGTAGGCAAGTGGTTAAAAAAACACTCTGAACCTCCTGAGTATACAAAGAAATGGGTAAATGTGGTAAATGTTCAAATTGAAGATGCAGAGTGGAAGAACTCATTCAATTTAACACATTCTATGCCACTAACAATCAAAGCACAAGAGACAAATTACCAACTTCTCTTCAGGTGGTACTGGAGTCCAATGTCATTAAAGCGTAAATACCCAGATAAATCAGATATATACTGGCAGTGCCATGCATCCAAAGGCTCATTACTCCACATTTGGTGGGAATGCCCCCAAATCTTTAATTTTGGGGAAAAAAATATGCAATTATATACTTTAGTTACCGGGTAAACAATATCAAACACACCACAAATCACTCTGCTTTCAATTCTACCAGGACCATATAAAACATAAAAAATGGTCTCTTGAGACACTGGTTGACAGCAGCTAGACTAGTCATACCACGGCACTGGCGCTCAACGCAAACTCCATCAATCAAGGAATGGGTCAGTGAAATGGATTGTATAGAGAAGATGGAATCACTTCTAGCACATGAATTAGACACATGAGGAACACCTCCGGACTTGGGTCTCCTGGAGTGGAAATAAAACAAAAATTTGTTGCGATAAGTAGGGGTCTTTGCTGCCATCCCTTAACCTTCTCCCATTTATTTTTCTTCCCTTTCTTTTTTTGTGTTGTCTTGTGCAGTTTTTGTGTTATCATATTTCGTTATATGTTTTCTTTGTTGTTAAGTCTTCTGAATTATATATAAAAAATATACCTGAAATCGACTAGATGAAATAATTGTATTATTTATATGAACTCATCAATGTTTGTTCTATATCTTATAATGTTAAAAATGTGAAATTAGATATAAGAAGGACCACCAAAAAAAATAATAATAATTTAAATCAATACCTATTTATGAAGTCAGTTTGATAAAGCCATCTACTCTAGTTCTAGAATATGAGTATAATAAAATTACATTGTTATGTAAAAAAGTGTGTCTAAAGTCACTAAGTGATTTGACATTTTTCCATGAAAAAAACATAGAAATGTTACTTGTGCCTAAGTCATACCCTAAAAGATCTACCTTTGATTCCTCCTGAAAAATTGTAGTGCAATTCATGAAATGTAACTGTGCTTGGGTATTCCTGTGCCTTGAGCCTCATAGATGTGTATCGGCATTGTGAAATCCTATTGCATACGTCTAGCTTTATGAGATTTGGAGTGGAATTTGGTAATGTCACTATTTGGCTTCATACAGAAGCTGTACTTGTCATTGCAGGAAATTCTCTGCTTATGCTTTATTTATTCATACCAAGATGGCCACCTCCACACAGAGCTACAGTGGAGAACAAGGAGTTGTAAGTTAGCACTGGGAAAAAAATATTAGCTGCAAGTTGCCTACCAACAGTGCTGGGAATTAGACCTTTGCCCTCAGCTTGATGGGCACAGTGTCAAAAGTACATGCCCTATAATTTGGCACAACCATGTTTATAATGGACAAGTGTGATAACTACATATAAACTATATCATGCGATTTAAAAATCACTAGAAATTGCAACATAGGCGGGGAAAGAAGGATTAAGATAAGTTGTACATAACTAAAGCTGTGCTCAGACCAATGGCAGGTGGCCTTCTATACAAAATCCTTCCACCAAATGACCTCCTAACAAACTTACAGGTTTGCATCCTTGCCATTTAAATGTCCCCTAAATGTCCCTAAGCACACTTAACTGAGGAACACGTGGAAGCACCTACAGATGTACAAAATGTCTTAAGTTCTGTTAACAATTTTGCAATATATAAGAAGAACATAACCATATAACATCTGTATAACTCTGTAGTGTTTCCAGTCTATGCCGGAAATTGTTTAATCAAATTTACATAGTCAGGTCAATTCTGTGGCTACCGGTCTTTTTGGATTGCTAGGCTTCTAAACATCCAAGCCTCTTTCTAATTACCTATTCTCACAGGAATTCCTGTTTGATTTATCGTATCCCGGGAGACTTGCTATCAAAGTGAGGGGATTGACTGCTCGTGGGACGCTGATGCTGATCTGTAGTGGAAACCGGGTATTGTCAGGCTAAATCCCAGCCTCCAGAAAGTGAGAGGCTTGTGCTTGCGGTTTCACTAGGTGTCTTTCTCCTGGATTCTTTGGACACAGTGTGCGGTGGATTATAGTTAATATATTAACACCTCTCTACTTAGCACTTTAATACTGGATGAACATTGAGGCACATTGCACTACTTTGAAAGCACTTTACAGTTTGTATTTATATGGACTGCACATCTAGCACTTTATTGAAATTGAATTGGGTTGCTTTGTCCAGCAACTCAACTGGATGTTTTTCAGCACTATGCACTTTTTGGGATATTCATTTGTTTATCACTGGACTGTCATTAAGCATTTTCATACATAATTTATACGTTATGCTTCGTTTTATGGCACAGTATTGAATGTTTTTACCATTGTATTTTTTCAGCACATCGCATTATTATGCGATATTGTACATCCTTTATTTAATTAATAGTCTGGTCATTAACCACATTATTATCACTCCACGCCTTACCCCCCATCAATTGTTGATGATAGGGGAGGGGTCTTTGCACATTTAGGAGTGAGACATTTATTTCATTAGCAAGCGCCTCCACACCCCCCCCCCCCTATCTTTTACCGGTACTAAGGCTGTTGAGCCTTTGTCTATAAATACATTTCCCAATATTCCAAAATAGTATGAAGACACAGTCACTTCTTTAAATGTAAAAAATAGTGACATGCTAATAAAAGCTCACATAAACAAAAACATATATCTATCACAAATATAATCCCAAGACAAAGCTACAATATCTAAATCTGTTGTGAAAAAAAATATATAAATGATAAATTATGCTATAAAAGTGTCTTTCATATGATTAATAATGAGGGTGATTGTGTACTCCAGACAATACAAGTGTGTGCAAAAAGAAGGTTCACTTCTTCTTAGTGAACAACTTCTAATAACCACCAACTTCCACTTGCTCCACCACAAATCTTGCAAACAGTGTGCTTACCTTATAACTGTGCCCCACATTACATAGGTCTTAAGCACTTGAGGACACTTCCAACGGTCTTCAATCATACAGGTCTCATTCTCTCTCCCCCAATGGTTCTCTACCACATAACCATATAAGGTGTCTGCCTTTTTAACCACTTTATTACTGCGCTATAGCCAAAAGATGGCTACAGCATGGCTCTGTCATTCCAGGAGGGCGTCCTCCCTGAACCACGCCCCCCGCATGCCCCCTGGGGTGCACATCTGGCACACTCTGTGATTGCGGTTAAGGGCCAATCACAGCAGCACTTAACCATGTGATCAGCTGTGTTTAATCACAGCTGATCAAAATCTAAACAGACTTGCCTGTTACAGCGTGAGGAAATGAGAGCAGGTAACTTGCAATTTTAACAGAGGACCTGTACACAGATAATCAGGGCACTGATCATTAGTGCCCTGATAATCACTGCAGCCCCATTAGTGCCAATTAGTGCTGCCTATCAGTGCCCGTCAGTGCTGCCCTTCAGTGCTGCCTAACAGTGTCCATTAGTGCCTCCTATCAGTTCCCATCAGTGCCACCTATCAGTGCCAGCTATCAGTGCCTATCAGTGTTACCTATCAGTGCTGCCTATCAGTGCTGCCTAATCGGTGCACATCACTGAAGGAGAAATTTAACTTTTTGCAACATTTTATAACAAACTTTTAAAAAAAAGTATTTCAAAATGTTCAAACTTTTTTCATTTGTTTAGCAAAACTTAAAAAAAACAGTGGTGATTTAAAACCACCAAAGGAAAACTCTATTTGTGTGAAAGAAAAATGATAAAGATTTGATATGTGTACAGTGTTGCATGACTATACAATTGTCATTCAGACTGAGACATCGCTATTGAAGTGGTTAAGGGGTCAAGGGATCTGCTATGTACACTCAATACCTTAAATTAAGATAGAGGTGCACACACTCCCATAATGTGGTATTCAATTTAAATATAAAAAAAGCATCCAGATAGATACAAACATAAACAACTTATTTCATATGTGTAAACCAGGCTCAGGAAAAATGGCGGTACCTCTACTTCCGGTTCCGGTGTGCAATGACCTCACCCGGCCACTTCTTTGCTCCCTTGCATCACTGAAATCTCATTGTCCCATTGCAAAACAAACAGTCATTTGTAACCTATAGTAACTAATAAGTAAATAAATGTATCCATCCTGTACTGACAGGGACTATACATTACACTTTTAAGTGGGCCTCAGGCGTTGACTATATACTGTTAACCTAATACAAGGATGTAACAATTTACTGTTAACCAGAATGACTGTCTGACATACTTTCAATGGATAGGAGCGATAGAAATCATACTTTCTAGTGTATAACATCAGAGACTAAACAATTATTTTTACACAGATTAGGCAGTATGGACACTACTAGGTCACTAGGGACCATGATAAAATTTCAATTTAATTAATTCTTGTTTGATTAAATATTTATTTTAATAAATAAGTCTGTTTTCTTTTCCAAATGCAAATCAGTCTTAGTGCTTTTGATTTTATTTTTAATGTAGATAATTTATTGCAATAAAATGTCAAAATATACAACATAGAACTGTTAATTTTGTAATGTCAAACTCACTATCATCTTCGAAGCAAGTGAAGTGAGGAGACAAATCATGTTTTGCTTTACAGGGTAATGTCTGTCAACTAAGTTGAAATTCACTGGTTGGGAAACAATTTGTCACATCCTAAAGGCTTTGATGAGTTGTATAGAAAAGAAAAGCAGAGTCACTAGCCTCTCATTTTAGCCGAGCAGAGATATTGATTGGACAAGGTGCCCTTTTATACGCATCTTTAACATTTGCTTAAATCCCATTTTTTGATCCAATTTCCTATTTACATAAAAGGATCAAATATAGGGCAAGATTAGAAAGAATGTTATCATTGGCTTTGAGATGTGAGCTGTGTATCTTTGTGATGAGAATAGACGTAAGGAGAAAAACAAATACATTCAGAAAAGCTGATTTAGGAAATAGGAAATAGCATTACAGCTAACATTATTTTTCGAAAAAGAAAACATTTCGAATTCTTACTGAGGTTTCCGTAAATGTCCTGTACACTAGTAATAAACATTATTCATGTAAAAAATAAAAAAATGAGATTAATACCCATAGTTGTTATTTGGATTTGGTTTTACTTGATACAAAGAGCAGCTTGGTATTTATGTTGTTTCATAAAGCCTAATTGAATCCTGAGTTTAAATCAGCTAAATATATTCCAGGTGCATCAAACAAAAAGTGTTCAATGTCTGCAGGGTGGAACCCTAGCTCTTTTGGGGGAGCAGTGGTTGCTCTGCATATGTCAGACATCATCCCTACTGATTGTTGTGGAAAGTGAAAAAATAGCACTGGACCTGTAAGGTAATCATATTTGTGTTGCTATCTTAACCACTTAAGACCCGGACCAAAATGCAGGTAAAGGACCAGGCCCCTTTTTGCGATTCGGCACTGCGTCGCTTTAACTGACAATTGCGCGGTCGTGCGACGTGGCTCCCAAACAAAATTTGCGTCCTTTTCTTCCCACAAATAGAGCTTTATTTTGGTGGTATTTTTTGCGCTATATACAAAAATAGAGTGACATTTTTGAAAAAAAGACAATATTTTTTACTTTTTGTTATAAGAAAAATCAAATAAACAAAATTTTAGTCAAACATTTAGGCCAAAATGTATTTAGCCACATGTCTTTAGTAAAAAAAAATCGCAATAAAAAAAAAAATAGCTACCTAGCGGGAACAGCGACACTAATACAGCGATCAGAAAAATGATCGCTTAGTGACACTGGCAATAGGGAGTGAAAGGGTTAACTAGGGCGGTGGTCAAGGGGTTAAAACTTTATATGGGGGGGTACAGGGGCTACCCTGAACCTAACACTAACTGACTGTCACACTGACACTCAATACAGTAATCATACATATATGATTACTGCATTCAGTGACACTGTGACAGGGGGGAGGGGGGTGATTGCAAGGGGTTAACCGTGCCTGCGTGTAGTGGTGTCAGTGTAGTGTTGTGCAGACTTACTGTGTGATGTAATCTCTCCTCAGCGGCGGTTGAAAAAAACGCCAAGAGCAGAGATCACATCACTTCCTCCTCCTGTGTTTACACAGGAGGAGGAAATGACACTGCAGGGGAGCGCATGGATTGGCTGGGAGCGATCCGGAGGGGGCGGTTCATTTTTTCGCCGCCCCCTCAGCACGGATCGCTCCTTCAGCAAACCGGACCGCTGCATGTACCGGGGGGTCCCGATCGGACCCCCGACCCACGTCAAGGCAGCAACGTATATATATACGTTGATGTGCCTGTCCGTGCCATTCTGCCAACGTAAATGTACATGCGGCGGTCCTTAACCACTTCCATACCAGGCACTTACGCACCTTCCCGCACAAGCCAATTTTCAGCTTTCAGCACTGTCGCAATTTGAATGACAATTGCGCGGTCATGCTACACTGCACCCAAACAAAATTGGCGTCCCTTTTTCCCCACAAATAGAGCTTTCTTTTGGTGGTATTTGATCACCTCTGCGTTTTTTTTTTTTTTTGCGCAACAACTAAAAATAGAGCGAAGATTTTGAAAAAAAAATACGTTTTTATTTTTTTCTGTTAATTTTTTTGTAAATGAGTATGTTTTCTCTTTCAATTACGGGCACTGATATGGTGGCACTGATGAGGTGGCACTGATGGGCACCGATGAGGTAGTTCTGATGGGCACCGATTAGGTAGCACTGATGGGCACTGATAGGCGGCGCTGGTATGGGGCACTGATGGGCACTCATAGGCGGCACTGATGGGCACTCATGGGCGGCACTGATGGGCACTCATGGGCGGCACTGATGGGCACTCATGGGTGGCACTGGGCACTCATAGGCGGCACAGGTGGGCACTCATAGGCGGCACAGGTGGGCACTCATAGGCGGCACAGGTGGGCACTCATAGGTGGCACAGGTGGGCACTGATGGGTGGCACAGGTGGGCACTGATAGGTGGCACAGGTGGGCACTGATAGGTGGCACAGGTGGGCACTGATAGGTGGGCACTGGGCATGGATTGGCACTGACAGACACTGGGGTGGCACTGATGATCACTGAGGGGTGGCACTGATGGATCACCTGTTGCCAATCAGTGCCCATGTGTGGGCACTGATTGGCATTATTTTTTTTTTACTGCCCTTTTTTTTTTTGTCCTTTTTTTTTGTAAGTACCCTGGTGGTCTAGTGTGGGCACTCCCTGGTGGTCCGTGTGGCGATCCGAGGGGGGGGCTGCTCTGATAAACAATCAGCGCGAACCCCCCCTGTCAGGAGAGCCGCTGATCGGCTCTCCTGTACTCGCGTCTGTCAGACGCGAGTGAGGAAGAGCCGTCGGCGGCTCTTCCTGTTTACATCGTGATCAGCCGTGATTGGACACGGCTGATCACGTGGTAACGAGGCTCCGCCGGAGACTCGTTACCGAGATCGGAGGTGCAGGGTGTCAGACTGACACCCCGCATCACCGATCGCCGCGCTGCGCGCCCCTACGGGCGCGCGCGGCATTGAAATCGTACTAAGCCGTTTGAGAACGGCTAGTCACGATTTCATAACCACTTCCCGGCCGTAAATCGGCTATTGGCCGGGCGGGAAGTGGTTAAGGGGTTAAAGGATTGATGTTGATGTAAATAATCTGGTTCCTGAGTAGGTGGCTTCTACACCCCAGAAGAGCTCCGCAGTTTACTTGGCTTGCAGTTTAAATTAGTAACAATGGAAGTTGAAGTGTCACTCCATTGTTAAGAGGTCCAGATATGACAAAGTCAGGGGGGCAATTCAAAAAGTTGGCTTTTTGTATTGTCCCTCTGATTTTCATTGAAATAAAGTTATATCTGGACCTCTTAGCAGTGGTGTGGTGCTTCAGTTTTTGTTGCAATCCCTACTGAGATGCTCATACTGACACTTATGCCGCATACACCCGTTCGGAATTTCCGACAAGATAAGTTTGATGTGAGCTTTTGTTCAGAAATTCTGACCGTGTGTAGGCCCCCATCAGAAATTTTCTGTCGGAATTTCCGACAGCAAAAATTTGAGAGCTGGTTCTCAAATTTTCTGATGCCAAAAGTTTTTGCCGGAAATGTCAATTGTCTGTATGCAATTCCGACGCGCAGAAATCCTACGCATGTTCAGAATCATTGAACTTAATTTTTCTCGTCGTAGTGTTGTATGTCACCGCCTTCTTGACGGTTGGAATTTCTGACATTTGTGTGACTGTGTGTATGGAACACAAGTTTGAGCCAACATTTCGTCGGAATAAAATCCACGGTTTTCTTGTCGGAAATTCAGATGTGTATGTGGCATATCTGTTTATTTGAGAGGGCCTACTCAACATGCGGTATGTTGGACCTATTTTGCAGAGGTCACTGCCTCTACATTTAGAGAAAGGGTCCAACTCTGCAGTATGTTGACAGGGGACATGCTTTCCTACTCAGGATGTGATGGTTTTTAAAGATAATAAACTGATTTTGCACACCTTTTGATTTAATACATCTGGAATGTACAGTATTTGCAGTCATGGCCAAAATTGTTGGCACCCCAGACATCTTTCCAGAAAATCAAGTATTTTTCACAGAAAAGTATTGCAGTAACACATGTTTTGCTATACACATGCTTATTCCCTTTGTGTGTATTGGAACAAAACAAAAAAATGGAGGAAAAAAAGCAAATTGGACATAATTTCACACAAAACGTTTGTGGATAAATAAGATTGTTTCAAGCATATGATGCTCCTTTAAACTCACCTGGGGCAAGTAACAGGTGTGGGCAATATAAAAATCACACCTGAAAGCAGATAAAAAGGAGAGAAGTTCACTTAGTCTTTGCATTGTGTGTCTGTGTATGCCCCACTAAGCATGGGCAACATAAAGAGGAGAAGAGAACTGTCTGAGGACATGAGAAACAACATTTTGGAAAAATATCAACAATCTCAAGGTCACAGGTCCATCTCCAGAGATCTAGATTTGCCTTTGTCCACAGTGCGCAACATTATCAAGAAGTTTGCAACCCATGGCACTGTAGCTAATTTCTCTAGGCGTGGACGGAAGAGAAAAATTGATGAAAGGTTGCAACGCAAAATAGGTTGGATGTTGGATAAGCAGCCCCAAACAAGTTCCAAAGAAATTCAAGTTGTCCTGCAGGCTCAGGGAGCATCAGTGTCAGCTTGAACTATCCATCGACATTTAAATGAAATTAAATGCTATGGCAGGAGACCCAGGAGGACCCCACTGCTGACACACAGACATAAAAAAGCAAGATTACAGTTTGCCAAAATGTACTTGAGTAAGCCAAAATCCTTCTGGGAAAACGTCTTGTGGACAGATGAGACCAAGATAGAGCTTTTTGGTAAAGCACATCATTCTACTGTTTACCGAAAATGGAATGAGTCCTACAAAGAAAATAACACAGTACCTACAGTGAAATATGGTGGAAGTTCAATGATGTTTTGGGGTTGTTATTTAAGACCAGCGAGGCCTGACCCCGCTCTCTCTGTGGACGCCATCTTTCAACAGGCAAGAGGCCTGCTGCAGGTGCGCCTAGGCCAGAGAAGCCTGGGCCTAAAGTGAGAGAGAGTGGATCGCCCTAACCAGAGAGGGATCCCTGTGAACAGGCCTTGTCGACCGAACCAGAGAGAAACGGGTCCACACCTCACAACATCCAGAGCCATTTATTCAGTGGGATCCAGAGAGAGGCCGCACGGAGGACCAGGGGCATCGTGTCACAGAGAGACTGAGAACCGAAGGGAAGTTCCGGACTGAGGACACCGGCAAGACGAGGTCTCATGTGGTGAGAGGGCACTTGCCTACCAACATTTATTGGCGGATACAGACACCTACCTTAAGCTACGCAGTGACCCATTACCAGACTACCAGCTGGAACTAAACACACTAGTGTACGCAGCATGGGAGAAAGGAGTCCTCACAAAAAAAAGAGAGACAGTTTATATCACCATCTGAGTGTAGTACTCCCCATTTCTATCATCTCCCAAAAGTGTACAAATCTCTGATCGACCCCCCTGGGCGACCCATCGTAGCAAGTACTAACAGCTTTCTGAATGGCTTGTCTATGTCCATTGACTTTATTTTGCAACCCCTGGTTATACAACTACCATCCTACATCAAGGACTCCAATGAAGTGATTGATGCCTTACAGCACTATTCTTGGGAGCAAAGCTATGTGTGGGTGTCTTTGGACGTAGCCTCCTTGTATACCTCCATACCTTAGAGCTGTACAATATTTTTTAACTAGAAGTGGAGAATTCAATTCACTTCAGTCACAGTTCTTGGTGGAGTGTATAGAATTCTGTTTGAAACACAATTATTTTACTTTCTGTGAACAGTTCTATGTACAACGCAGAGGTACAGCGATGGGAGCAAATGTTGCTTCTGTATACACTAACCTTACTATGGGCCACTGGGAGGAGAACATCTGGGCCAACAATCCGTTTTGGTCTTCTTAGATTTGGTATTAACAATTGACTCTGATAAGATCGTTACTAAGAATCATACGAAACCCACTAGCGGGAATTCTTATCTTCATTATAAAAGCTGTCATCACCCTACCTGGAAATGAAACATCCCGAATGGACAATTAAATAGACTTAGAAAGACCTGTACGAGAAATGGAGACTATGTGGAACAAAGTAGTCTTATGTCCAAAAAGTTTAAGGATAAAGGGTACCCCTGTGAACTAATCAATGAAGCATTTTTATCTTATGTGGGTCCTTACCCAAAAAAGAAAATAGAGAAAGAACAAATTAACGATATTCATACTATAAGAATTGTATCCACCTATATCGATAAGTACAAATCAGTGTCTAGAATAATTAAAAAGCATTTTAAAATGTTGCATTTAGATCAGAGACTGGCTCCGGTATTACCATCAATACCACAAATAACGTTTTGTAGCGCGAGAACTATTAAAAACATACTGGCCCCTAGTAAAGTGCAGATAAAATCTACGGGTTCTCCATTGGACATCAGGTTGTATTTTAATGACAGAAAGGGCAGTTTTCAATGCAAAAAAAGAACATGCCTGACCTGTCAGTTCATTGCTCAAGGAACTGACAAAATCACCACAAATTCAGGAAAAGAATATATGATAAAACAGTTTATCACCTGTTCTACTGACTTCGTTGTCTATGTGTTGCGGTGCCCCTGTGGTTTATTTTATGTAGGGTGCACCATACAGGCACTACGTGCACGAGTCGGGGATCATCGACGACTCATTAGGAAGGATTGCAATGAACACAGCATGCCACGGCATTTTAATCGTGTACATAATAGGGATATTAAATGCCTAGAAGTATTTGTAATTGAATCTATCCCCAAGGGAACCCTAACTCTAAATGAAAGGTTTTCCCGTCTATAAAGAAGGGAAATCTTATGGATTTTTATGTTCGATTCATTAGCCCCTAAAGGGTTAAACGAGGAGATGGGGACATATAGCTTTATATAATGCGTATAAGGTATATTGGCCTTTTCTAACAGATACCTGTGATATTTAATATTTAATACAGGTTGTATACATTGTATTTTATGTATTAGATAATTTATGTGGGTATTTTAATACATATTATTATTTACTTTCATACAAAATTCTATACTAATATTACTATAAACGTTACTGGAGTCTGCAGTGCCACAAGTAGAGACACATTGCCCTAGGAGTGACCCAACGACTTGGGAGAACTAATCTTTGTTTTTTACAGCTGCACTATACGCACCAAGTGATCATTCTTTTTTTTTTTTTTCACCCTGTTTATTGGAATACAAATAGAGAAGTGCACCAACTGAGCTAGCAGAAGATTAACTGACACAAAGAAGGAACTGTCATCAGTTTCTCTGTTCCCAGGAGTTGCCACACACCAGTTGAGCTGTTCACTAGAGGGAGCCATACAGTTGTGAACTTATGTCTTTGATATAACTGATTGCATTTCTTGTTATTTTGCTGTTTGGGTGAGTTGTGTGGGACTTGGTGGAGAGGTGTCCCAGTACTGATGTCATTGTATTGGGAGATTCCTCCACCATCCACTCTCTCTCAGGTCTGATCTAAGACCATGCTATTTGGGTCTGATGACAAAAAGGAATTCTGAACCTGTTGTGTCCCATTGACTTTTACAGGGAGCTGTAGTCAATGCAATTTGTGTAACCATTGTTCCATTTTCTTTATGCCCAGTAAACATTTTACCACTGGTTAAACTATATCTGTGTGGAACTCTGTCTATTTCAGCTGAGTGGCAGGTGACCAACATGAAGTTAACAATAATTAGCTATATTTATTGTTGTGTGGCATCATTGTGGTCCCTTATTGCCAATTGGGTTCCTCAGTCATATTATCGTCCAGTTGTGCCAAGGTGGGGATCAAGCCAAACTTCAGGGCTTGACAGGCAGAGTGTATACCCAAATCTAAACCGGCAGCTCCTTCGGGGGTAGTGCTACATATATATATGAATAAATAAGCTATTCAGATATGGTATCCTTCCTCATTTTGTGCCCGAATCCTCTACTACATCAAGCTGTTCTGTTTAAAAACAAACCAGAATAGGGGAAACTCCTATTGTATCATGAAACTCTGTTTTTTTTCCCTGATCCAAACTTGCATATCTATGATGATGCTGAAGAGAAAAAATGTTGACACTTAGGTCCTTTGGATATGCTATGATTTTTTTTTATAGAAAAGGTTGTGTTAATCAATGATTGGGGCCTTCATTTATAGTTAGTAGTTTATCTAGCTAGTGTGTTCTTTATAGTGAAGAAATTGAAGAATCTGGTAAGTAACTGCCTTGGCAGTGAAGGGGTTAGTAATTTAAAACAACATCAAAAAGTAAATATTGTTTGTGATCAATATACTAGCATGGTGAGGGTTTTTTGAACTCTAATCTAAAGTTCAATGCTATTCCCAAGCCTGTCTTTTCCATGAACACTCCGCCTTTCAGTGTTGGTAATTTAACTGTGTCATTATCATTCCCAAATCAGGAGCATCACTTCCTGAATCACCTCACCACTTTTCAGTAATAGATTAGTAGAGTGCAATGAATGCATAATTGATAAATGTGTTTTCTCAACTCTCATCCTTTGTTCCTGTAGACCATCCCATTAGCAATTACAGTCATATTAATTGTTGTTAATAATTAACCAATATACAACTTATTGACTCATGCTCAAACTATGCTGCAGTAATTGCAGCAAACGTACAAATGTTACTGTCATAATACATAATTTACAGTAAGAAGCAGAGAAAGTTGATTATAAAATAGAAGTATTGACACGCCAAGCTACTCCCAATCCTTCAATGACAGACAAAATCTAGCCATCTGTTATCATCACTAAACATTTACCTTTATCAGTGATTTGACAGATATTCATCTAAAATTCACCAGTGAACTGTCACCCCATGTATCAATACAAGTAGGTGAAAAAGGGCAAAAGATTTGTGCAAGGTTCACCCAGTAAAAATAGATTTTTCTGACATTTGGAAACATCTACTCTTCATGAGGAAAAGGTCTTTACTGTAATACCAGCGGCCCTGGTAAGGATGACCCCCCAAAGCTAAAGAGAATGTGGGCCACACCCTTGTTACAGGGATACTAGCATGCCTGATGGGTCCATTAACAAAAAAAAGTAGGACTTTGTCCCATTTTGATGGGTAGGACTTTGTCCCATTTTGATGGGTAGGACTTTGTCCCATTTTGATTGGTAGGACTTTGTCCCATTTTGATGGGTAGGACTTTGTCCCATTTTGATGGGTAGGACTTTGTCCCATTTTGATTGGTAGGACTTTGTCCCATTTTGATGGGTAGGACTTTGTCCCATTTTGATGTGTAGGACTTTGTCCCATTTTGATGGGTAGGACTTTGTCCCATTTTGATGTGTAGGACTTTGTCCCATTTTGATGTGTAGGACTTTGTCCCATTTTGATGTGTAGGACTTTGTCCCATTTTGATGTGTAGGACTTTGTCCCATTTTGATGGGTAGGACTTTGTCCCATTTTGATGGGTAGGACTTTGTCCCATTTTGATGTGTAGGACTTTGTCCCATTTTGATGTGTAGGACTTTGTCCCATTTTGATGGGTAGGACTTTGTCCCATTTTGATGGGTGCTTTTGAGCCAGTGCTAGCGTGGTCGACAGTTTGTCTCCCCTTCCCCCAGCATTGGCTGACCACACTGCTCTGTAGGAGACTAATAACTAATCAATAGGCTCTGACACCAGGCATCTGCCCGAGGCCACCACTGTCACAACATAATGCAGAGGAAGGGAATGTGTGGGAGGGACTGCCTAGAAAACATCCTCAGGTGCGCTCACAGTAGAGGTTGTTGAAACAAACTCTGCCTGAGCTCAACAGGCAATAATCATACAGGTGGTAAGGGTATGTCAGCACGTATCTTTTTTTGCCAGTGAAACACATGATATCCATAATAGAAATGTCTGCAAATCAGGCTTCTAGCAGGAGAACATATGACAAGCAGCAATAAGAGAAGTAAAGAAGAGATTATCTTCACACTTATTTATTGTTTCTTCAAAGAAGCAAAATGGAATTTCTACATTAATCTATACGACCAACAGACCAATTTTTCAGTTCTGATAAGACTTTTATCTTTCATACTATTCCTCAAAGCTACTGAAGAAATGAGACCGGACAGCTGTTCAACAGATGTTGTATTAAGCTGGTGCATAATCATACTATTGTAAAGAGGGTAAATGTGACTATGGAATTCCAGAAAATGCCTTTGAATCCCACTTGGGTAAATGAACAAAAAGGATTCTATATATATATATATACACAGGGATTTTTTTAAAAAAGAATACACTGTGAATCACAGGAACTCCTCCCTTCTTGACTCCACCCCCTACCCACCTCCGAGCACCGTCTAACCCACCTTCTGTTACCACCACCTTTAGAGAAAACAGAGCCAAGTATCATTTTGTGGTGCTAAGTATTTTGTTAATGACAACAAGAAAGGCAGTAAAATAGATCTAGCAACAATGGACACCCCTGCGACAATAGATCTGTCCCAGCAACAATGGACTACCAACAGCCAGCATCAATAGACCCTTCAGCAGCCAGCAACATTAGACTCCCGTCCCTCAACAGTAGATCCCTCCCAGCAATGATTGACACCATGCAACAAAAGACGCAGCCCTCAGAACAATAGATCCTCCCCAGCAACAATAGATTCCCCAGTAGCCAGCATCATTAGACCCCTCCCTCAACAGTACATCCCTCCCAGCAATGACCGATCTCCCAGCAACATAACACCCACCCCAGCAACAATAGACCCCTCATGAGCAAAATAAAGAACTCCCTAGCAACAATAGACTCCCTTCCTTTGCAAAAATAGATTCCCTCCAGCAACAATAGATTCCACAGCAGCCAGCATCAATAGACACTCCAATAAACCACAGCACCCCCTATCTTTACATACATTTAGTTCTGGAGGTGCTGGAACTGCGTTCCCCTGCGTTCCCGCTGGAAAAAAGCCCTGTATATATATTGTGAAGGACTATTATACAATTGCCTATATACTTCAGTCTAATCCTCTCCCTGCTAATGTTAATGTCTGTGCGTTATGGGGTTCTGCCTGGATAATTGGATTACTTTCCCCTTTGTAGAGGCATCTGTAAAACCTGTTTAAACCAGATTGCCATGCTGCCAGTACGGGACAATGACCTTTCAATGCTAAGTGGCTTGTGAAATACCTTTCCATTGTGTTCTGCAGATGAATAGCCGTGTCACAGACGAGACGACCTAGCCAACCGATTAGATAATTGACTCATGTTAATTGTTGTTCTGATTGCTTCATTGTAGTAATTACCCCCTGGGGGCTTCTCTCTCTGGGAGATAATTACTAAATGTCTTTTAGATCTGTGAGTGTGTATTCTAAAGGTTAATTGAATTCAAATTCAAGAATGTGATGTGTCAAGCCTTGCGGTGCCGAAATGCCTCTGTATGGAAACCCCCAGTGTGTGGAAAAGGGGGTGGAGATTTCATTGTTCTTTGATTGATGACAAGCTTGTAAACTGTATATAAATTTGGAGAGTTTTGCCATTAAAGTGTGTCCTGTTACATCCAGTATTAAGCCATGGCTCATGTGTGGATGATTCGGCGATTCCAGGGATATTCCTAAGTCGGGGAATATTGGGTGATTTCTTTTATGGGAGAAGAAGGGAGAGGATGGCGGAGATATGCTCTAATACCGTCACACTGGTGGCAGCAGCGGGATTTTCCCTTCTACTTTCCTTTACACCAGGATTCCAAGCAGACACTGGGAACAGTGAATGGAAGACTGGTACACCCTGCTTAAAAGAAATACACGGAAAGGACTACTGGAAGTTTGTGGAAGGATTGCTAGCAACAAAACTGAGCGTGTCATCATAGCAGAATAAATGGAGCTAGACCAGGAGAACTCGGTTGCAGCGACGCCAGCAGTACAAGAGATGGGGACACCAGTGATTCAGGAGGAGGAATCACCAGCCAACAAGCTAATAAGAGAGAAATTAGCATGGTTCGGTCCGAACCCAACGGCGGATGTGGTGCTGAAAGTGATGACCCTGTTAGCGGAGGAGGCTAAACAAATAAGAGACGCAGAGCTACAGTTAAAACTGGCAGCAGTCCAACAAGCAGCCGCACATTCTCCAAACAGTGAGTACAACACAGCAGACACAAGGAAGATTCCGTTTAGCGCTTTTGAAGCTTTTGATGAGAAAGAACGAGAGCGGCAACATGAGCTGAGAATTGCAGAAATACGACGATCGGTGACAACGCCTAAAGAAGCAGCACCAAATGAAAGACGAGGAGAGGTACAGATACCAGTAACCATGGAAGAGGAATTCAGAAGAAGGTTACAAGAGATGCGGATGCAGCACACAGGACCAGAATCAGAGGAGGTCCTGCTGGGATGGGCGGATTTGATTCGGTGCCAACTCTGGAAGGAAGCGCTAGCTCTGGAGCAGCAACACCAAGGAGAAGTCCTGCCCTACATCTATGCAAGGTACTGGCCGCAGTATGACGTACGACTGCCGTTGTTGGGGGAACAACCGAAGCAGGAGTGGATAGCGGAATTAAGCAGGCTGCTCAGGGCAGAGATGCAGCTGGATGAGAGCTACAGAGCCCTCCGGTGGTATGTAGCCCAAGAGTGCCCGTGGTCAGAGGATGACAGCCCCACAGAAGGCTATGACTATGATGGCCTGGGATTGTTGTATTGGAGGATGTCCAGTGATCCCGACTTTGGGGATGATTGGGAGTGGCGCTTAGAGGACATAATGGAGCACAGAGAGAAAAAATTGAATATCTCGGAAGCGCACTGGGCACAGGAAGATTTGGAATTTCTGGCCGCTCGGGAATGGGACCTGGAGATGGCCTACAAACAGCTGCTAGACTCTGCTCAGCACCAGGACCGGGCTCCCTTTGCCTGGGACTATCAGGAAATACCAGTGGACAATACTGAAATCCTGGCTGAAGAATCGTCCATGTGGCAGGGTAACCGTGTGCTTTCCCAACCTGCCCCTGCAGCTATGGACCCGGAGGTCTTATGGCCGATGCAGCAAGTGCCGACTGACCTTGATCCGGTTTCTGCATGGGACAATCTTGAATGGAGGAATGTGCCTGTCCAGCAGTATGCCAGTGAATTGTCAATGGAAAATCTGGAGATTGCCATTCCCAAAGCTGAAGTTCTGACCGCAGGGCCGAGCTCTGCTAACCTCTGCTCAGGATCTATAGCATTCTCTGGGTTCCATGGACAGGAGATGGTGAACCCCTATCCCCAGACACCAGTTCCAGAGACAGGGGATGTGATAGACTTCTCTGCTGAGAAAGAACAACCTGATGGGCCCCCAGCAGAAGAGCTGGTATCAGGGCCACACTTCACTGTGCTCTGCCCAGCCCCAAGAGCAGTATTTGTGGAGTTACAAGGAACTTCCCCAGCTGAAGCGCTGGTCACCGGACAGAGGGTTCAAGACCTCTGCCCCACCCCTGTGGCAGTTTTGGAGGCTCAGGGTGAGAAGATGGCGATCACTCCCCAGCCACAGATTACAGAATGTATAGACTGTTCAGAGGATGTTATGGATTATGCACCCCCAGCAGAAGTGCTGGCAACAGGGCAGATTGCCAGCCATCTCTGCCCAGCACCGGGACCAACTGTGGAGTTCCAGAGAGCCGGGGTGGTTGGCCCCCCTCCCCAGCAACCAGCTGAGGTGGTAAAGCTCTTACTCCCAGCGGAACCACTGGCAGCAGGACAGGCTGCTACTGGCGGCTGCACCCCACTACAGCTTGAGTGGATACCAGTGGATGGGACTTCAGTCTCCACTGGTATACCCCATAAATGGTGGCCAGTTGGCCCAGACCCCCAACAGCATGATGGACTGAGCCCAGCCACCCTGTCATCTCTCCAGCGGCTGATAGGACTCCAGGGAGAAGTGCCAGTCCAGGCCTCTCCCCAGCGGCAGACGTGTTCCCTGAGAGAGTCAGAGGATGGCGGGGTGAGTAATGCTCGGTTTGGAGCAAGTGATTTGGGGTACTGTATGGATACCGGCATCGGGGGACTGGAACTACTGACTGAATTCAGAGACAACCCATCTGGTGTCTCCTACTGGGTTAGTCCCCTGCCAAAAGGGGAGATGTGTGACAGGCCTAGCCGGGACAGGGGCTTTTGGAGAGGACTGAATGCGAGCCTCTTGCCGTCCGATTATGGGCCAGGGCCTCAAACCAGGAAGGCGGATGGGCCCTCAAAAAGCTCACACCTTACCTTTATGGCCGGGCTTTCACTCTCATCACCGATCACAACCCCATGGTGTGGCTTAACCGGGTTTCAGGGGACAACGGCCGTTTGCTACGCTGGAGCTTGGCCTTACAGCCCTATGACTTTACGATTCATTACCGCCCAGGCAAGCAAAACGGGAATGCCGATGGATTGTCACGCCAAACGGAGTTAACCTCGGACTAGAAGCTCTGAACCCGTCAACTCTACTGGACCAGGAAAGGTCCAACCGAGTTGCCGGAGCAGGGAGAAAAGGGGGGGCCATTGTGAAGGACTATTATACAATTGCCTATATACTTCAGTCTAATCCTCTCCCTGCTAATGTTAATGTCTGTGCGTTATGGGGTTCTGCCTCTAGCCTGGATAATTGGATTACTTTCCCCTTTGTAGAGGCATCTCTAAAACCTGTTTAAACCAGATTGCCATGCTGCCAGTACGGGACAATGACCTTTCAATGCTAAGTGGCTTGTGAAATACCTTTCCATTGTGTTCTGCAGATGAATAGCCGTGTCACAGACGAGACGACCTAGCCAACCGATTAGATAATTGACTCATGTTAATTGTTGTTCTGATTGCTTCATTGTAGTAATTACCCCCTGGGGGCTTCTCTCTCTGGGAGATAATTACTAAATGTCTTTTAGATCTGTGAGTGTGTATTCTAAAGGTTAATTGAATTCAAATTCAAGAATGTGATGTGTCAAGCCTTGCGGTGCCGAAATGCCTCTGTATGGAAACCCCCAGTGTGTGGAAAAGGGGGTGGAGATTTCATTGTTCTTTGATTGATGACAAGCTTGTAAACTGTATATAAATTTGGAGAGTTTTGCCATTAAAGTGTGTCCTGTTACATCCAGTATTAAGCCATGGCTCATGTGTGGATGATTCGGCGATTCCAGGGATATTCCTAAGTCGGGGAATATTGGGTGATTTCTTTTATGGGAGAAGAAGGGAGAGGATGGCGGAGATATGCTCTATTACCGTCACATATATATAGGCCCGGATTCAGAAAGGACTTACGCTGACATATCTCCCGATACACCGCGTAAGTCCACGGATGTATCGTCGTATCTATACGCCTTATTCTTGAAATTAGATTCGCCTGAAATTTGGCTTAATCCAACCGACGTAAGTTTTCTACGGCGTCAAATCTTGGGCACATATTTACGCTGGCCGCAAGGGGCGCTTTACGCGTCAAATATGCAAGTGAGCAAGATACGGCGATTCACGAACGTACTTGCGCCCGTCGCGGTAATATACGCCGTTTATGTAAGGCATACGTCCGGCGTAAAGTTACCCCTGCTTTATGAGGCGCAAGTAATGCAAAGGTATGGGGCAGGGAATGACGCCGTCAAATTTTACGTCACGTACACCGTTTACGTAGTACTACGTGAATAGGGCTGTGCTTAGGTTACGTTCACGTCGTAGGCGTATCTTAGGCAGCTATTTAGACGTAACTGTGAGCATGCGCACTGGTATGCGTCGAAGAGCCGACGCATGCGCAGTTCGTTATTTGAAGCTCAGCCCATCATTTGCATGGGGTCACGCTTCATTATAATATATCACGCCCACTTCCAGCTCACTTCCACCTACTTTGACTTATGTCGGCTTACGCCGACAACTATACGCTACGCCGGCGCAACGTTGAGCGCATATTCTTTGAGAATAGCATGCTTGCCTCTTAACGTTGTGCCAGCGTAGCTTAAAGACGATGCGCTACGCCGGCATAAATATACGCCGCTCTACGCGAATCTACCCCATAATGTTTTTGTATCGATATTTCAATAGCGCACTGCCCATCTTTTTCAACAACTTAAAAAATAGTAATTTGTACAGAAGTAGTCTTATTTTTTTTTTTATTTTATCCTTTTGCAAATTAATTTAAACGGGTTTTACAGGCAAACATTTTTTTTTTATCTTAACACATTCATAAACCTCCTGGGTGCAGCTCCCCCCAGCCCCCCTTATACTTACCTGAGCACCATCTCGAGCCAGTGATGTGCATGAAACCGACGACTCTCCCAGGTTTCTCTCTCCTCATTGGCTCACACAGCAGCGGGAGCAATTGACCACTGATGTGAATGTACCCCAAAGGTCATAAAAGTTATTTTATGATTCTGTTTTTAATTTTTAAATTTTCTTTTACATTTATGAATGCATTGGTGGTTAAAAGGTTAACAAATCCATTAATAGTTCTGGTCTCTGGAGTGAGTACATGGATAATTACAATTGTCCTTACTTCAGCTTTACACATTTATATAAATGGCTTTGTTTACCTTTCCACATAATGCATACATAATCAATAGATGTAAAGGTATTCAATGCCATTCATAACCTCAGAGACTGTTGTCAGATCTGGCCAGTACTGGGGACAATGCTGCTGGCTTCTATATACAATTGCACTGACAGATCAAGATATTTCAGGGTTTGTTTGTTTATCAACCCTCCACCTGCAATTTCTGCTGCCAGTGTGGGAAGGAGGTGGCTGGGGGGTATTAGATGACATAAGAAAAAGTCTCTCGCTGTCAGTGCATCGATATGCAGAAACCGACAGCTGTGTTTACAGGCTACAGGAGCGCTGCACTGACAGGAGGGAGGAGCTGGAGGATGAGCGAGAACACAGCCCCGCCTCCTCGTGCTTCTCTCCTTCACTCCTGATGCTCTAATGGACACTTCTGCGCTCTGCTGTGGGCTGTGTTCTCTCTCCTCCTTTTCCCCCCTGCCAGTGGAGCACTCCTGTGTGTCTGTGTACACTGCTGCTTGCTTCTGAATATAGGAGCCCTGCAAGGGCAGGAAGGAAGAAGGGAAGAGAGAACACAGCCCACACCACCTCCCAGGTCTATCCTTCTCTCCTCACCACTGCCAGCACTGGGCTAACAGGAGTAGTAATGCCGATGTCACTACTCCTGTCAGTTTTGTAACAGGTGTTCCCCTCCCTACAGTAAACCATTGCGCCCAGGGCAGACCCGCCCACCCATTGTCCCAGACCTGCTGCCAGTTATCATTCAGGTCTTGCAGCAGCACTAGTCACTCAGGCCGGCCATACACAGTTCGAATCCTCAGCCAGTTCACTAGGAACTGGTCAAGATTCAAACTGGTAATGGGCAGGCTGCATGTACCAAGTTGATTGGTAGTTCAGCTTGGGTACAACCAGCCTGTCGGATTCTCTTGCAATTATCGCAAGCGGCTGCTATAGCTGCTATTGTTAAATTCTGACTTCTCCCACTGGGAATGGCTTCACCCCCACCAGGAGAGGACAACTGCTGATTCCCCTGTCACCACCACTCAGCACTGTCTGTGTTGATAGGGGAACAGTGCAAATTTATTTCCTGCAAACCATGGTTGCAAGAAAGAAGTTTGCACCATGTGTGGACAGTCTTAGTTCAACTCAAGTTACGTACAGTACACTGTCTCCATGGGGTTTGTATGCTAATTTCGTTCTTGTATGGCTTGTCCCCAATGTGCCCCAGTTACCTGTTTATGGCTCCAATGCAAGTATATTTGCTAGAAAACTAGGGTAAGAACATGCTGTGAACACTCCCTATACTTTGTGTTGCATCGTAGTAAAGACTGAAGTAAACAGAACAGGAATAAAATAAATTATAGACATATCACTAGTCACCAATGGCATCCCAGATTCTGATGTGTTTTCCAGTTTTATAAAATAATAACACCATATATATTTCTCTATTTGTATTCTTTATTTTTTTACACACACAACTCCAGCAATGAATGTTCCAGATCAGCGAGGAGAGACATAAAATAACTGCACCACGGATAATCAGCAGCAAATATCATCACGGCTGCTGGAGCCGCTAAATTGGATGAGTCAGAGTGGAGCCTGAGGTTGTACTGATTAACAGACCCCTGCATAACGTGTCTGCCATTTCCACACAACAGCTAGACAGAGGTAATCAATGACTACATGTTTTGAGTAGAGCAGAATATTCTGACAATGGAATAATCGTCTTTCTCTTTAGATTTTCTAATAGGCTTGACTTACAATAAAATGTTCCATTTAATTTCAATGACTTGCCCAAATTAGCTACATTAAAGAGAGAGAACAAATCTGAGGTGTTCTGTTCTTTCGTCAATTAGACAAGAAGGGATTCTGATTCTTTTATTGAATTGTTAGCACCAATATTTTATACATTTTCTCTATTTTATATATCATAAGTGAATATTAAGTAGTATATAGCAGTCTTGTGACTTTTATCAGTAGCCAGCCAAGCACTGGTTAAAGCTTCTAGGAGGATATTTCCTTCTCCTCTGACTGTCCTATAAGGCTGCATGACCCCCGACCCTCTATCTGAGCAGTACTGATTGGCCCTGTGCTGATCAAATGCACCCTCCCCCCAAAAAAAAAAATAGCAATACACACCAAAATGAGCATGTGCAGATTGCCTCCAAGGCTCTGTGCTATCTGCAGATAGATTGGGGGCAGTGGAAGAAAGGGAGGATCATAGAAGACATGATCAAACAGCCTTTTTACACAATACAGAGGATTAACCCTTAGGTTCCACAGTGAGTATAATAAGCATGCTTTACTGCAATGTTTCTCAACTCCAATAGTCAAGTACCCCCAACAGGTCATGTTTTGAGGTTTTCTATTATTTTGCACAGGTGATTTGATCAGTTCCACTGCCTTAGTAATTACCACAACCGTTTCATCTGAGGGAAATCCTGAAAACATGACCTGCTGGGTGTTCTTCAGGACGAGTTGAGAGACATTATGTAACGCCATCTGCGCTACTTTAGGTAGAACGAGCGCAGCTATACATTCTTTTGACAGCTGCGCTCCGTTCTACATGTCGTCCGCGTCACTTCCGGTGCGCGGACGTCTGCGCTCCACGCTGGAACGCGGAAGTGCGACCCGCACTATTCCGCGTCCCGGGCGCCTTATTTAAACCCCCTGTTGTGGCGGCAGGGTGTTCGATTATTCCTGTTGGACGCCTGCCGCCACCAGGGACCCGGACACCACACCCAAGAGACCCAGGACCTTAAACTCCTGCACCCCAGCGTTCTGCCACATCCCACAGACCGCAGCACCACCCAGCCTGTGTCCATTACACAGCCTGCAATCTATCCGGACCCCCACAACCCTAAAGGGACCTCATCATCCTGTAGGAAGGATCCTCAGTCTCTACCCATCAGTACCGCAAGTACCCCATGTGGCTAATACTAACCTGCTAAGCTATATATATATATATACTGCCGTGTCTTGAGGACTGTAATCTATCTGTCTGCTGATATCTGTCTATTGTTGCTGTGTCACCATAGGGACTGCAGAGTGCCCCCAGTCTTAACAACCACAGCTATCCTTGTCACTAACCACTCACCATCTCAGCCTCCTGCTGACCATATAGTGTACTGCTTCGCTCTCTGTTTAACTGTATGTTGCTTCAATAGCTAAGCCAGTACCAAGGTTGTTCTCTTTGGAGGCTGTGATGACCAAAACCCCATAATCTCTGTGTACATAGAGAGTAATTGGTGGTTGTGACCTGAGTAACCTCCGCAGCTGAGATCCAGACCGTAATCCAGAGCCCCAATAGCACGCAGGGTCATAACATAATAATCGAACCCCAAAAAATATGGATCCAGCGGAGCTCGCTAACCATTTGGTTGGACTTTCACAAAGGGTAGACACCCTTACCAACCCCTTAACCGAGTTACGCCTAGAGAATGATGCTCTTCGCAACCAAAATTTAGCTCAAGCCAGAGAGAGACCTGAGCCCAAAGTTTGCCCCCCAGAAACTTTCTCCGGGGACAGAAAACTTTTCCGTCAGTTTGTCAGCTCGTGTCGGCTGATGTTCGAGTTACGGCCCCGCACCTACTATTCCGATAGGGTCAGAATCCTCACCTTAGTCTCTTACCTTAGGGGTGAACCTAGAGTCTGGACCGATGCTTACCTAGAAGAACATGGAGATCTCCTGGGCGCTTTTGACACCTTCCTGGAAGAGATGTCTCAGCTCTATGAGGATTCAAACAAACAGCTGACTGCGGAGAACTCAATTAGGAATCTCAAGCAGGGAAGAAGACCCGTGGAAGACTACATAACAGAATTTAAATGTTGGTGCAGAGAGACCCAGTGGTCAGATGTTGCGCTACGAAACCTATTCCGGTTGGGCTTAACAGAAGCAATGAAAGATGAGATTGCCCGTGTCGAGCTTCCTCCATCTCTAGAGGACCTTATGCATCTATCTGTTGCTATTGACCGACGCCTTCGCGAAAGGAAAGCGGAACGTGCTGTCACATTCCCACCTACTCCGTTCAAGAGAGCCAGGTCACCACCCAAGGATGTTCCTATGGAGCTTGGAGCAATCAAGGGACCTTTATCTTCCGCTGAAAAACAGCGCCGCAGAGCTCAAAACCTCTGCCTGTACTGCTCAGCTCCTGACCATGTTGTCTCCAACTGTCCCTTTCTAAAGAGGAATTCTGAAGGTAAAGATGTCCACATTAATAAGCTTAATGCCTCTGGTTTTACTTCTAACCAATACATCTTTATTGCTCTTACCTTACAGTGGGAACAAGAAAAGATTACCCTTGACGCAATGGTCGACAGCGGTGCCTGTGGCAATTTCATAGACTCAAAGATTGTAGATTCCAATAAAATCCCCTGTGTGTTAAAGCAATTTCCTGTGTCACTCACTTTTATTATTAAACAATGTTTTTTATTGAGGTATTAGAAAAAGTGCAATACATGGAACAAAAAATGCAAAGATATGCAAAAACATTAAACATAAAAGGTACTTGCAAATGTCATAGTGCACATACATAGTAGCATATAGCATACAGTAATACTTCGTATGGTGATTATATGTAGTCGGACTAACCACGACAGGGCATTGATATGGCGCAATAGCCCCCCCCTTCAGTAGAGGCCCTACGCGAGTGGCTCATGAAAACGGAGGAACCCGGACCCAGACCCAGACCACCTCCTCCAATCCCTCTCATTTGGTCAGAGTGGTAGTCCCGCCCAGAGCCCCGGGCCCCTGTGCTAAGCGAGTGTACGGGAGGGCCTAGACCCCTATGTATTTCCATACTATAGGTATAAACCACAAAACCATAGAAGTTCAGGTGTCTCTCATGCAACCATGTATTAAATATGCTTTTAAAGAGATAGTTTCAAAACATAAGGAATAAATAAAAGGTCAATCTGAATAACAAAACAAAACAAAACAAAACATATATGCCCAATTCGCACAGAGCGCACAAAACGCACAAAACCTCCATTATTGACAAAAATAGTGGTCCGCTAGGTGACCACTCTAGTTCAAAGACCTGTAAGGTTTGAGTACCATTGTTGCCAGGGGGACCATGCTGTAGTCATGGCTTCAGAGGAACCCATTGTGTACGAGTGCATAATCTCGTATTTGCCCTGTGTATGCATTGTGATAATTACCTCATTAAGTGAAGGCGGTATTTCGCTCTTCCAGTGGCGCAGGACTACCAACCTTGTGGCCAGGAGGAGGTTCGACACTACAGTTCTGCAAAAGGTGGGAATTTTGTCAATTTCCAGTGATAGTAATGCCAATCCCGGGGTCAGCGGATCAACTGGATCCATGATGTCCTTGACTATCCCCCACACCCCAGACCATAGGCGACTCAGCTTCGGGCAAGACCACATAATGTGGACCAATGTACCTGTCTCCCCGCACTTCCTCCAACACAAGGGAGATGAATCCCTATATATTTTAGATAGCCTATAGGGGGTGAGGTACCACCTCAACAGCAGCTTTTGGTGCGTTTCCATCAGGTTAGTGCTCTTAGTAGAAGAGTACACAATCTTCAAAGATTTTACCCACTGAAGGATAGTGTATTTCCTCCCCACATCTCTTTCCCAGGCCTCCATATGTTGCATTTTAGATAGTTTATGTTTCTCCTGTAAACCCATGTAAAATATCGAGATCCCTTTAGGGGTGACTTTGGGTTGTTGATAGAATTGGGAGATGTTAACAGGGAGTGAGGTGAGAAGGTATGTGTTCCTTTTAAACATGTGTGAGAGCTGGCTGTATTTATACTGCTCAGTCGCTGGAAGCTTGTATCTATCCTGCAGCTCCTGGAATGTCACAAGTGAGGGTCCCTCTACTATATCTTTCAGTTGCCGAATACCCCTGGATACCCACCCATCCAGGTTGATATCAGGTATTATGTTATGTATAGCAGTAATAGGGAATTGCAACGGAGACACTGGTCCTGACCATTCGTGGAAACTGCGGAGGTGGCCCCAAGCCCTAATCGACGCCCTGATAGTTGGCGCGATGGTAGGGTCCATGTTTTCGCTTATGTGTGATGTTAGTAGAAAATCTCGTAGTGTACCTCGTTTAATTTGGGACTGTTCCAAGTCCACCCACAATGCTTCTGAGGCAGGCACCATCCAGTGCTGCAGTTGGGACAGAGTGGCGGCAAAGTAATAACCTTGTAGGTGGACGTGACCAATACCCCCTGCTTTTCTGTGTTTTGTCAGTTTACTGAAGGCACATCTAGCCCGCTTTCCCCGCCATAAATATCTGTTTAGTATAGATTGTAGGGACTTGAAATAGGGATTAGGGATCGGAATAGGCAATGTCCTGAAAAGGTACAGGAGCCGAGGTAGCACCTGCATCTTGAAGGCTGCCAACCTGCCCAGCCATGACAGTTCAGTTTTGGCCAGGTCGTCTAATTTAGCCTGGAAGGAGGTCAGGAAGGGGGTGTAGTTGGCTTGTAGTAGCCCTTTGGAAGTGGAAGTTAGGACAATTCCAAGGTATTTAATGCCTTCCTCCTTCCATACAAATGGGAACTTCTGTTCCATTCGTAGTTTGATTTCCCTAGGGACTCCTAGACCTAGAATATGTGATTTTGATTCGTTTACTTTGTAGTATGAGATTTCGTTAAATGCCCTCAGTGAAGAGTATATTGTTTCAACAGATTTTTCTATGTCAGTGACCATCAGGATGATGTCGTCTGCGAATAAGCTAATCACATGGTTTTTCTCTCCCACTTGGATCCCAGAGATTCGTGGGTGCGACCTCAGATGGGAAGCCAAAGGTTCCATCAAAAGGTTGAATATCAGAGGCGAGAGTGGGCACCCTTGCCTTGTGCCATTAGTGATGTCAAATGGTGTGGAAAGAGTACCTGCCACTAGTACCTGTGCAGAAGGATGTGAGTACAATGCCATTATGGCAGAGTAAATGTGCCCCTCGAAGCCAAACCTCCCCAGGACCTTTTCCAAAAACCTCCAGTGAATCCTGTCGAACGCCTTCTCCGCATCCAGCGCAAGGAGCAGAGAAGGCGTTCGACGACGCTCTGTTATATGTATGATGTTCAGTAGTCTCCTGGTGGCGTCTGTCGTTTGTCTCCCCCTTGTAAAGCCTGATTGGTCCACATTAATTAACCCCGGGAGTATGTCCACCAGTCTAGCAGCTAAAAGTTTCGCGTAGATTTTGACATCGTTGTTCAATAATGATATGGGCCGAAAGTTTTGGGGTGTATCTGGATCTTTCCCCGGTTTAGGGAGAGCCACTATAGTGGCACTTAACATTTCCCTTGGAAACGAGGATGAGGCAGCAGCGGCATTGTACACCTGGACCAAGTAGGGGCTGAGTATGTCTTGGAATGTTTTGAAGTATTCTCCAATAAATCCGTCGGGGCCCGGGGATTTATTTGATGGGATGGACTGTATGGTCCTCTCCACTTCTTCTACAGTAAATGGGGAGTTTAGTTCCAGTAGTTGGTCAGGGGTCAGGGAGGGAAGATTAACTTTCTCTAGGAATGCCACGATGGCTTCCGAGGATGGTTGGTTAATCGTTGGATCATCCTTGAGGTTATAAAGCGACCCGTAATAGTGACTAAAGGCGTCAGCTATGGCTTGAGGATGAAAATGTTTTACCTTTGTCTCTGGGTGGTGAATATAGGGGATCTTAGATTTAATTCTGTGTCCTTTAAGTCTGTTCGCTAGAAGTTTGCCCGCCCTGTTACCACTAGTGAAGAAAGCAAGCTTAAATTTCCTAGAGGCTTTTTCATAGTCGTCAAGAAACAGTGTCCTGAGGTCAGTGCGTAGATGGGTTAGTTGTTCAGTCAGGGAGAGGGATGGTTTAATTTTGTTCTGTGATTCTAAGTCATTTATTCGGGCTACTAGGGTCAATGTGCGCTGCTGCCTTTCCCTCTTAACCCTAGCCCCTTGTTGAATCATGACCCCTCTCACACATGCCTTATGCGCATTCCACAAGGTGAAGGGGCTAGTAACTGATCCTTCATTGTTAGCAAAAAATTCCCTGAGTTTCGTCTCAATGTATGACCTGGTCGGACCGCTCCGGAGAAGCATGGGGTTGGATCTCCACATGCTAACTGGAGTATTGGGAGGTATGTCCCCCACTGTCATTCCCACAGAGGCATGGTCCGACCACGTGATGGCATTGAATTTAACAAATTTACATTTCAGGAGAAGCCCCTTGTCGACCAAGAATAGGTCTATCCTGCTATAGGACCTGTGGCGGGTGGAAAAGAAAGTATAGTCTTTTTCATTAGCATTTAGGCATCTCCATGCATCAAAAAGTTCATTCGACCTCAAAAAGGGAGCCAATGACGGGGGAGTGCGCTTTGGTGAGGAGGTGGAGTCCATGACCGGATCTGGGATGATATTGAAGTCCCCACAAATCACCAACAGTCCCTTCTGTTCTTCTCTAATTTTTTTGGTGACTCTCTGTATAAATTTGGTCTGTTTTGTATTGGGGGCATAAACCGCCGCCACTGTATAGGATACAAGGTCGATGTCACACACCAAAATCACATATCTCCCCATTGGGTCGATAATGGCTTTATGCAAGGAAAAGTGAACAGAGTCTCTCACTGCGATCATTACTCCTTTGGATTTGGTGTCGGCGTTAGCAAAGTAGGTGACCGGATAATTGGGATGTGAGCATTTCGGGGGGCTGAGCTGTCGAAGTGGGTCTCTTGGACACAAAGGACATCAGCCTTCTGTTGTAGGGCTTCTCTCCATAAAGACCGCCTCTTTGCCGGGTGATTTAGTCCCTTGGCATTAATTGTCAGGAAGTGTATCATGTCAGCATGCAGTTGGTGTGTTCAAGTGTGGCTATTAACATCAAAAAGGTACTCACTGCGGGTGGCTCGTTTAGGATATTCATTCGCCAGCAGCCAAGGGCCAGATACTTCTCCATTTCGTATGAGGCAGGGGGGTCCGGCGTCATCGTCTCCCAAATGGGAGGGAAGGTTTCGGGTGGTAGGGCAAAAAAACGTGCAAAGGGCAACATCAAAAAAGAAAAAAAAAGAAGTAACGTTAGAATAGGTAACAAAGAAAGGTAATACTGGCATACCGCCAGAAACTAAAGAAAGTACTGTGTGCGACTTTCAAGAGTCGCTCAGTGGCCAGGTGTGAGGGATCCTCAAGAATAAGGCCTACGGAGGCAGCTCCACCTCAGCGGCCACATCGTATCAATGGAGATCTCCGGGGTAGTTAGTTATGGGTCTTGGCATTTTTGCGGCCAACTACATGCCACTCATTTTCAATCCTCCTGGCTCCTCCCCCTTGACGTATGGCTTGTTGGGGCTCAGGAAGAATCCCCCATTCTTTGAGCAGGGCCATGCCTCTATCTAATGAGTCCATCACATAGTCTCGGTTGTCTTTCGTGACGATGAGCTTGGTGGGGAACCCCCACTTGTACACCAAGTTGTGGTTCCTGAGAGCCTTCGTTATGGTGGCAAGGTTTCTGCGTTTTTGCAGAGTAAACTGTGACAAGTCCGCATAAAACTGAAGGTTCACGTATTCTGGTGGGAAGCTGTCCCTCTTTCTAGATGCTGCCATTAATTTTTCCTTTGTATGATAAAAATGTAGGCGCAGGATTACATCCCTAGGGACATCATCAGCTAGGAATGCAGGTTTAGGAAGCCTGTGGATTCTATCAATAGTGCAGTCTAGCTCAGATAGGTCAGGCAGTATGGCAGAGAATAGATGGGAGGCATATTCACGCAGTTCCTGAGGCCTAACAGATTCTGGTACACCTCTCACTTTCACATTATTTCTTCTTGATCTATCCTCGATTTCTGCCATCTTTGTTTTCATAACCTCAATATCATCCTCTTTGTTATCGTTTGCGTCCACTAGGTCATTAATGGTGGAGGCGAATTCCCCCATTTTGTCCTCTATATGAGACACTCTGTCAGCCACCCTTCTGAGTTCTGTACTGAACTTGTGAACACAAGATATCATATCTGAGTGCAATGAACCCCGCAGCGAGACCAGCATCTCTTTCAATACAGTGTCCAGGACTGGCTTATTAGCTGTGGGGAAACCTTCAATGGAGTCTGGTAGTTCCCTTGTATCTTCCCCTGATTCTAATAGAGAGCTCACCTCGTGTGCAGTCTCCATCGCATCCATCCTGAACCTGGTCTTCTCAGGGCTTCCAGATGATGGTGTAGCTGGTGGGGATGTCAGGTTCCTAGGAGGGCTGCTCCTCTTGTTCGGGTTCCCTTCGGTGGCTGTGCGCTTCTGAGGGCCTGGAAGCGGCGTGGAAGAGGCCCCGGCGCCATCTTGCCTGCGCTCCATAGGGAAGAACTCGGTGAGTTTAGAGGGCCGGTTCCCCGCGGACTTGCGCCGAGTCATGACCAGGGTAGGGTCTGCAGGGTGACCGGGTCTGGAACGCCGCTTTAGTGAAGGATTTTTCCCCCTCGGAGGTCTGATATGTGCCGTGTTAGAGCCGCTGGTGCCGGAGCTCTGCTAGCACGCGTGCATCTCCGTCCTCGGCTAGCTCCGCCCCCCTGTCACTCACTTTTATTGACGGTTTTACATCCTCCTCTGGTCCGGTTTCTCTTCAAACCTCCCCCCTTTTGGTTACCAGTGGTTCAGGTCACACGGAGACCCTTGCTTTTGACATAATCTCGTCACCGGTATTCCCAATAGTTTTAGGTCTACCATGGCTATCTCTACACCAGCCCACCTTCCAATGGGCAACCAGATCACTAACATTACTGTCCAAATTTTGTAAGGAATCTTGTTACTCCAGTTACTCTATCTCCTTCACGGAATCTCACCCTGCACAGCTCCCAGTACACCTACTTGACTTCACAGACGTCTTCAGTAAGACCAACGCAGACAACCTTCCCCCACACCGGATCTATGACTGTCCTATAGACCTCATTCCTGACAAACCTATCCCGACTGCGCGTATTTATCCGTTGTCACAACCAGAGCTTGGACATCTCAAGATTTACCTGGACGAAAACCTCAAGAAGGGCTTTATTAGACCTTCCACCTCCCCAGCAAGTGCTGCAATGTTTTTTGTTAAAAATAAAGACGGCTCACTCCGACCAATAATAGATTACAGATCTCTCAACAACATCACTGTGAAGAATAGATATCCTCTACCACTAATCCCAGAGCTTATTGAGCGTCTTCAGACATCCAAAATTTTCACTAAATTAGATCTCAGAGGTGCCTACAATCTGACAAGAATCCGCCCTGGGGATGAATGGAAGACTGCCTTCAAGACTCGCTATTTATTATTCGAATACACTGTGATGCCGTTTGGCTTATGTAACGCCCCAGCCACGTTCCATTGGTTCATTAATGATATCTTCCGAGATTTGCTTGACATTTGTGTCGTAGTCTATTTGGATGACATTCTAATTTATTCTGACACACCTGAGGAACATGCCAAGCACGTGCGCTGGGTCCTGGCTAGGCTCAGAACACACTCTCTATATGCAAAACTTGAGAAGTGTGTTTTCAGTCAATCCAGTATCTCTTTTCTCGGATATATAATTACCCCAAAGGGTATTCAAATGGACTCTTCCAAAGTAGATTGCATTCTCTCCTGGCCGGTACCGCATACAAGGAAGGCTTTACAAAGATTCCTTGGTTTTTCAAATTATTACAGAAAGTTCATTAAAAACTTTTCCGCTATTGTGAAACCACTCAATAGTTTAACTAGCAGTAAGACTCCTTTCTCTTGGTCAAAAGATGCTCAGAAATCCTTCGACATGCTCAAGGATAGTTACACCTCTGCTCCCATCCTACAACTTCCCAATCCACTTTTCCACTTCACACTTGAAGTGGATGCCTCACATTTCGCCCTAGGCGCTGTTCTCTCCCAGCAACCAACCCTATCTGAGCCTCTACATCCTGTAGCTTTCTATTCCAGAACTTTATCTCCAGCAGAAAAGAATTATCCCGTTGGTGAAAAAGAGCTTCTCGCAATAAAGGATGCCCTGAGTAATTGGAGACATCTATTGGAAGGTTCTACCCACCCAATCACCATCCTTATGGACCATCGCAATTTGCAGCACTTGAGGGCCTGTAAGACATTGTCTGCTCGCCAAGTTAGGTGGAGTTTGTTCTTCGACAGATTCGACTTTGTCATCTCTTACCGCCCCGGTTCTCAAAACCTTAAGGCGGACTCCCTGTCACGTATCTATGAAGACCAGACCACAGAAGATCCTCCTCAATCCATTATCTCTTCCAACCAATTTGTTGGAGCCTCTGCTTCTTTCAAGCAATTACTTACTCAAACCTTTGCTAAAGAAAGTGCACAACTACCTAGAGGACTCACCAGACAGTCTGACGGTCTATATACCTTCAATAACAAGATTTACGTACCACCCCAACTACAACTCGTACTTCCTAAACAACTCCATGATGCCCCTTTGGCAGGTCACCTTGGTATTAGTAAGACCATTCACCTAGTCAAACGTGATTACTGGTGGCCACAATTATCAAAGACAATTCATGATTACATTAATTCCTGTGTGACTTGTGCTACTAACAAACACTCAAGAAAACCCCCCTTTGGCCTCCTGTCCTCCATCCCAATTCCTAACAGACCATGGTATGTCATCTCTATGGATTTCATAGTCGATCTTCCCCGATCCGAAGGGGCTAACACCATCATGGTCACAGTAGACGTTTTAACGAAGAGGGCCCACTTCATCCCTTTAAAGAAATTACCCACTTCCCTTGAGACAGCACAGGCCTTCATACTTCACGTTCTTAAGCTCAATGGGTTACCCTCTCAGATCATCACTGACCGCGGCTCTCAATTTGTGTCCAGGTTCTGGAGAGCCCTTTGTCAAAACTTAAAGATTAATCATAAAATGTCCACTGCCTACCACCCACAAACAAATGGACAAACCAAGCGTGTCAACCAGACACTTGAGCAGTATCTTCGCTGTTACTGTACCCATCTACAGGATGATTGGTTCCATCTGCTTCCCCACGCCGAATTTGCATATAATAATGCCAGGAGTTCTTCTTCCCAACTCTCACCTTTTTTCGCCAACTATGGATTCCATCCTAACAGCTTGCCATCTTCCTTTCCCCCAAATAATGTTCCCTCTGTGGAAAATTACCTGACCACTTTGAAGAAGAACCTGAGTATTCTCCGTTCTAACCTTGAAGCTGCTCATCAGAAACAAAAAAAATATTATGACTCCCATAGAACAATACCTCCTACATACAAAGTTGGTGACCTGGTATGGCTGTCCACCCGAAACTTACACCTCAAGATACCTTCAAAGAAGCTTGGTCGTCAGTTTACTGGTCCTTTCCCAATCTCCCATGTAATCAACAAAAATGCTGTTAGACTACTCCTACCCCCAGATTGGAGAATACATTCCTCCTTTCATGTATCGCTTATCAAACCTTTCACACCTAACCCGTTCCCTAACAGAGACCCTCACCCCCCTCCTCCTATCGAGGTTCTCGGCGAGACAGAGTATGAGGTTGAGAGAATTCTGGATTCCAAAAGGAAAGGTTCTTCCCTTCAATATCTTATCCGCTGGAAAGGTTATAGTCATCTTGATGACTCCTGGGAAGATTCCTCACACATTCATGCTCCCCGACTTATTAAACAGTTTCATCACAAACATCCTGACCGGCCAGCTCCTATTGGGTACTCTGTGGGTACCCCCTTGAGGAGGGGAGTATGTAACGCCATCGGCGCTACTTTAGGTAGAACGAGCGCAGCTATACATTCTTTTGACAGCTGCGCTCCGTTCTACATGTCGTCCGCGTCACTTCCGGTGCGCGGATGTCTGCGCTCCACGCTGGAACGCGGAAGTGCGACCCGCACTATTCCGCGTCCCGGGCGCCTTATTTAAACCCCCTGTTGTGGCGGCAGGGCGTTCGATTATTCCTGTTGGACGCCTGCCGCCACCAGGGACCCGGACACCACACCCAAGAGACCCAGGACCTTAAACTCCTGCACCCCAGCGTTCTGCCACATCCCACAGACCGCAGCACCACCCAGCCTGTGTCCATTACACAGCCTGCAATCTATCCGGACCCCCACAACCCTAAAGGGACCTCATCATCCTGTAGGAAGGATCCTCAGTCTCTACCCATCAGTACCGCAAGTACCCCATGTGGCTAATACTAACCTGCTAAGCTATATATATATATATACTGCCGTGTCTTTAGGACTGTAATCTATCTGTCTGCTGATATCTGTCTATTGTTGCTGTGTCACCATAGGGACTGCAGAGTGCCCCCAGTCTTAACAACCACAGCTATCCTTGTTACTAACCACTCACCATCTCAGCCTCCTGCTGACCATATAGTGTACTGCTTCGCTCTCTGTTTAACTGTATGTTGCTTCAATAGCTACGCCAGTACCAAGGTTGTTCTCTTTGGAGGCTGTGATGACCAAAACCCCATAATCTCTGTGTACATAGAGAGTAATTGGTGGTTGTGACCTGAGTAACCTCCGCAGCTGAGATCCAGACCGTAATCCAGAGCCCCAATAGCACGCAGGGTCATAACACATTACTGCATATACAGACCAATTTTACTGCTGTGGGTTTGGTAAAACTTTAACTAGGTCTACAGTTTGCTACAAGTAAGGACTTCTGCTTCAGCTTTACAGAAAGGAGTTAATTCTCTTCAACCTGTATTCTGTTCTTGGAGACTCCCACTCAATTCTCTCAGCTCTATCCAAGTACTCCAAAAAATAAAAACAACAAAAACAACACCCATAGATTAGTTATTGAGGAAAAGAGTGGCTGAGATTGTGTGCCTGGCTGCAGGGCAATCCACATGGGAAGAACCTGGGCAAATTTCCAGCGGCTCCTATGGGAGTAAGCACTAGACAAATGCATTATCGTCCGAATTCAGGTATTTTCATTATCGTTTTAACAAACGAAAATGAACGCGCAGAATCTGAAATCCGAAAGATCCAACATAAAATGTATTTTAATTTTCGTTGCTACAACAGTTCAATATAGATAGGAGATTTGACATGACACTGACAATAGCAATCTGTGTCTATCGAACCTGTGGTCGAATGTGCCTAACCTTAACTCTATTAGTCCAAGATTAATCTACATAGAGAGGAGAGACTTGAACGACGAAGATTCGACGAAGCAGAGAAAAACATTACGGGCCAGATTCTCAAAGACTTATGCCAGCGTATCTCCACATACGCCGTCGTAAGTCCGAATCTGCGCCTTCGTATATGCGCGCCTGATTCTCAGAATTAGTTACGCATAAATTCGGCCAAGATACGCCGTCGTATCTTGGGTGAATATTTCCGCTGGCCGCTTGGTGGCGCTTCCGTTGATTTCCGCGTTGAATATGCAAATTAGCTAGATACGCCGATTCTCGAACGTACGTGCGCCCGGCGCAATTAGTTATGCCGTTTACGTAAGACATATGCCGGCGTAAAGATAAAGCTGCTCTCTAGGTGGCACAGCTAATGCAAGGTATGGATGCCGGAACAAGTGTATCTTTTAACGTTGTTTGCGTAAGTCGTACGCGAATAGGGCTGTGCGTAAGTTACGTTCACGTCGTAGGCAGTGTGTGAAGTATCTTAGGCATTCTATCCGACGCATGCGCACTGGGATACGTCAACGGACGTTGCATGCACCGTTCGTTAAAAGCGTCAATTACGTGGGGTCACAATTATTTTGCATAAAACACGCCCACCTCTTCCCAATTTGAATTAGGCGTGCTTACGCCGGCACATTTAGCTACGCCGCCGTAACTTAGGACGCAAGTGCTTTGAGAATACTGCACTTGCGTCCTAAGTTGCAGCGCGTAGTGTAAATACGATATGCTACGCCCGCTCATAGTTACGCCGCCCTACGTGAATCTAGGCCTAAGTTTTTTTTTACGTACATTACATTACATTACGTACATTAACAAACGTTAAATCTGTCATTGAAGGCTTATGGTGTCTGTCGAAAGTTCTAAGAAGATTTGACAAGCTGCCAAACTGTACGACGCTGCAATAGTACATTTTTGGTCAAATGCTCGGCCCATAGGCTATAGAAGAAATTTGAATGTTAGTTGACTAGTAATAATAATTCATAAATATAATTATTACTAGTATCATACAACATTAGAATTCTACTATAGCTTGTAGGCGGAATATTCGACCGGAAATGTACGATTGCGGCATCGTACAGTTTTGCTGCTCCGTCGAATCTTCTTAGAACATTCGACAGACACCATAAGCTTTCAATTGACAGATTTGATCTAAATTAATTCGGACTTTGCATTTTATAACAAAACAAAATAAATAAAAACGAATTTCGGGAGAAACAAAATATTTCAGTGTGCACACGTCTAGTAAACACTATAACCATTTGCCTATACTGGAGGTACCAGCAGATACCTGACTGAGAGTCTGCAGGATCCTGGCATTGTGCTTGGAATCTGCTGATCGCAAGTGCAATGCTTTACAGGCTGCAGTGTAAAAAAGTAATAAATGCAATTTTTTTTAACTTTCAAAATATGTGCATTTTTAATTATTTTTTTAAAGATGGACGTATCTTTTAACCTGGCTATAGATTCTGTGAAGTGTCACTGTGTACACTTCATGTAAAGTTCTGTAAAAAAAAAAGTGAGCTGTGTATCACATCACATCACAGCTTTGCAGCTCAAAACACTGGTACCTGCACATCCGTTTAATGTGGAGGAAGCAGTGTTTTGGTCTGTGGCGCTGTGTGAATAGGTCCCCACTCCGATAAACAACCAATCATGAGTTTAGGGTCATTTTTAGAAAGAAATATAGCAATTGTCTATTAAGCCTATAATCATAAGACTATTGCTTTTTTCCAGGTTTTGTCATGAGGACAGCTGTGCCAGAAATGGATGGCAAGGATTTTCCCTTCTGGATTATAAGTATTATGTTTCATGCACCTTAACTCCAGGCACTCTAACAGAAGAGGAAATCAATTCTCTTCAACTGATACTGTAAAACCTGCATACTGTAAGAAACATAATCATTAACATCTAAGTCATCTGAGAGTAAAGCTGAATCCCCAGTGTGCACTGTGAAATGAACAGATACTGCAACTTCCCTGCTAATGTATTGTATAACACTGGTGCTGACCATTTGTGGCTTGCAGAACAAATCCAGTTACCGCGTTTCTTTGTTAACATTAAAGCTAAACTTGAAGGAAACAGAGAAATACAGAGTGGTTTGTGTGCCTGTGTGTTTGTGTAATATATATATATATATATATATATATATATTAGGGCTGCACATCTTCACCGGCCTCACGATTCGATGAAATTACGATTATCAGGTCCGCGATTCGATTCAATTCGATTCCGCAATGCATCACGATGCACGATGCATCACGATTGCAGAGCGCATGGCTCTCCCCCCAAAATACTAAAAGAGATGATCAGAGACTGCAGACATAGTACAAAAGATGGTCAGAGACTGCAGACATAATACAGGAGATGGTCAGAGACTGTGGACATGGTACAGGAGATGATCAGAGACTGCGGATATAGTACAGGAGATGATCAGAGACTGCGGATATAGTACAGGAGATGATCAGAGACTGCAGACAGGCTAATGGTTACCTTAGCCGCAGAACCTCAGACTTTTAGGTTGCACATTTTTGTTGCATTTTCTGAAAGTGCACCAAAGATGCAGCATGCAGGAAATTCTGTGCACTTTCAGAACATGCAGTAAAAATGTGAAACCTCTATGGAGCCAGGGGCAACATGCAGGAAGACTGCCAGTACACCAGCACTGCAGACAAACAGCAGCATGTCAGTGTGAGCCAACATTATAACACATCACCTAGGGCAAGGTATTGTCACAGGCTGCTAGAAAAAAAAATCTTTAGCTGCAGAAGGAGAAGTTCACTTACTTGGCCAGTCCCAGCCTCCAGGAGACTCGCTGGATTCGAGCAGACTGCTCAGATTGAACTTTACTGCCCACACATCCTCTTCTCGTACAACACAGGCTGGCCGAAGTGTGGGCGGGGAAACAGAGAAGGTCCAGCTTCTGCCATCCATTTGTGTGGAGGAAGGAAGGGCTGGGCGGGGTTAGGCTGTGCTCTGTAACACAGACTGTCAGTTCAGCCCTGTGGTAGAGAAAACATCGCTGGCTCAGTGAATGGAGCTGTTGTTTGTATATGCCGCGCCCATTTGACTGACTGCCCGGCCCGCCTCTCTCCTCTCAAGTCTTGCGTCTCTCCTGGCTTCAGCCCTTCCCGCCTTTCTACTGTTCTGATAATTACAGTCAGTGGGCGGGGCTGACGCCAGGAGAGACGTGAGACGTAAGAGCAGAGAGGTGGGCCGGGCAGTCACATGAGCGTACTGCATACAAACACCCTGCTGATGCCGACGAGAGAAGGTAACATCTGAACGGAGTGCTCTCCCGGGAGGGGCGGGGCTAAACATTGATTATCACGGTCGCATGCATCGGTGCCGCATCGGGGACACCCGAATCGCGATGCACCGATTAAATTTGACACCCCTAATATATATATATATATATATATGTACAGTACAGACCAAAAGTTTAGACACACCTTCTCATTCCAAGAGTTTTCTTTATTTTCATGACTATGAAAATTGTAGATTCACACTGAAGGCATCAAAACTATGAATTAAAACATGTGGAATTATATACATAACAAAAAAGTGTGAAACAACTGAAAATATGTCATATTCTAGGTTCTTCAAAGTAGCTTTGATTACTGCTTTGCACACTCTTGGCATTCTCTTGATGAACTTCAAGAGGTACAACAGTCTTGAAGGAGTTCCCAGAGATGCTTAGCACTTGTTGGCCCTTTTGCCTTCACTCTACGGTCCAGCTCACCCCAAACCATCTGGATTGGGTTCAGGTCCGGTGACTGTGGAGGCCAGGTCATCTGGCGCAGCAACCCATCAATCTCCTTCTTGGTCAAATAGCCCTTACACAGCCTGGAGGTGTGTTTGGGGTCATTGTCCTGTTGAAAAATAAATGATGGTCCAACTAAACGCAAACCGGATGGAATAGCATGCCGCTGCAAGATGCTGTGGTAGCCATGCTGATTCAGTATGCCTTCAATTTTGAATAAATCCCCAACAGTGTCACCAGCAAAGCACCCCCACACCATCACACCTCCTCCTCCATGCTTCACGGTGGGAACCAGGCATGTAGGGTCCATCCGTTCACCTTTTCTGTGTCGCACAAAGACACGGTGGTTGGAACCAAAGATCTCAAATTTGGACTCACCAAACCAAAGCACAGATTTCCACTGGTCTAATGTCCATTCCTTGTGTTTTTTAGCCCAAACAAGTCTCTTTACCAGTGGTTTCCTAGCAGATATTCTACCATGAAGGCCTGATTCACACAGTCTCCTCTTAACAGTTGTTCTAGAGATGTGTCTGCTGCAAAAGGTGGCTACTTTGAAGAACCTAAAATATGATATATATTTTCAGTTGTTTCACACTTTTTTGTTATGTATATAATTCAACATGTGTTAATTCATAGTTTTGATGCCTTCAGTGTGACTACAATTTTCATAGTCATGAAAATAAAGAAAACTCTTGGAATGAGAAGGTGTGTCCAAACCTTTGGTCTGTACTGTATATATATATATATATATCTCCACACACACACTACTGTGCAAAAGTTTTAGGCATATGTGAAAAAATGCTGTAAATTAAGATTGTTGGGGCGTGGCTTAGCTGGGGATGTAGCCGGACGTGTTCCCTGTGAGCTCCGCCGCTTATCCGCCCTTTCATCCTGTAATCGGGTCTCTGCTGGCTACGCTCCGGTCCCGTGGCGTGTGTCTTGTTCCCCAATACCTGGGCCGTCCTCCGTGGCTAGTTGCGGATCGAGTGGAGATGTCCCGGCAAAATTCTGCAGCCCGTTCTGCTCAGGACCACGCGAGCCAAGATGGCGCCGCTGCCTCGCAGGCAGCTAAGGAGCGGTACACAGCGGCTGCTACTAAACTCTTCTCCCCGTTTGGCACCCGTGATACACCGGAGGCTCAGGGGGACGGTGAGGGGACTCACAGCGGCTCCCAATCAGAGGCAGATGACACCATGCCCCTGGAGGATCCCTCGGCGCCTGTGCTACCCTGGGACGCAGTGAGTACTACCCCAGGGCCTTCTGGACCAGGGCTAGATGTAGCCTCAGGCTCGGCCGGGCCTGAACCCACCTTAAGTGACATATTCAAGGCTATCACGACCTGCAATGCCTCTGTGACGCACTTGGCAGCTGAAATTAAAGGGGTGAAGGCTGAAATGTCATTTATGCGTCAAGACATGCAGAAGCTGCGGGACCGCACTTCTGATGTGGAGGGGCGAGTTAGTGTACTGGAGGATGACCTTGGTCCCATGCAACGAGAGTCTCATGCACAGCAATTGTTGGTTGCTAAACATGCCGCAAAACTCGATGAACTCGAAAATAGAATGCGCCGCAATAACGTTCGAGCCATTGGTATCCCAGAGAGGATGGAGGGGAAGAACCCGGTCGCTTTTATTGAACAGTGGCTGACAGAGAAGTTCGGCAAAGATTCCTTTTCACCTATGTTCGCGGTAGAGCGTGCACATCGTGTACCTTTGAGGCCCTTGCCACCGGGTAATCCCCCTAGAGCTTTTTTGTTTAAGATGCTCAACTATAAAGACAGATATATCATTTTGTCCAAGGCACGGTCTCTGGGGGATACTCTAGTGATGGATAATTCAAGAATCTCTTTGTTCCCGGATTTCTCTGCAGATGTGCAAAAGCAGCGTGCGCAATTTAATGATGTTAAGAAAAGGCTGCGCTCTCTGGAACTACAATATGCTATGCTTTATCCTGCTCGTTTGCGGGTGGTGGCAAGGGATGAAGTCCATTTCTTCAATAAACCTACTCAGGCCATGCAGTGGTTGGACAGGGAAGAGCGCTCCTTGCGTGAAGATCTGGGACGGCGGCGGAGGAATGAGTGACTGATAGGGCCAGATTCAGGTAGAGTTGCGCTGGAGTATTTCGATATGCGCCGCGTAACTGTGAATATGCGCCGTCGTTTCTATGTGGCCGTACCCACCAAACTAGATGCGACAGAAAACGGGCCATTTCCGATCGGCTTAACTTTCCGACGCCAGAGTCTCGTCAGCGCATAATTTCGCTTGGCGCATCAGTCGCGCCTATTGATTTCCCCTGCAAATATGCAAATGAGGGAGATTTCCCGATTCGCGAACGGATTAGCACCATACGCTGGCTACATGCGCCGCGCGTATCTCGTCCGTCCGGCGCAAAGTTATTTCTACAAATAGCTGCTTTATCTTTACTCCAGACGGCCACAGGTCAGCAGGAGAGCAGCTACAGCAGTGTTACCGACGATAAGAGCTAGCTGAGCACCCCCACTTGCAGGACAACACCTCTGTCCATGCTTGTCTGTCAACTTTTACAGCCATGGAGGAAGACATCATAGGTCTCCATAGCCGAGATGACGGCTGACAGCTCCTGGCCTTTAGAGTTCAGCTTTCTCCTGTGTGTTTGCGGGGAACGGGAGCAGCCATCTCAGAACAAAAGTAACTTCACTGCAGGGAGGGGGAACAGGATATACTTTAGTGCCGGAATGGCGCATCTACGGGCGTATTTAAACGCCCAACGGAACGCATTGCGCTGACGTTTCCCGTGAAGTGGTGCCGACGGAAGTTGTGAGCATGCGCACAAGGGGGCGAGTGAAGCCTCACTTACTGCGCATGCTCCGTGGATGATGCGCTGAACGTAAGCCTCTGCGCTGGGCTCCGCCCATCATTTACATATGATCACACCCACTTCCACTTGAGTCGGGTTACGCCAGCGCATTTTTGTTACTCCGGCGCAAGTTTAGGAGCAAGTGCTATGTGAATTACAGTACTTGCGCCGAAAGTGTCGGCGGAGTAACCTAAATGAGAAACGTTACTCCAAAGTAAAGAAGCGCCCATCTACCTGAATCTGGCCCATACTGTTTAAGTTTACTCTGTGTTATGCCACTGGTTGCGGGATCGAAGGACCCGACTGTTTCAGACTCCTTCTTAGGCGGAAGACTGTTTTATCTTTACTTCAGACGGCCACAGGTCAGCAGGAGAGCAGCTACAGCAGCGTTACCGACGATAAGAGCTAGCTGAGCACCCCCACTTGCAGGACAACACCTCTGTCCATGCTTGTCTGTCAACTTTTACAGCCATGGAGGAAGACATCATAGGTCTCCATAGCCGAGATGACGGCTGACAGCTCCTGGCCTTTAGAGTTCAGCTTTCTCCTGTGTGTTTGCGGGGAACGGGAGCAGCCATCTCAGAACAAAAGTAACTTCACTGCGGGGAGGGGGAACAGGATATACTTTAGTGCCGGAATGGCGCATCTACGGGCGCATTTAAACGCCCAACGGAACGCATTGCGCTGACGTTTCCTGTGAAGTGGTGCCGACGGAAGTTGTGAGCATGCGCACAAGGGGGCGAGTGAAGCCTCACTTACTGCGCATGCTCCGTGGATGATGCGCTGAACGTAAGCCTCTGCGCTGGGCTCCGCCCATCATTTACATATGATCACACCCACTTCCACTTGAGTCGGGTTACGCCAGCGCATTTTTGTTACTCCGGCGCAAGTTTAGGAGCAAGTGCTATGTGAATTACAGTACTTGCGCCGAAAGTGTCGGCGGAGTAACCTAAATGAGAAACGTTACTCCAAAGTAAAGAAGCGCCCATCTACCTGAATCTGGCCCATACTGTTTAAGTTTACTCTGTGTTATGCCACTGGTTGCGGGATCGAAGGACCCGACTGTTTCAGACTCCTTCTTAGGCGGAAGACTGTTTTATCTTTACTTCAGACGGCCACAGGTCAGCAGGAGAGCAGCTACAGCAGCGTTACCGACGATAAGAGCTAGCTGAGCACCCCCACTTGCAGGACAACACCTCTGTCCATGCTTGTCTGTCAACTTTTACAGCCATGGAGGAAGACATCATAGGTCTCCATAGCCGAGATGACGGCTGACAGCTCCTGGCCTTTAGAGTTCAGCTTTCTCCTGTGTGTTTGCGGGGAACGGGAGCAGCCATCTCAGAACAAAAGTAACTTCACTGCGGGGAGGGGGAACAGGATATACTTTAGTGCCGGAATGGCGCATCTACGGGCGCATTTAAACGCCCAACGGAACGCATTGCGCTGACGTTTCCTGTGAAGTGGTGCCGACGGAAGTTGTGAGCATGCGCACAAGGGGGCGAGTGAAGCCTCACTTACTGCGCATGCTCCGTGGATGATGCGCTGAACGTAAGCCTCTGCGCTGGGCTCCGCCCATCATTTACATATGATCACACCCACTTCCACTTGAGTCGGGTTACGCCAGCGCATTTTCGTTACTCCGGCGCAAGTTTAGGAGCAAGTGCTATGTGAATTACAGTACTTGCGCCGAAAGTGTCGGCGGAGTAACCTAAATGAGAAACGTTACTCCAAAGTAAAGAAGCGCCCATCTACCTGAATCTGGCCCATACTGTTTAAGTTTACTCTGTGTTATGCCACTGGTTGCGGGATCGGAGGACCCGACTGTTTCAGACTCCTTCTTAGGCGGAAGACTGTTGTCACAGGAAATGTCTATATTGATCATTGACGCCCTGTTTCACTCTGGAAGAGGCCTGTTACCTATTGGTTCTTTGATGCCGGCTGATGTGTTGAGCCCCCCAGAGATGAGTCCCTCGTGGACAGTACGCTTTCCTAAGAACAGTTTTTTCTTTTTCCTTTCTTTTCTCTTTTTGTTTATTCGTTTTGAAAGTTGTTCTGTTGGTTTGTCTACCTGCAGTCTACCTAACTTTTGCTTTTACAGGGTTTGCCCACACTGCCTGGACTTGGACATGGAGGGTCATTTCCCATTTACATTGTGCCTTATTGACTGGTATTACCTCGGAGATATTGCTGTGGTCCGTTTCATTCTCAGACCGGTATATTTAGTATGCTTGAGCAAAATGTTTACTATTTTGTACTATAGCTACACGGCGGGTGGTGTCTAGCTGGAATGTGAGGGGTCTGGGAGATAGAGTGAAACGCCTGGCGGTGGGACGCATGCTTAAGCATCTGGACTCTTCTGTGGTCTGCCTACAGGAGACCCATATATTACCTGGTCAGGCGTCGCCATTTTCTACCAGACCATATGGTGCTCAGTTTCACTCTACCTTCTCGTCCTATGCCAGGGGAGTCAGTATACTTATTAGTGCTACTGTTACGTTTGCTCTCACCTCCTCTCTTATTGATCCAGGAGGGCGTTTTATTTTTTTAGTTTGTACTCTGGATGATTTGCATTGTATCATAGCGAATATATATATTCCGCCCCCTTTTTCAGTAGAAGTCCTTAAGACTCTGGCCACTTTCCTGTCCAATCACCCGGGTGTCCCTGCCCTTATTGGGCCAGATTCAGGTAGAGTTAGGCTGGAGTATCTGTGATACTCCAGCCTAACTGTCACTTTAAGCCGGCGTTTCTGTTTTCTATAACCAGAAAACAAGAAACGCCAGTTTGGTGTTCCGATGCGATCGGCGTAATTGAATTTCGCCATCGCATCGTTACTTCAACTTAAAAATGGCGCCGGGGGGCGTTCCCGCTGATTAACGCTGAAAAAATATGTTAATCAGCGGGAGTCGGAAATTCACGATCTTTTTCGGGCACGACGCAGTGACTTTACAACGTTTCCGGAAGCGATACGCAACGTAAAAGATAAAGCAGCCTCCTAGTGGAGTATCCTATGTTAAGTATAGGCGTCGTCATAGCGTCGGGAAAAAAAATAATCGCGTCGCTTGCGTAAATTCATTCACGTTCACTGACAGAATTTGGAGAATGCTCACTGGGATGCATTGACACTTGACGCATGCGCAGTACGTTCGCCGCGGGATCGCGCATAGTTTAAATATTACACGCCCCGTACCCGCCCAATTTGAATTCCGCCGGCTCATTTGCGATGCGCTGCCGCAACTTTAGGAGCAAGTGCTTCATGAATAACAGCACTTGCTCCTAAAATTTCGGCAGAGTAACGTAAATGAGAAGCGTTACTCCAGAGCAAAGATGCTCTCATCTACCTGAATCTGGCCCATTGTGGGAGATTTCAATAATTTTTTGTGTGCAAATCTAGACAAATTTTCTCCTGGGGCGTCGGCGGTTAACCGGACGGGGAGCCCGACGCCCTTTGCTCGTCTTATACAAGAGCTGGGGCTTAGGGATGTTTGGAGGATCAGCCACCCACAGGAGAAATGCTACTTATGCCATTCGGCTTCACATAGGGGCCTTTCTAGGATTGATCTTGGGTTGGGCAATGGTGAAATGCTCCCTATGGTGTCTTCCTCACGATATGAAGCCAGAACTGTCTCGGATCACTCTCCCTTCTGTGTTGAAGTACTGACATCCAGACTTTCTAGGCGTACCTGTTGGAGGCTTAATCCGTTTTGGCTATTACTGTTCCCCACTCCTGATCCCATTCAAGCTGACCTGGTTAATTTTGTTAGGATAAATAAGCACTCTACGGGGACAGGCAATTTTTGGCTTATTTTTAAGGCTTATTAAGGGGTCAATTCATTAGATCTATTAATTCCATTAAATCAGGGACAAAGTCATGGGAGCAATTTGTGTTGAGGGAGGTTGAGAGGGCGGAGTCGGCGTTTGTCGAGTCTCCCTTTGTACAGACTGAAGCATGGACTGAAGCCCAAACTATTGCCAAGCAAGTTGTCATGACTAAAGCGGAAAATAAACGCTTCTTTCTTCAACAGAAATACTTTGAGGAAGGAGAAGCTACTGGCCATATGCTAGCTATGATGGTACGTTCCCAAAGGGGCTCTTCTCATATTGAGGCGATCGCTACTCCCTCTGGAGCCTTGGCGACGTCTCATGCAAATATTTTGTCCACATTTCGGGATTTCTATGCTGACATATATTCTTCTAAAGTATCGCCTGCGGTGGGAGAGATTACCTCCTTCCTGGATCAATGTCAGCTTCCACGTCTGTCGGCGGCGGACGTGGAGCAATTAAATGCCCCGCTCTCGGTTGATGAGATGTTGGATGCACTGGCGCTCTCCTCTCCCGACAAGTCTCCGGGCTCGGACGGCTTGCCGGTGGAGGTGTACAGGCGATACCCTGAAGTACTCCTCCCTCTTCTGAGACAGGTATTTGTGGATGCATTTGAGAGGGGTGCTTTGCCTGGGTCTATGAACGAGGCCATAATAGTCTTGGTGTTGAAACCGGGCAAGGAGGCCCATTCCCCAGACTCTTACAGACCCATATCTTTACTGACAACTGACATTAAGATACTGGCAAGGGTGCTGGCCACTAGGCTGGCTAAGGTTATACATAAACTTATTCATGGAGATCAGTCAGGGTTTATTCCCTCCCGGTCGACGGCCCTTAATATCAGGCGTCTCTTTTTGAATCTTCAGCTGCCGGAGGATAATGAGGGTCAGAGGGCAATTCTCTCATTGGACGCTGCCAAAGCTTTTGACAGCGTCGAATGGCCCTATTTATGGGAGGTCCTGGGTCATTTTGGTCTTGGGGACACCTTTGTCAGCTGGGTGCGTTTGTTATATGCTGCCCCCACGGGCAGGCTCTGGGTGAATGGGGATCTTACAGATCCTTTTCCTCTGTTTAGGGGCACGAGGCAGGGGTGTCCTTTATCGCCCCTGCTTTTTGCCTTAGCCCTTGAGCCACTGGCAGCTGCGATTAGATTGTCCCCTTCAGTATCTGGCTTTATGAGAGGTCCGTGTGAGGAAAAGATTTCCCTTTATGCGGACGATACGTTGTTGTATTTGGGGATGCAGATAAGTCTCTGACGGCGGCTATGGAGTTGATTAAACACTTTGGTTCTTTATCAGGCTTTTCAATAAATTGGAACAAATCTGTCCTCATGCCTGTGGATGGCTCATTTGTTTCATTGCCGGAGGCTGCTGGTTCTTTGAAAGTGGTCTCATCCTTTAAATATTTGGGTGTTCAGGTGTCGGCCAGCCCCCAGAAATATTTGGAGGAAAATCTCCTACCCCTTTTTAAGAAGTTGCAGACAACCTGTAACACCTGGTGTAAACTCCCATTATCCGTTATAGGTAGGATGAATTTGATTAAGATGGTGTGGGGCCCCCAACTATTATATATTATGCATAACTCCCCTCAATGGATTCCCCGTAGATGGTTTGCTCGGCTAGATACATTATTTAGGTCATTAATTTGGAAGAAAAAAGCGGCCCGTATCCGACTTTCTACATTACAATTTGGCAAAGATCAGGGAGGAGCGGCAGTTCCTAATCCTAAATTCTATTTTTTAGCCTCCCAACTACAGCACCTATGTGGAATGGGGCATTTTGAGGGAGGTGACTCTATTGCTACTCTATTACGTATGGGGTCTCCGGATGCCTCGGTTCTGGCATGCCTGGAGGCGGGATTTCCACACCTGCCACAGTCAGCGCCTACCGTAAGTCTGCTTAAGAAACTCTGGTCCTTGGTGAGATCTAATTTGAATATTGTTGGTTTCCTGGCGGAAACCCCTCTTTGGGACAATCCTAGTTTGGCAGAAGTGTGTAAGTTGGACGATTTTTCACTCTGGAGACAGGCTGGTATTCGCAATATTGCCTAACTTTACCGACAAGACTTACTTAAATCCTTTCAGAATTTGCAAGATGAGTTTAATCTTCCCAGGTCTCAGTTCTATAAGTACTTGCAGCTCCGGCATGCTTTACAGGCCCAGGGTCGGATTTCAATGCTCCGTTTGTCTAATCATCGCCTTATACGAGATGTATTTTTGGCAGGGACAGGGAAGGCCTAATTTCTCATGTATACTCTTCCCTTCTATCGACCATTCAGGACTCAACGACTTTACCATGTAGAAGAGGATGGACGGAGGACCTAGGTGACATTAATGGGGAAACTTGGGATGTGTGTTTACAGGCAGGACCTCTTACGTCAGTTTCGCAGTCTCACAGGCTATCTCACTTGTTTCTGCTACATAGGGCATATCGCACACCTATTCAATTATTCCGTTGGGGTAGGAGGGATTCTTCTCTATGTCCCAAACATTGTGGGGAGGAGGGTTCACTTACGCTGTCCCAAGCTGCATCGGTTCTGGGGAAACGTCACAGAGATTATTTCCTCTGTTTTTCAAGTTAGTGTCCCGTTGGACCCCCTGATATGTGTATTGGGTGCAGTGGAAGAGGAGGTTTACCCCCATCCAGTTAATGTTGCTGTGATTAGGCTTCTATATATAGCGAGAAAACTCATAGCTAGATTTTGGTTGTCCCCACATGCTCCGACTAGGAAACAGTGGATTGAACAAGCTAATTTTGTTATTATAAGAGAGCATTATACCTATCAACATAGAAATGCTGCCCGGAAATGTAATTCTATTTGGGGGCCCTGGATGGAAACCCCGGAACTGGCACCTCCGCAATTGATTATGTCACGATTATTACAGATGTAGGCTGCGTAACTTTTCTAATGGCGAAAATGGGCTTTGCTGTTGTATTTGTGTATTGTTTGTGACGTATATATTAAGGCCCTGTACCTTACTTATTGGTGGGAATGGGTATTGACTCTGTGGGTGGACTGTGGGTGGAAACATTTTGGTTGTGGCCCATTGGCCTCATAGGTAGTCATGCTGGGAGGTGAGCTGCGTCCACCTGCCCAGCATGGTCTTATTGTTGTTAATGTCCTTAGGTGCCTTGTATAATATCATATGGACTGTGCATATGTCATCCGAAATTTCTTTTTTTTTGTATGATCTTTCTAATATGTGTCTGTATGTTATGTATATATTTGTTTCTTTTTTTTTTCCCGTTCTCCTATTGGCACAATAAACCATTTTTCTGATTTAAAAAAATAAAATAAAAAATTAAGATTGTTTCCATAAGTAGAAGTTAGAGTTGGGCTAACGGTTCGTGCCGAGCATGACTTTGGGCTAAACATTGATGAACACCCGAATTATTGGGGCCTTTGACCGTTTGTTCGGCCCGCCGAATGACCACGATGCACGGAACTGCTTCACAGTGCATTGAAAGCCCTGATTGGCTGAAACAATCACTTTTTCCTAACAGAGCACAGAGCACTGTCAGAGCTATGACTGGCGAAAGTAATGATGACTCTATTCAATCATGGCTCATTGCTCTTAGTCCCGCTCCACACTATAAAAATGTTCTCCGAGAGAGATATAACAGGGTTCTGTTGATCACAGAAGCACACAAATTTAATAAGTAGGGACTCCTCTGATGGAATTATAGATAAATCTGAAGAACCTTTTCTCAAACATCATTTCTATCACAGACCATATTTTTATAATTTGCCAAAAATTCATAAAGATCTAATACATCCACTTGGTAGACCTATTGTAGCCGCCATGGAGAGCATCACCAGCTATTTCTCCATATATATAGTCCACTCCATTAGCCCAGATTAATTTCCAGTTATATTTCTCCATATACATCGATCGTTGCTTACAGCCTCTAGCCCAAAATTTACCTTCTTATATAAAAGATAGTATACATCTTTTGAAAACCCTTAAAAATCACTCCTGGGAACCATCCTATATATGGCTCTCTTTGAATGTAGCCTTGTTGTATTCCTATATACCCCATGATGTAGGCATGAGAGCTGTGCAACAATTCCTAATGACTGCCCCATGTTAAACTCCATTCAGGCCCATTTCATCTTGGAAGCCACCAACTTTTGTTCTACTTACAGACCCATGGCATAGCAATAGGGGCCAATTTTACCTCAAAATATGCCAATCTCACCATGGGACTGTGGGAGAATCGCTGCATTTGGCACAATAACCCTTTCTCCTCATACCTAGTCTTTTACAGTCAATATATTGATGATGTAATTATCATTTGGGATGGCCCTAAACCCCTGGTCTAACAATTTGTGCCACACTGCAATGCCAATGATATGGGTTTGTCGCTTACCTCAGTCTGTGACGATAACTCCTTCTGGATTTGACACTTAGCCACGACAATGGGACCATATATGCACAAAATTACAACAAACCCCCCACTGGAAACTCTTACTTACACTACAAAAGCTGTCAACATCCACGATGGATCAGCAATATCCCTAAAAGCCAATATTGTCACCTCAAACCTAATTATACCAGAGAAGAAGATTTTGACACACATGGTCAACTACTTATACAAAAATTCTTAGAGAAATGTTACCCTTCCACCCTTATAGATAACGCTTTCACCTTTTATAAACAAAATGATAATACAGCAGATAGACACGCAAAAACTACCTTACACAACCGATATGGTTCACGACAAATTTCCATACCAAATTCAGAAGCATGGAGCGTATTTTCCAAAAACATTGGTCCATTTTACAAGAGGATCCACATCTCAAATGAACCATTACAGCTCAACCCTCCTACAGACATGCTAGAAACCTAAAAACTTGAATTGCACCTAATAAAATTAAACCAGCATCATCCACTGTCAGTGTCCCATTAAGGTTTTTAACATTCGAGGCATGTATCAATACCGTAAGGCCCTGTTTCTTTTTTTTATTTTATTATTATTTTATTTATATCGAGGGAATTAGTCCACAAGGATTACAAACAAAGAAAATATAACAATTTAAATAGATAATAATGATATTGCTCATGCACCTACATGGATAACATAAACTTAACAGTTGTATTTATTTTCCATTTTCCTAGGGAAGTGAGAAAAAAAAATAAAAAATATATACATATATATATATATATACATACACATATACATACATACACATATATACACATACACATATATATATATATATATATATATACACATACATACATACACATACATACACATACACACACACTAAAAAAAAAAGGGAGAAAAATAAAATAAAAATAAATAAAAATAAAAATAAAAAAGAAAGGGAGTGAGGAATATAAAGGGGGAAAAAGAAGGGAAGGGGTTTGCAGGCATGGAAGTTTAAGTATCAGTCCTTCAATACAATATTGTCCTGGTTCACTTCCCAGGTGTCATTTATGGAGCATGGTTCATATGATTCATATGAACCCACGAATGGTATGTATGGAACGATCAGTTTGGCGTAGCGGACTCTCTGAGGCGTTGGCCCTCTATTGAGTACCTGAATATATTCCAGGGTTGCCAGGTATCTTTGTAATTCTCTTGTCGTTTTTGTCCAGGGAGGACCAAATCCTCTAACCGACCGATTTCGTCAACCCTCCGAAGCCAAGAGGCTATAGACGGAGGATGCGGTGACTTCCAGTTGAGTGGAATACAGTGTTTGGCTGCGTCGAGAAGGTGACGGATAATTGATTTTTCATAAACTCGCATAGGGATATCAGTTACATGTAAAAGAAAAAAGGCCGGGTCTTCCGGGATCGTACAATCCGTGAATTGTTGTACAATTCCACGAACCCCCTCCCAGAACCCCCTAATACGGGGGCATGACCAAAATATATGTAAAAGAGTACCCCTATTATTCTGGCACCTCCAACAAAGATCTGAGGTGTTATCAATACAGCATACATCAGAGATAATGTATGGGCAATCGTCCCAGTCTTTGAGCAAAGCTCTTCTATAGTCGTAAGTGGGTATTGCAAAACGTCAGGGGGGGGTGGGATGGTCTTAAGAAAATGACTTAACTGCAAAGCTCTCATAAAGTTTAAACTGACCGTTAGGGTCCACCAGCTCAGAATACGTCCTCCATCTACCCAAAATACTAAAATGAGACGCCTGGTGAACTCCTGCTTCCCGTAGTTTGCGAAAAATCCTATCATGTAGGCCTGGTCCAAATTGGGGATGACCTATCACAGGTCTCATTGGAGATTCGCGCGTCGAGAAGGGGGGTCCCGATAACAGGCGCGCACACTCTCCAACCGTATTACCTATTAGTGGGTGTTGCTTAACTTTATGTGGTAAGGCTGTATAACACCAGGGAGCTCTGATAAGAGGGATTTCACTCTGGTCTTGTTCCAGCTGCGTCCACAGTTTGATGTCCTTATGCCTATTCCAGTCGAGAAGCCTACTAAGGTGGCATGCTTGATAATAGACGCATATCTGGTAATGCCAACCCCCCGTGTGATTTAGGTAGTGAAAGTGTCGCCCTACTCAGTCGTGGGTGTTTTCCTGACCATAGGAAACGAGTAAAAATAAAATGAATTTGTTTAAAGAAATTCCTAGGAATATGAATTGGAAGGGCCTGCATATGATAAAGAAGTTTAGGGAGCACTGCCATTTTAAGAATATTACAGCGGCCCAGCCAGGAGTGAAGACCACTACTCCATTGGTCCAGCGACTGTTGAATTGTCTTCAAAAGAGGTGGGAAGTTTAACTTAAAAACTTGGGAAAAGGACGTAGGTATATGAATACCAAGATACAACAAAGCCGTATCTGTCCATTTCAGGTGAAAGCTATCTCTAAGTCTAATAAGTTGAGTAGGTGGAATCCCTATGCCCATTGCCTCTGATTTATTATAGTTGATCTTAAAATTAGAAAGCTGACCATATAATTCAAATTCGTGTAACAGATTTGGCAGGGAGGTCATAGGGTTTGTAAGGGTGAACATCAGATCATCAGCGTAGGCACAGATTTTATATTGCCTTTCGTTCACTCCTATACCTGTAATATTTGGATTCAGTCGGATGTGGCACAAGAAGGGTTCCAGAGAGAGTGCAAACAGGAGGGGTGATAAGGGACAGCCCTGTCTAGTGCCGTTGGTAACTGTGAAGGTCTCTGAGAGAACCCCATTAGCTCTAACACTGGCTGTAGGTTCAGATCCGAGTTGTCTAGTCGGGGTTGCTTTATGGGAAGTCTCTAAATTATGTAACTTAATAAGTAACATATCCAATTGTGCTGTCCGCAAATGCTTTAGTCTTGCGCCGTGTTTAATAAGGACTCCTCTTATAACGGCCTTATGGGCCTCCCATACTACCCCTGCGTCACTATCTGGTGTTGCATTAGTGTCAAAATAATACCCAATTTCTCTGACCACATCAGCTAAAACCTCGGCATCTTGTAACAGGCTTTCATTAAGTTTCCACTGCAATTTTTGTCTCGTACGTGCCCGTGATAAAACATATCGTATACTGATCGGGGCATGGTCAGACCATGTAATTAATCCGATCAAGGTATCTTCCACTGCATGTAGCTGACCATGCGGAACTAAGAAATAATCAATCCGTGAGTACGTTTGATGTGGTTTTGAAAAAAAAGTATAGTCCCGCTCACCCGGGTGGAAAAGACGCCAAACGTCTATCAGCTGTGCGTAGTGAAACGTCGATCCAATTCGTCTACGCATGTCACGCGGTGTCGACGATGTTCCTGAGGAGGTATCTTCCATCGGCAATAAAGGTATATTCAAATCACCCCCTACTATAAGGTGTCCATCATAAAAATGTAAAAGTCGCCCTATCTGTTTCCTCAAAAATACGTCCTGATGATTATTAGGTGCGTATAGGTTCGCGAGGTTTCTTCTCCAATCTGTCCCTTCAAGAACAGAAATTGTCCTTCACTATCTATCTGAGAATCTATAAACTTCCATGGCACTCTATTAGAGATAAGTATAGATACTCCTCGGGATTTAGTTTCAGTGTAATTAGAGTGGAAAGTTTCCGGGTAGTGCCTGTTTTTAAGTAGTGGAAGATTATCTCCTCTGAAATGTGTTTCCTGCACTAAGACAATGTCCGCTTTGGCTCGACGCATGTCATGTAGCAACATTCGTCGTTTTTCAGGTGAGTTAAGACCTTTAACGTTTAAAGAAAAGATATTAAGTGAATCCATGTCTGCAAAAGAATAAGGTGTGGGTGAAGAAAGAAAAAGATAAATGGGGTAGTGAGATAAAAAAAAAAAAAAAAGAAAAGGGGGAAGCTAACGCAAAAGAGCGTAGCTTTAAGTGTACTAAATATAGGCTAACTAGCTAGTACGCTCTCCGGATACTATTCCGGGTATCGAGCGCGACCTAATTGGGATAGTCTATAGGAGGGGCCAGAACTTACATTCCTGGCGCCCCCCCACCCCAGGTAAATCTATATGTAAATAACAACAGAAAGTAGGACCGTCGAGAAAGATAATACAAATAATATAGATACAGTGCAGCGTTTAGCTGTAAGGGGTACAATCTAATAAAGCAATTCAAACAGGCATTGCAATGATCAGATGCACAGTATTTATAATAACCAAAAAGAAAAAAGAAAATAGCTAGAATACAAAAAAACATTTACAGTTGAGATCTCAGTCGTGTTCCTATCCCGTGAGAGACAAGACCTATATATTCCTGATCAACAAACCCTCTCGTCCCCAACCCCTTCCTTTTTAAAAATTATTCAAAGGAAAAGAAAAAAAAAAAAAAGAAGAAAAAAAAAATAGGGGTGTAGATTGGGGGGGGGGGGTGGTTAATCGATATTCATTATACAAACTTGACCTTACAGGTTCCTGGGAGGTCAAAAAAAAAAAAAGGAGAGGTCTTGTCTCCACGGGATCCAACATTAGTCAAGATCATAGTGATATACCCAAAACCAGTTCCATAATATTAAGTTAATGCCCACATTTCCTCCCTTCCACCCACCCCGGACCTTCCCCCTCTAGGGGTACACATCCTCTTCTACTGTATTATTGAACTCTCCCTCCTAATTACACGTCTATCCTCTTCATCCCCCCTCTTCTCTCTCTGGATATACTAAAACTTGTAGACCGCCAGGTGAGCCCGCAGGTTCCAGCTGCTCGAAAGGGGAAAGGGAGAGAAAAAAAAAAAAGAGAAAAAAAAGGAAGGAGGGGGTTAGTGAGCACGCTATAGGATGGTATCCCAGGTGTCTCAAGCTGCTAGATCTCTATCGGCTGCAACTTCTCATCCAAAGTCCAATAAGATCAGTCAGTCAAGGCAGCACAACATTAAAAAGCTTGGTCCATGGGTTAAACCATAGGGATAAATCATACCCCTCCCCCCAAAAAAAGAAAAGGGGCAAAGGAGAGGCAGGGGCAGGGCAGTAAAGAGCAATATGGGGCATTTCAATACAGTACAAGTTCCGGTAGAGTCTTATTGGACTCAGTTCCTTCAGACTGGGCACTGAAGTGACAGGGAACAGCAAGCGGCTCAGGGCCTATTCACGTGCAGGCTCCTCCAAGGTAGGTTGCTGCTGACGTCTGCCCCTCTCCCTTCGAGGTGGTGGGGGACCATATCGGGTTGAGGCGCCCGATCTGCCGGCTTGCTGCGGAAGAATCTGTAACCAGTCAGGGACCTGGATTGGGTCTGCACCCATAAAGACAAAAAGCCCTGGCAGGTCTGCCACAGTCTGCAGCGTATAGGCTCCCTGCTCTCCTCGAAAAGTTACTGAGAAGGGGTAACCCCAGCGATAGGACAGGCCCTTCTGTTTGGCCAGGTCTAGTAAAGGGCGTAGAAGGGCTCGGCGTCTTAAAGTGGCTCTGGATAGATCCGGTAAAATCCTGACTTTGGACCCCCTTATTTCCACATCTCCATGGTCCCAGGCCATCCGTAGAATTGTCTCCTTCTGGGCATACCGATGTAAGCGGCAAATAACATCCCGCGGTCTTGTTGAGTCTGCTGATCTTGGACCTAAGGCTCTGTGGGCCCTATCCAGTATGATGTCTGCCTCCGGTTCAGCAAGAACTGTCCGGAAGATCTCCCGTACGACTTCAGAGACATTCTCTGCCGCATCTGCCTCTGGAATACCGCGGAGGCGGAGATTATTACGGCGGCTCCTGTCTTCCATTTCTTCTATGTGAAGCTGGAGTGATGTCGCCGTATCTCTATGGAGGTCCCGGGACCTCTCCAATGCTGCCACACGATTTTCTAAGGAGGTCACTGACACCTCTCCAACTGTCATCCGCTCTGATAGGGTGGACACCTCGCCCCTTACTTCTAGTATGTCCCTCCGATGGGTCTCTTCTAATCGAAGGATTAAAGCTTCAATAGCTGTCTGAGTAGGGAGAGCCTGAAGCATCTCCCTGATATCCTGGTCGAGCGCAGCCACACCCGGGGGTCTCGGGGGGGAGGCCATAGGTTGATAGGGGGGTAAGAGGATAGGACTATCCAGCTGTTCAGAGGTGCCAGAGGCTGCCTCGGTGGCTTTTTTGTTTTGTTTTTTTGCAGTCTCACAAGTGGTGCCGCGTAGCGCTGCTGTTTTTACTCTGGAAGAGATCTCTTGCTGAACTTTAAAGTATCGTTGTATGTCTCCCGCTTTCTTAGTGGAAAGGGCTCCCTTTGTCGTTGCTCTTGTATTGTACCTTTTAGAAGGGTGCATACCGGTTTAGAGATTTTAAGAACTCTAAAACCCTGGTGAATAGGGACGCCGATGAATAGGCCTTAGGCCTGTGCCACAATAAGATGACTGGCCCTGTTTCTGACGTGTTCACACATCACACATAGACAAAAAGAATTCCACTCGAAAAGGCCCAAAAAAATGCTCGTCTGTGTTTGTGGTATACTGTTTGTCTTGTCCATGTGGCCTATAGTAGGCTGCACAATAAGCACACTCTGCAATAGATTTTGGGAATAGGGGAGGCATTTAGTTTTTCATATACATATATGGCTAGATTCAAGAAGAAGTTACGTCAGCATATCTCGGGATACGCCGCGTAACTTCTAAGATGCTCTGGCGTATCTTTTTTCTGTATTCAGAAAACAAGGTACGCCGGGATTGAGCTAAGATATGAGCGGCGTAATTGTATTACGCCATCGTATCTTAGATGCATATTTATGCTGGCCACTAGGTGGCGCTTCCATTGATTTACACCTCAAATATGTAAATTAGCTAGATACGCCGATTCACGAACGTACGCCTGGCCGTCGCAGTAAAGATACGCCGTTTACATAAGGCGTTTTCAGGGGTAAAGATAAACCATCAAAAAGATGGCGCAGCCAATGTTAAGTATGGACGTCGGGACCGCGTTGAATTTTTTAAATTAAAAATAGCACCTGCAAAGAGGTGTGAAAGTCTGAGTGCTTTTACACTGGAGCGATGCGCATCTTTGGAGCAGTGCGGGAGCGCTCCTAAACCTCCTTGCCCATTGAAATTAATGGGCAGTAGTGCCAAATCGCCTGCAAAAGCGATTAGACAGCGTCGCTGCACGGGCAGTATTAACCCCTTCTTCGCCTGCTAGCATAGGTTAAAAGCTTTTTTTTTTTTTTCTTTTAAAGTGTATTTTGTGCGTGAACTCGAGAGAGGAGCCGGACTGCAGGAGTTGTGAGTAGGCAGACCCTCCCCCCAGAGGCAATCGCCATCCTTCTCCATGCCCCTGGTGGCAATGGCGGGTGTGAGGGGGGGCCTCCCACTCACCCCACCCTACCTGCTCCACTTGGGAGCCCAACTGGGGCCCAACAGGACCCCAACGGGGCAGAGGGACTCCCCCTATGAGAAAGTGAGGGGGTCTAGCCCACCCAGCCAGCCCCGTAGGTCCTTCGCCTCTCTTTATTTTAGGAGACCGCATGGCCAATGTGCGCGCGTGTTAAACCAATTTCGCATGCGTGCAAGTGTGGTGGTTTTTGTGAGGGGGGGTGGGCCTACTAAGCACAAGCGTACCTTGCATAGCACACCCACCGGGAGCCGGGCTGAGACCACCAAACTCAATTCACATGTAGCCGAGACCGGGATCCGAACCCTTGGCTGCAGAGGTGAATGGCTTGTCAGCGCAGTGCCAATCACGTTGAGCCACCACAGCTCCTACCCTGCTAGCTTTTACTTTAGTGTCAGTTTAATTTGTCAGGGCAGGTTTCCTGCAGTATATATCAGCGCATTACTGTACTTTTAACGCAGTATATATTAGTTACTGTACGTTTAACATAGTATATATCAGTGCATTGCTGCATGTTTAATTGCAGTATGTATCCATGCTGTACAGGCCGTTTAACGGAGTATATATCAGTGTGTTACTGCACGTTTAGCACAGTAAATATCAGTGCATTACTGTATGTTTAACGCAGTATATATCCATGCGTTACTGCACCATTTAACACAGTATATATCAGTACCTTTCTGTATGTTTAACGCAGTTTATATCGGTACATTACTGGACACCTAAAGTGGAAGTCCAGTGGGAGGTGCAGTGCACATATACAGTATATTCGTGCTATGCTTATAATGAAGACAAGCACAGGAGAAAAGAACTAAACATGGGGGGGGGGTTTCAGTGTAGCTGGAAGTACTCTGGGGTATTAGCTCACAGTCTACTATAATGATCACTATACACTGTATCGTCTCCCATTGCCGGACTGCTGTTCCGCCCTTACTTACAGGGCCACAAAGGCTGCTCTATATAGAGGTTTAAAATAGAGAGAATAGAGAGTACCGCGCTGAGGAGAGGAGAGGCTTTCAGCACCTGTACTATACTCTGCAATGCTGGGGGGGGGATGTGATCTTTACATTTGGATGAATTAGTGACAAACTGCTATTATTTGGTGCCAGGTAACAGTGACAATTCATATCTGGTGGCAGGATAGTGACAAGCTGAATCTGGTGGCAGGCCGCAGCAGTGAAAATCCACATATGGTGGCAGGTAACAGTGACAATCCACATCCGGTGGCAGGTAACATGGCAAGTGACAAGTTGAATCGGGTGGTAAGTGACAAGCTGAATCTGGTGGCAGGCAATGTGACCAGGTGCATCTTGTGGCAGGTGATGTGGCAAGAGACAAGCTGCATCTGGTGGCAAGGGACAATCCACATGTGGTGGCAGGTGACGTGGCAAGTTGCATCTAGTGGCAGGTGATGTGGCAAGTGACCAGCTGCATCTGGTGTCATGTGACATCACAAGCTGCATCTAGTGGCAAGTGACATGGCAAGTGACATGCTGCATATAGTGGCAAGTGACAAGCTGTATCTGGTGGTAGGCGACAGTGGCAAGTAACATGATCATGGCTTCCTCTGATTCTGATTCTACATTATGGTGAGTTGAACTATTTCATTCTATATTACAATGTAATAATAGAAATAATGCTCTTCCATCCTCCTGACACCATATCGACCATAGTGCCATGATGGTTGAAGCATCAACACCAGCAATTGCCCTGACAAATTGCACCCGAAACCTACAGGACAGAAACAATTCATGTGGTGCCCTAACGGGATAGCTCATTTCATAGATCATAGCCCCAAACAGAATCCTTTCACCTGTTTTAAATTATACATTTTATAAAAACCCTGAGTACAGATAAGATAGACATAACCACTAAGACCTTGTTTAAAAACAAATGCTTACATGGACCCGAGTCAAGTGGGGGAGATCTCAGAGCTCTATGTCCTCTTCACTATTCAACAGACTAAGCCCTCCTACCAAACAGCATGCGAATAAGAACTGGGTCGAGACTATAGAGGAGGAGGTATTGGTGCAGTGGTCAACCATGGTGCACAAAGGAATACTCAATACTTCCTTGATGAAAGTGAATTACAAGGTACTATCCAGATGGTACCTGGCCTGGGCAAGGCTGGCAAGATTGCACCCTGGCACTTCACCCCTTTTGCTTCAGAGGGTGCGGGCAAGAGGGTACTATTTTCCATGTTTGGTGGTCCTGTCCTAAGGTCCAGCGTTTTTGAATCAGAATAGTCACCCTGGTTTATTCAGTGACAGGACAAAACATACCAGAAAATCCTAAAACGGCATTGTTTGCAGAATTGCTGGACAAGATCCCTAGACATCTCCAAACGCATTTTTTTTTTCATTTTTCGAGTATGGAATCACTTGGCTTATTTTATTCTCTTACCTCAATATATAAATTCAGTATGTTTTGACTTATTGTAAAACCCTGTAGTTAATTAGAGATTACAATTTCTACATACTTATGTGCCAAGGCAAATATTAACTGATGATGCACGGTATAATCATTTCTCAATAATATTCAAATTAGGCAAATTTCTCTGTAGCTGGATCTGGTTTACATGATAACAATTAAACAAAAAAGGTGTCACATAATGATAAAACAATGAGAATGATTATATGAAATAACATTTTCATTTTGTAAGCTCACAAGGCTTTCAAAATGTAAACCAGGGGTGTAGATAAGGGAGAGATACGGGGTTCAACCCCCCTAACATTATCTATGGCTCCATAGGTAGCACTAACACTGGGGGGTTGATTTACCAAAATTGTAGAGTGAAAAACCTGGTGCAGCTCTGCATAGAAACCCATCAGCTTCCAGTTTTATTTGTTAAAGCATAATTGAACATGCTGATGTTAGAAGCTGATTGGCTGCCATACACAGCTGCTCCTGCTCAACCCCTGGGTGTCAGCTAAAGCATTGCAACAATAACTCCAGCCTCATCCAAAAATTAACAAAGGAAGGGAGTCACCGCTCCAGGTGGGTCTTGTAGACAATTAAGGAACCTCTCAGGAAACCAAGGTGCTGGCAATGCACGAAGCAAATGTAGAAAATGGGAAAGGGATGGATAGCCGCACTCCAAGGAAACTTCAATCAAGTTGTCTTTATTGGTAAAACAAAACACAGCCACAGGAAAGGACAGCCAACGCGTTTCACACTATATCAGTGCTTAGTCATGGCTAAGCATTGATGTATTGTGAAACACGTTGGCTGTGCTTTCCTGTGGCTGTGTTTTGTTTTGCATGCCCATTTTTTACCAATAAAGACAACTTGATTGAAGTTTCCTTGGAGTGTGGCTATCCATCCCTTTCCCATTTTCTACACAACTCCCGCCTCCTGCTAGAACTCAGAGACAGGCAGCAGCAGTTCAGAAATAGGGAAGATTTATTTAGTTCCTCCTTGGCTCCAGTCACATGACACAGCTAAGGGATTCTGTATTGCCTGGTTTGGTGAGTAGATTTTATGGAGGCACATTAGTTGGTAATAGATCTGTACTGGTGGTGAAGCTGTGCTGGTGAGGTGGAGATCTGTACTGATGTGAAATGTTCCGAGGGGTAGCTGTACTGGTGGTGTGTGGGATCTGTACTTGGGAGGAGCTACACTGGGTGGATCTGCAATAAGCGTTTATTGATTGCTTTGCGCAAAAGTTATAGCCTCTACAAAATAGGGGATAGTTTTATGGAATTTTTATTAATTTTTTTTTTTACTAGTAATGGCAGCGCTCTGCGATTTTTATCAGTACTGCGACCTTATGGCGGACACATCGGACACTTTTAAAACATTTTTGGGACCATTGGCATTTTTATAGCGATCAGTGCTATAAAAATTCATTGATTACTGTAAAAATGTCACTGGCAGGGAAGGGGTTAACACTAGGGGCGATCAAGGGGTTAATTATGTTCCCTATATTGTGTTCTAATGAAGGGGGTGGGACTGACTAGGGGAAATTACATTTGTATGAACATACGATCAGTAATTTCTCCCCCCTGAAAGAACCTGAAGCTGTGTGTTTACACACAGCTCCTGGTTCTCGCTCTGTCACAAGCGATCGCAGGTGTCCAGCGTTGAACGCACCCGCCAGGCACTCGCATCAGCACCAGGGCGAGCAGGGGGCACACGCGCGCCCCTAGTGGCGGCAAAGCAAAATCATGTTATATTAAGTGATTTTGTGCAGCCAAGCCGACCTGCCGCCATAAAACGGCGGTGGGCGGTCGGCAAGAGGTTCCTATTGGGCTGGGGCCCATGGGCTTGAGCCCAGTCAAGCCCAATGGTAAGTCCGGCCTAGCCTGCCACTGTCAGTTTAGAGCAGGGATTTCCAAACTACTGCACTCCAGCTGGTGAGGAACTAAGCATCCCATGAGGCATTATAAAACTCTGACATTCACAGACATGACTATGCATGATGGGAATTTTAGTTCCTGAACTACTGAAAGGCCATAGTTTGGAGACACCTGGTTTAGCGTAACAAGGGGATATCCAAGCAAGGCCCATGTGTACCCTATCAAATGCTTCCTCTGCATCTATAGAGAGCAATAACAAGGGATGATTTTGAGATCTGGCCATGTAATTGATGTTGTTATGGTGTTATTTTTGGATTTGTGTTTGGACATGAATACCCTGGGATCCTTGAGTATAGTGTAGATAGTACAGTATTTTTTTTTAGTTTTGGTTCGGAGTTCCCCTTAATATTTATACCAAACCTAAAGGGCCTGGTAATAGACTGGGGGAAACCATGCCGTTTTTTTTCAATTGCTTTTATCTGTATTGCCGGGACCCGACAATTCATTACAGCCGCACATTTTTATTAACCTTTAGAAATGTAATTTTGTGCAGGGACTGTCCAAACACGGTAAAAATGTGCCACTTTACAGGCATACTATAGACACCCCCCCCCCCAGGTATGAAATTTAAAGGAATATTTCACTTTTATTGTTTCACCTTAAGCATTTTTAAAATAACTGCTCCCCCCCCAAAAAAAGGCAGTTTTTAAAACAGTTTTTTTTGCATTGATACATGTCCCCTGGGGCAGGACCCAGGTCTCCAAACACTTTATATGACAATAACTTGCATATAAGCCTTTAAAATTAGCACTTTTGATTGTTCATGTTCGTGTCCCAAAGACTTTAATGGTGTTTGCGTGTTTGAACAATTTTTTTGCCTGTTCGCATGTTCTGCTGCGAACCAAACCGGGGGAATGTTTGGCTCATCCCTAGTGTTGCGTTATTCACTCTCTCTCCCCCACACCCTGCTGACGTCACACACCAGTCGGCGTCCTCATAGCATGGAGCTCTGCCAGCCAGCCCCGAACCATAAGATCTACGGCCGGGACTCCTTCCGTCTGAAACCGCAGCGTTTCAGCCTGGTCATCCCTCAGCTCCAGACGACATCTGTTTACAGGATCCAGACTCAGCAGGCTCATCCATTCTTTGGGGCACTTGTTATTCATAGCTTTTATGTAAGTGTGGAAACACAAGTTGCTGCTTTTATTAGACATGTGCACTCAGAGGCGCTTTCTTTTTGTTTTTCTTGTCTGTTTCCATTGAAAGCTTGCCCTTAGTGCCTATATACAGTGGGGGTCGAAAGTTTTGGCACCCCAGGTAAAAATTTGTATTAATGTGCATAACGAAGCCAAGGCAAGATGGAAAAATCTCCAAAAGGCATCAAATTACAGATTAGTCATTCTTATAATATGTCAAAAAAAGTTAGATTTAATTTCCATCATTTACATTTTTTTTAAATGACAGAAAACAAAAAAAATGGCGTCTGCAACATTTTGGGCACCCTGCAGAGTTAATATCTAATTATTATTATTATTATTATTATTATTATTATTATTATTATTATTATTATTATTATAAGAATGTCTAATCTGTAAGTTGATGCCTTTTGGAGATTTTTCCATCTGTCCTTGGCTTCGTAATGCACATTAATACAAATTTTTACCTGGGGTGCCCAAACTTTCAATCCCCACTGTATATCACCTCCTAGATGTGATAACACATTAAAAGACTGCTTCTCTCATGGACATTCCTATTCATAGTTAAAAATGGACTAATTTATCTGTCATTTTATTTTATTGGTAGTTCAGTTTTATCCTTGAATCTTAAATTTCTGAGCGCTGGCATTATTTGTATGTAGTTATTCACTTTAATGTCATCACAGAGGACAAGGGGGAAAAAAAGAATCTCCAAATACGGAAAGCTTTCTTCAGAGTCAGGTCTCGTATACACAACCGTTTTCCTTGACAAAATCCATTAAGAAACTTGGTGGCAGAGCTTTTTTGCCCGAAGAAAACGGTCAAGTGTATGTTTTTTGTCGAAAACTATCGTGGTTCTCGACGATAAAAAAAGAGATCAAGTTCTCTTTTTTCTCATCGGGAGTCTCAATTTCCTCGTCGTGTTTCTCGTTGGGCTGGTTTACAACGAGAAACACGTTCGTGTGTATTCTTAGAAACCCGCGCATGCTCAGAATAAAGTATGAGACAGGAGCGCACCTTCGGTAAAAGTATCGTTCGTAATGGAGATAGCACATTTGTCACACTGTAACAGACTGAAAAGCGGAAATCGTCTCTTACCAAACTTTTACTTAACACGCAGTAACATGAGATTAGCAAAAGCAAAAGCAGCCCCAAGGGTTGTGCCATAGGAATCGATCTTCCCCTTTATGCCATCGTACGTGTTGTACGTCACCGCGTTTGAGAACGACAACATTTTGTCTTGACAGTGTGTATGCAAGGAAAGCTTAACAAGATTCTCGACAAGCCTGACAAGGAACTCGTCGAGGAAAACGATGTTTCTTTTCATATGACGTCCTGTCACTTAAAGCCGCTAGGGGGGGCGCGTGCGCCCGTCTCGTTACTGAGAACACAGTGCGCGTGTCCGGCGGCCGCGATGGCCGCCGGGCACCCGCAATTGCCCAGTAACTGAGCAGGGACGTGGAGCTCTGTGTGTAAATACAGAGCTCCACGTCCTGTCACGGAGAGAGGAGACCGATCTGTGTCCCTTGTACATAGGGACACAATCGGTCACCTCCCCCAGTCACCCCCCTCCCCCTACAGTTAGAACACTACCGTGTTTCCCCGAAAATAAGACCGGGTCTTATATTAATTTTGGCTACAAAAATCACACTAGGGCTTATTTTCAGGGGATGTCTTATTTATTTACAGTATGTACAATAATCTACATTTATTCAAATACAGTCATGTCATCATGACGATCTTAGAGTGGTTGTAACCCCAAAAAGAAAAAAATATATCCCGATCCTTTAAAGCATGATAGCCAGCACAGTGACCCGCCGTAGCTCTTCTTCTCCACTCTGAGCACTGCAAAGCAAGGGGCCGCTGACGTTGGAAAGAAGAAGATCTCCAGCCGGTCACATCCAGCGGTACTGTAAGTAAGGTATTTTCCAAAACAAAGTTAGAAAAGGAGACACACTGCACATTATATAATCTTTTTACAAAACGGATTACATGTTTTTACGATGACTTTAACTAGGGCTTATTTTCGGGGTAGGGCTTATGTCGCAGCCATTCCCGAAAATAACGCTAGGTCTTATTTTCAGGGTAGGGCTTATTTTTTGGAGAAAAATGGTACTTAGGACGCACATTTAACCCCTTCCCCACCCCCTAGTGGTTAACCCCTTCCCTGCCAGTCACATTTATACAGTAATCAATGCATATTTATAGCATTCAAAAATGTGTCAAAATTGTCCGATGTGTCCGCTATAATGTCGCAGTCCTGAAAAAAATCGCAGATCGCCGCCATTACTAGTAAAAAATAAATTTTAAAAAATCATAATTATGTCCCCTATTTTGTGGGCAATATATAACTTTTGCGCACACCAGTCACTATACGGTTATTGCGTTTTTTTTTTTTTTTTTTACCAAAAATATGTAGAAGAATATGTATCGGCCTAAACTGAGATATTTTTTATTTATTTTTTTAAATGGGAATTTTATTATAGCAAAAAGCAAAAAATATTGTGTTTCTTTTCAAAATTTACACACTTTTTTTGTTTATAGCCCAAAAAATAAAAAACACATGGGCGATCAAATACCACCAAAAGAAAGCTCTATTTGTGGGGAAAAAAAGGCGTCAATTTTGTTTGGGAGCCACGTCGCACGACCGCGCAATTGTCAGTTAAAGCGACGCAGTGCCAGAAGCTAAAATTTCGTCTGGGCAGAAAGGGGGTGTAGGTGCACAGTAGGCAAGTGGTTAAAGAGGTTTTAAACCCTCATGTTTTTTTACCTTAAAGTGGATGTAAACCTGAATTTTTTTTTATGTCACAATGTAGAGAATAAGATTTCCTATCATCTGTGTCCAGTCTTGCCACACAGAGTTAATCCAGCTCTGAGCAATCCTCTTTTATTGTTCAGTGAAATAAAACGGACTTACAGAGAAAAACCTTAGTCCGTTCCTCCTCCATGCTTGGAGTGACAGGTTATTTACATATCTCATGCACTAGCCTGAGACAGAGGCACCTCCTGTGTAAAAAGTTCACAATTCAAATCCCCCTCCCTCTCCCCTCCCCTCCAGCTCTCCCAGGATTGGTATGATATCGCACCGCATTTGGACCAAACACGCACAGGTCCCTTTTTTTGGTCCACACCAGAATCTGATTCATGTCCTAACTGTCAGTTCGCAGTGCGATGTGCGAGCTGAAATGGGGGTGTCGTTAACATTGTATGACACTCCCCAGCAGTTCGTATTTGGCAGTGTGAACTACCGTGCGAGTCAGGGTGCGATGTGGGAATCCGCAGTGGATTTGCAGGGTTCCTGAATCGCACCAGTGTGAACCCAGCCTCAAAGCATAAAGCCTACAAATGTCACCTGACTGCTCCCACCAAGGCTCGTTTTACACTGGTGCAATTTGGGAACCCAATGAATCCACTGCGGGTTTCCACATCGCACCCAACTGCTATATGCGAACTCCTGGGGAGTGTCATACAATGTTAATGACACCACTATTTCAGCTTGCATATCGCACTGCAAACTGACAGTTCAGGCAAAAAAAGGGTCCTGTGTGTGTTTGGTCCGAATGCGATGTGATTTCAGCCATACAGTTTGTTAGTGGACGGTGTCAGTGAGGTAGTGGTCGGTGTCGGTGGGCAGTGTCCGTGGGGTAGTGGATGGTGTCAGTGTTGTAGTGGTCGTGCCAGTGGGGTAGTGGATGGTGTCAGTGGGTAGTGGACGGTGTTAGTTGGGCAGTGGACGGAGTCAGTGGGGCAGTGGATGGTGTCAGTGGGGCAGTGGTCGGTGTCAGTGGGGCAGTGGTCAGTGGTCAGTGGGGCAGTGGTTGGTGTCAGTGGTCTTGGGGCTCTGGATCATGTCGGTATGGGTTTTGTTTTTTATTTTCAATTTCATTTTTTTATCTTTTTTTTTTTTACAGTTTTAATATGATTTTTTTTTTTTTTATCAGCCCTGTTGGGGGCGTTGGTGACATGACAGGGGTCTAAACAGAGACCCCTGACATCTCCCATTTGAGACAGAGAAAGGACAGAGGACAGATTCCCCAGTCCTTTTCTCTGCATTCAAGATGAATGGAGGGGAGACAGCAGCTCCCCTCCATTCATAAACTGAGCATAGTAACACACAGGTTACTCTGCTCAGTTATCACAGGACACAGAGCGATCGGTAACGAATGCTCTGTGTCCTATCCAGAAAAGAAAGGGGCCGGTAACCGTAATACTGGACCCTCTCCGCTCTCCATCCTGACATATTCCCCCCTCCGCCTCTCCCTCGCAGCCCGTGGGGGGGAGAGGGAAGCAAGCGGCTGTGGGGGACAAGCGGAAGAAGAAGACAGCGTGGACCGAGCACCGAATAACAGACCTGCCCACTGAATCTAGACTTTTTAGGGGTATCAAACAGCTAAAGGGGGTACATTTGACAGGTAAGGATACATGCAGGAATCCTTATAGATTAGCACTATGGCAGTAGTGTTATTAAAGGTAAGTTTATTACTAAAATCACAGTGTATGTGGGCATATCTGTTGTGCAGTGGTTACTGGTCTTCTTTCAAACTGATACACAGGTGCAGAGTAGTGCATCTGTGGGTTACCTGCACTGAGCCATAGACTTCTATTACCTGCGAGTTTGATGTGCTAAGAGTGGAGTGGGCTCTTTAGAGCCGAGTGGGCTGCCATCCACCCGCTCCGCTCATTGTGGCCCATGACCGGTTACCAAGTCGCTTAAGTGGCCCCTGCTCTTCAAAGGGTTGGGCACCCCTGGTTTACAATCACTTCAATGCCGCGTACACATGATCACTTTTCGGCATGAAAAAAAAAACGTTTTTAAAAATGTAATTTAAAATGATCGTGTGTGGGCTTCACATTGTTTTTCATCTTCTGAAAAACGACCAAAAAAAAATCGAACATGCTGGATTTTTTTACGTTGTTTTAAAAAATGTTGTTTTTCGGGTTGTAAAAAATGATCGGGTGTGGGCTAAAACGACGTTTTGAGACGGGAGCGCTCGTTCTGGTAAAACTACCATTCATAATGGAGTAAGCACATTCATCACGCTGTAACAGACAGCAGTCAGGTCAGTAGTCAGCGGATCTCACCATCTGCTGCGCCTACTACGCAGACTTATTCCATTTATTCCCAAAGAAGACGTAGCAGTTGTGGTGGGAACAGTTGTGAACTCCAGACTGGACTATGCAAATTCCCTTTACCTCGGACTCCCTAAGTACCAAATCACTCGGCTGCAAGTTGTTCAAGATATGCCCGCCAGACTTGTGACTGGGAAAAAAACATGGGAATCAATCTCACCTTCGTTGAGAACCCTTCATTGGTTTGCCAGTAAAAGACAGAATTTCTTTTAAAGCACTCTGTCTGACTCATAAGTGCATCCATGGGAAGGCGGCGCAATATCTATGCGAAAAAGATAGAAGCCCACAATCTCAATCGCGTTCTGCGATCTACCGACCAAAATTTGGTCAAGGTACCCAAAGTCAGATACAAGTCCAAAGGAGAAAGAAGGTTTGCCATTCAGGGTCCCAGACTATGGAAAGCTTTACCAACCAGCATTCGGTTGGAGGAAAACCACCTGATCTTCAGAAGATGGATTAAAACTCTGCTCTTTTGATGTCAAGAGAGACAGGAACAACGAGCGCCCAGAGGCGATTTAGTTCAAATGTGCCGCTCTATATACGTTTTTTCATTCATTCATTCATTTTACTAACAAGGAATCAGCTAAAAGCAGCCCCAAAAGCGAAAAGAACTTCCCCTTTAGAGTGCCGTTGTACGTCACGGGCGCTTTGTTCATGATTTTTCAAAAACGATGGTGTGTGGGCAACATCGTTTTTAATGATAAAGTTGGAAAAACTTTGTTTTTTTTTCATGATGAAAAACTTTGTTTTTTTTTTCATGCCAAAAAGTGATCGTGTGTACGTGGCATAAGTCTTGCTTAACACAATCTCTGAGGTTCTTGAAACTTGGTTCCAATATGGCGAGCCTTTCATTAATGCCAATAAAGTTTACCTTTCTCTTCGTAGTGTATATACTTTTGACAACACTAAGCTAAATTGTTGGTGGCAGTTAAACCAATAGCTATTCCTTTAGAGACTCATTAAAAACACATAAACCAAGAGGATTCTGAAACTGTGTCCAACCAGAATGGTTTATATCATTTTATATATTCTGGATTCATTAAGTGAATAGTGTAGCACATCATTTTACTGTAATCATTTCTGATAAATCTTTGTATTATATTTTTAGGTCAAATTAAGTTTTTTTCCTTCTCTTTCCATATGGTCATCTCTCAAGAGAGCAACTGTTCATGACCAACTCTTCTGTTTTATGTTTATCTCTAATTCTTAAAATATTTATTATTTTCAAACTCTAATTCACCATATGCTGTGTCATATGTTGTTAAAATTGTAATTCTTTATTGATATTAAACTTGCTGGATCTTTTCTATCTGAATGTAGAGATTTTGGAGTTTATGATTTTACTGTAATAAAAGTGTAAGAAGTTGGATGGTCTTAGGTAGCTCTATTTCTCTTGATGCATAGGTGATCCACATGATCCAGTTACTGCATAAAAATGTGAAGTGATTTAAAAATGTTAACACAAGTTTTTTTATTTATTTTTTATTTGCATTGACAATTGTTCACTATTGAGTTTTTACCACAAAAAAAATGGGAAAACTTATTGACTCCAGTAAAAGCCTAGGGTGTCCATCTGCATGCCTCACTTTGCCTCATTGTGTCCATGTGCATTCCTCACTGTGTCCATGTCTCACTGTGTCCATGCCTCACTGTGTCCATGCCTCACTGTGTCCATGCCTCACTGTGCCCATGTGCATGCCTCATTGTGCCCATGCCTCACTGTGTCCATGCCTCACTGTGTCCATGCCTCACTGTGCCCATGCCTCACTGTGCTCCACGGTCGTAGGTCCCCCAGACAACAAACTTTGCACACCTGTAGAGGAAGAGTGGGGCTACATGTGTGCCAAGTTTGGGGTACCGGGTCCCCAAAGTCCAGGAGATCAGGCGCAAAAAGGTGACTTGAGTATAAGCCGAGGGGGGCATTTTCAGCACAAAACAATGTGCTGAAAAACTCGGCTTATACTCAAGTAGTTAGTTGCATAAGCACCACTAGCATTTTGTGCCTCATTAAAGGAACACTAAAGGTTTGTTTTTTATTAGATCAATTGATTGCTGTAAGCTAGAGCATTTAAATATCACTTACCTCGTTTTTCCTTTTGACCTCCAAAATACAGTAATCCAGGTTTGAAAATGCCATTTCCTGTCTCTCCTCTTCTTGCTTTCCACCAGCATCTGAGCCGTTTTGCATGGTGGAAAGCAGAATGTGCTCACCCCCTCCTTATGACTACAGCCCTGCATGAAGATGCTCTCTCATCCCTCACAGGCATGGAGGCTAAGCCTTATGGGAACTGTAGTTTCCATTAGGCCATGATGCAGCAAGAATGAATGCGCACCGCAAACCAGGAAGTCAGTGAGAATAACGATTCAGGAGTGACGGAGGTGAATAAAGCAGCTCGATTTCAACAGGTATCAAACTAGTTCTAATGCAAAACATTACTTTTTACTTTATCAGCTACTGTCAGACTTTAATTTAAGAGGAACATGTTTTAGTCTTTACAACCCCTTTAACTTTCTGCACCTCATAATATAGGTCAGCCCTCAAAAATCCCACTTGCCTGCTTGCACTTTGCGTGTCGAATTTAGAGTGAGGAGCAGGGGTGGACCAAGATGACAGTTTCCTGGCTGATCACTTCTGGCAGAAGATGTGCGGCCATCAGAGTGGCCCGAAGTGGGGCTTCCTGTCCCCCCCCCCGCCCCCGGGCCTCTCTGTTGTCCTGTAAAAAAGTCTGCACCACTTTTGGCAGAAGCAATCAGCCAAGAAACAGTCAGAAGGATTGTACATTCAGAGGACACAGAGCGGGGATCACCCACTGAGACGTGGCTTGTATATGAATAGCTGGCCGATGTCAAACAAAGCCCCGCCTCCAGATAGGCATTGGACTAGTATGCTGTCTATTCGATTCCAGGAGGCGGGACTTCGTTTGACAAAGCGGCTATTTACTTTAAAGCCGCATCTCAGCAGGAAATCCCGCTCTGCTCCATTCGGATGCCGATCCTCACGATTCCTCCCTGGTGCATTTCTGGCCATGGATGACTGATGAGGCTGCACTTTTGGGCAATGAAAGTCTGCACATATGGGCAATCATGATGCTGCACTTATTGGCAATGAGAGGTTGCATAATACGCTGCATTGGTGGGCAATAGTATGCTGCACTGGTGGGCACCGATAGGCTGTCCTAATTGGCACTAGTATGCTGCACTGGTGGGAAATTGTATGCTGCACTGATGGACACAGACACGCTGCCCTGGTGGGCAATAATATGTTGCACTGATGGGCAATAATACGCTGCACTGATGGACAGATATGTTGCACTGATGGGCAATAATATGCTGCACTGATTGAATTTACTGATGGGGCTGCACTGATTGGCACCGATAAATGTGCACTGATGGACACTGATCGGCTGCACTGATGGGCACTGATCAGCTGCACTGATCAACTGCACTGATGGCTACTGATATGCTTTATGTTAAGATTGTTAAAGTTGTTGTTAATATTTATTTTTGGAACTTAATTCTGCATAAAACATTTAACAGTGTAACTTCATGAGATAATTTACGAGGGCGTGTTTAGGGGTGGACTTAGGGGCAGGGCAGTGTATGGGTTGGATTGGGTGGGGCAACTGATGGCAAGTATCTCTTAAGTCCTGGCTAGTGGCTCAGGACTTGAAATTGAGCCCTCAGTATCTATGTGATCAGTATTTTCTTATGCATTCAGATAGACCAGAGGTGGCAAACACAAGGCCCGCGGGCCGAATGCGGCCCTCCAGGCCATTTCATGTGGCCCTCGCACCTCTCCAGTCATCCTCCGGACCCTTACTTTCTGCTTTCAAGCAATGCATCCAACTTCTTCCCAGCAGCAGCATAAGGAAAGGGGGGTGCACTGTGATGTAAGGGAGAGTGGGGGACTCAACTTCTGATGGTGGGGGGGGCTCTTGATATCTAATGTAAGGGGAAGGGATGCGCTGAACATCTAATCTTACAGATACAACCGGCCCTTTTGAGGGCAACCATAATGCTGATGCGGCCCACGATGAAATTGAGTTTGACACCCCTGAGATAGACACTTGTTTTGAACGTAGTGCCATCATATAAGGATTTATGAATTATTTGTGACATTTGGCTCTGACTGAAATGTATATTCCTTCAACTGCTCTCTTAAAGTGGTTGTTTAGGGTTTTTTGTAACTTTTACCTACAGGTAAGCCTATAATAAGGCTTACCTGTAGGTATAAAGGATATCTCCTGAACCTGTACGGTTTAGCAGATATTCCCCCCGCAATGCGCCGCTGATTGCAGCGGCGCATGCGCAGCGGGGATCCTCAACTAAAGGGCCGGCAGCTGCAGCCCTTGCCGGTTTGAAGTCTCCCGCGTGCATGCTCGGCGTGGACCAGGTAAGTTCTCTTCACCTGGTTCCGAGGTAAGTATTTTTTCATAATGAGCTAGTATGCTTTAACTAATTTATGACAGGTATTGACATTCTGCTAGAGGTTTTATGTTATACCAATATTACATTAGAAGGATAGCCTATAAATGGTTTAATGATATGTATAGGCTTGTGTCCTGTCACTGACTGCTTTGAATGGAATGTAGTAATGTGTCACTGATTTGTGAATTTTGTAAAAATTAGGGTGATACTGTATTCAGTATGACCTCCTAATCCTTTATTTAGTGTCGAGTTTTAAGAAACCTCATTGTTGTCACAAAGACAGTTTAGAAAATTCTTGCATGAACATTCAGTTACGCAAATTGAACATTTGTATATTTTTTGCAATCGGCAGGGCTGTTAGAAATCATGGGCCCCATACAGCCTACCAAACAGGTCTCCCCTATATTAAAATAATATTTTCCCTAAAAGCACACTAAAATCACAAACACAAAATAACTTACAACATTCTAAATCTAAAAAATAAAACTGTATTGAGTTAATTAATTAAGCTCTGTGTGTGAATGAATTTGTGTGGTTCATTCAAATGGGTTCTGTGACTTGTACAGTGAGAACCAGTGTTATTTTATGTGGCTGCAGCTACCTGAAGCTGTGTGTAGGCTGCCTAGGTTAAGCTATGGGGATGAAGCAGCTGTACAAACACAGCTGTAGGTCCCATATTGACAGGCTTGAGGATGCAGGTGTACAGCTCGGAACACAGACACTGTGCATAAGGGGCCACTCACTCACACCTTCACACCTTCACATTTGTTAAGTTCTGAGGCTGTGTTCCGCCACACATTTTTTTTTTACACTGTATGGGCCAGAGAACACGCATGAATGAGCCATTACTTTTTTATATTATTATTATTACATGATCTATTTTTTATAATTTTTAAGTATTTTTTTAATATATTTTTGTTTGTTATTTTTTATTTTTTTATAAACAGACCCCTGAGAACTCTGGACAGAGGCTTCTTTTCATTCACAAACTGAAGCATAGTAATCAGTTTACTATGCGTCAGTTATGAATGAACACAGTGAGAAATCAGTACAGATCACTCATTGTGTTAATTCAGATTAGAAAGGGGCCAGTAAATATGACATATTTACCAGCTCCTTCCTCTGCTCTCCATCCTGAAGATGCCCTGCCCTTTATGCCCTCAGCAGCTGGTGCACACAGGGGGCCTCCAGCAGCAGGGGAAGTTAAATCCAGGACAGGGAAGGTTATCAGTGAGGTGAAGGGGGCAATTATAAGAACCGATTCACTGTGTATCGCTCCCTGCAGCAGCTGAAAGCTGGCAGGAGGAAAATAGGAGATGTTGTCTTTCAGTTGCTCCAGGGAAAAACACACTGTGGATCATTTATTGTAATTACCCCTCTCCTACCCACATCTGATTACCTTGCGGCCTTGGCTCCCTTGCTGGCCCTGGTCCAATACAGGGGGACTGGTGCCCCACCCCCTTTTTAATGGTCCTGGCAATCAGTTACTATAATATAAACTACTAAACTTTGATTGATGTCCATCTTTTTAAAATTAAATTACAGAAGCACATGTTGTGCTTTGCTGACCAATAGAGTTTTTGACTATTTTCTAATTTTTTATTCACTCACAATAAAAAAAACATTGCAGAAAGTATATGCGATATTCTGGATTATGCTTAGGGTTCAAAATGTCTGTTTTTTGATTGCCCTCCAGTCTCTGAAGCAAAGAGACAATATATTTTTAGAACATCAAGACGTCTTATCAAGTATCAACTTGGCATTTTTAATATTACACAGGGGCGGACTGACAACTCATGGGGCCCCCGGGCAATAGAAGATTATGGGGCCCCTGGGCTTACAGATGACCACCATGCCATGAGGCAGTACAGAGGCCAGGCAGCTGAAATCTCAGGATTTTCACATCAAAAGCATGTCGGTTTTGGACATATCAGGGACAGATGTGAAACAAAACACAGATTTTTAAATACTGTCCCTGGTTTTACTGAGACTGGCAACCCTGATGGGGCCCCCTATTGGCATGGGGCCCTCGGGGAGTGCCTGAGTGCCTCAATGGTCAGTCCGTCCCTGATATTACAACACCATGGAGTAAAGACTCTTAACACAGAAACAAAATACATGCATTGTTGCATATTCATATTCATGTCTTCCTCATGCTGGCCTCCATTTCACTACTGTGATAAATGGAGGTCAGCAGGAGGAACCAGTGATAATGGTGGGGGATCCAGATCAACACTCCTGTAAGTGTAAACATTTTTTAGGTTAACTCCCATCAACACATTTGAGCTACATTTGGAAATCACTCCTGCTGTGCTATTGTGTGCTCCCGGTGGGAGCCTTCCCCACTATCATGCGTGCGCACAGGGTGTGCCAGATGTGCCCAGGCACACCCTAATCACCCTTTACAGCACAGATTCCCCCTACTGTCCTGGCTCCCCCCTTCCCCATGCAGTGCTACCAGCTTCCATCCTCTCCCACTAGCTGTTACTGCAAGGAGGTTTTAGAATGAGTGGAGGAAGGGGCCGGTAAATATGTAATTGACCATCACCTTCCCTTTCTGAATGAACATCGTTCGAGTGATCAGTAGTGTGTGCTTGAGCTTTGGGGTGCACACCCTAATGCAATATGCTACGCACACCTATGCCCACTATTGATCCATGTATGGCTGGTTTAGGTTTCCCTTGAATCCCTTCAAAAAGTTTTCTCAGATCAAAGCAGCATTCAGTGTTGCAGACAGCAAGAAAGGCAAGTATTTACACCGTTCTTTTACAATCTTGCTTTGCTATCAAGGATTTTATCTCCAGGGTTACTTTAAAACTCATATCTGCACACATTTTTCTACAGGGCCCAGTTTTTTCTAGTTCTAAAAAATTACGTTTTTTTTTATTTCATTAAAAACAATCGTCTGCGGGCTTCAGAACATTTTTCGGGGTCTAAAAAATGGCCAATTTTTTTTCCGAACATGCTCTATTTTTTCAAAACGTTTTTAACGTTGTCGTTTTTAAGGTTGCAAAAAATGGTCATGTGGGCTTTAACGAAGTGAAAAAAAACCTGCGCATGCTCAGAAGCAAGTTATGAAACGGGAGCGCTCGTTCTGGTAAAACTACTGTTCGTAATGGAGTAAGCACATTCATCACGCTGTAACAGACAGAGAAGCGCAAATCCTCTTTTACTAACACAAAATCAGCTAAAGCAGCCGCAAGGGTGGCGTCATCCGAATGGAACTTCCCCTTTATAGTGCCGTCGTACGTGTTGTACATCACTGCGCTTTGCTAGAGCATTTTTTTTTTTCACGATCATGTGTAGGCAAGGCCGTTTTAATGATCAGGTTGAAAAAAACATTGCTTTTTCTAGACCCTTAAAAACTTAGGCCCAGATTCACGTACATCTGCGCATTATTGGACCGGCGTAGCGCACCGCCTTTACGTTAGACTTGCGCAATTTTGCCGCGTAATCACCCTATTCTCGTAGCTTTTGCGCAGAAAATTGCGCATGCGTAACGTTATTTCAGAGGCGTAAGGCGGAGTAATACAAATTGGGAAGGACGTGGGCGTGTTACATTGAAATGAGCCGTGACCCCATGCAAATGAAGGGCCGGCCGGCTCGCGCATGCGCGCTTGAAGGAGACCATGGTCAGCTCCGCTGTGCGCATGCTCACAACTCGGGAGCAGCGCAATCAGTGAAATTGGATGTGGACCCGGGCAACTTTGTGAACTACGCAAACAGCATAAATAGACACACACAAACGCACTTCCTTTGCAAAAGTACATCCCTTTGTTTCCCTTCCTATACAGCAAGGTGCTTTTGTTTATTAGCGTTTGTGACGTGTCTTTAAGATATTTGGGGAATGTTTTGCAGAGTGATTTTTGTCTTTTATGTGTTTTCTTTGTTGTTATTTTGTTTAAATTATATTTTTGCTGGGGCATTTTTTATTTTTGCTCGTCATTTATTTTATTTTTTTGGTTCTGTTTGTGTATGATTTTGGAATGTGGGGGTGATATTCCTGCGGGAAAAGGGGTGTCACCCTCATTTGTGGTGGAGAAGTGATCCCCAGGTCCGTGTGAATGGTGTATGAATGTACAGTGACATAATTGGAGCCGTGGCATGGCGTTGCAGCTCACAAGTCCTGCATGGTGGACTGGTGCCAATCCAATGTGATGAGGATGTGGGGTGCGTGTGCTAGGGACCACAGTGGTGTGCATGCATGCATTATCATTGTGCCATGATTAATGTGTGTGTTTAACTTGCAAAGATGCATAATGTGAGCTGGCATGAGATGGGGTCATGAGATGGGGTCCCAGTGCATATGCAGAGTCAACTTGAAGGGAAAAGACAGGAGGATGTTAGTAGTGCATGTGTCCCTTGTGATGTGTGCATCATGGGGGGGGGGACAGTCATGCCTGCCACCCATGTCACTCACCAACCAGCCAGCTGTCCCCATACATGTTCTGTTCAAAATCTGTGGGGATGGGGCTCTGATTGTATATGTAGCTGTCATGGGTGTCATGGGTAGTGTCATGTGTTGGGCTGCTGATGTCCTCCTGCAAGGTTGTGGTAATTCCATGATGGCATGAGGGGTGAATCTGAAGATGCGAGACACCTCAGAATCACTCATGCCAAAGATGTCTATGCATGTGTGATATATCAAGTGAAGAGTGAGGGGCTTGTATCAGATAAGAATATTGTATTAGATTAGATTAAATTGTAAAGTTTATATAAGCAAATAAAAAATAAAAATAAAAAAACATCTCCCGTGCCCTCCTTAGTGCCCTCCTCAGTGCCCTCATCCTTCTTTGTTCATCTAAAGTCAGTAGTATAGCTATGTGCGACGATGCCCCTGGCATGTTGGCATACAGATTGTTGTGCAACACGTGTGACTTGCTGAGCTCCTCACTAACAGTGTTGCTTTATCTAACAAGTAGACTTTTTTTCTCTTTTTAGACCAGCTTTTATATGGTCTAATTTTAGACAGGACATTTTGCTGTTGCGCACACTGCGAAGCCTGCGCTGCCCTAACGTTCTTTTGTGGATCCCCGTAAGTCCCTCATTAGCATATTTGACTAGCAAATCAATGGTCTGTCTAGCGCAGTTTTGCGCGGACGAATGCGCCTGTCTAACGAAATTACGACGGACAAAAAAAAGTAGATTTCTTGCGTATCTCGTTTTGGGGATGCCGTGCATCGAAACGCACACGCACATTTAGACTTACGCACGCGCATCTCCTGTTGCGCAGGCGTAATCGCTCTGTGAATCTGGGCCTTAATTTTTTAGAACCCGAAAAACGGTCGCGTGTACGCGGCATAAGAGATTCAGTTCTGACATACATTAAAAAGATAATTTCCTTGAACCAATTAATTTCATATAATTTTTCTTCGTATAACCTAAAATGCAATTTCATATTTAAAAAAAGAGCAAGCTTCCCATTACTATTTAAATATGTTATATTTTCTGCCCTGTGAAAAGAAAAAAATGTTTTTAAATCATGAAACAATGTTCCAGCTTCCAGGATTTAAATTCACAAAGTTACTGTAGTTGGGTACATGTCTTTACTAATCTTAGATATATTCACACAAACTAAACAGATCAAATTGAAAATGTCGAGAGAAGGAAAAAGAATGGGTATGCATAAAGCAGTAAGATTTATGGGTAACATGAACAAAAAAAACAAGAAAGAGAGATACTGTAGAGAGAAATGTTAATGTTAAATGTGAATTCATGACCTGATTCTCCACTGCATATTACAGCTATTTTACCCCAGCCATGTCCCTTATTTCCCTAATAAGCATAGTATTCCACTGGAACTATCTGTCAAATGTAGGCAAATGCACAACTGTCAGTCAATTTAAAATTCTGATAGGCGTTAATAAATTCTTTATATTACATTTCCAAAATCTCCTGCATTTTACCTGTAATTTCAAATCAGGCTCACAGTGTGAATGTGTGCTGTACTGTATAAATTAGGTAGTGGCAAGCACAAAGCTGTACTCACATATAGTAGTAACTGTGACAGTGCCATGTTTTAAACTCTAGAGGTGCTTAGAATGTCAAAAAACCTTCAATTTATAAAATTGGTCAAAAATACATGCGCCATTATTCTCATAAGCACTGGAAAGCCCCACATTTCACACTCCTCTAAATTAGAGAAAGCCTTGTATCTATTCAGAAAATGCAAAGCTTCCTGTGAATGGCTGAACAGTGCCCAATCCGACTTGATTCTGCTTTGGGAGCAACAAGGAAGTCCTCATCCCGCCAACGGAACACAATGCTTCACACACATAGTTACATATGGGCTGATTTACCAAGCCTGTGCGCCAAGACTCATGGTGCACAAGCAGGAGTAAACCTGTTTTTGACATTTACCAAAGAAACACGCTGCCAGTGCAGCGTGTTTCCTCATTTACTAAAGTGCCTAATGCGCCCAGAAGAGGGCGCACAGCACGCCAGTACAGAGCTGGCGTGCGGCATTTAGTAATGTAAACATCGGGGATTCGGGCGGGAGTTTATGAGGGGAGGGAGGGGGGTGATGCAGGGGAAGTGTAGTGACATGTGTTTAAACTTGTGTGGCGGGCCGATTTGAAAGGGAAAGTGACTTTTGGGACCCGATCCCCGTGCCCTTGCAAAGTACGCTAGAACCTCGGAAGGTTCACTTGCATACTGGGCATGCGCAGAGGGAAAAATCGGAGCTCACCGCGCGCCTCTTCAGTACGCCGGGAAATCCTTGGTAAATACCAGGCGGCGTAGCAGTGTTTGCACTGCCTGGAGCGGCGCACGGCAAGCTCCGAGCTGTTCTCGGGCTGCGCTGACACTGAAGGGGAACTCCGCGCCAAATTTCAAATGTGAAACCGGCGCGGCTTCCCCCCCAGGGGTACAATAGGCTCTCCGGCTTGGTCCGGAACGTGAGGGGTTAACCCACGCCAAAATCGGCGTGGGGTTCCCCCCCAGATCCGTACCAAGCCCTCATCCCAGGCATGCAGTCTGGCCGGACAGGAATGGGGGTGGGGACGAGCGAGCGCCCCCCCCCCTCCTGAGCCGTACCAGACCACATGCCCTCGACATGGGGGAGTGTGTGCTTTGGGGGAGGGGGGCGCTGCCCCCCCACCCCAAAGCACTCTTGTCCCCATGTCGATCGGGACAAGAGCCTCTTCCCGACAACCCTAGCCATTGGTTGTCGGGGTATGCGGGCGGGAGCCAATCAGAATCTGGGAGCCCCGTTTAATAAGGTGGCCCCCAGATTTCGGGCCCCCACCCTATGTGAATGAGTATGGGGTACATCGTACCCCTACCCATTCACCTGGTAAACGTTTTCACTTTTGAGGGTCTTCCGCCGCCCCCTTCAAATTCTTCTGCCTGGACGGGGGTCGTACATTCCATCCAGGACTTGGACGTGGCGGGCTTCTCGTCGCTGTCTTCTGCCGCTGCCCCCTTCACCACGAAGCTCCGTGCTTGTTTGATGAGGGCAGCGGGCTTCCGTCGTCTTCTCCGGGGCGAGGGTCGTACATCCCACCCCGGATTTCGTCGCCGGGTTCTGCCTGGCTCCTACTAGGGGCCAGGGCTTCTTTTGCCGTCTTCCGCCGGAGGGCGCCACTCTCCGGGCTTCTCGACGTTGTCTTCCGCCGCGGGGGCCAGGCCTTCTTCTTTGCCGCCCCCCTCGATTTTTTCAGCCTGGATGGGGGTCGCACATCCCATCCAGGACTTGGACGTGGCGGGCTTCTCGTCGCCGTCTTCTGCCGCTGCCCCCTTCACCACGAAGCTCCGTGCTTGTTTGATGAGGGCAGCGGGCTTCCGTCGTCTTCTCCGGGGCGAGGGTCGTACATCCCACCCCGGATTTCGTCGCCGTCTTCTGCCGCTGCCCCCTTCACCACGAAGCTCCGTGCTTGTTTGATGAGGGCAGCGGGCTTCCGTCGCAGTCTTCCGCCGCGGGGTGACACTCGCGGGCTTCTTCTTCCATTCGATGTTGACACGGCGAGGTCCGGGGCTGAAATGCCTTCTGAGCGGCGGGCAAGGACTTATATTGGCATTGGGCGTGGGCGTGGTTATGCCAACATGTGACCTTAACCCATGTGACAGTGATGTCACGTCACATCACTGTCACATGGGTTAAGGTCACATGTTGGCATAACCACGCCCACGCCCAATGCCAATATAAGTCCTTGCCCGCCGCTCAGAAGGCATTTCAGCGCCGGACCTCGCCGTGTCAACATCGAATGGAAGAAGAAGCCCGCGAGTGTCACCCCGCGGCGGAAGACTGCGACGGAAGCCCGCTGCCCTCATCAAACAAGCACGGAGCTTCGTGGTGAAGGGGGCAGCGGCAGAAGACGGCGACGAAATCCGGGGTGGGATGTACGACCCTCGCCCCGGAGAAGACGACGGAAGCCCGCTGCCCTCATCAAACAAGCACGGAGCTTCGTGGTGAAGGGGGCAGCGGCAGAAGACGGCGACGAGAAGCCCGCCACGTCCAAGTCCTGGATGGGATGTGCGACCCCCGTCCAGGCCGAAAAATTCGAAGGGGGCGGCAAAGAAGAAGGCCTGGCCCCCGCGGCGGAAGACAACGTCGAGAAGCCCGGAGAGTGGCGCCCTCCGGCGGAAGACGGCGAAAGAAGCCCTGGGAGGAGCCAGGCAGAAGCGGAGGAGCCCGAGGTGGGGCGACACCCCCGTTGTTCTCCGCTGTTTTCGGCCGGCCCCCCCCGGATGTAAAAGAGCTTCATTTTGGGGTGGGGGCACAGTCGAGCATGGCGGAGAGCATGGGTGGGTGTTTCCCCCCCCCGGCAGAAGACGGCTAGAAGACCGAGGAGTGGCGACGCCCCCGTTGTTCTCCGCCATTTCCGCCGCCCCCCCCCCGGATGTAAAAGAGCTTGATTTGGGGTAGGGGGCCTGGCCGAACATGGCGGAGAGCATCGGTGGGTGTCTCTCTCCCCGGCGGAAGGCGGCGGCGAAGACCGGGGGGGGGGTAGGTGTACCCCCCCGGCGGAAGGCGAAGACCGAGGAGGGGTTTCGCCCCCGTTGTTCTCCGCCATTTCCGCCGGCCCCCCCCGGATGTAAAAGAGCTTGATTTGGGGTAGGGGGCCTGGCCGAACATGGCCGAGAGCATCGGTGGGTGTCCCCCCCCGGCGGAAGGCGGCGGCGAAGACCGGTGCGGGGCTGGAGCCCCCCCGGCAGAAAACGTCTGGAAGACCGAGGGGCTCCGCCCCCGTTGTTCTCTGCTTTTTTCGGCCGGCCCCCCCCCGAATGTGAAAGAGCTTATTTTGGGGTGGGGGCCTGGCTGGACATGGCGGAGATCATCGGTGGGTGTCCCCCCCCGGCAGAAGACGGCGAAGCCCGGGGCCCAATGGGCTGGTGGTGGGGGGTCCCGGCAGAAGACCCCCGGAGCTGACTAATAAATTATTTTTTTCTGTGTGTTTTTTTTGGTGTTTACACTTTTCCACCCGGTGAATGGGTAGGGGTACGATGTACCCCATACTCATTCACATAGGGTGGGTGGCCAGAATCTGGGGGCCCCCTTAATATAGGGGGCTCTCAGATTCTGATAAGCCCCCCGCCCGCATACCCCGACAACCAACGGCCAGGGTTGTCGGGAAGAGGCTCTTGTCCCGATCGACATGGGGACAAGAGTGCTTTGGGGTGGGGGGGCAGTGCCCCCCTCCCCCACAGCACACACTCCCCCATGTCGAGGGCATGTGGTCTGGTATGGCTCAGGAGGGGGGGGGGCGCTCGCTCGTCCCCACCCCCATTCCTGTCCGGCCAGACTGCGTGCCTGGGAGAAGGGTTTGGTCTGGATCTGAGGGGGAACCCCACGCCGTTTTTTGGCGTGGGTTTAACCCCTTATGTTCCAGATCAAATCTAAGAGCCTGTTGTGCACCTGAAGGGGGACCCCCACGCCGTTTTTTTTTTGTAATTTGGGGTGGAGTTCCCCTTTATCCCGGTCCTGTCAGGGGGGGGGGGGAATGCCTGCTCGTCTGTCCCTACAATGTATGAACAGCGATCTGTCATTTCCCCTACACAGTCCCACCCCCTTTACAGTTAGAACACACCCAGGTAACATATTCAACCCCTTCCGCGCCCCTAGTGTTAACCCCTTCCCTGCCAGTGTCATTTTTATAGTAAGCAATGCATTTATATACCATTGCTCGCTACAAAAATGCCAAATCTCACAAAAATGTGTCCGCCACAATGTCGCATTAGACAGAAAAAACAATGATAGCCACCATTACTAGTAAAACAAAAAATGATTCCAAAAAAACCCATAAGACCAACCCCTACTTAGAACTTTTGCCCAAACCAATCAAACGCTTATTGTGATTTTTTGCAACCAAAAATATGTCCAAGAATACTTATCGGCCTAAACTGAGGGCAAACATTTTTTGAATATATTTTGGGGGAGATTTATTATAGCAAACAGTAAAAAAGATGTTTTTTTAGTTACCAAATTGTCGCTATATTTTTGGGTCAAGCAAAAATAAGAAAAAACGCAGAGGTGATCAAATACCACCAACAAAAAAAAAAAAAAAAAAAATTTTTAGGGGGGGGGGGGAGGATGAGGACGCCCAATTTTTTTGGGGGCCACGTCGCACAACCACGCAATTGTCAGTCAAAATGACGCAGTGTTGAAATGCAAAAAATGGCCCCGTCAGTGACCAGTAATATGCTCTGGGGCTCAAGTGGTTACAAATTAAGAATACACTAAAGTTAGCCCAATTTATGGCCATAATGTGAAAGATGATGTTACACTGAGTAAATAGATACCCAACATGTTACACTTTAATATTGCACACACTCATGGAATGGCGCCAAACTTCAGTACTTGAAAATACCCATAGGCAACGCTTTTTTATGTGTTTCAGGTTACCAGTTTAGATTTACAGAGGAGGTCTAGTGCTAAAAGTATTGCTCTCGCTCTAACGTACGCTATGATACCTCACATGTGGGGTTTGAACGGGGGTTCAATATGTGGGCGGGGCTTACACATTTAAGGCCCGCCCCCATATATGGAAACATTCTTCAAACCACACATGTGAGGTATCATAGCGTGCGTAACAGCAAGAGGAATATTTATAGCACTAGACCTCATCTGTAAATCTAAACTGGTAACCGGAAACAATAAAAATGCTGCTTGTTCGCTTCTGACTGCGAGCTACTAGGGACAGGGGCTTTTAAATTATTACTATTTAGGTTTGTTACGTAAAAATTCTATAAGACCTCCCGTTCAGCTTGTAAAGCATCACTTCATGGGGACCAAAAAAAAATTTAACACCTCTAATGCTTTCATCCGCCATTGCAGATTTGATTCTGGTACTGCATTTCGAGTGAACTGGGCATGCTCGAACAGTTAGAAAAAGAAGTTGGAAGTTTCATCCTGAAAATGACTTGCATCTTTCTGAGCATGCTCAGAAAGCTCTTTTTTTGGCTTAGTAATTTAAGGACATCCTTAACAGGTGTAAGCAGTTCCAAGTGCACACAAACTAGAGGCTGACATTTCTTCATGTGTTTCCAATTGGTTCATTAGCACACATGTTATAAAAAGCGTGGATACTGCACGTGTCAGCTGCCCCTCAGAGGGGGCAGATTTGCTGGCTGGAAGGAATGGCGGAGTGAAACAGAGATGTTTTGGAGCAAGTTTTGTATTTTTTGATGTTTTCTCTGCTACATAATTTTGCTAAATGTTTCTCAAGATGTTAATGACTAATGTTTTAATCCTGTGGGTCTATCCTGTTATTTCAAAAGCATGATTTATTTTCCAATGACTGTGAAATAAACGTTGGTCTTTTTTGTTTTTAGGTGTTTTTATATATTTTTGGTGTGTTTATTTGTAATTTTTTGTTTTGCTTTCCTTGTTTTGTGGACCAATAAAATTACTTTCAAATTTTGAAGTTTGTTTTGTGATATTTTTTTCCTGCTATGGATTTCAACCGCTGCAGCTGAACTAGTTTGGGCCTAAACCATCAAGTGTGATTTGTCTCTAAGATCTTTCCTGGTGTGTATGCATGAAATGTTTAGTCACCAGAAAAGGAAGGACAAAGCGGTAAGTAATGTTTCCTAGAACTGATGTCCAGACTGACTTTTTAAAGCACATGTGCAAGATGTAGGAAAAGCTGCATACAGGGCCTGTTGGAGGGGGGGTGGGGGGGGGGTGGTGTATTGGTGGACAGGCTTGAAGTGCTGATTTACAGCGCTGTGCTTGAAACTAGCACAAGACAATCCTATTCTAATTGTGGGTTGTTTGAGGGAAGCCAATTGAGTGTTAGAACCCCTGCTAGTGTTTTTAGGCTGGGCTTTGTGTCCCTTTTCCTAAAATTGGCTTCACTTCCTGTCACACAGCTGAACAGGAAGTTTGTTTGTTTGTTTGTTTGTTTTTATTTCTTAATTACTCGCTTTACAACAAATTTAATGGTTTCGTTGCGAGGCCATCAGAAACAAAATCAACATAGTTCAGACATATAGGTACACAAAAAACATAGAAAATGTAAAACATGATTAAAAGGAGGAAAAAAATTTGTCACATTGAGTCCATTAATATACATTTAGGTTAATTAACTTTTCATTCATCTAGGGCATCCATATCTAAAATAGTTCATTTTTAGAGTTAGATTACAAAATTCACATACCAAATATCACTGACTACATTTTTCTATATACAGTACTCAATCAAACTACATAATCTAATCAGATCCAGGGTTGCGTAGGTGACCTTTCATCATTTTTTTGAATTGGTTAAAAGTTTTTGCCCTTCTAATATCAATCGGCAGAGCATTCCATTGCACCGCCGCTTGGTATGAGAATGAGCGACCACCAATTCGGATATTTTTTATTTTTGGGATGTTTACGCGATAATATCCATCTTCGCGTAACTGTCGCGTTGGAACATGTTTGACAACCTTATCCATTATATATTTTGGCGTCATAGCATTAAATGTTTTATACATTAAACATGATATTTTTAATTTAATGCGTTTATCGACAGTTAACCACCCCAGACTGTTTAATTGTTCTGATGTTGGATCTCTTTTTCTCAGTCCAGTTGCAATACGAACTGCAAAATTTTGTAATTTTTGTAGTTTTTGTATATATGTTCCCGGGATGCCCACTAGAAGTGCATTACCATAGTCTAAATGAGGAAAGACCAGGGCAGCAACAACTTTAGGGCGATCCATAGGAGCTAAATACACAAGGATCCTACGTAGTACTTTTAATTTGTACATAACAGTCTTGGTGACTTGATTAATGTGTGGCAAAAATAGCAGATCCTCATCTATATAAAATCCCAGATTTTTAACCACTTTACTGCAGCCTGGACCATTACCATCCATGTCTTGCCATGGCAGTGTCCAATTTTGAGGTATCTCGCTTACGGAACTCCTGACCACGAGTACCTCAGTTTTTAATTTGTTTAACGCCAGATAGTTTTCTCCCATCCAACGTTCCACTCCTTTTAGGCAATCAGTAAGTTTTTTTGTGGCTGTATCAAGTGATCCCGCTCCCACCCTCAAATAGAGCTGGGTGTCATCAGCGTAATTCTGACACTGCAGACCATGGGACCGAATAAGGGCCAAGAGGGGGCGCACGTAAATGTTAAATATCAACGGGGAAAGGGGGGACCCCTGGGGAACTCCACACTCAACAGGTCGACTTTCGGAGAAGTGGCTCCCCAGGCGTACCCTCTGACTTCTGCCCTCCAAAAAAGATGAAAACCATCTGAGGGCAGTTCCCTTTACATGCGCAACCTCCCGCAGCCGCTGTAAAACGATCCCATGGTCCACAGTGTCAAAAGCCGCCGAGAGGTCCAGCATTACTAGGATGGAATCTTGGTTGTTATCTTTAGCCATCAGCAAGGAATCCGTGACATCAATTAATGTAGTCTCGGTTCCGTGCCGTGGTCTAAAGCCAGATTGTTTCACATCCAGCAATGCCTGCTCCTCGACAAACTGTTGAAGCTGGGTGCGTGCATCACCTTCATAGAGTCTAGCCAGATAATGTAGGCCTGCTATAGGTCGATGGTTATTTTTATCGTTTATATCACCCTCTCTCTTCTTGACTACCGGAGTAATCAATGATGATTTAAACATAGTAGGATATGAGCCTTCTAGATATGAAGTATTGAATAGGTCAGCCAAGACCAATGCTATTTCTTCACTGCATGCTTTTATCAGTTTGCCTGGGCAGCAGTCAGTAACAGGAGAGTTAGTATTAGCTGTTCTCATTGCTTTAATGATTTCAGCTGCACTAATTAATTTAAAATCTTGAAACCAAACCTTAATCGGTGGTTCCAAGGATTTTTTATTTATATTGCATTTTTCTTTTGGGTATCTATCCCTCCCTTTCTTTAACTTTGTATGAATATCCGCAATTTTATTATGAAAGTGAGCGGCTAATTCATTTACAAAAATATGGGGGTTAGTAATTTGGAAGTTCAGTACATCAGGTTTAGCCAACTGCTTAACCACCCTAAATAATTCCTTGGATTGGTTTAATGCATCTAATAAGCTTTCAGAAATAAAGGATTTTTTAGCATTATAGATTGATTTTTTATAATTCCGATTATGGAACTTCCATTGATTTTTATCGTAATTGGAATTTGTCTTCCTCCATTGTCTTTCTAATGCTCGTCCACGTTTTTTCATTATGTTAAGTGCTTCATTAAACCATTTATTTTGTTTCTTGATTTCGTTTTTAATTTTTTTGTCCTTTAATGGAGCAACTTGCTCCAAATTGGTTTCAAGCCACTTATCAATAATTGTCATCTTTTGGTCAACATTCAATTTAGTTAGATTAGGTTGAGTAGTGTGTAGTAACTGCTTAAATTTTTCTATAGGAAAATTTACATATGATCTAACTTTAATGGTTTGATTGCTTTGTTTACTATCAGAAATACCATTATCATCTAGATGAATTTCAAACAAGACTGCCTTGTGGTCTGACCACAGTACTTCAAGTACATCACTAAATACAACAGTGATGTCTTTGAAGAACACCCCATCCAGGGTATGTCCCTTTATGTGGGTGTTTGGTGTAATCAGTCTTGTCATCTCTAGTGCTTCGCAGGTATCCAATAATAAACGTGAATTTGGTTTGGTAGGTTCCTCCAACCAAACATTGAAGTCACCCACCAAAATCAATGGCTGGGATCTAGTAGCTAATTCCATTATATTAGTAATTAAACTTTTAAGTCCAGTTTCAATTTTATTAGGTGGAATATAGACCGTAGCTATATTCATCACAGATTTTGTATTAATCATCATTTGTGTCAATAAGAACTCACAGCCTTGTTGATTAAATTCCAGTAATTTCTTTATTTTAAATTTAGAATTATATATAATGGCCGTGCCCCCCCCTTTTCCTCTCCCCCGCAATTGATAATGTATCTCATAATTATCGGGGATAGCATCAGATAAACAATTAAGATTATGTAACTGTAACCATGTTTCAGTTACCATAGTAATGTGAATATTATTTTGCTCAATAAACTCTCGTAATTCCCTAGCATGAGCAACTATAGAACGTACATTAATCAATACAGCTCTAATTTCTATTTCGTATATCTTATTTTTATTTTTGGGTAGTATTTTATTTTGATTTTGTATTTCATTAGTATTAATTTTAACGTCCCTATTGCTACCTTTATCATTTTTCTCAATTGTATTATTAATGATAGCTTCAATGGACCTTTGATCAAGTGATCCATTGCGGCCATCATTTAGTAACAGTAATTCCCTCCGTGTATAATAAAATTGTGTCATTTTAAAACAGTTTAAAAATCAAACACTTATTACAAATACTTAAAAAATAGCTAAAATACCCATATGTCCCTCTTTAACAAATATTAGTATTCTTTAAAACAGATTATATTTAAATTTTTTCCGTATCTTACCTAACAATCGTTAGTGCCTCCCCGACCTCCTCAGCCTGCCGCGAGCGCCGCTCACAGCTTTTATGTGGTCTCTCACCTGGCCCTAATTACGGTGGCCACGCCCCCAACGCTCTGCCCAGTGCTAAGGGTGCCGCCCACAACTCCTCCCCCAAGATGGCCGCCGGGGAGTGTGTGCCGCTCGCTCAGAAGATACAGCGAAACAGGGGCAAGCAGGGAGAAAGTCTCACATACAGCAGCAGTAGATGTCAGATACAGATGATGGCAAGTACAGATGATGGCAATGTCAGGTACAGATGATGGCAATGTCAGGTACAGATGATGGCAATGTCAAGTACAGATGATGGCAATGTCCAGGTGAGGCGCCGCTCACAGCTTTTATGTGGTCTCTCACCTGGCCCTAATTACGGTGGCCACGCCCCCAACGCTCTGCCCAGTGCTAAGGGTGCCGCCCACAACTCCTCCCCCAAGATGGCCGCCGGGGAGTGTGTGCCGCTCGCTCAGAAGATACAGCGAAACAGGGGCAAGCAGGGAGAAAGTCTCACATACAGCAGCAGTAGATGTCAGATACAGATGATGGCAAGTACAGATGATGGCAATGTCAGGTACAGATGATGGCAATGTCAGGTACAGATGATGGCAATGTCAAGTACAGATGATGGCAATGTCCAGGTGAGGCGCCGCTCACAGCTTTTATGTGGTCTCTCACCTGGCCCTAATTACGGTGGCCACGCCCCCAACGCTCTGCCCAGTGCTAAGGGTGCCGCCCACAACTCCTCCCCCAAGATGGCCGCCGGGGAGTGTGTGCCGCTCGCTCAGAAGATACAGCGAAACAGGGGCAAGCAGGGAGAAAGTCTCACATACAGCAGCAGTAGATGTCAGATACAGATGATGGCAAGTACAGATGATGGCAATGTCAGGTACAGATGATGGCAATGTCAGGTACAGATGATGGCAATGTCAAGTACAGATGATGGCAATGAGGTTAAGTGAGGTTAAAACCCTACCAATGGTCTTTTCTTTGGGACACAGGTCAATCTAACTAGTGTCACCATTAAGCAAATTGCACTGCAGTGTACACCCCAAATGATTAGTTATTTTGGGGTTTAGTAAAGGCAAAGCCGCTCTGCAGTAGAAGCGTAGGCAATGAAAATCAGAAGGGAAGCACTGATGGTTTTTACTTCCAATCCCGCCAAGTTCAGAGTTTTCTTCCTTGCTTGTCCACTTGTAGTGCAAAGTGGATTTGCCTTTAGTAAATGGACCCCAAAGTCCAAGATTCCTACTAATTTGGGGTGTACACAGCAAAATGCCATTTCCAAAATGGGAAACTATTTATATTGATCTGTGTGTCCCCAACAAAACATTACTCAGGTGTTTCCCTCACTTCCTGTTTGGCTGTGTGGCAGGAAGTGAATGAATTAAGTAGAAAGTGACAACATTTGTGAGGTGTCTTTACCCTATCAGGGGTGCAGGCATCCCCAAAACAAACAAGAAAATAGTTGATTTAACATTGGGTGGTGTTTGTGGGGGTCCCTAACACACATTCATACATATTAGCAACGCTGGATCCTGGCCTATTGGCATGGTTATATTTTCTTAAGCCTCTCAATAAAATGATATGAAATTTGGGGTTAAACTGGAACAATAATCATCACTTTTATTTTTTGGATTTCTTTCATTTTGGATAGAGTTGGTGGGGGGGGGGGTAGAAGCTCTGTCAGTTTATTTTGTATTATCCCTGTCCGTTTGGGGAGATTGGCCTTCACTTCCTGCCCCATAGCCAAACAGGAAGTGATCGAAAAACTAGGCAAATTAAGGGTCTCCTGTGCCCCCCCCCCCCCCACAGAACTTGTGTGTGTCCCCTGAAAATTCCTGGGTGGGTCATAAAAAAACAGGGTGTGGCCTTGACAGGAAGGGTGGGTCATTTTTCTATTAGGGGGGTGCCAAAATTTGGTCAGGCCTAGGGCAGCACAAAACCTAAATATCCTACTGCATATTAGGGCTTATTTAGACAGGATCCAATTTACAGCATGTTTTTAGATTGTGGGAGGAAACCCACACAGGGAGAACATGCAAACTCCAGGCAGATAGTGTCACGGGCGGGATTCGAACCAGCAACCCTTTTGCTGCTAGGTGAACATGCTACACACTACGCTACTGTGCTGAACGAACATGATTGCAGCTGAAAGCATGAGATGTTTTTTTTTAAACCAATTACATGCTTTCCAGCCTGGAGGACAGATGTGGGGTCTAATTGACCCCGCCTTTCTCTATAAAGAGGACCTGTCACACACTAGTCCTATTACAAGGGATGTTTATATTCCTTGTAATAGGAAGAAAAGTGAAAAATAATACAAACAAAGGGACAAACAAGTGCAAAAATTAAAATATTAAGTAAAAAAATAAAATAACAAAGGAATTTAAATGCTCCTGTCCCTAGTAGCTCGCACTCAGAAGCGAACACGCATGCACGTCCCACCCACATATGTAAACATCCTTCAAACCCCACATGTGAGGTATCATAGCGTGCGTTAGAGCGAGAGCAATAATTTTAGCACTAGACCTCCTCTGTAACTCAAAAGTGGTAACCTGAGAAAAAAAGTCAAGCGTTGCCTATGGAGATTTTTAATAACGAAGTTTAGCGCCATTCCATGAGTGTGCGCAATATGAATGCGTGACAAGTTAGGTATCTATTTACTCGGGGAACATCATCTTTCACCTTATCCCTAAAAATTGGGCTAGCTTTACTGCTTTCTTATTTTGTCATTCATGAAACAGGTATTTTTTTTGAAAGCCAAAAAAAAAAAAAAACGTTTGAAAATTTTTGGCACAAATACTGTTGGAAATGTGTCCGAAAAAATGGCCGCCACTTTATTCCCTAGGGTGTTTGTTAATAAAATATATATAATGTTTGGGGGTCCTGAGTAAGTTTCAAGGAAGAAAATATAATTGTTACATGAAGGAGAGAAGTGCCAGAATAGGCGCGGTATGGAAGTGGTTAAAGTGCAACAATAAAAGTGAAAAATTCCTTGAAATTTCGTACCATGGGGGGGGGGGAGGCAATTAGGGGCGCCATCAGGAATTATGGGGCCCCTTACACAGCTTCAGGCATGGGCCCCCTGGAGCAGAGAATAGGGGGGGGGGTGCCGCCTGATATTAAGAAGGGGGGGGGCTGCCGCAATTTGATAAGCGGGGGGTTCCTTTACCAAAAAATACATATAGAAAAATATATATTAAAAAGGGTGGTAGCCATCCGGGGGCCCTGGGGACCACTGGGCCCTTTAATAAAAAGAAACTTCTGGGCTCTTTAATGAAAAATAAATTACAATATCTACATATATAAAATAATAAAAAAGGGGGTTGCCTTGGGAGCTCTGGGCCCTTTACTAAAAAATAACTACCAAAAATCTAAAAAAAAAAATAACATTGGGTGGGAGCTGTGGTGGCTCAACGTGAATGGAACTGCGCTGACAAGCCGTTCACCTCTGCAGCCAAGGGTTCGGATCCCGGTCTCGGCTACATGTGAATTGAGTTTGGCTCCCAGTGGGGTGTGCTATGCAAGGTACGCCTGTGCTTAGTATGCCCACCCCCCCCCCCCAAAAAAAAAACACCACACTTGCACACACTTTGGCCATGAGGTCTCCTAAAATAAAGGGAGGCGAAGGACCTACAGGGCTGGCTGGGTGGGCTACACTCCTTCATAGGGGGAGTCCCTCTGTCCCATCGGGGACAGGCCCCCCTCACACCCACCATTGCCACCGGGGGCATGGAGAAGGATGGCGATTGCAAGTCCAGCTCCTCTCTCTCGACTTCACGCACAAAATACACTTTAAAAAAGAAATTAAAGTAAAAAGTAACAAACCTGGGGAAAATGTTTATAACATTTTTAGAAGCAAAAAGGTTGTCATCTGGGGCCCTCTGGGAGCTTTCAAAATTATATTATATATATATATATGTTTAAAAAATAACCAAAAAATATATAATTTTTTTTTTTTTGTTTTTTTTTGTAAAGGTGGGGGGTTGTCATCTGGAGCCCTGGGGATCTCCGGGCCACTGGGGACCTCCAGACCCCTAAAACAAAACATTGGCCCTTTAATAACAAAAAATTTGGGGGGTTGCCACCCGGGGCCCTGGGGACCTCCAGACTGCTAAAAAATATTAAATTCCAAAAATTGGCCCTTTAATAAAAAATCCTACAAAAACCAACTAACAAATATATATACAAAAAAAAAAAGAGGGGGGTTACCATCTGGGGCGCTGGGGGGCCTCCAGGCATCTGGGCACCTCCGGACCCCCGGGCCCCTTACAGGTGTACAGGGCCGCCATCATGAATTTTGGGGCCCCTTACACAGCTTCAGGCATGGGCCCCCTGGAGCAGAGAACCGGGGGGGGGGGGGGTGCTGCCGCATGAAATTGAGAAACGGGGGGGGGGGGGGGGGTGCCACAAATTGAGGAGCGGGGGGGCCCTTTACAAAAATGTTGACAGAAATAAGAAATAAAGAAAAATATATATAAAAAAGGGGGGTAGCCATCCGGGGCCCTGGGGACCTCTGTGCTCTTTATAAAATAAAAATAAAAAAGAGAGAAAATACATATATATATATTTTTTAAATATAACATTTATCGAAAAAAAGTAAAAAAACAAGGGGGTAGCCTTCCAGGGCCCTGGGGACCTCTGGGCCCTTTCCTTAAAAAAAATAAAACAAATATATTAAAAAAATATATATATTTTTTTAAATATATATCTTTTATTTAAAAAAAAGGGCTTGCCATCTGGGGCCCTTAGTGGCCTCCGGGCCCCTGGGGACCTTCGGAGCCCTTAAAAAAAATAAAAAATAAAAAATATTTTTTTTTGTTTTAGGGTGGTTCCCATCCGGGCCCCTGGGGGCCCCTGGGGACCCCCGGGCGGTGTAATCCCTGTACCCCCCTAATGGCGGCCCTGCAGGTGTACTGCCTGTACCCCCCTGATGGCGGCCCTGGGTGTAATGTCAGCATGTGAAAAATGACATTCTGAAGGAAAAAAGCCATTTAAAACTGACTCGCGGCAATAATGAATTGTCAGCTCCTGGAAATTGCAGGAGAATTCATTCATTAAAAACACCAAAAAAAAAGCGTGGGGGTCCCCCCAAATTCAATAACCAGACCCTTTAGGTCTGGTATGGATATTAAGGGGAACCCCGCCATCAATTTTAATAAAAAATGACGTGGGGTTCCCCCCAAATATCCATAACCAGACCCTTCAGGTCTGGTGTGGAATTTAAGGGGAACTCCACTCCAAATTAAAAAAAAAATGGCGTGGAGTCCCCCCTAAAATCCACACCAGACCCCTTATCCGAGCACGTTGACCTGGCCGGCCGCAGAAAAGAGGGGGGGACAGAGCGCGGCCCCCCCCCTCTCCTGAACCGCACCAGGCCACATGCCCTCAACATTGGGAGGGTGTTTTGGGGTGCCCCCCAAAACACCTTGTCCCCATGTTGATGAGGACAAGGGTCTCTTCCCCACAACCCTTGCCCGGTGGTTGTGGGGGTCTGCGGGCAGGAGGCTTATCGAAATCTGGAAGACCCCTTTAACAAAGGGGCCCCCCAGATCCCGGCCCCCCCCTGTGTGAAATGGTAATGGGGTACCTTGTACCTCTACCATTTCACGAGTAAAAAAAATGTAAAGGGTTAAAAAAGACAAGAGCCGGTTTTTGACAAGTCCTTTATTATCTTCTTTCTTCTTTTCTTCGGGTTTCTTCTTCCTCCTCCTTCTTCTTCCTCTGCTTCTGTCTTGGGTCTTCTATTCCCGCATCTTGCCCGGCGTGTTCTTCCATCTTCTGTTCCTCCCGCTGTCCTTCTCGTCCGCATCTTCTTCTCCTTCTTGTTCTTCTTCGCCGGAGCGGCCGCTTCCAATTGAAATCCCCGCTGTCTGCCGGACCACGCCCCCCCTCTGACGCCACGGGCAAGCTCTTAGGAGTGTGCTGCAAGTGCGTCCGAGGGGGGCGTGGTCACAAGTGAGAGGGCGGGCAATTCAATTTGAAGCTCGTGCGCGGCTTTTTCTTTGCAGGAGTCGCCGCTTCCAATTGAATTGCCCGCTTTCTGGAACATGTGACCACGCCCCCCTCTGACGCACTGGCACCACACGGGGACTTTCCTAAGAGCTCGCCCGTGGCGTCAGAGGGGGGGCGTGGTCCGGCAGACAGCGGGGATTTCAATTGGAAGCGGCCGCTCCGGCGAAGAAGAAGAAGGAGAAGATGCGGACGAGAAGGACAGCGGAAGAAGATGGAAGAACACGCCGGGCAAGATGCGGGAATAGAAGACCCAAGACAGAAGCAGAGGAAGAAGAAGGAGGAGGAAGAAGAAACCCGAAGGAAAGAAGAAAGAAGATAATAAAGGACTTGTCAAAAACCGGCTCTTGTCTTTTTTTACACTGACACTTTTTTTTTCTCGTGAAATGGTAGAGGTACAAGGTACCCCATTACCATTTCACACAGGGGGGGGGTCGGGATCTGGGGGGCCCGTTTGTTAAAGGGGTCTTCCAGATTTCGATAAGCCTCCTGCCCGCAGACCCCCACAACCACCGGGCAAGGGTTGTGGGGAAGAGACCCTTGTCCTCATCAACATGGGGACAAGGTGTTTTGGGGGGCACCCCAAAACACCCTCCCAATGTTGAGGGCATGTGGCCTGGTGCGGTTCAGGAGAGGGGGGGGGCCGCACTCTGTCCCCCCCTCTTTTCTGCGGCCGGCCAGGTCAACGTGCTCGGATAAGGGGTCTGGTGTGGATTTTAGGGGGGACTCCACGCCATTTTATTTTTATTTGGGGTGGAGTTCCCCTTAAATTCCACACCAGACCTGAAGGGTCTGGTTATGGATATTTGGGGGGAACCCCACGTCATTTTTTTTTTAAATTGACGGCGGGGTTCCCCTTAATATCCATACCAGACCTAAAGGGTCTGGTTATTGAATTTGGGGGGACCCCCACGCTTTATTTTTTCGTTTTTTTAATGAATGAATTCTCCTGCAATTGCCGGGAGCCGACAATTCATTATTGCCGCGAGTCAGTTTTAAATGGCTTTTTTTTTTTTTTTTTTTCAGAATGTCATTTTGTGCAAAGACATATTTCTAACCGCAGGAAAAGTGCACTTTATTCACCTGCTGACATCCCCCCCCCCCCCCATGGTACGAATTTAAAAAAAATTATTCAAATGACGTGGGGGTCCCCCCAAATTCCATTACAGGCCCTTCAGGTCTGATATGGATATTAAGGGGAACCCCGCCATCAATTTTTAAAAAAAATGACGTGGGGGTCCCCCCAAATATCCATAACCAGACCCTTCGGGTCTGGTGTGGAATTTAAGGGGAACTCCACTCCAAATTAAAAAAAAAATGGCGTGGAGTCCCCCCTAAAATCCACACCAGACCCCTTATCCGAGCACGTTGACCTGGCCGGCCGCAGAAAAGAGGGGGGGACAGAGCGCGGCCCCCCCCCTCTCCTGAACCGCACCAGGCCACATGCCCTCAACATTGGGAGGGTGTTTTGGGGTGCCCCCCAAAACACCTTGTCCCCATGTTGATGAGGACAAGGGTCTCTTCCCCACAACCCTTGCCCGGTGGTTGTGGGGGTCTGCGGGCAGGAGGCTTATCGAAATCTGGAAGACCCCTTTAACAAACGGGCCCCCCAGATCCCGACCCCCCCCCTGTGTGAAATGGTAATGGGGTACCTTGTACCTCTACCATTTCACGAGTAAAAAAAAAGTGTCAGTGTAAAAAAAGACAAGAGCCGGTTTTTGACAAGTCCTTTATTATCTTCTTTCTTCTTTCCTTCGGGTTTCTTCTTCCTCCTCCTTCTTCTTCCTCTGCTTCTGTCTTGGGTCTTCTATTCCCGCATCTTGCCCGGCGTGTTCTTCCATCTTCTTCCGCTGTCCTTCTCGTCCGCATCTTCTCCTTCTTCTTCTTCGCCGGAGCGGCCGCTTCCAATTGAAATCCCCGCTGTCTGCCGGACCACGCCCCCCCTCTGACGCCACGGGCGAGCTCTTAGGAAAGTCCCCGTGTGGTGCCAGTGCGTCAGAGGGGGGCGTGGTCACATGTTCCAGAAAGCGGGCAATTCAATTGGAAGCGGCGACTCTGGCAAAGAAAAAGCCGCGCACGAGCTTCAAATTGAATTGCCCGCCCTCTCACTTGTGACCACGCCCCCCTCGGACGCACTTGCAGCACACTCCTAAGAGCTTGCCCGAGGCGTCAGAGGGGGGGGCGTGGTCCGGCAGACAGCGGGGATTTCAATTGGAAGCGGCGCCTCTGGCGAAAACCAAGAAGGAGCAGAAGATGCGGACGAGAAGGACAGCGGGAGGAACAGAAGATGGAAGAACACGCCGGGCAAGATGCGGGAATAGAAGACCCAAGACAGAAGCAGAGGAAGAAGAAGGAGGAGGAAGAAGAAACCCGAAGGAAAGAAGATAATAAAGGACTTGTCCAAAACCGGCTCTTGTCTTTTTTAACCCTTTACATTTTTTTTACTCGTGAAATGGTAGAGGTACAAGGTACCCCATTACCATTTCACACAGGGGGGGGGCCGGGATCTGGGGGGCCCCTTTGTAAAAGGGGTCTTCCAGATTTCGATAAGCCTCCTGCCCGCAGACCCCCACAACCACCGGGCAAGGGTTGTGGGGAAGAGACCCTTGTCCTCATCAACATGGGGACAAGGTGTTTTGGGGGGCACCCCAAAACACCCTCCCAATGTTGAGGGCATGTGGCCTGGTGCGGTTCAGGAGAGGGGGGGGGCCGCGCTCTGTCCCCCCCTCTTTTCTGCGGCCGGCCAGGTCAACGTGCTCGGATAAGGGGTCTGGTGTGGATTTTAGGGGGGACTCCACGCCATTTTTTTTTTAATTTGGAGTGGAGTTCCCCTTAAATTCCACACCAGACCCGAAGGGTCTGGTTATGGATATTTGGGGGGAACCCCACGTCATTTTTTTTTTTAAATTGACGGCGGGTTCCCCTTAATATCCATACCAGACCTAAAGGGTCTGGTTATTGAATTTGGGGGGACCCCCACACTTTTTTTTTCCTTTTTTTAATGAATAAATTCTCCTGCAATTGCCGGGAGCCGACAATTCATTATAGCCGCGAGTCAGTTTTAAATGGCTTTTTTCCTTTGAAAAATGACATTTTGTGCAGAGACAGTTCTAACCACGGGAAACATGCGCTTTTTCACATGCTGACATTAGAGCCCCCCATGGTACGAAATTTAAAGGAAAATTACACTTTTATTATTGCACTTTTAGCATTATTAAAATCACTGCTCCCGAAAAAACGGCCGTTTTAAAAAATAAAAAAAGCATTGGTACATGTCCCCTGGGGCAGGACTGAGGTCCCCAAACACTTTTTAGGACAAAACTTGCAGATTAGCCTTTAAAATTCACTATTAAGATTTCCCCCCATAGACTTATACAGGGAGTTCGGCGGCGGCTTTACTTATCAATCACATCGCGCTGCTGCTGCCGCCGGTTCATGCGCCTAATTAGGGCTTCATCCAGCGCACCTATTAAGGCATGTACCGGCGCAGCGCAGATTCATTAGTAAATCAGCCCCATAGTTACATAGTTACATAGTTAGTCAGGTTGAAAAAAGACACAAGTCCATCCAGTTCAACCATAAAAAAATAAAAAATAAACAAACAAAATAAAACACAGTACATCCCATACACCCAACTCCATACCCACAGTTGATCCAGAGGAAGGCAAAAAAAAACAGCAGAGCATGATCCAATTTGCTACCGGAGGGGAAAAAATTCCTTCCTGATCCCCCGAGAGGCAATCGGATTTACCCCGGATCAACTTTACCTACAGAACTTAGTACTCGGTTATATTATGTGTATTTAGGAAAGAATCCAGGCCCTTCTTAAAGCAATCTACTGAGCTGGCCAGAACCACCTCCGGAGGGAGTCTGTTCCACATTTTCACAGCTCTTACTGTGAAGAAACCTTTCCGTATTTGGAGGTGAAATCTCTTTTCCTCCAGACGTAAAGAGTGCCCCCTTGTCCTCAGTGTTGACCTTAAAGTGAATAACTCAACACCAAGTTCACTATATGGACCTCTTATGTATTTGAACATGTTGATCATATCCCCCCTTATTCTCCTCTTCTCAAGAGTGAATAAATTCAGTTCTTCTAATCTTTCCTCATAGCTGAGCTCCGCCATGCCTCTTATCAGTTTGGTTGCCCTTCTCTGCACTTTCTCCAGTTCTCCGATATCCTTTTTGAGAACTGGTGCCCAAAACTGGACTGCATATTCCAAATGAGGTCTTACTAATGATTTGTACATCGGCAAAATGATATCTCTCTCTGGAGTCCATACCTCTCCTAATACAAGAAAGGACTTTGCTCGCTTTGGAAACCGCAGCTTGGCATTGCATGCCATTATTGAGCTTATGATCAACTAAAACCCCCAGATCCTTCTACACTACAGATCCCCCCAGTTGTACTCCCCCTAGCATGTATGATGCATGCATATTCTTAGCCCCCAAGTGCACAACTTTACATTTATCAACATTAAACCTCATGTGCCACTTAGTCGCCCAATTAGACAGAGCATTGAGGTCGGCTTGTAGATTGGAGACATCCTGCAAGGACGTTATTCCACTGCATAGCTTGGTATCATCTGCAAAAACAGAAATGTTACTTTTGATCTCAGACCCAATATCATTTATAAATATATTGAAAAGTAAGGGACCCAACACTGAACCTTGGGCCATTCAGAGTAAGAATCATTAACCACAACTCTCTGAATTCTGTCTTTCAGCCAGTTTTCTATCTATTTACAAACCGATATATCTAATCCTGTAGACCTTATCTTACACATTAGCCGCGTGTGAGGAACTGTATCGAACGCTTTTGCAAAATCCAAGTATACCACGTCCACTGCCACGCCTCTGTCCAGGGTTTTACTTACCTCTTCATAAAAGGAAATCAGGTTTGTCTGACAACTTCTGTCTTTCATGAATCCATGCTGTCTGCTGCTTAAATAGTTTGTTTCCAGCAAGAACTCATCCATGTGGTCCGTTATCAAACGTGGATTGAACGTATGAGTAGGTAATAAAAATTAGACCCATACTTCTTCTCTTTTAATACAGTGCTCCCAGCAGGTGCATCTGTTAGTGAAAGTAATAATTAGTTTGGACCTGGTTGGCCCAAACTATTTTCTTTTCTTTTCTTTCTTTTTCTTTCTTTCTTTCTTTCTTTCTTTCTTTCTTTCTTTCTTTCTTTCTTTCTTTCTTTCTTTCTTTCTTTCTTTCTTTCTTTCTTTCTTTCTTTCTTTCTTTCTTTCTTTCTTTCTTTCTTTCTTTCTCTCTTTCTCTCTTTCTTTCTTTCTCTCTTTCTCTCTTTCTTTCTCTCTTTCTTTCTCTCTTTCTCTCTTTATTTCTCTCTTTCTCTCTTAATTTCTCTCTTTCTCTCTTTATTTCTCTCTTTCTCTCTTTCTCATTAGACAACTCATGTTAAACAGAGAACAAACAGAAATGTATCAATGTTATACAGAGATGTAAACTGTTGACTTGTATATGTGACAAGGAATATGGAGTTACAATCTTAGGCCGCGTACACACGAGGAGACGTGTCCGATGAAACCGGTCCAACAGGCCGTTTTCATCGGACATGTCTCCTGGGATGTTTTGGTCTGATGTGTGTACACACTATCAAACCAAAATCCCTGCGGACAGACAGCACGGTGACGTGGCGGTGACGTTGACGCCGCGACGTCCGTAAACCAGGAAGTAAAATGCTTCCACGCATGCGTCAAATCCATGCGGGAGATTCCGGTCCGCTGGTTAGGCGGACATGTTCGATCGTGTGTACGTGGCCTAAAAGGTAGCGGATACGTTCCTAAATTTAAGCCAGTGATCTGTACTTATTTATTACTTAACCCTGTCATTCGAAGTCTATACGTATACAGTATTTTCACCATGCGTGTGAATGGATTTTAAGGGGAGTGCTGAAGGCATTAGAAATAGGTACCTCTTTCAGACAAAGAAAAAAACATTTAAAAGGGAAATTAAATGAAAAGGTAAATGAAAGAGAAAAAACGCATAGTTGGAGTCCATGGGCCGCACACCCCGAGTGCAAAAACATGAATGGAAAGGTCCCCCAGTGGGGCTGTAGGGCGGCATGATGTACACAATATAAATAGTATATAAATAGTATTAAGATTATTATAATAAAATCTTTACTAGGTTTGTACAAGACAGTAACAATACAACATGGTAAGAACATTTAAAGGGTCACTAAAGGAAAACATTTTTTTTGCTGAAATGAATGTTTACAGGGTATAGAGACATAAAAGTTAACCGATTCCTTTTCAAAATGATTAAAAATAGATAAAAATCAATCATATAATGTGCATGCAGGCTTGTTTCACTTTTGAACTGGCTTCATGTTTCTGCAAAGTAGAAATAGAAACACATAACAAAAACAAACAAATCCAGGGCAGTGTTTTGTTTTTAAAATGAATCTGATTGGTTCTGGGAAGTTTTAGACACACAGTAATGACAGCTTAAACCATCGTGAGAAAGCTCCCAGTATGTTGCTTATAAGGAAACAGACAAGCAGGAAGTGTGGAGAACAGAGCAGGTTAACAGCAACTTCAAAGCAAAAACAAACAATAAGGACATGAAACCAGTACTGCAGTAAGGTAAGGGAAGCTATTTAGCTAAAAAAAAAAATTCCTTTAGTGACCCTTTAAAAAAATAGTAAACATAGTACATTCTGGTTTGGCATAATTGGAAGAAAAGTATCGACAGTGGCAAGCAATCGGTAACAATACAATACATGATGGATCATAGTTCAATAGGTTTCCACATGAGTACCCGGACGCGTTTCGACCAGTTATTGTCACGGTCTTCTTCAGGGGAATTGTACTCTAATGAAACATGTTAAAAAATGTTAAAAATTAAATGAAAAGGTAAGTGAACCAACAATGCACTAGCTTAAAGGAACTTTTTTAGAAAATAAAAAAACAAACCTTTACAACCTAAACTACCTCATGATACCTAGAGCAGTTATAGAGATCACATTTTCAGTGCTTAGCCTGCAGAAGCAGAATCGTTTTATTCTAGCAAAAGATTACGTTAAACATTTTTAACTTTACATATAAACCGGCTCAAGGGAGCAAACCCAACATCATAGGGCCAGATTCAGGTAGATGGGAGCATCTTTAATCTGGAGTAACGTTTCTCATTTACATTACTCTGGCAAAATTTTAGGAGCAAGTGCTGTTATTCATGAAGCACTTGCTCCTAAAGTTGCGGCAGCGTATCGAAAATGAGCCGGCGTTATTCAAATTGGGCGGGTACGGGGCGTGTATTATTAAAACTAGGCGCCATCCCACGGCGAACGTACTGCGCATGCGTCGACTGTCAATGCATCCCAGTGCGCATGCTCACAACTTCCGTCGGCACCACTTCCTTGGAAACGACAGCGCAATGTGTTCCGTTGGACGTTTAAATGCGCCCGTAGATGCGCCATTCCGGCACTAAAGTATATCCTGTTCCCCCTCCCCGCAGTGAAGTTACTTTTGTTCTGAGATGGCTGCTCCCGTTCCCCGCAAACACAGGAGAAATCTGAACTTTAAAGGCCAGGAGCTATCAGCCGTCATCTCGGCTATGGAGACCTATGATGTCTTTCTCCATGGCTGTAAGAGTTGATAGACAAGCAGGGACAGAGGTGTTGTCCTGCAAGTGGGGGTGCTCAGCTAGCTCTTATCGTCGGTAACGCTGCTGTAGCTGCTCTCCTGCTGACCTGTGGCCGTCTGGAGTAAAGATAAAGCAGCTATTTGTAGAAATAACTTTGCATATTTGCAGGGGAAATCAATAGGCGCGACTGATGCGCCAAGCGAAATTATGCGCTGACGAGACTCTGGCGTCGGAAAGTTAAGCCGATCGGAAATGGCCCGTTTTCTGTCGCATCTAGTTTGGTGGGTATGGCCACATAGATACGACGGCGCATCTTCACAGTTACGCGGCGCATATCGAAATACTCCAGCGCAAGTCTTGCTGAATCTGGCCCATAATGATTTATTTTCATCCTAATATTCATCTTGCACCGCTGGCTACCCTTCTAGTTAAATCTATAAAGTTATGGCTATCCTTATTATGACTAACTCTGAATCAGTACACATGCAAGTAATGTGCCTCTGGCTGCTTCTCTCTAAACACAATGCAGACTGGTCCAAAAGGGTAGGCTTGCTTGCACAGGACCATTAGAGGGAGTTAACACAGAATCATGTGACAAGGGGTTCCATGTCCACAAAAAGACCCTGTTAAAAGTCTGACAATCTGGTTGCTTAAAGGGGTTGTAAAGGTACAATTTTTTTTCCTAAATGGCTTCCTTTACCTTACACACTCATGCAAATCACAGCGTCTGTCAGAAGGATACTCACTGAGGCCAAGATGCAGAGATCGGTTCAATCTTGCATCTAAGCGCACTCCACCCCCCTGGAGATGGTGCAGAGGGTGAATAGCACAAAGAGGCACAAGCCACCAGCAGGTTGGGCAGGTCTTGCGTGAGGACTGGTAGACGTACAGGAACTGGCAGGTACTGGAGCCCAACAGCTTAACAGGATAGCAGAGTCCAGAACGTGCCGGGGGTCAAACACAGGATACAAGTCTGTAAGCAGGCCGAGGGTCAAAGATGCAAGAGACTGGAGGCAAGTCCGTAAGCAGGCAGAGGGTCAAGGCGCAGGAGACGGGAGGCAAATCCGTAAACAGGCTGAGGGTCAAACACCGAAGACAGGAAGCAGAGTCCTTAAAGTTAGCCAAGTCTGACAATCTGGTTGCTTAAAGGGGTTGTAAAGGTAGAATTTTTTTTTCCTAAATAGCTTCCTTTACCTTAGTGCAGTCCTCCTTCACTTACCTCATCCTTCGATTTTGCTTTTAAATGTCCTTATTTCTTCTGAGAAATCCTTACTTCCTGTTCTTCTGTCTGTAACTCCATTTCTCCCTGGTGTGGAGTGCCGTGCTCGCCCCCTCCCTTGGACAACAGGAGAGTCAGGATGCCCACTATGACACAGCTCCTTTTTATATGCAATGTAAAGAGCGTCCTGACTCTCCTGTAGTCCAAGGGAGGGGGCGAGCACGACACTCCACACCAGGGAGAAAGTCTCACATTACTGTGTGGAGTTACAGACAAAAGAACAGGAAGCAAGGATTTCCCAGAAGAAATAAGGACATTTAAAAGCAAAATGGAAGGATGAGTTAAATGAAGGAGGACTGCACACAGGTAAAGGAAGCCATTTAGGGAAAAATATTGTACCTTTACAATCCCTTTAAGGCTGTTAAAACTTGGATTAAATGCAACTGAAAATAGTTAATTCAATACATTAGCATTTCACATTTTTTTTCATGCTGCCTTGGATTGCTTTCTAATGTTTAATGCTCAGTTTCAGGAAAATTTAAAAACACCAATATATGCACTAAGGCTGGATTCACATCTATGCGATTTTAGTACATTTTGCAGATTTGCACTACAGAACGTGTTCCATAGGCAACCATGTTAAATGGACGGTAGAGCAAATCTGCAAAATGCAAAAGGCACTAAAACTGCAATAGGTGTGAATCCAGCCTTATGTATTCATGAAATAAATTATTAGATATATTTTTAAATTCAACTTATAGAAGCGTGTTAATTTGTATTGCTATCAGCCACTGCCCAGCAACAGTCAGCCTGGTGACTGTGCAGCGGTCTTTGCTGCAATGTACATGTACTGAGAGTACTCTGAGGAGGAGAGAATAGATCGACTGAGAGTAGCATGATGTCTCCTGACTCATTGATTCACTCCTGATTCATTGTCCTTATTAGCAGGCTGAAGGTGGGTTTTCGACAAATATTGTTACTCAACTTGTGCACCCACTGCAATGGTTGTGAAGGATCTAGCTGTTCTTTTTGATAAAAGTGTCTGAATCACAAACATGGCTACACAGAATACCACATCATTCGCCAGGTAAAACTGTTCCCATGTAACTGTCTTTGAGTTAATGCAAATTTGCAACACAAAAGTAGCTACTTTAGTTAATCTTAACGAGCCCCTCATTATATTGGCTTATTTACTAAATGCAAAATCAGCTATGTGTATTTTTGATAGCCGAGATCATTTAACCTTTTCCTGCCGAGCGTACGCATATATGCGTCCTCGGCATTCGGGGGTTATACCGGGATGATGCCCGCAGCTGCTGGCATCATCCTGGTACTGTTGTTTAGAGCCAGCGATTGGCTATCCAGGCTAAAAGCCGATCGGTTGTTATGCCGGAAGAGCATGAGGGGACATCCCCCCCCCCCGCCGCTCTGACCGGGCCTCCCATCCCACCAGGAGACCTGATCCGCGATCCGGCGCCTCCAGTGTCTAGGCGCAGACTGAAACAAAGCCCTAAATGGCTTTGATTCAGTGCCACAATGTAAACACGGAAGCAGTGTCATGACGTTATACTTCAGGGTTACTTGGCTGCCAATGGCGCAGTTTTTTGCCAATCTGAATACTATGCAAAGGAGGGATCGGGAGTCTTTTAGACCCCCAATCTCTCCAAAAAGATTACCGTATTTTCAGAGAGGACATCCGTGATAGGTGGAACACTGAACAGAGGCCCTGCTGGGAAAATTTATGTTCCGCCTATCACGGATGCCTTCTCATCCTCGGACATATCACGGAACAGTCTGAGAAAAAGCACGGCTTTTGATTTATGGATGCCCGCAGCCTGGAAGCCAGAAATAAGGTAGGAAGATCGTCTTGGCCGGCACAGTGGGGGCAAGTGATGGCACAGTGGGGGCAAGTAATGTAATGACACAGTGGGGGCAAGTAATGTAACTGCACAGTGGGGCATGTAATGTAATGGCACAGTGAGATTTGAAAAAAAGCCTGTTTCTGTCAGCGGTTGTTCCTGTCAGCGGTTGTTCTTGCTACCCCTCAGCTTCCAGCTTATATGGTGAGTATATCCCAAACCCAAATTTTTTCCTGGAAAAATAGGGGGTCGTCTTATACGCCCAGTCGTCTTATACACCAGCAAATACAGTACCTGTCACTACCTATAAGGCCGCGTACACACGATCAAATCTATCTGCTGAAAACGGTCCCAGCAGACAGATTCGATCGTGTGTACGGGCGAGCAGACGGATTTGTCCAGCAGACAGATTTTAAAGCCTGCTTTAAAATCTGCTGGGAACCCGTCGGACCGATATGTCTGCTGGTTAGTACGCTAACCAGCAGACATATCTGCCCGCTCATGCGTTGAATGGATTCGACGCATGCGCGGAAGTGTTTTACTTCCTGGTGCGGTGACGTGGCGGCGTCAACGTCACCGCGCTGTCTGCTGGCGGGGATTTTGGTTTGATCGTGTGTACAGCGATCAAACCAAAACAGCCAGCAGACAAATCTGACCAAATCGATCTGTCAGACCGATTTGATCAGATTCATTTGCTCGTGTGTACGGGGCCTAACTGTTTACATTCCTTGTGACAGCAATAAAAGTGATCAAAATGTAAAAAAAAAACACAATTTAATATTATAAAATTAACTTAAATAAATAAGATTTTTTTTTTAAAGCGCCCCCCTCCCAGTGAGCTTGCGCAACAAAGAAAACGCAAAAGGAAGTCGCGCCCGCATATGAAAACGGTGTTCAAATCACACATGTGAGGTATCGGCGCAATCGTCAGAGCGAGAGCAATAATTTTAGCACTAGACTAGAGGAGATTTTTAGGTACCGTAGTTTGTCGCAATTCTACGAGTGCGTGCAATTATAAAGCGTGACACGTTTGGTATCTATTTACTCTGCGTAACATCATCTTTCACATTATACAAAAAAATTGGGCTAACTTTACCTTCTCTTTTTTTTTAATTCATGAAAGTAAATTTTCCCCAAAAAGTTGCATTTAAAACACCACTGCACAAATACCGTGTGACATAAAATTTTGCAACAATCGCCATTTTATTCTGTAGATTCTATATAACTATATTCTATATATATATATAAATATGCTTAGTTATGAAAGGGATACTATAAAGCAATTTTTTTTTGTACTAAGCTTACAGTGAACATTTTGAAATCACTTTAAGGCAAATATGAAATTCAGTAGTATGAAAGAAAGTGACCACTTATGGCGATACACAGGCCCGTTGCTACAGGACAGGCAAAACAAACAATTGCTTGGGGCCCCAAGCTGGCCTGGGGCCCCCAAATTCCCAGGCTGTAGCGTGGTCAAGCTCCTCTTCCTTCCTCCTGGAGTCTTATCAGTCCGGCCAGGTACCGCGCGTGGTACAGGAGATTCAGTTTCCTGTTCCCAGCCGGACTGACAGGAAGTGCACACAAAGTGCTCACTTCCTGTCAGTCCGGCCGGGAACACAGGAAACTGAATCTCCTGTACCGCGCCGTACCCAGCCCGGCCCGGGCATTATCTGATAGGGGACTGGGGACCAATAATGATAGAACACTGGACTGACAGGAGGAAGAGGAGCTTGGCCACGCTATAGCATCAGCCTACAGGCTAGAAGGGGAGGTGAGAATAGAAAAACAAAGGGACTAGGGAGGGGGGTAGGAGTAAGAACATGGGTGTAAAAATGAGTGTAGCGCTAACGTAGTATTTGCGTGCGGAGGGGGGGGTGCTTGTGGGCCCCCATTTTGCTTGGGGCCCCCAAATTCCTTCAAACGGCCCTGGCGATACATATACATTTCAAATAGTTTTGACCTTATGTTCTACTTAATTTAATCTCTGCTGTACTCTATGATTAACTACAAGCACATTTCCTTAGTGTCAGAGCGATGAATGATTCATAAACTCAGGACGGAGACATGCTTTCCTACAGTGACCAATACACAGAACTCCCACAGAAATACTGCTTGAAAGCTATGAGTCATAGTATAAAAGAAAACTAATTAAGTTCATAGGTCTGTTCTTACATTTAATTTAGGATGGGTTAGCATGCACAATGAATGGTTGGTTTTATGTTATATGTCTTTTAACTTTTACCTATTGAGGCACCCATCCACCCAAAACTGACATTAAAGAAGACGCTGAATTAGAGCTTGCGTATAATGAAAGACAATTCAAATATGCTTTCAGGTGCATTCAGCTTGAATTTGAACCCAGTTTGAGATTCTTCCCTTTTACCAGCTTCTGATCTAAGGCTTTATGAGGCTGTTGCATTTATATTGACTTCTACAGTTCTGTTGTGAAACCAATGCAATTGTACACAAGCCCTTAGCCACTATCTTGTTTTTTCTCCCCCCGGAAATGCAGTTAATGCAATTTTGGTGCTTAAATTAGTCCACTCACTGGAGCAAGCTATGTGAGTTTTTTTTCACCTTTACATTTTATTAAAGCAGTTGTAAGCCGCACATGGTCATTTTACCCACAGGTAAGCCTATAATCCTAAACGTGCACCGTTTACGACATATATGACGAGATAGTGACATCACTGGCACATGCCCTCTGAAGATCCGGCACACAGAGCGGTGTCTCAGCTTGGATGACCCCATAGCAAGCTGCTTGCTGTGGAGGCACTCAGCAGGAGGGAGGGGCCAGGAGCACCGGAGAGGGACCCGAGAAGAGGAGGATCTGGGCTGCTCTGTGCAAAACCACTGCACAGAGCAGGTAAGTATAACATGTTTGTTATTTAAAAAAAAAAACAAGACTAGTATCACTTTAATGTTTTTCTCAGAGACCTTATTCATCATAATAACTAGCATAATATAATGTATGATGTACTAAATTGATGTCCCTTCTCTTAACATAAAGTACATTCTCATAAACTGGATTATATAAAAGAGTTAATAATAATAGCGCTTATATACCTTACCACTTTTCAGACTGGTACATCGACAGATTTAGAGACATGTTTTATGCAGCAGGATGTCCAAAATGCAATAATACATTTTATCATTTTTAACAAAAACAGACCTTTACTTTAATTAGATTAGAGTAGACCAGTAATTTGAATACAAAATGAGGAAATAATGAAATAAAGAATAAAAGAATTCAATAATTAAATACAAAAGTACTGTGTATTTTATCAGCCATTCTGCACAGAGCTGGTGTAGCCATATTGCTATGCCACAAAGTAGGACCTTGATGCCTTAAACTAATACGTTGTAATTAGAAATCATAATTACCCCACAAATAAATACAAATAGTCACACAGACTCTGAAAAAAAAAACAACATATTTTTTTATATTGCTCTTATACTTAATAAAAAGGAATGGTTAAAAGGAAAGTGTGCAGAGAGACACAAGTGTGACATACAACTGTAGCTGGTTATTTTTTAACCACTTCCCGACAGCCGTACGAATATATGCGGCCGTCGGGCGGTTCTGAATCTCTGACTGGATGCATATATGCGTCCAGCGGTCTTTCTGGCCACTAGAGGGCGCACGAGCGCCGCCGGCGGAGCGCGCGTGGCCGCTGCATTCCTCAGATACCGATGCGCGTGCCTGGCGGCCGCGATGTCCGCCAGGCACTCGCAATCGGCGGTTACAGGGACAAGGACATGGATCTCTGTGTGTAAACACAGAGATCCATGTCCTGTCAGGGGAGAGAGGAGACCGATCTGTGTCCCTTGTACATAGGGACACAGCATCGGTCACCTCCCCCAGTCACCCCCCACAGTTAGAACACACCCAGGGAATGCATTTAACCCCTTCCATGCCCCCTAGTGTTAACCCCTTCACTGCCAGTCACATTTATGCAGTAATCGGTGCATTTTTATAGCACTGATCGCAGTATAAATGTGAATGGCGCCAAAAATGTGTCAAAAGTGTCCAATGTGTCCGCCATAACGTCGCAGTCCCAATAAAAATCGCAGATTGCCGCCATTACTAGTAAAAAAAATTAATAATAAAAATTAATAATAATTTTGTCCCCTATTTTGTAAGCGCTATAACTTTTGCGCAAACCAGTCGCTTATTGCGTTTTTTTACCAAAAAATATGTAGAATAATACGTATCGGCCTAAACTGAGAAAAAAAATGTTTTAAAAAAAAAAAAAAAAAAATGGGCTATTTATTATAGTAACAAGTAAAAAATATTATTTTTTTTTCAAAATTGTCGCTCTTTTTTTGTTTATAGGGCAAAAAATAAAAACCGCAGAGATGATCAAATACCACCAAAAGAAAGCTCTATTTGTGGGGAAGAAAGGACGCCAATTTTGTTTGGGAGCTACTGTCAGTTAAAGCAATGCAGTGCCAGAAGCTGAAATTTCACCTGGTCAGGAAGGGGTATAAGTGCCCAGTAAGGAAGTGGTTAAGGACCGCCTCCTGTATATTTACGTCGGCAGAGTGGCAGGCATAAGGACGTATATATACATCCCCTTTGAGATGCCGCTTTGTGGTCGCAAGCGACCCTGCCGCTTTCTCCGTGAGCCCGACCGTGGGTCCCACAATTGTCTCCCGGAGAGATAGAGCGGGGAGATACTTGTGTAAACAAGCATCTCCCCGCTTTGCCTAATGACAATGACACTGATCTCTGCTTCGTGTACTCGGAGCGGAGATCAGTGTCATGTGACACACAGCCCATCCCACCTACAGTAAGAAGCACTCCCTAGGAAACACCTAACCCCTACAGCGCCACCTAGTGTTTAACCCCTTCACTGCCAGTGTCATTTTCACAGTAATCAGTGCAATTTTATAGCACTGATCACTGTAAAAATGACAATGGTCCCAAAAATGTGTCCGCCATAATGTAAAAACAATTATTAATAAAAATGCCATAAACCGACCCCCTATTTTAAAGATGCTATAACCTTTGCGCAAACCAATTACTAAATGCTTATTGCGATTTTTTTTACCAAAAATATGTAGAAGAATACGTATCAGCCTAAACTGAGAGAAAAAAAAATATATTTTTTGGGGATATTTATTATAGCAAAAAGTAAAAAATATTGTTGTTTATTTTTGTTTATAGCGCAAAAAATGAAAACATCAGAGGTGATCAAATACCACCAAAAGAAAGCTCTATTTTCGGGAAAAAAATGACATAAATTTTGTTTGGTAGCCACGTCGCATGACCGCGCAATTGTCAGTTAAAGCGAAGCAGTGCCAAATCGCAAAAGGGGCCTGGTCCTTTAGCAACAAAATGGTCCAGGGCTGAAGTGGTTAAATGGAATCTTGATTCTTATATAGTTTAGATCAGGAGTTCCAACCTGCTACGGTTGTATGTGGCCCATGATGATCTAACACAAAATCGTAAAAAATAACTTTTTTTGTAAAAATGTGTTTACACTTTACTGGACTTTTGGAAGTTTTATCTTTCCAAAGAAAAATATCCCTCTCTTCACAATCACGCCTTATTCATGTCAGTTATTGGCAGCAACCTATAATTGTGAGCAATAATTTTGAAGGATAAAGCACACAACGGGAAAAATTTGAACCAAAATTACTAATGAGCACTCTGAGAATTAATTGAGAATTGCTATTACATCTATAAGACCATATATTGATGTGTCTGTATCAGTGCAGAGTTCCTGCACTTTTTTCACAGCAGGAACTCAGTTCCCTTTGCAGGACTAGAGCAGCCGAGAGCAGCCGAGCCACCCGAACCAATCCTTCACTAAGCGGCGGTGCCCAGCTCGAGTCACTGTCAGGGGCAGATGAACCTTAGTAATCCTTAGGAAGCTCTTTCTAAATCCCACGATAACTCGTGGCAGACTTCCGCAATGTCACCTGGGAACAATAACAAAAGCTCCCAGGAGACATTGCGGCATCGAGGAAGTGACGGAATACCTGCACACTACCCGATGGATCCATATACAGGGAGCGGCCAGTAACATAAAGGATTACTAATGTACAGTGGATCGAAAAAAAACAAACATGCGGTTTAGTAATTATGCATATGAGCGTATCATTTTTATTTATTTTTTGATGGGGGGGTGGATCTTGGGTGGGAGTTCCCACACTTTTTTCCCCAGGACTTGACCCCTGGTCTGTATCCATGATCGTTAACTTTTTCTGCTCATCGGCTATCCTTATTGTTAGTCTATTTTATGTGTGGCCCAAGACAATTCCTCTTCTTCCAATAGCAAATTGAAGGACGAAAACTGGACAGCCGCACTCCGAAATCACTTAAAATAAGTTGTCTTTTATTTTTCAACTGTACACACAGTCACTGCAACCAACAAAATACAGTATGGCCGACGCGTTTCGCACTTACAATCCATGCTTAGTCATGGCTAAAAAAGGTTCACACTAAAATGACATATATACTCAAACACATAATCACATGAGAAAAGATCCGCCTATGGCAGTAAAAGATTAATTAAATAATTAAACACTAAATCAAACCAGCTGAAGGGGGTAGGGCCTCCCTCAAAATTAACACTTTCAAGTAAAAAACATATAAACACATGTAATATATATAGGAACTAGGCATGTGCATTTCGTTTCGTTCCGAATCGAAATTCGGACGAATTTTCCATTATTCGGACATTCGGATGCATACGAATTTCCGAATTGCTATAATAGCGAAAAATTTAGACCGTTTTCGGAATTCGTTCATTTTCGACCGAATTTCGAAAAAAAAAAATGGTCGAAATCGAATTTTTTTTTTCGAATTCCGAATCGAATACCCGTGGACTAAATTCGATCGGAATTCGAAAAAAAAAAAAAAAATATATATATTTTCGAATTTAATTCGAAAAAAATTCTATTCGAAAAGAGACTATTTGTTTTCTAATCTGGTTGAAATATTTTCGATTTCGACCGTTTTTTTCGAAATTCGGTCGAAAACGAACGAATTCAAAAACCGGTCGAAATATTTTCGATTTCGACCGTATTTTTCGAAATTCGGTCGAAATCGAACGAATTCCGAAAACGAATTTCAACACATGTAACGAACCTAACTTAACGAAATTTATTAAATGACGAATTGAAAGGAAACGAAACGAAACAAATTTTTCACTTTTGCACATGCCTAATAGGAACACCTGTATGTATCCAAATACCCCTATAAAATCTTAATTAGAACCACAATCCACGTGTCTAAAGTTTGCAAGCATATACTTGACAGGTATGATGCGCCATTCTTCACTTTGCCAGGTGTTTCAATGTGACACCCAACCAGCGCTTATATGATTGGAACCATAATAACTATGCTGGGAGGGCCAGTAGATTGATCTAAACTGTGTAGAAACATAGACAGACTATGGAAATGGAACGACTATGAAGTGAAAAATTAATAATAATTAATTAATAATAATAAGTGATGCTGTCCTTGTGAAATGTGGCAAAAAGTGTCCATAGTGACTGCGTGAAAGGGTTAAACCTTAAGCTTCTAAGTGTAATGTGTTGCAAAAAAAAAAAAAAAAAAATGATGATCTAGTGTAAAAGTCTGTGATCTAGTGCCATAATGAACGGTCATTTTCACTATATTAAAAAATGGCAAAACTATAGCCGGTCAGTTTCTGACCGTAGTATAAATATTAGTGATGGATCCATCATACAAATGCATGATGATCTAGTATAAAAGTCTGTGGTCTAATGCCATAATATACGGTCCTTTTCACTATGTTAAAAAAAATGTCAAAACTATAACCATATGGCTAGGTCACTAAAGGTATTCGCGACCCTAATATCTAAGGCCTCGTACACACGAGCGGAGATGTCCGCTGAAAACGGTCCGATGGACCGTTTCAGCAGACATCTCCGATCGTGTGTATGGGCTAGCGGACAGATTTGTCCACCCGACAGATTTCAAAGCACTTACCAGCAGACATGTCTTCCCGCACCGCCGCCGCGCCGCCGCTGAATGGATTCGGCGCATGCGCGGAAGTGTTTTACTTCCTGGTGCGGTGACGTAGCGGTGACGTGGCGGCGTCAACGTCACCGCCACGTCACCGCGCCGTCCGCCGGCGGGGAATTTGATCCGATGGTGTGTACACGCCATCGGACCAAACTCCAGATCGGACATATCCGATGGAAACGGTCCGCGGACCGTTTTCATCGGATATGTCCGATCGTGTGTACAAGGCCTTATGCCGCGTACACACGGTCGTTTTTTGCGATGAAAAAAAACGACGTTTTCTGTGAAGTAAAAAACAACGTTTTTGAAACGTCACTTTTCAAAGACAATTTTGCATACACACCATCGTTTTTTCACAAAAAGCGAGGTTACGTTCACCACTCTTTTCCATTGAAGCTCGCTTCATAACTAGCTTCTGGGCATGCGCGGGTTGAAAAACGTCGTTTTGAAAGACGTTTTTGCTACACACGGTGACTTTTTGTGAAACAAAAAACGACGTTTTAAAAAACGACACAAAAAATTCAAGCATGTTGGAATTTTTTTTGGTCGTTTTTTTTAAGACAAAAAACGACGTTTTGCCCACACACGATCAATTTAAATGACGTTTTAAAAAACTTCGTTTTTTTTCATCGCAAAAAACGACCGTGTGTACGCGGCATTAGAGGAGCTCAAACGAAACATTCATTTGTGACCATAGTGCAGATATTAGTGATAGATCCGTCATGCAAATGTATGATGATCTAGTGTAAAAGTCTGTGGTCTAGTGCCATAATGAACGGTCATTTTCACTATGTTAAAAAATGGCAAAACCGACCGTAATACATATATTAGTGATGGATCCATCATACAAATGCATGATGATCTAGTATAAAAGTCTGTGGTCTAATGCCATAAAAAAAAAAAAAAACATTATAAGGGGGGGAGATGTATAATTGGAAAAAGGTGTTACTATAATGTGTGTGATGAGAGAGAACAAAGACCCCTATACGTACGGGATCTGTGATGAATAATATGTTCTAAACTATGGGCTTCAAGAATGAAGCTCCGCTAGAACCGGGGTGTGGTGGTGTCCGTCAGGTATCCGCCCGGGGAATGCCCAAAATTTGATAATAGATGCTCCAATAGAATGCATGTATGGCACCAGTAAAAGTTGGGCTGTATAGTATGTCACAAATAGCGGAAATAACAAAAGCGGAAGAGACCCAGAAACAGTGGGTGGACATTAAGGCCATGAGCAACTTATTGTAGGGGAGCTCATGTGAAACCCAGAACGAATTCAAAAGGCCTCCTCCGCCTACCGCCAAATTTAAAGTGACCTTGAATGCACTCCCCGTGCAGTAACCTGGTACACCCACCACGCAGAACCCTCCCGTCCGGTCCTGAATGATCGGAAGAGAAACCTGATCAGATGAGATGTATAAAATGATTAGATAAACAAACAATAATGTAAACGTATAGTGTGGTCCACCTATCTGTGGACTAGTGTACACGTCATTCATAGTGAACTAGCATAGTGTGGGTAGATAGATGAATAAATAAACATGATACAGACTACAGGCACAGTTCAAATCGAAAAAGCATATGTAGGTGTGAATGAGAATGGAAAGGACATGTATAACCACGGCAGTTAGAGGAAAGAAATGCGTGTGCCAAAGCAGGGGGGTGTGTTCAATCATGGAAATGGGACACATCCCAGTCGAAGTTGAGTCCCTGGGGCTGTCTACAACTGAGATGAAATATCCAGAATACTTCTCGTTTGCAGAGAAGTTTGAATTTATCTCCCCCCCTGGGTGGGCACACAACCCTCTCCATGCCCTGTATAGATAAGCTGGAAATGTTTTTGTCATGTACGTTGTTCCAATGTTTAGCCACGTTGGTATTGTGGTTTTTCTCAATATCATACAGATGGTCACTGAGTCTGTCCCTTAGTCTCCTAATAGTCCTACCCACATACTGGACACGACAAGAATTGCATGTGATCACATAAACTACGAATTTTGTGTTACAGTTAATGAATTGTTTGATTTTAAAATCTCTACCGTTAGAACATGATTGCACGACTTGGCCAGTTCCTATTAAGGGACAGTATCTACACCCGTGAGTGCCACATTTAAAGGTACCCACAAAATTCAACCAGGTTTGGGAAGTGGATTTGGATACAAAAAGACTGGGTGAGAGAACCCCCCCCCCCCCAATGTTGGGGCTCTGCGACTCACTGTTTTAATGCCTTCCGACAAGATGGATGCATAAGACGTGTCACTTCTTCCAATGTTGCTCAGGAAAGTCAAATGTTTAGACACCCCTGGTTTAGATGCAAATATTTTTGAACTGAATTTTTTGAAAGTATTATTTCTGTCTCTTTGTTTTTTTCTTTATTTACTAATATCAATGTGTTAATGTTGCACACAAGTTGGGATAAGGTCTATCTTTTGCATAATACACAGTACCATATTTTTTATTTGACATTGTTATCCACTGCGAGTATATTTGTATTATTAACCAATGGGCACTTAAACTGCCCTCCTGCCCAGACCAATTTTCAGCTTTCAGTGCTGTCACTCTTTGAATGACAATTGCGCGGTCATACTACAGTGATATTTTTATCATTTTTTTCCACACAGATAAAGAATTGTTTTGGTGGTATTTAATTGCTGCTGTGTTTTTTTTTTGCTAAATAAAACAAAAAAGTAACAAAACAAAACAAAATTCTTTCATAGTTTGTTATAAAATATTGAAAACAGGTAATTTTTCGCCTTCGCTGATGTGCGCTGATGAGGCTGGACCGATGGGCACTGATAGGCGCACTGATAGATGGCACTGATAAGCACTGATGAGGTGGCACTGATACGTGGCACGGGTGGGTGGAACTGATCGTTGGCACTGATGGGTGGGCAGATAACGTGAGGGAAAAAAATACAGATTACTGAGCTTCTGTTTACATCATGTGATTAGCAGTCATTGGCTGACAGCTGTAACAGCTCTGGTGAATGGAGTGAACCACAACTGCAGTTAGCAAGGATTTCAATGCACTTCTTTATATGAGAATTCAGTATAGGACCCCAGGCGTCACTCCACACAAACAGGAGTTTGGGGGTTCTCTACATCATCTCTCTCTCACACAAAGAAGGCGTTGAGCTACTAAGGATGGACGCATTACAACATGCGACCAGAGCTTAGCGTTTAAAATTATAGTATATACTTTAAAGATTCCAATGCACCTCTATATGCAAGTGATTATCAGTACTGGACCCCAGGCGTCACTCCAAACAAACAGGAGTTTGGGGGTTGTCTACATCATGTCATTTAACATATAGAGATGAATTAAGCCACTAAGTTGGTATGGAATACTAGCAAACCTTAGCATAGAAAAGTTAGAGCGAACATGTTTAGCAAGTCAGGGCAAGGCGCATAAGCAATTTACACTTATGTCTAGCACGTAGTAAATAGGAGTTGTTAAGACAGTTATAAGTTGCATATGACAGGCAATATAGCTCGTAGTAAATAGGAGTTGTTGAGACAACTAATAGTTGCAAATGAGAGGCAATATAGTTCCGGTAATTTGTGAGTAGATGTCCCTTTAAGATATTCCTTAGCAAACAATTATAGGCACAACAGTCTATCCCAAGTAGTATGTTAATAGCCACAAGGGATAATAAATATCAGCAATTGTTTTAGGTGGAAAGTATGCAGCAGATGTTTCTAAAGAACTACAAGTGACACAATTGCTACTTATCCATTTGTAGGGCTTCAGTGTAGTAACAAGGGATTTCGTAGAGTAGGGTGTCAGCAAGGAAGATCTTGAAGGTTGTCCCCGACAATGGCAATCTGACTTCAATCAGGCAGGCATCCAGGGTTGAGGATTGCTGGTACCTGTAGTTTGTTGTAGCCATAATAGTGGAATGCCTCCAGGTCCAGGGAAGGATGGTAGCCTAGCTGGCTACGGCCAACAATAATAGAACAACACTTGACTGTTCCCTGAATGCCTTTATAGGCAGAAAACAGCTGCAGTGCAAAAGCACTGATTCAAGAAAGCCACCGTTTCGCAATGCACTTCTGCGTTACAAGTTGGAACGCATGCGGCGCCGGGCGATGACGTCATTGTGCGAGCGCCGTATGCGTTCCAGCATGAAACGCATTACGGCGCTGAAAGCGCCTGCTATTACAGAGAACAGGGGGCTCGACGGTGCCTGTTACAACAGCTAATCATGTGGCAAGGGCCGGGATCAATCCCTTACTCTGATCTGTGATCACCCGAGTCTCATAGATGCCCTCCCGGCAATTAAGGCCCACGCTGTAGCCGTCTTTTGGCTATAGCGCGGGCGGCAAGTAGTTAATAGGGTCTATATCATTTGGCTATCATTCAGCAAAATTGTATAGTTGTTTGGTTGTGTATACCAATTTATACTGTACTATACTGAATAGCATTCAGACTGTATACATGGGGTTTGTACATGTTTTTAACCACTTAAGACCCGGACCAATACGCTGGTAAATGACCCAAGGTGTTTTTGCGATTCGGCACTGCATCGCTTTAACAGACAATTGCGCGGTCGTGCGACGTGGCTCCCAAACAAAATTTGCGTCCTTTTCTTCCCACAAATAGAGCTTTCTTTTGGTGGTATTTGATCACCTCTGCGATTTTTATTTTTTGCGCTATATACAAAAATAGAGCGACATTTTTGAAAAAAAAACACTATTTTTTACTTTTTGTTAAAAAAAAAATCAAATAAACTAAATTTTAGTCAAACATTTAGGCCAAAATTTATTTAGCCACATGTCTTTAGTAAAAAAAAAAATCGCAATAAAAAAAAATAGCTACCTAGCGGGAACAGCGGCACTAATACAGCGATCAGAAAAATGATCGCTTAGTGACGCTGGCAATAGGGAGTGAAAGGGTTAACTAGGGCGGTGATCAGGGGGTTAAAACTTTATTAGGGGGGGTGGGGGGGCTATCCTGAACCTAACACTAACTGTTTTTTACACTGCCTGTCACACTGACACTAAATGCAGTGATTAAATCACTGCATTCAGTAACACTGTGACAGGGGGGTGGGGGGGGGGGCGATCACAAGGGGTTAATATGCCTATGTGAGTGTGTGTCAGTGTTGTGTTGGTGCACACTTACTTGTGATGTCTTCTCTCATCAGCAGCGCTGGGAAACAGCGCTGCGATGAGAGAATACATCATTTCCTCCTTCCTGTGTAAACACAGGAGGAGGAAGTGACAGGCTGGGAGCGCGCTCCCATTGGCTGGGAGCGATCGCGGGGGGGGCGGATATCACGGACATCCGCCCGCAGATCCCGGATCGCTCCCAGAGGTAGGGGGACCCCCGCACGCCGCGGAGGGGGTCCCGATGGGACCCCCGAACCGCACTCAGGCGGGGACGTAAATTTACGCCCTTGTGCCTGTACGAGCCATTCTGTGGCCGTATATGTGCGTGCGGGGGTCCTTAAGTGGTTAACAATGATGCACTTCTATATTTTTATGAACGTTTGTCTTAAATAAAAAAGTGAATTGTATGTATTTTTTGTTCACTTGGTATCTTAAGAGACCCTCTTAGCCTCTTCTTTGGTGTTAATAATATTATACAGGATTTATATAGTGCCAACAGTTTGCACAGTGCTTTACATTATAAAGAGACAGTATAGTTACAATACAAATCAATACACAAGGGTTAAGAGGGCCCTGCTCCTGAGAGTTTACAATCTAAATGGATTTTTTTTAAATAAAGCAATGCAAAGAACAGAAATTATGGGAAAAGCACAACCATCTCATATATCACCTTTTAGCAGTAGTAACAATGTACATTGCCTTGAAAAAGTATTCATACCCCTTTACATTTTCCACATTTTGTCATGTTACAACCAAAAACGTAAATGTATTTTATTGGGATTTTATGTAATAGACCAACACAAAGTGGCAAATAATTGTGAAGTGGAAGGAAAATGATAAATGCTTTTCAACATTTCTAACAAATTTGCAGCACCATCTTTTGCAAGTCTTTTTTGGTATGTCTGTACCAGCTTTACACGTCTAGAGAGTGAAGAGTTTGCCCATTCTTCTTTGCAAAATAGCTCAAGCTCTGTTAGATTAGATGGAGAGCGTCTAACTACAGTCTTACTACAGATTCTCATTTGGATTTAGGTCTGGACTTTGGACCATTCTAACACATGAATATGCTTTGATCTAAACCATTCCATTGTATCTCTGGCTGTATGTTTAGGGTCATTGTCCTGCTGGAAGGTGAACCTCTGCCTCAAGACCTGTACACACACTCGGTTTTCTCGATGATAAAAAGTCTGCAGAGAAAACCGAGGGGAAAGCAGAGAACCCGGCAGGAAAACTGCCATGGAGCTTTGGCCAGGAATCCCAGCCATGTGTATGCTCCATCGGCACTGCCTTGCAGTCTTTCCTATAGGTAAGTAGTAGATCTGGCGAAAAAAAAAAAAACGCAGGGAATCCAGACGAGAAAATAGAGAGCAGGTTCTCTATTACTCCAACGGGATTCCTGGCTGTTTTCCTGATGGGAAAACTGTGAGGATGCATACACACGTCTGTTTTTTCCCGGCCAAAAGTTCTCCTGGAAGTTTTCCTGCCGGGAAAACCGGTCGTGTGTACGAGGTTTCAGTCTCAAGTCCTTTGCAGACAGGTTTTCGTCTAAGATTGCCCTGTATTTGACGCCTGTTCCTGCTGAAACAAAGCATCTCCACAACATGATGCTGCCACTACTATGTTGGTGGAGATGGTGTATTCTGCGTGGTGTGCAGTGTTAGTTTTCTGCCACACATAGCGTTTTGCTTTTAGGCCAAAATTTTTATTTTTGGTCTCATCTGAACAGAGCACCTTCTTCCACATGTTTGCTGTGACCCCCACTTCTTGCGAACTGCAAACAGGAATTTTCTTCTTGCCACTCTTCCATAAAGGCCAGATGTGTGAAGTGCATGACTAATAGTTGTCCTGTGGACAGATTCTCCTACCTGAGCTGTGGATCTTTGCAGCTCCTCCAGAGGAGGCTGCTTCTCTGATTAATGCTCCCCTTGCCCGGCCTTTCAGTTTTTTTCAGCACATCGTTGTGTTAAAACACGAAAACGTTACCGCCTTCTAACACGATCGTTTTTTTAACCGATGGTGTGTAGGCACATCAGACCATCAGTCAGCTTCGGACCGTTCTCATCGGATGGTCTGATCGTGTGTACGCGGCCTTAGGGGTTTCAGAGTGAAGGGGATACAAATGCACACCACATTTTTCAGATATTTATTTGTAAAAAATTGTAAAAACAATTTATAAATTTCCTTCCACTTCACAATTATGTGCCACTTTATGTTGGTATATCACATAAGAAAAAAAAAAATAAGTTTTTGGTTGTAACATGACAAAATGTGGAAAATGTCAAGGGTATTAATACTTTTTCAAGGCACTGTAAACAATTTAGAGATTGATTGCTTTGAATTCTGATTTTACTTACAAATTAAACAAGGGCTGGCCATTTGACTCAACCAAACCTCACAATATATTTGTCGGACATGAACATTTTAAAATTCAGTAGTTATGGTGTTTCATGGTACAAAGGGTCTGTCTGCCAGTCAGTGGATAGAACCCAAATCACTGGTGGACCTTTGAGTTCCTAAGATTCCATATCCCTATATTCAGTCACACGTCAAAGGATGTGAGATAGGCATCAGTGTCACTGCTGGAACCAGAATGTTTTAACAAAACAAAAGAAAAAGCTATAAATATGAATGTGAATTTCACAGATGATAAGGCTGCCACCTACTGTACAGAAAACATTTTCGGCTGTGCTCGCATTGTATAGCAGTACAGCAGCAGATTGCAATGCACGCACTTTAAATGTAGGTTAAGGTTGGGAATCCTCATAAATAAAATAGTACATGTCAGTGGTGATGCTTAGCTTCAGGCCTCAAGGGTAACCAGCAATGCATGTTTTCCCACTTTCATTGAGGACAAAGCTACAGAAATGAATATCGTATAAGAGAAAAAAACGATTTCATGCGTTGCTGCAGAGGCTTGGGTACTGTGTTAAGCATGACAGGTATATGTGCACCCATGTATTTAGAAATGTTTGCGCAATATATGAATTAGGAATTTGGATAACAAACAGTATACCACAAAGGCAGCAGTATCAGATTTAGTTTGTTAATCTTACTGTCATCGTCATTAATTACGATACATTCTGTATGTATGAATAAATCTTCTGCACATTTCTTACCAAACAGGTTTATCTGCAAAAGGGTAGGCATAGCATTTTTTCATTGTGCACATATTTTGAGTTAATATTGCAGGGTTCAATTTAATATAATTGCGTGCATTTACACATTCTTTTGGTTTTCCATAATTTTAAAATTACATTAAATGTGGAGACACTTAGATTAGCCACTACAGCCAGAGCAAATTTGCCACAATGCTTCTGACTACTTAAAGAGGGGGTACGGGGGGTGTGGCCTGCTGCAGACTCTGATGGAAGTGTGAGTCCCTAGCTCCGTTCCACTGCTGGGTTCCGTAGCTACATACAGCGACTTACCGATCCGCAATCCGGCCGCCCAGAAGCGCTACAAGCCGCCAACAATCCGCCGCCTAACGGACTATTTTGCCAGCGCGGCCATGCACTCAAGCCAAGATGGAGCCGGTGCCGACAATAGAGGGGACCCGCCGCCTTGCTCCAGCGGCGGAAAACAGCATAACTTCTCAGTGGGTCCGCATGCCTTGCCCTCCGGAGGGGAACCGAGGGAGGATATGGACACGCTGCCTTCACCCAGCAATCCTCCCTCACTCCACGGCGCAGAGAGAGTTAAGAGACTGGCGTCCTCCCCTCTGCCTTCTCCTATCAAGGAACCCTTGCCTAAAAAACATCTCTGGGGCAGCACTCCTAATGCTGTGCCTGATAGTGATCACACTCAAGCTTTGGCTGCCATCCCTGTGTCAGACACTCCAGTCTCAGAGGTTATGTTGAAATCAATGCTGTTAACCTTACAAAAAGATCTACACAGGGAGTTGCAGTTATCATTGTCTCAAATGCATGATAAGGTGGAATGCCTGGAAGAAAGGGTTGATGTATTGGAGGATACACTGCATGACCATGCTAAAGCGCACAACGAACTGTTAGACAAGCATGATCACCACACGTCTGAAATTCGTCACATTAAATTGAAACTCGCAGATTTAGAAAACCGCTCAAGACGTAATAACGTCAAATTTAGAGGTGTGCCTGAGTCGGTTAAACCCAATGAGATTTCCCAATACCTACAACAATTGTTTGCAACATTGCTCCCTCGCTTAAATGCCAAAGATTTTACGATTGATCGGGCTCATAGGCTCCCCAAACCTGCACACCTTCCTCCGGACATCCCAAGAGATATTCTGGCGCGGATACACCATTTTCATGTGAAAGATCAACTTCTCCAAGCTGCTAGGATCACTAGACCTCTACCAGCTCCGTACGCCAATATTTTGCTGTTCAGTGATCTGTCAAAAGCAACTATGGAGATGCGCAAATCGTTCAATCCGATTACTTCCATCCTCCAGGATCGCAAAATTGTCCACAAATGGGGCTTCCCCACCAAATTGCTGGTCACCTACAAGCAACAAACCATACCCATCCTTACGCCTAAGGAGGGGTATAAAATTCTGACTAATTGGGGTTTTCTTCCTCTCCCAAATGATACCACAGGGCGCACAGGATCCCAATAACGTCCTCCGGCTCCACGTAATACGGCACCGGATAAAGACTGAGTAAGATTCACTAATTCTGCCATCGGTCTCTAACATACCTTGGAACCAGCGTGGGCGTATATACTTCTGTACATCCACCCCCTCAGGTTGTTGTGTGCTGCGCACACTTGTCATTGTTTCTAGTTTTGTATTTGTTATGCTGTGTTGCATTTTGTGTTTAGGTACAACGTTTTTTACTTGATTCCCTCGTGTCTAACTGCACGTTTACCCTCTATTCTGTGAACAGACGCTCAACTTTAGTTAAAGTGTTACACCATTTTGTTTGGTATCTCCGGTGTGGTCTCGCTCCTTCCGTTCTCCTCAGCAGGTAATTTAATTTATCATGGCCATTACGATTTCTTCACTCAACGCTAAAGGGTTGAATTCCCCCTTTAAACCTAACATGCTGTGGAAGGAGGCCCTGGCACAAAAAGCTGATGTGTTTTGCGTGCAAGAGACACACCTTTCCCAGCATAATCCCCCTAAATGCTCACACAAACGTTATCCACATTGCTTTTTCGCCAATGCACCTAAAAAAAAAAGAGGAGTCATGATCGCAATCAGTTCCTCTGTAGCATTCACGTTGCATCACTGTGAAGCAGATCAGGATGGTAGATATTTAATTCTCTCTGCGACAATTGACAATCGTCGCTTCACATTAGTAAATTTGTATGCGCCTAATACAGCACAAAAATCTTTTTATGCCAAATTGCTCTCCAAGCTGTCCCCACACAGGTCTGATCCAATGGTGCTGTGTGGGGATTTTAACGACATTATCGACACAAACCTTGACACTTCCAATCCTATTAAAAGGAGACCTTCTGCACTCTGCTCCTTGTTACATAACGAAGACTTATTTGATCCTTGGAGATGCCTACACGGTGAGGAGCGAGACTACTCCTTTTATTCCCATGCTCAGCGCTCTTACTCTCGGATCGATCTGTTTCTTGGTGACAAGTACCTTCTCCAATCTGTTTCGGAAGCCAATATAGGCACAATTTCATGGTCTGACCATGCACCAGTATCTATTAAATTATTCCCCCAAACTCACTCTCCTAAACATACTATATGGAGATTAAATACCTCTCTTCTCTCTAACCACATATACGTAGACGTAGTTCGGTCCGAGATTGAGGGCTACTTTGAGAGGAACGTGCATTCTGGTGTTGATCAATCTGTTCTTTGGCATGCGCACAAGGCTACTCTAAGAGGTTTGTTTATAAAGTTGGGAGCCCAAGATAAAAAGAAACACTCAGCCACTACTGAGTCCCTTCTGAAACAGATTCGTGATCTTGACAGGGTTAACAAACAGTGTCCCTCCCCCAAACTATCCCAGGATTTAAAGGCCCTTAGGGGCCAACTTAGTGACCACCTCCACGACAAATTTGATTATTATATCAAACGCTTGAAGCTCCAAGTCTACGCTTCGGCGAATAAACCAGGTGCGTTCATGGCCAAACAGGTCAAAAGACAAGCAGCTCAGAAAAAAATAAAATTTCTTACAAATTCCCAAGGTAAACGTTTAACTAACCCACTAGATATTGCAAATGAATATTGAAGCTTTTCTCTCATTGATTCAAATTCCCTCTATCTCTACTACTCAACTAGAAGCCTTATCATCGCCCTTCTCCCCCGCCGAAATCATAAGTCATAAGTCAACTGCCCTTACACAAAGCCCCTGGCCCAGACGGGTTCTCTAACGAATATTATAAGAAATTACAGGATCTGATCGCCCCCCATCTTTGCAACGCCTTCAATCATTATGTAACCACAGGTATGATCCCAAAGGAGGCCCTGGAGGCCCTAGTAGTTACCTTACCGAAACCTGGAAAAGCCCCTGACTCTCCAGCTAATTATCGCCCAATCTCACTCTTAAACACTGATACTAAAATATATGCCAAAATCTTAGTACAGCGTCTCTCCCCGATTATCCCCTTCTTATTTCATCCCGACCAGGTGGGATTTGTGCCCGGCAGACAAGCTTCTGACGGCACCAGACGCCTCATTAATTTGATACAGTGGGTGGAGCACGGTCAAACGCCTTCTCTCTTCCTGTCACTAGATGCAGAGAAGACGTTCGACAGGGTCCACTGGGCATACATGGAAGCAGTGCTCCGCAAATTTGGCTTAGCCGACCTTCCCTAACGGCCATCATGAACCTTTATTCCTCCCCCAGTGCACGGGTTTGGACCTCTGGTATTAAATCGGATCCTTTCATAATTTCAAATGGCACAAGGCAAGGCTGCCCTCTCTCCCCTTTAATCTTTGCCCTAGTCATGGAACCCTTGGCACAATCCATCAGATCGACGCCGGCAGTGACAGGTATTAAAATTGGGGAAATAGAACATAAACTGGGCCTATATGCCGATGATGTTATCATTACCTTAACTAATCCAGAATCTTCCCTTTTAACTGTTCAATAAATCCTGGAACAGTTTAGCTTGATTTCTCTTTATAAGATTAATTATGGTAAATCTGTTATGCTAGATCTAGGTATTGACCCGCATATCAAAAGGAAAATTTCGGGACTGACGCCCTTTATTTGGTCCCCCAGCTCCTCACCCCCGTACCTAGGAATCCACCTGACATTCCCGAGCAAGTCACTATTAAAAGTGAATTATGAGAACCTTCGTGAGAGACTTCTGCGCATGTCCAGAGAATTGAGCCATTTTCCTGTCTCCTGGGCAGGCAGAATTGCTCAATCAAAAATGTACTTACTCCCTCATATACTGTACATGTTTCGCACAATTCCTTTGCCTCTATTGCCCTATCAACTAAAAGAGCTGCAAAAACTGCTCAACACGTTTATATGGCAAGCCAAGAAACCCAGACTCAAATCATCACTTCTCCACACCCCGGTGTGTCACAGGGGCATGGGAGCACCGAACATTCAGGCATATTACAGGGCAGTAATCCTGGATCAACTTAGGGAGTGGTGGTTACCCACTTCCAACAAGCTGTGGACTCAGGTTGAATCTATGGCCCTTAACATGGATACAAAACTACTCCTTACGGCCGCTCTTTTGAACTTCAAACCACCTTCTCAGTATTTAAGCTCAACAACAACAGCCCTACGGGTATGGTCAGCATCCACACAATACACTACGGGCCTTCCTAGATCCATCCTTCATCGTCTGCCCATCAAAGCGATTGAACTTCTTTCACCTGACCTATCCCTTGCATCCTGGACTGTCAGAGGTATCGACAACCTAGGGCTCCTATTCTCCGCCTCTGGTTTGCACTCGTTTTCTCACTTACAACAACTATATGGCATCCCCCCCAAGACCTTCTTCTTGTATCTCAGAATCAGATCAATATTGTCTAAAATCACCATACATGATGAGGATTCTTTATTGGTTTCTCTTTTGAAGTTCTACGAAACTCCTAATCCCTCAATCAAGGGAATCTCTCTGGCATACAACCTATTGACTTTACCCACTAAGGATCTACCTTCCTCCTCGATCACCTTCTGGTCCTCGCTCACTGATGACCCTCTTACGCCTGACTTATGGCATCGAGCTGTGAGTTTGCCCCTTCGCATGTCACATTGTACTTCCCATTGGGAATCGATCCAAAAACTCTTCCACAGATGGTATTTTACCCCTGCAAGATTAGCGGCTATTTACCCTAAAACCTCACCTCAATGCTGGAGAGGGTGTAATGGCGTGGGAACTTTGCAACATATCTGGTGGCATTGTCCCAACATCAAAGACTACTGGAAAGATGTCTCTACCTTTATCTCGACTATTTGCAGTATTTCCTATCACCTACACCCATTGGATCTTCTCCTAGGGCTTTCAATTCCTAGCTGGCCGAGGCATATTAGACTGTTAGCCTCTCACATATTAATAGCCGCACGCCTTGCACTTGCAAAGAAATGGAAGTCGCCACTATCACCCACGCTGTTGGATCTGATCATTCTGCTAAATAATCACTTTCGAATGGAATTCTCTTTTGCCAAAGCCAAAATGACCACCCCTTCTTTTTACAAAAATTGGGCACCCTGGATCAACGATTACAGAAGCATTGCACTTTGACTCACTGAAGATACTTAAATAACTACTTTCTTACCATTAGTCTGTTTCACACTCTGTTGAGTATTTTGCTTGGCCAACAATGTTTTTTTACTTAAAATGTGAAGTATTATCATCTTTTTTTTATTTTTATTTTTTATTTTTTTATTCTCACTGTTTAACTGATTCTCGAGGATGATGGCTGGCCATGTTGCCTATGAACTCTCGACACAGTTAGCTCCCAAATTTGGGGTGTCGGGGTTCGTGGGTGGCTCCACCTTCACACGATCTGTTTTTTTTTTTTGTTGTTTTGAATACAGTATAACTTCTGTCAGGTTATTGTTTCTTACGTGCTGATTTTCTTTTTCCCTTTTTACCACAACATCTGCTCAGTTTATAAGTGACATCACTGATCTTATTGTTTACTGTGTGAAAATCTTAATAAAAATTATTGTTAAAAAAAAAAAAAAGAGGGGTTCACCCTTAAAACAACTCTGTGTCATCCCATCCAGCATACTGGCGTCAGTGCCAGTATGCTGTTTTTTTTTTTTAAATCTCTGTACTTACTGTTTAATTGATCATTTTATTTTGTCCCTACCACGGGGAATGGCGCGGCTATGGAGCTTCTGAAAATAGCCGACTAGCACCCGGGTCTTCCCGTGCTATACGGCGCCTGCGCACAGACCTAGGAGCTGACTGCGCAGGCGCCGTATATACCCGAGTCCAATGGCTATGGCGCTTCACGCCCTCCGAAAAAAGCCGAAATAGGACTCGGATATATACGGCGCCTGCACAGTCAGCTCCTAGGTCTGTGCGCAGGCGCCGTATAGCGCCGGGAAGACCCGAGTGCTAGTCGGCTATTTTCGGAAGCCGTGACGCTCCATAGCTGCGCCATTCCCCACGGTAGGGATAAAATAAAATGATCAATTAAACAGTAAGTACAGAGGTTAAAAAACAGCATACTGGCGCTGACGCCAGTATGCTGGATGGGATGACACAGAGTTGTTTTAAGGGTGAACCCCCGCTTTGACATCAGCTGAGATATTATATCTGCCACACATTAAGTACAGACTTATGACTTGCATTGGGGAAAATGAGCAGTAAAGCATGCCCACTACACAGCACTTGCATAGTAGAAATCACAGTATTTAATGTGTAGGTATATTAACCCCCCCGTACACATACAAGTATTAACTATTCATAAACTTCTCATGGAAACAAGACTAGGACTAATGCCGCGTACACAGGACCGGTTTCCGGGTTGAAAAAAAATGAAATTTTTAATGGTCTAGAAAAAAACAAAGGGCCAGATTCACGTACATCGGCGTATTTTTTGACTGGCGTAGCGCACCTCCTTTACGTTAGACCGCCGCAATGTAGCGGCGCAATCACCGTATTCTCATTTGATTTGCGCAGAAATTAGCGACTGTGCAACGTAATTTCAGAGACGTAAGGCAGAGTAATTCAAATTGGGAAGGACGTGGGCGTGTTACATTGAAATGAGCCGTGACCCCATGCAAATGAAGGGCCGGCCGGCCGGATTGCGCATGCGCGCATGAAGCAGACCATGGTCAGCACCTCTGTGCGCATGCTCACAACTCGGGGACGGCGCAATCAGTGAAATTGGAAGTGGACCCGGGCAACTTTGTGAACTACGCAGACAGCATAAATAGACAGACACAAACGCACTTCCTTTGCAAAAGTACATCCCTTTGTATCCCTTCCTATACAGCAAGGTGCTTTTGTTCTGTTGTTTATTAGCGTTTGTTTGTTTGTTTGTGACGTGTCTTTGAGATATTTGGGGACTGTTTTGCAGAGTGATTTTTGTCTTTTATGTGTTTTCTTTGTTGTTATTTTGTTTAAATTATATTTTTGCTGGGCATTTTTTATTTTTGCTGGTCAAATTTATTTATTTTTGGTTCTGTTTGTGTATGATTTTGGAATGTGGGGGTGACATTCCTGCCGGAAAAGGGGTGTCACCCTCATTTGTGGTGGAGAAGTGTTCCCCAGGTCCGTGTGAATGGTGTATGAATGTACAGTGACATAATTGGAGCCGTTGCGTGGCGTTGCTGCTCACAAGTCCTGCATGGTGGGCTTGTGCCAATCCAATGTGATGAGGATGTGATGTGTCTGTGCTAGGGACCACAGTGGTGTGCATGCATGCATTCTCATTGTGCCATGATTAATGTGTGTGTTTAACGTGCAAAGATGCCTAATGTGAGCTGGCTCCTGGCTGCTCTTCCCTCAGAAGACGGGGTAGCCTTGGTTAGGGGGGTTCCGTATAGGAGTCATGAGATGGGGTCCCAGTGCATATGCAGAGTCACCCTGAAGGGATAAGACAGGAGGATGTTAGTAGTGCATGTGCCCCTTGTGATTTCAGCATCATGGGGGGGACAGTCATGCCTGCCACCCATGTCACTCACCAACCAGCCAGCTGTCCCTATACATGTTCTGTTCGAAATCTGTGGGGATGGGGCTATGATTGTATATGTAGCTGTCATGGGTGTCATGGGTGGTGTCATGTGTTGGGCTGGTGATGTCCTCCTGCAGGTTTGTGGTTAATTCCAGGATGGCATGAGGGGTGAATCTGAAGATGCGAGGCACCTCAGAATCACTCATGCCAAAGATGTCTATGCGTGTGTGATATATCAAGTGAAGAGTGAGGGGCTTGTATCAGATTAGATTATTATATCCATCAAGGTTTTAAAGGGCTATTGAAAGATAGTGAGACCGTGTTTGTAATTTGTATGTATGTTATGTATTGATGTATATATGTATGTATATTTTTTGTAAAAATGTTTATAAAAGCGAAGAATTTTTTTTTGTAAAAAAAAAAAAATCCTCTCCCGTGGCCTCCTCCGTGCCCTCCTCCGTGCCCTCCTCCATGCCCTCCTCCTTCTTTGCTCATCTAAAGTCAGTAGTATAGCTATGAGCATGGATGCCACTGGCATGTTGGCATACAGTTTGTTGGGCAGCAAGTGTGACTGCTCAGCTCCTCACTAACAGTGTTGCTTTAGCTGACATATAGACAGATTGTCTAATTTTATACCACCTTTTATATGGTCTAATTTTAGACAGGACGTGCAGCTGTTGCATTGATTACTATAAAAATGCCACTGGCAGGGAAGGGGTTAACACTAGGGGGCGAGGAAGGGGTTAAGTATGTTCCCTAGGTGTGTTCTAACTGTAGGGGGGTGGGACTGACTTGGGGAAATGACAGATGGCTGTTCATACATTGTAACGAGCGATCACGGGTGCCCGGTGGTGATCGTGACCGCCGGGCACGCGTGTCAGGACCAGGGGCGAGCGGGGGGCAGGCGCGCTTGATTCCGGCGGTGCGCACGCGGCCCTATTGGCTGCATAACAAGATGACCTATAGCTACGTGATCTTGCTCAGCAGATCCGACCAAATCAATCTATTAACCTTCTATGAGGAGGTGAGTTGCCATCTAGATAAAGGAAGGCCCGTAGACGTGGTGTATCTGGATTTTTCAAAAGCATTTGACACAGTTCCCCATAAACATTTACTGTACAAAATAAGGTCTGTTGGCATGGACCATAGAGTGAGCACATGGATTGAAAACTGGCTACAAGGGTGAGTTCAGAGGGTGGTGATAAATGGGGATTCTTAGGAATGGTCAGGGGTGGGTAGTGGGGTCCCCCTGGGTTCTGTGCTGGGACAAATCCTGTTTAATTTGTTCATAAACGACCTGGAGGATGGGGTAAGCAGTGCAATCTCTATATTTGCTGACGATACTAAGCTAAGCAGGGCAATAACTTCTCTGCAGGATGTGAAAACCTTGCAAAACGATCTGAACAAATTAATGGGGTGGGCAACTACATGACAAATTAGGTTCAATGTAGAAAAATTTAAAATAATGCATTTGGTTGGCAAAAATACAAATGCAATTTATACACTGGGGGAGAACCTCTGGGGGAATCTAGGATGGAAAAGGACCTGGGGGTCCTAGTAGATAGGCTCAGCAATGACATGCAATGCCAAGCTGCTGCTAACAAAGCAAACATAATATTGGCATGCATTAAAAAGGGGATTAACTCCAGAGATAAAACAATATTTCTTCCTCTATACAAGACTCTGGTCCGGCCACACCTGGTGTATGCTGTCCAGTTCTGGCCACCAGTTCTCAGGAAGGATGTACTGGAAATGGAGAGAGTACAATGAAGGGCAACAAAGCTAATAAAGGGCCTGGAGGATATTAGTTATGAGGAAAGGTTGCGAGCAGTGAACTTATTCTCTCTGGAGAAGAGATGATTAAGAGGGGATATGATTTCAATTTACAAATACCATACTGGTGACCCAACAATAGGAAAACACTTTTTCGCGGAAGAGAGTTTAACAAGAAACATGGCCACTCATTAAAATGAGAAAAAAAGAGGTTTAAGCTTAAACTACGTAGAGGGTTCTTTACTGTAAGAGCGGCAAGGATGTGGAATTCCCTTCCACAGGCGGTGGTCTCATGAGGGGGCATTGATGTTTCAAGAAACTATTAGATAAGCACCTGAACAACCACAACATACAGGGATATACAAGGTAATACTGACATAATCACACACATAGGTTGTGCTTGATGGACTTGCATACACTGCTCCAGTCTCTGCTGATCAAGACCAAGGCCCTGATGAACATGGCAGCTCTGGTGCATCAACTTCATCTTCAAGGAGCCTGACAAACTCCAGGCCTTGCAGAGACTCTGTCCGTGCATCCATATGAAAGTAAGCACACATCCATTACCTTCACTCAATGTGACTCTACCTGATGGCCCCAACAAGACCTTTCCCAAACTGGGCCAGCCAGTTTCAGACAAAACACTGAAGGGCATGTTGCTCCCCCTATCGGCATCCCTACAGGCAGATCTATTCATGATGGATGTGCATGAGGCCCAAAAAGATGACCTAGCTTGGATTAAAAATAAAATCATCAACCTGGAGGACAAGTCCTGGTGCAACAACTTAAAGATCTGATGTCTTCTAGAAACAGTACAATCTTTTCAATTTCCGCACTATGTTCAGGACTTGTTCCAGGCTGTCATGTCTTCATTAACCTCTGAAGACCGTACCACAGGATCCCTAAACCACACTTCCTCTCCTCTAATGTGCCGTGAGATGTCATGTTATGCATACATTTCTACCAGGCGAAGAAGAGCAGCACATTTACAAGTGCTCCCAGATCTCTCAGCGCACACTTTGCATCAACGCAAGAACCTAGATACCAATACCAAGGCACCACGTAACCACTCACTGTGTTATAGATGGAAATATCCTGCTAAACTACTTATCATCTGGGAAGGGTCTACCTCAACTATCACTTCTCTAGATGAAGGCCTTTGACTTCTACATTCTTTGGGCATCCTCCCAGACCATTCACCTCCACCTTCCACCAGGTTCTACTCTCATGACTCTCTGGGGAGTGGCAAGTGGTCTCCCACAAGTACAATCACAAGCCACGCCAACAAAAGTGCTCCAGATCTTGACTTTCAACACTCATTATGTTCTTAAACTCAGGACTCCCAGCTCACAGAAATTAACAGGAATTTATTCTTCAGTTCACCCAAGGTGTTGCAGTCTCTCTGGGCTCAGTTCTACTTTTTTCACCTTATACCTATTTCTACTTACAGTTCTTCCAACTCACGACTTGCATACCCTAGCCTCACAACATAGTTTGACAGTTTTATTTTTCTACCCCAGCCTCACTAGTATGGTATCTGTTGTCAATCATTTCCACAATCATGCCAACAAGATCACCAGTTCTCTATTGAGATACAGTAGATGACCATGGAACTTATATCTTGATCCCTGCTTGCCATCTAGAATGCCCGGCCTACATATAAGTCATACAGCCCAATATTGTACACAATATAGAAAAACAACATGTAATTTATACAGTAAATCTTAAGCACTTAAATGATCACTGAAAAATAACAATAGAAATGGGTATAGTAAAACAATCAAAGTGTAAGGTACTAGGTAAAACTTATCAGATTTTGGATCGTAAAACTGAACAGATAAGCCAATGCTTATACAGCTACCCAATAAACCATTTTAATATTGATACCATTCAATATCTGATCAGTTTTACTTAATAACTCACACTCTGATTGTTTTATTGTACTAATTTCTGTTGTTTTTTTTATTGATCAATTAAGTGCTTTTGATTTACTGTAGAAAATTCTTACGCATAGATTTTAATGTTTCTATGTACACTAGCCCTGAGGTTTATGATGCCAAAGTATTGAAGACAGACAGCTAGCATTTTCAAAAATACAGTAAGTCAGTAATGGTAGCCCCATATCTTTTTCATGACAAGTTTACTTTAAGAATATTTAGGTTATTGGTATTCTGGAGGCCCAGGTCATCTATAAACTGATTACATAATGTAATTGTGTTTGCATATTTATAGTTTATGTCAGGGGGAAAAAATGATGCAGTACATTTCTGCAATGTGTTTGCCCATGTTTTATCCTTTTAAAAACACTGCAAATACAGACAAATACCTGGTGATCTGCCAGAAGCGCACTCAACTCTTAAGTCTTGTTATAGGCTGATAACACAGCATTTTTGTGAACTGAGTAACGTCAACCCTGACCAGTTCTCTTTTGCTAACCTACTCAAACCTTCCCACTCTCCTATTTTCTATAACATACAGTCTAATTGTTTTGTGGTCCAAATAATAAAGGGAGTGTGACTAGAACACAGGACAGCTTTTAATTATTGACATGATGAATGTGTTTTTTTTTTACTTATTAAATAGAGAATATCTGCAGGTACTCTCACACATTCCCTGATCCCCCTTGTCTCCAATTCTGCCCACCTTTAACCACTTAAGGACCACCACACGACTATATACGTTGGCAGAATATGGCACGGCTGGGCACATGGACGTATATATACGTCCCCTTTAAGAGCCCAGGTGTGGCTCACGAGCGTGTCTGAAGCTCTGTGACCGCGCCCATGGGCCCCGATCGCTGCAGGTCTCCCGCGATCGGGTCACAGGAGTTGAAGAACGGGGAGAGGTGAGTGTAAACACACCTTCCCCGTTCTTCTCTGTGGCAGTGTAAGTGATCGCCTGTTCCCTGATATAGGGAACGACGATCACTGACATCACACATCCAGCCCTGCCCTCCTACAGTAGGAAACACACATGAGGTCACACTTAACCCCTACAGTGCCCCCTAGTGGTTAACCCCTTCACTGCCATTGTCATTTTCAAAGCAATCGGTGCATTTTTATAGCACTTTTTGCTTTAGAAATGGCAATGGTCCCAAAAATGTGTCAAAAGTGTTCGATGTGTCTGCCATAATGTCGCAGTCACGAAAAAAATCGCTGATCGCCGCCATTAGTAGTAAAAAAAAATTATTACAAAAAATGCCTAAAAACTATCCCCTATTTTGTAAACGCTATACATTTTGATCGATAAACGCTTATTGAGATTTTTTTTACCAAAAATTGGTAGAGGAATACGTATCGGCCTAAACTGAGGGAAAAAAATACGTTTTTTTATATCTTTTTTGGGGATATTTATTATAGCAAAAAGTAAAAAATATTGAATTTTTTTCAAAATGTACACTCTATTTTTGTTTATAGCGCAAACAATAAAAACCGCAGAGGTAATCAAATACCACCAAAAGAAAGCTCTATTTGTGGGAAAAAAAGGACGCCAATTTTGTTTGGGAGCCACGTCGCATGACCGCGCAATTGTCAGTTAAAGAGAAGCCGTGCCGAATTGCAAAAAGGGGCAAGGTACTTAACCTGCATAATGGTCCGGGTTTTTTACCAGTTAAGCAACACCAGGAAAGAATCCCTCAGGCCCCAAACACACGAGCGAATGAATCTGTTCAAATCGGTCTGACAGACCGATTTGAACAGATTTGTCTGCTGGGCTGTTTTGGTTTAATCGCTGTACACCCGATCAAACCAAAATCCCCGCCAGCAGACAGCGCGTTGACGTGGCGATGACGTTGACGCCGCCACGTCACCGCACCAGGAAGTAAAACACTTCCGCGCATGCGTCGAATCCATTCGACGCATGTGCGGGCAGATATGTCTGCTGGTTAGCGTACTAACCAGCAGACATATCGGTCCGACGGGTTCCCAGCAGACAGATTTTAAAGCAGGCTTTAAAATCTGTCTGCTGGAAAAATCCGTCTGCTTGCCCGTACACACGATCAAATCTGTCTGCTGAGACGGTCTGTCAGACCGTTTTCAGCAGATAGATTTGATCGTGTGTACGCGGCCTCAGAATCAGCAATTCATTCCCCACAAGCAACAATAAACCCCCAATAGGTGATGCTTTAAAACTTTTTACAGGTTACATGTTTAGATTTACAGAGGAGGTCTAGTGCTAGAATTAATATTCTCACTCTAACGTTTGCAGCGTATGTAACCTGTGTGTATATGGCTCTGATACTAGCGAAAGCCTCACAAGCCACTAACCTCACCGCATGTCCCTGCAGAGGGCTGAACACCATGAATAAAGAGACTGCTCAATGCCTCTGGAAGTTGTTGATTTGAACAATACTGAAATGGAGAAATTAAGTTTGAAAGAGCACTTTTAGGGCCCATCCACACTTAAGCCTTCCATTGTCATGTGTTAACACATCACAAAAATGGATCCTCCAGCAGAAATAATAAACCCTTTTATTCTCACTAATGGAGCCCCAGCATTGATGTTTGGTAGTCTTACATACTCAAACACTTGATCATGCGCTCCCACGCTGCTGGCAAAGCTATATAATGTCTGTTGGGCAGAAGATTACACCACCCAACAAAGCAAGACTGGAAGAGGTATGTTGAAACATTAGCACTTTGCAAAGGGAATGAATGCACGTCTAATAGGGAATATTAAATAAATATTGAGGGTACCCCCACATACCCCTTTAGCACTGCCACTGTAAATATCATAACTGTTTGGAGTCCCTGGATGTGGTTTGTTAAAATTTACATAGTGGATGTGTATTCAATCAGGCTTTAACGTGTTCCTCTTCCTTCTTAAGGAAAAGTAGGGAAATAAATGACTCTAGAACAGCAATCAAATACTATATACAATGTACAAAGTTAAAAGAACAGGATGGCATTCCCAGCAATAGCCACATCCAGATTAGGGATGTGCTTCGCGTTCGATGCGAACACATGTTCGCATCGAACATCGGCCGTTCGATCGTTCATCGAAAACGAACAAATCGGGTCATTCGCGCCAAATTCGCATGACCCATAATTCACTGCGGCGTTGCGCACTGATGATTGGCCAAGCATGCACCATGACCCCCGCATGCTTGGCCAATCACAGCGCCCCAAAAAACGAAGAGACCTAATTGGCCAAAGCCTGGGTGCTTTGGCCAATTAGGGCTCAGGGCTGTAGCACACGCCCCACACTATAAAAGGCCGCCTCCCGGGCGGCCTCGTGTAGTGTGTTACGGCTTGCTTTGCAGTCAGACAGAGAGAGATAGATAGATATTGAGAGGATAGATAGATAGATAGATAGATAGATAGATAGATAGATAGATAGATAGATAGATAGATAGATAGATAGATAGATAGATAGATAGATAGATAGATAGATAGATAGATAGATCAGGGAGGCTACTAGTTAGTATAGTTAAATGTACAGTTTGTAGAGAATATATTGACATCCCTAGGAGTTGTCAATATATTTATAAACTGTATAGCTTAGCTAGTTCTGCTATTAGTATCTGTCAGGCAGGAGATTGTGCTTTAGGGTTTACCTTAAACATAGTGTTAGTCAACGTGTGCTAGTTAATTGCACATAGATGCATTAACTGTTACTGCAAGTGTGCTATTTATTTGCACAGAAAGGCAGTTGCTGTTAATGCAAGTGGGCTATTGAATTGCACAGAAACGCAGTCGCTCTGACTGTGCGTGTGCTGTTCAATACCACCTTAGCGCATTTGGTGTGACCGCACGTGTGCTCCTATATATCACCTGAGCGCAGTTAGTGCCACTGTACGTGTGCTGGTATATACCACCTGAGCACAGTTAGTGCCACTGTACGTGTGCTCCTATATACCACCTGAGCGCAGATAGTGCCACTGTACGTGTGCTCCTATATACTACCTGAGCGCAGTTAGTGCCACTGTACGTGGGCTCCTATATACTACCTGAGCGCAGTTAGTGCCACGGTACGTGTGCTCCTATATACCACCTGAGCGCAGTTAGTGCCAGTGTACGTGTGCTGCTATATACCACCTGAGCGCAGTTAGTGCCACTGTACTTGTGCTCCTATATACCACCTGAGCGAAGTTAGTGCCACTGTACATGTGCTGGTATATACCACCTGAGCGCAGTTAGTGCCACTGTACGTGTGCTGGTATATACCACCTGAGCGCAGTTAGTGCCACTGTACGTGTGCTGGTATATATCACCTGAGCGCAGTTAGTGCCACTGTACGTGTGCTGGTATATACCACCTGAGCGCAGTTAGTGCCACTGTACGTGTGCTGCTATATACCACCTGAGCACAGTTAGTGCCACTGTACGTGTGCTCCTATATACCACCTGAGCGCAGATAGTGCCACTGTACGTGTGCTCCTATATACCACCTGAGCGCAGTTAGTGCCACTGTACGTGTGCTGCTATATACCACCTGAGCACAGTTAGTGCCACTGTACGTGTGCTCCTATATACCACCTGAGCGCAGATAGTGCCACTGTACGTGTGCTCCTATATACCACCTGACCACTGTTAGTGCCACTGTACGTGTGCTGCTATATACCACCTGAGCGCAGTTAGTGCCACTGTACGTGTGCTGTTGTATATCACCTGAGCGCATTTGGTGTCACTCCGCTTGTGCTGTTACATACCACCTGAGCGCTTCAATATGTCTGGAAGGAGAACAAAGAGAGGCAGAGAGTCACGAGGGCAAGCAGGCTCTGCATGTAGAGATAATGCTGGTAGTGTATGTGGTGCATCCTCTTCAGCACGTGGCCGTGGCCGTGGCCGATCGTCCTTCTTTTCGGGAGCTGGCTGTGTTGAGCCTCAACATGCTGAGAAATTAGTAGAGTGGATAACCAAGCCGTCCTCATCCTCCTCATCCTCTCTCACACAGACTGATCAAAGTTCATCTGGCAAAGCAACTGCCAAGGCGTCCTCTTCCCTCTGCACAATGGCTTCACACAATACTTCCTTAGTACCACCATGTCCTCCTGAGGAGTCCCCCAAACTGTTTCAACACAGTGTTGGGTACATGCTGCAGGAAGATGCGCAGCGTTTTGAAGACTCCGATGACGAAACACTGATAGAGGAAGGCATTGATGTGAGCCCAGGGAGAGGGGGTGGCCGAGAGGGACAGCAATTTGTCAGTGATGATGTTCCCCCAGCTGGAGCATACTGCCAGGTTGTTGACAGTGATGAGGAGGGAGGGGATGATGAGTTCACTGACTCTACCTGGGTGCCTGATAGGAGAGAGGAGGAGGAGGAGGAGGACGAGGCACAGGCACATCTCCAAAGAGGCAGGATGCCCTCCAGGGGTCAGCTTAAGGTCACACCCACTGCATTACAGCGCACATCTACGGCGCTTGTGCATGGCGCTGCTGTGTCTGACCGGTACAGCAAAAGTTCGTACCTTTGCTATTTGCAACTTATGTCGCAAGCGTATCTCGCGTGGCCAAAACATCAACCGCCTGGGTACCACATGCTTGTCCAGACATATGTCGACCTGCCATGCAGCTCGTTGGCAAGCACACCAGAAAGACCCACACCAAAGACAAAAGCGTACCCCCCCTTGCCCTTCTGGGACCTCCAACCCCAGTAGCCCCCCAGTCCTCTCTGAAGCCTGCAGTGTAGAAATAGGTGTGTCACAAGCTAGTAGTAGCGGTCAATCTACTGATAGTACCAGGCAAATTTCCCTGCCCCAGCTGCTGCAGCGCCGAAAGAAGTACAATCCCAGCCATCCACATGCCCAGCAGTTGAATGCTAGCTTAGCGAAATTGCTAGCACTTCAACTGCTACCTTTTCAGTTGGTAGATTCTGCCCCCTTCCGTGAGTTTGTGCAATGTGCAGTACCTAAGTAGCAAGTACCAAAACGCCACTTTTTCTCACGGAAGGCTATTCCGGCTCTCTACCGGCATGTGGAAGGCAATGTCCATGCCTCGCTGGACAGGGCGGTCAGTGGTAAGGTGCATCTTACCGCTGACTTATGGTCCAGCAGGCATGGACAGGGACGTTACCTGTCTTTTACGGCGCATTGGGTGACTCTGCTGGCAGCTGGGAAGGACGCAGGGCAAGGTCCAGTAGTTTTGGAGGTTGTTCCACCACCACACCTCCAAAACACTACTACTGCTTGTGACAAACCTCTCTCCTCCACCCCCTCCTCTTCTTCTTCCTCTGTGGCCTCTTCCTGTGCTGAGGTTTTCTCCGAACCAGCCGTGCTCCGTAGGCGTACGAGGGGCTACGCAGGAATGCAGGCCAAGAGATGCCATGCGGTGCTAGAGCTGGTGTGCTTGGGAGACAGGAGCCACACTGGGGAAGAGGTTTTGTCAGCTCTGCAGGGTCAGGCTGAGAGGTGGTTGACGCCACGCCAGCTGAAGCCTGGAATGGTGGTCAGCGATAATGGCACCAACCTCCTCTCTGCCCTGCGACAGGGAAAAATCACCCACGTGCCCTGTTTTGCGCATGTCCTCAATTTGGTGGTGCAGCGGTTCTTGGGCAGGTACCCGGGATTGCAGGATGTCCTGAAGCATGCCAGGAAAGTCTGTGTGCATTTCCGGAGGTCATATAATGCCACTGCTCGGCTGACTAACCTCCAAAGGGAATACAACCTGCCCAAAAACCACCTAATTTGTGACATGCCCACCAGATGGAACTCAACGTTGGCCATGCTGCAGCGGCTGCACACGCAGCAACGGGCCATCAATGAGTATCTGTGCCAATATGGCAGCAGAACTGGGTCAGGGGAGCTAGGTTTTTTTTCCCCACGCCAGTGGGCTTTGATCAGGGATGCATGCACTGTCCTGTCACCATTTGAGAAGGCCATGAGGATGGTGAGCAGTGACAGTGCATGCATCAGTGAGACTGTCCCTCTTATTCACATGTTGGAGCACACGCTACGTGGAATAATGGACAGGGCCCTTGAGGCAGAACAGAGGGAGGAAGATGAGGACTTCCTTACCTCTCAAGGCCCCCTTTACCCAGACAGTGGTCCTGCTTGCCCACCTAGCACACAGGAAGAGGATGAGGAGGAGGAGGAGGAGGAGGATTGTATCAGCAGCATGGAGGTGGAGCCTAGCACTCAGCAGCAGCAGTCTTCAAGGGATCATTTACAGTCCCAAGGAGCACGTGGAGTTTTACGTGGCTGGGATGAGGTGCCTGTGGATCCTGTTGTCCTCAGTGACCCAGAGGACTGTGGCCCGATTGCCTCAGCAAACCTACGCTGCATGGCCTCCCTGATTCTGCAAAGCCTGCGTAAGGATCCTTGTGTATGTGCTATTAAGGAGAGGGATCATTACTGGCTGGTGACTCTCCTTGATCCACGTTACAAGAGTAAGGTTGCGGACCTTATGTTGCCATCGCAGAGGGAGCAGAAGATGAAACTTCTGCGGGAGGCCTTGCAGAAGGGTCTGTGCAATGCGTTCCCAGAACCGGGGGGATTACCAAAACCTGGCTCTGGACAACGTCTTGCTGAGGCTTCGGTGAGTCACAGAAGGGGTGGTGGAGAAGGTGGTTGTCTGACCGATGCATTCAGGCAGTTTTTTAGTCCGCAGCCCCAAGGTCTGACCGGTTCCAGCAACCATCGCCAGCGTCTGGTTTACATGGTCCGGGAATACCTAGGGGCAAGATCCGACTTGGACACCTTCCCCACTGAAAATCCTCTGGCTTACTGGGTCTTGAGGATGGATCACTGGCCAGAGCTTGCCCAGTACGCAATTGAGCTACTGGCTTGCCCTGCATCCAGTGTTCTTTCAGAACGGACATTCAGTGCTGCTGGAGGCTTTGTCACTGATCACAGGGTGTGCCTCTCCACCGGCTCTGTTGATCGACTGACCTTCATCAAAATGAATCAGGCTTGGATCAACACCAGCTACCAAGCACCTGATGCTGATATTAATGAATAATATCTTTTTGTAGAAAAGTCGGATCCCTTTTAGACTGCTGATGCTGAGTGACTGTCCTCTTATGCTGCTGATGGAATATCCTTCTCCTCCTCACTTTTCTTGCTGATAGCTAGTAAGAAATGTTGTGTTTCTGGGCTCCGCCACCAGTGCCTAAGGCACAATTTTTCAGCCCCTGTTTAACAGGGGCGCCTAATAATTTTTGATGCAATACTTTGCACGTGGCTCCTTGTTGCGCTCCAATTGGAGTTATTGGGAGGGGTTGCAAGTGTTGTGTTGTGCAAAAGGCCCAATTTTTCAGCCCCTGTTTAACAGGGGCGCCTAATAACAATTTTTGATGCAATACTTTGCATGTGGCTCCTTGTTGCGCTCCAATTGGAGTTATTGGAAGGGGTTGCAGTGTTGTATTGTGCCCAAGGCCCAATTTTTCAGCCCCTGTTTAACAGGGGCGCCTAATAACAATTTTTGATGCAATAATTTGCACGTGGCTCCTTGTTGCGCTCCAATTGGAGTTATTGGGAGGGGTTGCAATTGTTGTGTTGTGCCCAAGGCCCAATTTTTCAGCCCCTGTTTAACAGGGGCGCCTAATAAAAATGTTTGATGCAATAATTTGCACGTGGCTTCTTGTTGCGCTCCAATTGGAGTTATTGGGAGGGGTTGCAATTGTTGTGTTGTGCCCAAGGCCCAATTTGTCAGCCCCTATTTAACAGGGGCGCCTAATAACAATTTTTGATGCAATAATTTGCACGTGGCTCCTTGTTGCGCTCAAATTGGAGTTATTGGGAGGGGTTGCAATTGTTGTGTTGTGCCCAAGGCACAATTTTTCAGCCCCTGTTTAACAGGGGCGCCTAATAACAATTTTTGATGCAATAAATTTCACGTGGCTCCTTGTTGCGCTCCAATTGGAGTTATTGGGAGGGGTTGCAATTGTTGTGTTGTGCCCAAGGCCCAATTTGTCAGCCCCTATTTAACAGGGGCGCCTAATAACAATTTTTGATGCAATAATTTGCACGTGGCTCCTTGTTGCGCTCAAATTGGAGTTATTGGGAGGGGTTGCAATTGTTGTGTTGTGCCCAAGGCACAATTTTTCAGCCCCTGTTTAACAGGGGCGCCTAATAACAATTTTTGATGCAATACTTTGCACGTGGCTCCTTGTTGCGCTCCAATTACAGTATGTTTGAGGGGTGCCCTTTTTTCTAAAATTTTTCTTTCACAAAATAATAATGGCCCCCCACCACCGCTAAAATATTTGACATATTGTTGCCACACAGAACGTGCGCAAGTAGCATTAATTACTTATTTTTTATAGTCCTCTCATGTTGTGCAGGGACATTTCTAAGCACGTGCCACTACTATAGACACCCAGCAGGTGTGATATTTAAAGGAATTTGTATTTTATTTTTCACTTTAAGCATCATTAAAATGGCTAATCCGGAAAAAACGTCTGTTTAAAAAAATTTTTTTTCCAATGATACATGTTCCCTGGGGCAAGACCCGGTTTCTGAACGACGTTTTCCAACATTTAATTGAAATTTGGTCTTTAAAACGACCATTTTTGAATTCGAACGTTCGGGTCCCATAGACTTCAATGGGGTTCTAAATGTTCGCGCGAACCCGCGGTCTGTTCGAACGTTCTGGTGCGAACCGAACCCGGGGGGTGTTCGGCTCATCCCTAATCCAGATCTCTAGTATATTGATCATGGAGGAGGGGCTCCATATGCCAGCCAATCAGGGTGTAAGATAAACCAGGTCAACCACTTTCACATGTGTATGCCATCTCATCAGGCGGCGTACACACGATCGGATATATCCGATGAAAACGGTCCGCGGACCATTTCCATCGGATATGTCCGATCGGGAGTTTGATCCGATGGCGTGTACACACCATCGGATCAAATTCCCCGCCGCCGGACGGCGCGGTGACGTGGCGGTGACGTTGACGCCGCCGCGTCACCACCACGTCACCGCCACGTCACCGCACCAGGAAGTAAAAGACTTCCGCGCATGCGCCGAATCCATTCGGCAGCGGCGCGGCGGCGGTGGGGGCCGACATGTCTGCTGGTAAGTGTACTAACCAGCAGACATGTCGGGCGGACAGATTCCCACCGGATAGATTTCAAAGCATGCTTTGAAATCTGTCGGGTGGAGAAATCTGTCCGCTAGCTCATACACACGAGCGGAGATGTCTGCTGAAACGGTCCATCGGACCGTTTTCAGCGGACATATCCCCTCGTGTGTACGCCGCCTCACATATGATGTTACCACCATGCCACCATCCATTGGTTGGTTACCACCAAGCAGCCGTGCTTCTTTTTCTGTTCCACTATGGCCAAACTTAAACCCCATTGAAATCAATGGTAGCCAAATCTGTCAAATTAAAAATAGCAAGGGGATGTGAAAAAATAGCCCTGCCCTGGGTAACAATGCAAAAAAAATTAAATTAACATTTGATTTGAAAAGCAACTCCACTTTTGTTGAGAAAAAAAACAACCCTTTGGATGAGCTATGCACATTGCAAGTATTTTAACAAACTTTGTAGCAGATTTCTACCTGTTTCCAGGGCTGGTCTGGGAATACAAACTAGCCCTGGAAAAATGTCATACCAGCCCCATAGCATTATTATATCAGCCCAACAGCATAACGTCATTATTTTCTTGTTCATGGAAAGGAAAACTATGCATTTTAAAGCACAATTGAAGAGTATATTATATATAGAGAAGACAGATGTGAAAGCACATAGGGCTTTATATATATAAAAAGCAAATTCCAGTTAAAAGTGGTAAAAGTTGTCAGTCATCAGGGCAGGGCTCAGTCAGTAAGCTCCAGCTCGGTTGGCTCTGGTTTTATCCTATAGTCTCCTCTCCACAGTCCACACACTTCTGACTCCTCCCATGACCCCCATCCCGGTGCCACTCCCACTCTTGACTTCCCTTCAGAGACTGCAGACATGATATAAGACAAGAGATGGTTAGAGGCTGCAGACATGATACAAGAGATGGTCAGAGACTGCAGACATGATACAGGAGATGGTCAGAGTCTGCGGACATGATACAAGAGATCAATGCAGCCTCACTGTGCCAATCAAATGCAGCCTCGCTGTGCCCATCAAATGCAGCCTGACTGTGCCCATCAAATGCAGCCTGACTGTGCCCATCAATGTAGCCTCACTGTGCCCATCAAATTCAGCTTTACGGTGCCTATGAATACTAGCCTCCTGTGCCCACCCATGCACTCTCACTGTGCCCATCAATGCAGCCTCACTGTGCCCATCAAATGCAGCCTCACTTTGCCCATCAATTCAGCCTCACTGTGCCCATCAAATGCAGCCTCACTGTGCTCATTAATTTAGCCTCACTGTGCTCATAAAATGCAGCTTTACAGTGCCTATGAATACAGCCTCATTGTGCCCATCCATGCACTCTCACTGTGCCCACCAATGCAGCCTCACTGTGCCCATCATTGCATCCCCACTGTGCGCATTAATGCAGCCTCACTGTGCCCATCATTGCAGCCTCACTGTGCCCATCCATGCAGTCTCACTGTGGCCATCATTGCATCCTCACTGTGCGCATTAATGCAGCCTCACTGTGCCCATCATTGCAGCCTCACTGTGCGCATTAATGCCGCCTCACTGTGCCCATCATTGCCGCCTCTTTGTGCCCAGTATTGCAGCCTCAATGTGTCCTTCATTGCAACCTGGCTGTGCCCATGAATGCAGCCTGGCTGTGCCCATGAATGCAGCCTCACTGTGCCCATGAATGCAGCCTCACTGCCCATGAATTCAGCCTCACTGTGCCCATCAATGCACTCTCCCTGTGCCCATCAAATGCATCCTCACTGTGCCCATTAATGTAGCCCCACTGCCCATTAATGCAGTCTCACTGTGCCCATAATTTTCAGCTTCAATATGCTCATGAATTGCAGCCTCTCTGTGCCCATCAATGCAGCCTCACTGCACCCATCAATGCAGCCTCACTGTGCCCAAGAATAAAGCCTCACTATACCCATGAATGCAAACTCGCTGTGCCCAAGTATGCAGCATCACTGCGCCCATCAATTGCAGCCTCACAGTGACCATCAATTGCAGTCTCATGATGCCCATCAATTGCAGCCTCACTGTGCCAATGTATGCAGCCTCACTGTACCCATGTCCTTGAAAGGCTGAGTCCAGAAACCTAACAGTGTTCTATTGAGGAAACTTGCAGTGTTGGGACTTTGCCTCATGTCATATGATGGCCTTGGATGTGAAGTGGTTAATTTTTCCATTGTTAGTTTTCCTGGGAGTGTAGAAAAGCCTGTTTTTATTTCTGTCTGTACATTCAGTAAGAAAATTCATCCTCTTTATTTGTTCCGGTGACTTTTATCACTTGTGCAGAAGGTGATGTGAAATGCAAAACTGAACAGTTATAGACAAAACAGCAGCTAAAAATATTCCTGAACAATTTTTCTATTGACAACTGTTTAAGGCCTGGTTCACACCTATGCATCTTTAATGCGTTTTCAGTTTTGCAAAAACACACTATAATCCATTTAACATGGTCTCCTATGGGTCACGGTCACATCTGTACATTTTAGGGAAAGGGTCAGGGACTTTTTTAAATGTTTTGGTTCTATAGACTTAAATGGATTTAAAAATGTGTATTGAAAAACGCAAAATGCACCTGCGATATGCAAACTGAACCTACATAGGTGTGAACCAGGCTTAGGAGAGCTGCCCATTGGAAAGTTTTCCTCTAAATTCCTTTTGTTTCAAGCCACAAGCCAGACAAGTTGCTTTGCATTGTGTTGCACTAAACTAAATGTAAACTTCATGATCACTTGACTCGGATGCTTGAGCATACAGTATATTCTACTAAGGCGGCGTACACGCGACCGAGGTTCTCGCTGGAAACCAGCGAGAACCTCGCTGGAAGCTGCATTCCAGCGAGGACCTCGGCCGTGTGTACGCTCCTGGCTCGCCCTGCCCGTCGGGAATGCCGTCGAGCGAAAAGAGAGCACGCTCTCTTTTTGCTCGACGGCCCGCCTGGATGAATGGCTGGTTGCCATTCCCGACGGGCGGGTCGCCGATTTCGACGGCCGGCAGAGAACCTCGAGAGAGTTTCTGCAGTATAGCAACAGTACTATTCAGAAAAAAGAAATTACCCTTGGTGTCATATCCTATGGTTTGATTTATGAACATCGGCCTGATCAACACATGAACTGTGTTATTTAGTTGCATAAAGGGCTTTTTAGGATTTTTTTTAAATAAAAGTTAGCGTAAAGTTATCCAGAAGCTGACTATAGAGCACAAGGCTTGATTTTTGTTAGTATAGTGACTTATGCATGTGCCAGTAGCAGCAGTAGCCAGCAATAAATGTTGTTGTGTTACCAACCTTGTCTGATAATTTTTAAAACATTTAAATAAAAAAAGGGATTCTAAACGGTACACAATATACAAATATTGGGCTGGATTCACAAAAGACTTACGCCGCCGAATCTCCAGATACGCCGACGTAAGTCCAAATGTGCGCCATAGTATCTTTACGCCGATACCCGACGTTAGATACGCCAAAAAATAGGCTTCCTCCGCCCGACATAACTTGCCTACGCCGGCGTATCGTGGGCGCATATTTACGCTGGCCGCAAGGGTCGCTTCCATTGATTTACACGTCGAATATGAAAATGACCGAGATACGGCAATTCATGAACGTACTTGCGCCCGTCACTGTAATATACGCCGTTTGCGTAAGGCGTACGTCCGGCGTAAAGTTATTCCACCTAAAGGTGGCGCAACCCATGCAAAGGTATGGACGTCGGAACAGCCGTCGTATGTTACGTTGTTTACGTAGTACTAGGTGAATAGGGCTGGGCGTGGTTACGTTCACGTTCATGCAGCCACTGTGCCATCAATTGTCACCACTGTGCCATGCCATCAAACACTGAAACTGTGCCATCAATTGTCACCACTGTGCCATGCCACCAAATGCAGCCACTGTGCCATCAATTGTCACCACTGTGCCATGCCATCAAACACAGAAACTGTGCCATCAATTGTCACCACTGTGCCATGCCACCAAATGCAGCCACTGTGCCATCAATTGTCACCACTGTGCAATGCCATCAAACACAGCAACTGTGCCATCAATTGTCACCACTGGGCCATGCCATCAAATGCAGCCACTGTGCCATCAATTGTCACCACTGTGCCATGCAACACAGCAACTGTGCCATCAATTGTCACCACTGTGCCATGCCACCAAATGCAGCCACTGCGCCATCAATTGTCACCACTGTGCCATGCAACACAGCAACTGTGCCATCAATTGTCACCACTGTGCCATGCCACCAAATGCAGCCACTGTGCCAGCAATTGTCACCACTGTGCCATGCAACACAGCAACTGTGCCATCAATTGTCACCACTGTGCCATGCCAACAAATGCAGCCACTGTGCCATGCCATCAAATGCAGCCACTGTGCCATCAATTGTCACCACTGTGCCATGCAACACAGCAACTGTGCCATCAATTGTCACCACTGTGCCATGCCATCAAATGCAGTCACTGTGCCATCAATTGTCACCACTGTGCCATGCCATCAAATGCAGTCACTGTGCCATCAAGTGTGACCACTGTGCCATGCCATCAAACGCCACCACTGTGCCATCAATTTTCACCACTGTGCCATGCCATCAAACGCCACCACTGTGCCATCAATTTTCACCACTGTGCCATGCCATCAAATGCCACCACTGTGCCATCAATTGTCACCACTGTGCCATGCCATCAAACGCAGCTACTGTGCCCATCAATTGTCACCACTGTGCCATGCCATCAAATGCAGTCACTGTGCCATCAATTGTCACCACTGTGCCATGCCATCAAATGCAGTCACTGTGCCATCAATTGTCACCACTGTGCCATGCCATCAAATGCAGTCACTGTGCCATCAATTGTCACCGCTGTGCCATGCCATCAAACGCCACCACTGTGCCATCAATTGTCACCAATGTGCCATGCCATCAAACGCAGCTACTGTGCCCATCAATTGTCACCGCTGTGCCATGCCATCAAATGCAGTTACTGTGCCATCAATTGTCACCACTGTGCCCTTTAATTGTCACCACTGTGCCCCATGCCACTGTGCTCATTGTCGCCTCTGTGCCCTTTGTCACCACTGTGCCCCATGATGCCACTGTGCCCCATGATGCCCCTTTCCCTGTGAAAAACACTTACCTGACGCTTCCATGTCCTCCCTCGATGTCTTCTTCGGCGTAAAGATACTATGGCGCACATTTGGAGAAGCTTCAGCCAATCAGGTTTCGGGAACCTGATTGGCTGAAACGGCCGTCAGTCTTATGCAAGGACCGCAGGTTGCCTGCGCTCCGAGTATAGACTTCCATAAGATGGAGGGCGGTACTGGAAAAGCTTATCAGAGCCGCTGGCTTTAATAGGCAGGTCCCCTCAGCCAACCAGCTGCCGCTATTCGGGTAACCGGCGACCCATGTCCGGTTATATGAATAGACCAGGCAACTGGCAACAATAACTCACATTCAATGCATTGCATTGAATGTGTGTTATTTGCGAGAGGGGGTGGCGCTGCAGCGCCCTCTATAGACGGCCGCCAGAACTTCGGCTAAAATGTCAAAATTACATTTTAGCCGAATAAAAGTTCCTAAAGGGCCTGTTTTTTTTTTTGACTGCGGGAGGGGGGGCGGCGCCCGTGCGTCCCTATGGATGGGCCGCCACTGCTCTCTATGTGAATCCGGGCCCATGAATCTCATTAAAGAAACAAACAACCGGCCCAATGAATTTTAGTTCTTTATTGCAGCTTATGCTACATATTCCCAGTTCCAACTGACCCCCCTTTTAGTTTTTAGAAATGTAGGTTGCTCCAGGCAGCAAGCAGGTTGCAGGCAGGTAGCAGGCAGATGGAGAACAGGCACCAGTGGATAACAGGCAGATCCAATGAGTAATGACGGGAACATAGACAGGGTCAAACGAGCTGGGTCACAAGACAGACAGATCAGGTATGGCGGAAGCAGCAGCAAAGTCACAGACAGGCCAGGTGGAACAATAAGGGTAATAATGTTCAGATCCTCAGGGACACGCTGGGGTTGATCAGGTGTAGTCCGGGAGTGGTCGGGTATTAAAACAGAGTAACAAGTTGTTAACACAGAACTGAACCTGCTGGTCCTGGGTACTGGCCCAAAAATAACCCATTTGTGCCAACATCTTTCTCAGGATGTGTATGCTGTTGTGCAGAACTTTGTGCAAAATGCGCACGCAGGTGCACAAACTCGTGTACCTTTCCCATAGTGAAGTTTGAACAGGAAACTGCCTGAGGGAGCAATGCCATGCCCTTCCTGATGGATCCTTCATATCAAGAGAGGATGGGGAATCTGGTAAATTAAATTTGTTTTCCCTTTGGCCAGTCAGGGGAACTCCTCCACTCTCAGAATACACTAATCAGATGCAACTCTTGGAACATTTTCCAACATTCCCATTAGACAAAAGTAATTGTTAAATGTCGTATGGGAATGGGCTAGATGTATCGGAAATTTGGCCCCCTGCTGACATTATCCTTCTGTGGGCTTAAAGGTATATAATGTACTACATGGTATTGAAGGCAAACGAAGCTGACCACCGGAATGAATCTTTATTTTAAGCCTCATCCAATGTTGACAATTATGGTGACTGGATAAAATAAAGAATCCTGGTATAAATTTGTGATGAACCTGAAAAGTATAAATAAAATGGACTGTTTTATGCCAATGGATGAGTGGGGAAAAATTACTGTCCTGGAGGTAAAAAACTCCCCACATTAGTGGGCGGTAGGCTGACCTGGCCTGTGCTTGAAATAAATATTTATAAATAGTGGGTGAGTCTGGACTTTGTGCTTTAGTCTGGAACTATAGTATTACAATAAATTGTTATTTGTGTTTGTGTGCTGCAGTGCCATACATTTCTAATGGCGCCCCAACACACTAAGGTCTCATGTACACTGCTGCTGCTAAATGGACATTTAGGAGCAGTTGGGTATTTGTTGCGCTCAAATTGGAGTTATTGGGAGGGGTTGCAATTGTTGTGTTGTGCCCAAGGCACAATTTTTCAGCCCCTGTTTAACAGGGGCGCCTAATAACAATTTTTGATGCAATACTTTGCACGTGGCTCCTTGTTGCGCTCCAATTACAGTATGTTTGAGGGGTGCCCTTTTTTCTAAAATTTTTCTTTCACAAAATAATAATGGCCCCCCACCACCGCTAAAATATTTGACATATTGTTGCCACACAGAACGTGCGCAAGTAGCATTAATTACTTATTTTTTATAGTCCTCTCATGTTGTGCAGGGACATTTCTAAGCACGTGCCACTACTATAGACACCCAGCAGGTGTGATATTTAAAGGAATTTGTATTTTATTTTTCACTTTAAGCATCATTAAAATGGCTAATCCGGAAAAAAACGTCTGTTTAAAAAAATTTTTTTTCCAATGATACATGTTCCCTGGGGCAAGACCCGGTTTCTGAACGACGTTTTCCAACATTTAATTGAAATTTGGTCTTTAAAACGACCATTTTTGAATTCGAACGTTCGGGTCCCATAGACTTCAATGGGGTTCTAAATGTTCGCGCGAACCCGCGGTCTGTTCGAACGTTCTGGTGCGAACCGAACCCGGGGGGTGTTCGGCTCATCCCTAATCCAGATCTCTAGTATATTGATCATGGAGGAGGGGCTCCATATGCCAGCCAATCAGGGTGTAAGATAAACCAGGTCAACCACTTTCACATGTGTATGCCATCTCATCACATATGATGTTACCACCATGCCACCATCCATTGGTTGGTTACCACCAAGCAGCCGTGCTTCTTTTTCTGTTCCACTATGGCCAAACTTAAACCCCATTGAAATCAATGGTAGCCAAATCTGTCAAATTAAAAATAGCAAGGGGATGTGAAAAAATAGCCCTGCCCTGGGTAACAATGCAAAAAAAATTAAATTAACATTTGATTTGAAAAGCAACTCCACTTTTGTTGAGAAAAAAAACAACCCTTTGGATGAGCTATGCACATTGCAAGTATTTTAACAAACTTTGTAGCAGATTTCTACCTGTTTCCAGGGCTGGTCTGGGAATACAAACTAGCCCTGGAAAAATGTCATACCAGCCCCATAGCATTATTATATCAGCCCAACAGCATAACGTCATTATTTTCTTGTTCATGGAAAGGAAAACTATGCATTTTAAAGCACAATTGAAGAGTATATTATATATAGAGAAGACAGATGTGAAAGCACATAGGGCTTTATATATATAAAAAGCAAATTCCAGTTAAAAGTGGTAAAAGTTGTCAGTCATCAGGGCAGGGCTCAGTCAGTAAGCTCCAGCTCGGTTGGCTCTGGTTTTATCCTATAGTCTCCTCTCCACAGTCCACACACTTCTGACTCCTCCCATGACCCCCATCCCGGTGCCACTCCCACTCTTGACTTCCCTTCAGAGACTGCAGACATGATATAAGACAAGAGATGGTTAGAGGCTGCAGACATGATACAAGAGATGGTCAGAGACTGCAGACATGATACAGGAGATGGTCAGAGTCTGCGGACATGATACAAGAGATCAATGCAGCCTCACTGTGCCAATCAAATGCAGCCTCGCTGTGCCCATCAAATGCAGCCTGACTGTGCCCATCAAATGCAGCCTGACTGTGCCCATCAATGTAGCCTCACTGTGCCCATCAAATTCAGCTTTACGGTGCCTATGAATACTAGCCTCCTGTGCCCACCCATGCACTCTCACTGTGCCCATCAATGCAGCCTCACTGTGCCCATCAAATGCAGCCTCACTTTGCCCATCAATTCAGCCTCACTGTGCCCATCAAATGCAGCCTCACTGTGCTCATTAATTTAGCCTCACTGTGCTCATAAAATGCAGCTTTACAGTGCCTATGAATACAGCCTCATTGTGCCCATCCATGCACTCTCACTGTGCCCACCAATGCAGCCTCACTGTGCCCATCATTGCATCCCCACTGTGCGCATTAATGCAGCCTCACTGTGCCCATCATTGCAGCCTCACTGTGCCCATCCATGCAGTCTCACTGTGGCCATCATTGCATCCTCACTGTGCGCATTAATGCAGCCTCACTGTGCCCATCATTGCAGCCTCACTGTGCGCATTAATGCCGCCTCACTGTGCCCATCATTGCCGCCTCTTTGTGCCCAGTATTGCAGCCTCAATGTGTCCTTCATTGCAACCTGGCTGTGCCCATGAATGCAGCCTGGCTGTGCCCATGAATGCAGCCTCACTGTGCCCATGAATGCAGCCTCACTGCCCATGAATTCAGCCTCACTGTGCCCATCAATGCACTCTCCCTGTGCCCATCAATGCATCCTCACTGTGCCCATTAATGTAGCCCCACTGCCCATTAATGCAGTCTCACTGTGCCCATAATTTTCAGCTTCAATATGCTCATGAATTGCAGCCTCTCTGTGCCCATCAATGCAGCCTCACTGCACCCATCAATGCAGCCTCACTGTGCCCAAGAATAAAGCCTCACTATACCCATGAATGCAAACTCGCTGTGCCCAAGTATGCAGCATCACTGCGCCCATCAATTGCAGCCTCACAGTGACCATCAATTGCAGTCTCATGATGCCCATCAATTGCAGCCTCACTGTGCCAATGTATGCAGCCTCACTGTACCCATGTCCTTGAAAGGCTGAGTCCAGAAACCTAACAGTGTTCTATTGAGGAAACTTGCAGTGTTGGGACTTTGCCTCATGTCATATGATGGCCTTGGATGTGAAGTGGTTAATTTTTCCATTGTTAGTTTTCCTGGGAGTGTAGAAAAGCCTGTTTTTATTTCTGTCTGTACATTCAGTAAGAAAATTCATCCTCTTTATTTGTTCCGGTGACTTTTATCACTTGTGCAGAAGGTGATGTGAAATGCAAAACTGAACAGTTATAGACAAAACAGCAGCTAAAAATATTCCTGAACAATTTTTCTATTGACAACTGTTTAAGGCCTGGTTCACACCTATGCATCTTTAATGCGTTTTCAGTTTTGCAAAAACACACTATAATCCATTTAACATGGTCTCCTATGGGTCACGGTCACATCTGTACATTTTAGGGAAAGGGTCAGGGACTTTTTTAAATGTTTTGGTTCTATAGACTTAAATGGATTTAAAAATGTGTATTGAAAAACGCAAAATGCACCTGCGATATGCAAACTGAACCTACATAGGTGTGAACCAGGCTTAGGAGAGCTGCCCATTGGAAAGTTTTCCTCTAAATTCCTTTTGTTTCAAGCCACAAGCCAGACAAGTTGCTTTGCATTGTGTTGCACTAAACTAAATGTAAACTTCATGATCACTTGACTCGGATGCTTGAGCATACAGTATATTCTACTAAGGCGGCGTACACGCGACCGAGGTTCTCGCTGGAAACCAGCGAGAACCTCGCTGGAAGCTGCATTCCAGCGAGGACCTCGGCCGTGTGTACGCTCCTGGCTCGCCCTGCCCGTCGGGAATGCCGTCGAGCGAAAAGAGAGCACGCTCTCTTTTTGCTCGACGGCCCGCCTGGATGAATGGCTGGTTGCCATTCCCGACGGGCGGGTCGCCGATTTCGACGGCCGGCAGAGAACCTCGAGAGAGTTTCTGCAGTATAGCAACAGTACTATTCAGAAAAAAGAAATTACCCTTGGTGTCATATCCTATGGTTTGATTTATGAACATCGGCCTGATCAACACATGAACTGTGTTATTTAGTTGCATAAAGGGCTTTTTAGGATTTTTTTTAAATAAAAGTTAGCGTAAAGTTATCCAGAAGCTGACTATAGAGCACAAGGCTTGATTTTTGTTAGTATAGTGACTTATGCATGTGCCAGTAGCAGCAGTAGCCAGCAATAAATGTTGTTGTGTTACCAACCTTGTCTGATAATTTTTAAAACATTTAAATAAAAAAAGGGATTCTAAACGGTACACAATATACAAATATTGGGCTGGATTCACAAAAGACTTACGCCGCCGAATCTCCAGATACGCCGACGTAAGTCCAAATGTGCGCCATAGTATCTTTACGCCGATACCCGACGTTAGATACGCCAAAAAATAGGCTTCCTCCGCCCGACATAACTTGCCTACGCCGGCGTATCGTGGGCGCATATTTACGCTGGCCGCAAGGGTCGCTTCCATTGATTTACACGTCGAATATGAAAATGACCGAGATACGGCAATTCATGAACGTACTTGCGCCCGTCACTGTAATATACGCCGTTTGCGTAAGGCGTACGTCCGGCGTAAAGTTATTCCACCTAAAGGTGGCGCAACCCATGCAAAGGTATGGACGTCGGAACAGCCGTCGTATGTTACGTTGTTTACGTAGTACTAGGTGAATAGGGCTGGGCGTGGTTACGTTCACGTTCATGCAGCCACTGTGCCATCAATTGTCACCACTGTGCCATGCCATCAAACACTGAAACTGTGCCATCAATTGTCACCACTGTGCCATGCCACCAAATGCAGCCACTGTGCCATCAATTGTCACCACTGTGCCATGCCATCAAACACAGAAACTGTGCCATCAATTGTCACCACTGTGCCATGCCACCAAATGCAGCCACTGTGCCATCAATTGTCACCACTGTGCAATGCCATCAAACACAGCAACTGTGCCATCAATTGTCACCACTGGGCCATGCCATCAAATGCAGCCACTGTGCCATCAATTGTCACCACTGTGCCATGCAACACAGCAACTGTGCCATCAATTGTCACCACTGTGCCATGCCACCAAATGCAGCCACTGCGCCATCAATTGTCACCACTGTGCCATGCAACACAGCAACTGTGCCATCAATTGTCACCACTGTGCCATGCCACCAAATGCAGCCACTGTGCCAGCAATTGTCACCACTGTGCCATGCAACACAGCAACTGTGCCATCAATTGTCACCACTGTGCCATGCCAACAAATGCAGCCACTGTGCCATGCCATCAAATGCAGCCACTGTGCCATCAATTGTCACCACTGTGCCATGCAACACAGCAACTGTGCCATCAATTGTCACCACTGTGCCATGCCATCAAATGCAGTCACTGTGCCATCAATTGTCACCACTGTGCCATGCCATCAAATGCAGTCACTGTGCCATCAAGTGTGACCACTGTGCCATGCCATCAAACGCCACCACTGTGCCATCAATTTTCACCACTGTGCCATGCCATCAAACGCCACCACTGTGCCATCAATTTTCACCACTGTGCCATGCCATCAAATGCCACCACTGTGCCATCAATTGTCACCACTGTGCCATGCCATCAAACGCAGCTACTGTGCCCATCAATTGTCACCACTGTGCCATGCCATCAAATGCAGTCACTGTGCCATCAATTGTCACCACTGTGCCATGCCATCAAATGCAGTCACTGTGCCATCAATTGTCACCACTGTGCCATGCCATCAAATGCAGTCACTGTGCCATCAATTGTCACCGCTGTGCCATGCCATCAAACGCCACCACTGTGCCATCAATTGTCACCAATGTGCCATGCCATCAAACGCAGCTACTGTGCCCATCAATTGTCACCGCTGTGCCATGCCATCAAATGCAGTTACTGTGCCATCAATTGTCACCACTGTGCCCTTTAATTGTCACCACTGTGCCCCATGCCACTGTGCTCATTGTCGCCTCTGTGCCCTTTGTCACCACTGTGCCCCATGATGCCACTGTGCCCCATGATGCCCCTTTCCCTGTGAAAAACACTTACCTGACGCTTCCATGTCCTCCCTCGATGTCTTCTTCGGCGTAAAGATACTATGGCGCACATTTGGAGAAGCTTCAGCCAATCAGGTTTCGGGAACCTGATTGGCTGAAACGGCCGTCAGTCTTATGCAAGGACCGCAGGTTGCCTGCGCTCCGAGTATAGACTTCCATAAGATGGAGGGCGGTACTGGAAAAGCTTATCAGAGCCGCTGGCTTTAATAGGCAGGTCCCCTCAGCCAACCAGCTGCCGCTATTCGGGTAACCGGCGACCCATGTCCGGTTATATGAATAGACCAGGCAACTGGCAACAATAACTCACATTCAATGCATTGCATTGAATGTGTGTTATTTGCGAGAGGGGGTGGCGCTGCAGCGCCCTCTATAGACGGCCGCCAGAACTTCGGCTAAAATGTCAAAATTACATTTTAGCCGAATAAAAGTTCCTAAAGGGCCTGTTTTTTTTTTTGACTGCGGGAGGGGGGGCGGCGCCCGTGCGTCCCTATGGATGGGCCGCCACTGCTCTCTATGTGAATCCGGGCCCATTGTATTTATACTCATTAAAGAACACAAACAACCGGCCCAATGTTTTATTTTTATTTTAGTTCATACATTTATTGCAGCTAAATGCATGCTACATATTCCCAGGTTCCAACTGCAGCCCCCCTTTTAGTTTTTAGAAATGTAGGTTGCTCCAGGCAGCAAGCAGGTGAACTGCAGGCAGGTAGCAGGCAGATGGAGAACAGGCACCAGTGGATAACAGGCAGATGCTTTCAACTTGGAAATCCAGTAATGACGGGAACATAGACAGGGTCAAACGAGCTGGGTCATACACAGACAGACAGATCAGGTAGCGTGGCGGAAGCAGCAGCAAAGTCACAGTACAGGCCAGGTCGGTAACAATCAGCAGGGTAGCAGTAATGTTCACAGACTCAAGCAAGGTCAGGGACACGCTGGGGTTGATGCAGGTGTAGTCCGGGAGTAGTCAGAGCAAGTCGGGTAAATAACTGGAGACAGATACAGAGTAACAAGTTACAGGTTAACACAGGAACGTTGTCAACTAGACATCGCTGGTCCTGGGTACTGGCCCAGATTAAATAACCCATTTGGTGCCAACATCTTTCTCAGGATGTGTATGCAAGCATTTGCTTGTGCATATCGAATAGCATTTGTGCACGGAAATGCGCACGCAGGTAAGCACAAACTCGTGTACCTTTCCCATTTGTATGTGAAGTGCTGTGAACAGGAAACTGCCTGAGGGAGCAATCTTGTCTGCTGGCATGCCCTTCCTGACTGGAGGATTCCCCCATTCATATCAAGTATGAGGATGGGGGAATCTGGTAATTTATTAAATTTGTTTTCAACCAGTGACTCATTTATGGCCAGTTTAACAGGGGAACTCCTCCACTCTCAGAATACACTAATCAGAGCTGCAACTGCTGATTGAATGAACATTTTCCAACATTCCCATTAGACAAAAGTTAATTGTTAGATTGATGTCGTATGGGAATGGGCATAGATGTATCGGAAATTTGGCTTGCCCCTGCTGAATTTGCTGCATTTTGATCCTTCTGTGGCCAGCTTAAAGTGTATATAATGTACTACATGGTATTGAAGGCCCACTTAACGAAGCTGACACACCGGAATAAGAATCTTTATTTTAAGTGACAGTTCTTTTTTCATCCAATGAGCTTTGACAATTATGGTGACATGGATAAAATAAAGATCCTTATCCTGGTATTAAAACTTTGTGAACTGAACCTGAAAAGTGTAGCTGTTAGAACTTTAAAATGTGCTACATAGTTTTATGCCAATGGATCCTGAGTGGGGAAAAATTACCCTTTGTCCTGGATTCTTGGGACTAAAAAACTCCCCACATTAGTGGGCGGTAGGGCAATGACCTGGCCTCAGTTGTCTGGATGAAATAAATATTTATAAATAGGACTGGGTGAGTCTGAGGTGTGAGGCTTTGTGCTTTAGTCTGGACTTAAACTATAGTATTACAATAAATTGTTATTTGTGTTTGTGTGCTGCAGTGCCATACATTTCTAATGGCGCCCCAACACACTAAGGTCTCATGTACACTGCTGCTGCTAAATGGACATTTAGGAGCAGTTGGGTATTTTTTTAACTGTTCCTGAACTGTTGCCTATGTTATCTTATGTAAAAAAGGTTGTTTACACTTGTTCTAGGCAAGGACTCTGGGAACCCAAAGGACCCATGAGAACCAATAAAAACAAGGTGGGCAGGGAGGACTATTTCAGTACAAAGTGAGTAGGTAAACTCAGGAAAGAGCAGTAATATCAAAAAAGTAAGTACATTTATTAATATAATAGCAAAAAAACAAGAAATAAAAAACATCAAACATAAAAGACACTTAAAACAATGCATATATTTAAGTGTCTTTTATGTGTGATGTTTTTTATTTCTTGTTTTGTGCTATTATATTAATAAATGTACTTACTTTTTTGATATTACTGCTCTTGCCTGAGTTTACCTACTCACTTTGTACCGAAATAGTCCTCCCTGCCCACCTTGTTTTTGTTGGTTCTCTTGGGTCCTTGGGGTTTCCAGAGTCCTTCTGCTATTCCATTAGATTTTGGATGATGTTACGGTTCTAAATTCTTGATTATTTGTTTACCTTAGAGGCTAAAAATTAATTTGTTTCAAGGCAGTTGAGTTTAGAGCATTTTTTTGGAATGCAAAAAAATGGGATCAGAAGCTGAGTTTAGAGGCTTTTCAAGCACCAAACGCTTCTAAACGTGGCTGAACGCGGTAACTCACATTTAGCCATGTTTCATTTACAGGAGTTTTAAATTTTTGGCTATTTTGAAAAACACTTATTTTTTTTAACGCAGCAAACGAAAATATTAAATGTGGGTTACTATCTCTCAAGTTAAATCGTTCAGGAGAAGTTTTAAAAACGTCCCACGTGCATGAAGCCTTTAGCTTAGACTCAGGCTGGTTCATCAGGAAGTGGATGAATTTTGATCCATGTGTGACCCTCAGCTCGAGAGAAATTGATTCTTAAATTGACTTTTGTTGATTGGGCAATTGGAAATGTTTTGTTGATTAGTGGCTACAGCGACTGATTAGTATATTATAACAGAAGAGGGTCCCGGTGTCAGAATACAAGGATTTCTTCATCCACCTCATTTAGGTGGATGGAGGAATCTGTTTACTTTTTTTTCTGCTAGGTGCCCATTCACAATCCTTGTATGGGCCTAACTGGTTGTACACAAATTGATTCTATAGATTGACTTGTGTACGACCAGCATGTCAGCATTTTCACAAATGATTAGTGCTGTTGCCTCTAAATACAGCAAACTATCTGCCCCTGCGTGCTCTTGTGACTGTACTGTGAGCTGTAGAAAAATCATGTAGACTAGAGGGAAGTCAGCAGCACTTACATTAATTTATCAGAACTTCTGAGTCAGTGAGGATAAACTACTCCTGTTATGTGATGGAGTTGGCACTCTATTCTCATGCCCTTCCACACACCAGGTACTGTCTCTCTCCCCAACCATAAAGTTATCTTTGGAAGCTACTTTCCTGCCTTGCAACGCTGTGAGACTTAACCGTGTTCTCCTTTTCTTTAAGACAGAGCCCCAACACAGTAGCTTAGCTACCAGGATTTACTACATGAAGGAGAGATGTTTGCTGCAGCTGCCTGAAATGGGAAGCAACAAAACCAACTCGTCGGGTGACTCCACTACTGCCATATATATATACATCGATCGATATGTTCCTTCCATCTACCTTGATGTAAGTGTTTCCTAAACTTTTATTAAAACCCAGTGCCTATGGTATTACACTATGTGCGCCTTCTGTTTTTTCCTCCACACATTGGCTGTATGGGTTTGATCATCTGTGAGTTACCATCTTCAAGTTGTTGACATTCCTCTTTCGTTTGGTGGTTTGCCATTAGAAGATCTGGTCTTGGGGTGCCAACAGTCTACATATTTACTCAACTTTATTGACCCTCTGGGCGTAGGCTCACTTGGGTTTAATATATCCGGTAAGCCTCTATCTGATTGGTGGCGGGTTCATCACTTTGTGTACCACGTTTTACAGTGAATTACTGTTGATTTGGAACACCAATTTCTAATCTTGACCACAATCAAATTTTCACCACATCACATATAGACTATTTTTTATCCTTTGTTTATATATCAGTCACTTGATTGTATTTGGTACCAGGGTACCATCATCATTTTTAGCGCTACTTTTTGTATATTTTTTTCTATTATTTTTCCAATGTCCAGTGTTTTTTTGTAGCTGCTCTCACAATACCTTTGATTTATTTTGTTTTGTAAGCAGCAAAACCATGACACAGACTGAAAGTGCTCTGAGTTCAGCCGATCACAAATCAGCTAATATTCAAACAACAGGTGTTATGGATGCAGCAAAGCACCCTGTTTTTTTACAGTCTCTCCCCTCAATACCAGGCAGTTGGTAATCCTGCTCTGGGGGAGGTTCAGACCCCCCTGACCCCCCCACCTTAGCTACACCCCTGTCTTTGGGTAACTATTTCTATTCATCCTAGAGAATATATTACCCTAAACCTGTTACCTGTGTTTCAGAAATGTAGTTCTTAGAGCAGGGTATGATGTAAGCTGACACTTTCTGTAGTGTGCCGTATCAATTTATAAAAAAATTATATACAGTAGATGCCTCAGTAATGTATTATCTACACAATTAATGATGTTGGATTCCACATAAATATTTTAAATAATTTTTAAAACCTGCTAGAATCAAATATGAATTTCTACAATATCCAAATGACCATGGGGCCTATCACTAACAAATCCCTGGGTATATTATTTGGTGGCCCAACTCCAGAATCTTGTAGGTTGGCATAGCTCCCAACTGTCCCTGATTTCGTGGGACTGTCCCTGATTTGGAACAAAGTCCCTCTGTCACTCTTTCCCCTTATTTGTCCCTCATTTTTGTTTGATCTATATAGTTGTATATAAAATATACTTTTTTTCTTTCAAATTTTTTTTTCCAGTACTAAACCTTTCATCGGATTTCTAAATTGCTGCATTTGTACATTTTAAAAGCCAATATAAAGGAATAGTAGTGGTAAAAAAAAGTCCTTGTGGATTAAATTAACCTGTGTTTGGGTTAATTCTCCTTTAAGGGGGTGTGGCAGGGGTGTGTCCTATACCTACATATGTTTGATAGTAGGTGTCCCTCATTCCCATCTCAAAATGTTGGGAGGTGTGATGTTGGGAAAGTGGCAGCTTGCACACATCTTCCTGTAATATACTTATTTATTATATAATGGTAATCCTTTGCTTGTACTTGATTCTGTCATATAAGGTCTGGCAGTTTGCTAAAAGAATACTGGGTATCTTAGGATTTACTAGATTTACTCTGTCATGGTAGAATAGAGAGTTTCCTGAAATTTCATGACTGAAATTATTTTCCAGAGGGTAAGGTGCAGGGATTACTAATCTGATAATCTGTACTCTTACTTCATATAGATAAAAATGGGAGACAGAGATTGATGCGTCCTTAGGGAAAATATGTGATAATATTACAAAATGTACAAATGGTTTTATTATCTCCTACTCAAAGAGGGATACAACATATTATTCTGTATAGGGCCTGTCGTATTCCAGAGCTGCTGCATGGGATGGGCAGGAGAGAAATCCTGAATGAGTAAGAATTGCTCAATATCCTGGCTCCTTTATGTATCTGTTCTAGAGGTACCCAAAATTATATCGGTATTGGCAGGAAGTGCTAGATATGTTTAATTTTGTATATGATATTTTGTTGACTCCAGATCCTGTTCTATGCCTTTTGGGCTATGCAAACCCTAGCAACTTGGATCACGACCAGGTAGTTGCCATTGTAGGATAATCTTTTACAGCTCGTAAGCTGACTGTTGGGTCTCACCCAACTCTCCTTTGCTTTAGGGACTGGATAAGGGAAATGGATAAATATGTAATGAAAAATTGAAAAATATACTGTACTTATGTTCAATGCAATGCCTCTCAGATGTTTGAGAGAGTGTGGATGAAATGGATAGAGGCATCACATTCCATTTTTTAACAATAATTGTATTTTTATTAAAAAGGTTGGGTATGTTTTAAGTTATTAGTAGAGTGGAATGGTCTGTCACGGAGTAGTCTCTATATGCTCTGGAATATCTCTAAATATTTTTGAACATTTTTTAATATATGTGATTATTTTAGAACATTCTTGAATACCTAGTTGGTAATGCACCAAATGTAATGATGTTGGTAATGGTAATTTGTTTGTTTTGTTTTTGTATTTTTTTTTGGTCTGAAGGTGTCTTCTTTTGTCTTTTTTTTTTTTTTGTTTAGTTGTTATATATATAAAAAAAAAAAAAAAATGTTAACAGGAGTTTGATTTTAATTTGTTGGTCAAATCCATCTTAACTACTAGTGCATCTAACACTACAATTTCCCCTTACTGACAATTTTGCTGTCCTCCAGAGGAGTGGAGCCACCCTAAGACAAGAAGTGTAAGACTGGTGGCCACTGTGTTCCCTATCCTCCCGGACCATCGGTCTGGTGTTGTCAACTGTATTTCTTTTACAGTGAGCAGTGATATAATTACATCACTGCTTGCTGTATTGAGCGGACCTGGGAGCCTCAGACTCCCGGTCTGATTCGCCCATTACACATGCGTCAGCCGCCACTTTGTTCCGAGCTCCACCTGCTCACCACCACCATCTCAGCCTCAATGTTCTCCGCCCACACCCTATGGCTGTCACCTATTGCATGTCCCATTGCCTCATGGAAAATGTAGTGTTGTTTACATTCTGGGGTTCTTATACATTGCTTATAGCAGATTCCAGATGTAAGGGCATGGGTTCAGCAGGCATGCAAACCTATTTTCATCTTTCAGGAAGGTGTGCTTCTTTGTTCCAAACAAGCCTATGAAAACTTGGTTATGTGGATCATTAACCCCTCAAATTTATAAGTGGGTCCATGAGTATGCTTTTTAATATTTCACTTGTACAGAGGCCTGTTTTCAGGATATCCCAGACCCGTGGGCCCAGATGGTACAGGCTGGAGATTTGATCTTCTTCTTCCTGCTTTCTGCCTTCCAATCTGCCCTTTTCCTTACAAGGATGAGGGGATAGGCAGGCTTAACTTAGGTTTTCTTGTCCCTGTGTCCATGGAAAAGGGGTTTTAGTGTTTCTTCCACAACCTGTTAAGGTTCCTAAGGCCAAGGGCGGCACCCACCCCAATCTGGATCTGAAGTCTCCAATCATATTTCTTTAGAACCAGAAATTCCATATGGAATTGGCCAGGTGCAAATTTGACTCTCTTCAACAAGGGGATCTCCTGGCTTCCATAAACATTCTGGATGCCTATTTACACATGCTCATCTACCCCATGGGCCAGTGCTTTTTGCATTTTACAGTAGTAGAATGTCACTTTCAGTTTGTTGCTCTGCCATTCTTCCTGTCTCCAGCATCACAAGTCTTCACGTCATTGCTAGCCTATGTCCTAGCTTTGATTTGCTCTCAGGGTGTCCACTACATTATCTGGAAGATCTGCTATTACAAGACTGCTGAGGCACTCGCTGCCAACATGCAATGAACAATTAACAATTTATAGGGTTTTTGGATGGATCCTTAACTGTTAGGCCTCGTACACACGATCAAATCTGTCTGCTGGAAACGGTCTGCTAGACCGTCCCAGCAGACAGATTAGATCGTGTGTACGGGCGAGCCGACGGATTTGGCCACCCGACAGATTTCAAAGCATGCTTTGAAATCTATCGGGTGGGAACCCGTCCGCCCGACATGTCTGCTGGTTAGTACACTTACCAGCAGACATGTCGTCTCGCACCGGCGCCGAATGGATTCGGCGCATGCGCGGAAGTGTTTTACTTCCTGGTGCGGTGACGTGGCGGCGTCAACGTCACCGCCACGTCAGCGCGCCGTCTGCTGGCGGGGATTTTGGTTTGCTCGTGTGTACACGCGAGCAAACCAAAATCCAAAGAGACAGATTTGTTCAAATCGGTCGGTCAGACCGATTTGAACAAATGAATTGCCTCGTGTGTACGAGGCCTTAGAAGTTTGCATTGGATCCAGCTCACCACTTAGATTATGTGGGTTGGTCCTGGATAGGATTCAGGCTCTGGTCTTTCTTCCTTCAGGACATATTCTGTCTCTCCAGTCCCTAATGTGGACTCTTCAATCCAAAATTAAATTTCTCATTTTGCTTTTCCTTGAGGTTACTGAAGCTAATAGTATTCTCTTTCCATGCTCTGTCTCATGCCTGATATCTCTACAGCCCACTGCAGCCCAGCATTTGGGTTGCATGATACTCTGGATCACAACTTGTGCAGATTATCCCTGGTTGGTGGATTTTCCTCCCATGTTGGAGTTTGGGAAGTATTTTCTTCCAATGGCTTTAAAGGTGATGTTGATGAATGCCAGTATGTAGGGCTGGGAGGAGGATCCTTAAGATGTTGAAGGTCTAGGATGCTTGGTCAGAGAGGGAATCCAAATCTGTTATCAACATTCTGGAACTCAAGGCCAATTACCTGTTTTACCAGCTTTGGACTTTTCAGATTTATGGATATAGCAGAACAGCAAATTCTGGCCCCGACTGCCAAACACATGAAATGTTGGCAGGTGAATGTCATCAGCCAACCATGGCTGGACTCATGAAAGTAGACCTTTCACCTACAGGTGCTTGGGGACCTTTGTTGCAAAGTGGAGTGCTCGATGTGAACTTTCTATCATGCAGGTTCTACACCAAAATAGAGAAGATTGTTGTATAAGGATCCTCCTTCTTTTCCATGGATGCTATGAGGGCCTCCATGGGATCAGCTCCTCCTCATCTATGTGTTTTTTCGCCATTAAGGTCTGACTTGGCTGCTTTACAGGTTTAACAGTAAAGGGCATTTCAATTGTGCTCATAGCTCCAAATTGGCTTATAAGTCCACGTAAACATTACCTGCTTGGAAACGTCCCAAGGATTTTTTTTTTTACTGTTTGGACATGGTTTGTTCTGTGAGTTTACCTCTTGTCAATGGCTTTCTTCCTGCAATCAGTTTGCCTTCTAATCTTTTGAGGGTTCTCGCGGCGGGGTTTCCTACTCCTTGGGCTTTTCAGCACCAGTCATCTGTTTCACAGATTGCTAAACTGCCACTTGGTCACACATTTGCAAATGTACCAGGTGGATGTGTAGGGCTATGTTGATGCTTCTGTCTGCTGTTTGAGCTGGGTCCCTTTTCTTTTGTCTCATATGCCTGTTTTTTGTTGTGCTGCTTACCCATTCATTTGTGTTGATTTTGAACATCTCAGTCGATCAGTCCATCCGATGAGAACGGTCCGATGGACCGTTTTCATCGGTTAACCGATGAAGCTGACTGATGGTCCATCGCGCCCACACACCGATTGTGTCAGAACGCGGTGACGTAAAACACAACGACGTGCTGAAAAAAATGAAGTTCAATGCTTCCAAGCGTGGATTTTTAACCGATGGTTCGTGCCTACTAACGATCGTTTTTGACCTATCGGTTAGGAATCCATCGGTTAGCAAGTTGGCTTTTTTTTAACCGATAGCTCCCACACACGATTGGTTTTGACCGATGAAAACGGTCCATCAGACCATTCTCATCGGTTTAACCGATCGCGTGTACGTGGCCTCAGTTGTCTATGGCCATGTCTGTTACTTGTACTGCCCACAAAAGAAAATTGGAATGTTGACCAGCCAGTAAAATCCTGTATATAATTCTATATATCCTCTTATTGCTGGGGATTTCCTTGGAGTGGGGGATTATTTGGGAGTCACTAGAGCACTGATTTGCCAGTGCCCAATCACCTGAAGTTAGCTGCATACTGTTTAACTATGACTATGCCTGCATCCTGTACTGTATTCCAAGAAAAGGCTTTTACAGGTAAGTAAAAAAAATCCTATTTTTCTCATTGAAATGTGATTCCCTTATTTCTTACTAGAGTAGTAGATAAGAAAAAAGAGTTTGTAGTTAGAGTGACTGCAACCAGACTCTAAGTGGGAAAAGGACCTGGCAGCAACCATGGCCCTGCACCAATTACTAGGCTTCCTATCCCCTACAGATGCCTACACCATGAAGTAGCTTTTTTCTTTTACTTTTACTGGTAATTTAGAGAGAACAAGTAATTCAGGAATTATAAGTACAAAAAGGTTTTGGATCCTTCTAATATGACCTCCCCCTTAGGCCACTGAAGCTATATACTATTTTTTTTTCTATATTAGCCTCTATGGTCACAGAAGCCAAAACAATTCTAAGTACCTTATATTGCATAGTTTTACAAATTGCATGTTTAAAACATCCTATATTTATTTAAATATTTTCTTTTGCTTTTGAAGTTTGAAGATGGGTGATAATAAACAGCATGGGCTGGGTTTTCTCGTTGGATGGGTTGACCTGTGCTCATGAGCGTTAAAGTGATGGCTGGAAGAGGGTGCACAGACACAATCCTCCATCTAAGTCAAAGAGGCAGATGGTATGATATGATGATTGTATGACTTGCAGGACCACACTGGGAGTAAATCTGAAACCAAAAATATGAACTCAATAGCTCACGTTTGATCACAATTTTAAACTGCGCCAAGTTTCGGTGAAATAGTTTATGCAAGTGCAATGCATTATGAGACTCTTGTGCAGATTGTGTGTAGGCAGTATTATTCACACCAAGGTGACTAAAGATTAGCAATCTCTATCAGTTCATACTGGCAATTGAATGTTCTCCTGTGGGCCACCTTTCTAGCAAATTCCAAGTTACTACTTACTAGCCTGTAGTGGCCGACTAGAAGTTCCTTTAAAGTTTTGTGAATTTCTGCAAGCCATCTGCGTGGTGCTATGATTAAGAAAACATCACAAGCAAATGGAAAAAAAGTGACTAAGAATTTTCTAGAATAATTTATGCATATTTCACCCTGTGCTTAGGGATTACATGATTTCTTGGAAGTAAATGCTAATGCTTTTATTTTTCTTTCCTAAAATGCTAAACTGTGTTCTTACAGTAGAAATGCCATTCACCCTCTTGTATTGTGTGTTTTGTCCAACATTCTTTTGGACTAAGATAAGTCAACATGAGGGGCAGGTGCATGGAGCAGATAACATTATATATGAGTGAACAAACATTGCTTATTATTATACTGGTAGAGGGCATCAGAAAAATGACAAACTTGTTTTAATGTAAAGTACTTCAATCATCAGTCTGATAGATTAAAAAAAAGCTTGTCTCTGAGCAAATACATGCTGTGTGATGATGAATATATTCCAGAGAAACAGAATGGACTGTTTATTGGTGTTTCTCACAATAAATGACAACTTATTATAATGTGAATTTTTAAGGAATAAATCAAGTTATTAAAGCAGCTTATTGTGTTTTGACTGAACTTTCTGTGTGCATTGCGTATTGCAAATGGTTTTTCGATTTTGGCATTTGAATTATTCTCATTGTTACTGCTTTCCGAAGACTTTTAAAGCACTAAAAAAAAAATCTGGGCAAGTAAAAAAATTCTTAATTTATCCAATATTTATTCATAGAAAACATGTTTTTTTTTCAAGCTGGGCTATGTGCAAATATTGGAGGCCATTCTGTAATTTATAAGTTCAGTGTTTGCTGCATGCCAGACTGCAATTTTTAAAATAAGACATAATAACGGTAAATTTATTATTTTATACTATTTGTTATGATTGTATATCAAATAAAACATGTGTGGTAGCTTAGTAAATCCTTAAATGAGAGATTGCTAAAGGTTGTGCACATCTGTTGTCAAAAAGACAGTGGGGTGGCTCCTGTTAGTCTATAGTGTAGAGGCTGTGTTAGGACCGAGTTCTCCCAGATGGTGGCACTGTGGGCAGAAAGCTGCAGTATCTCCCAGCAGCCAGTAGGTTCTAGTGATCAGCTCTACTTGGCCACACCTGCTGGGAGTGTACTTAAGTTCCATGTTTGCTACTGCTCCTTGCCTCAGTGTTTTGGCTGCTCCTGCCTGTACTATGTTTGTCAGGCTGCCGCCATTTTCTCTTGCTCTTACTCTTGCCCTTGTCTTGCATCCTGCTGCATTTTTCCCTTTCCACTTTTGTTTTCTCATCTGCTCCCTTCTTTCCCCTGCCTTGTGTGTTTCTCATTTGTACATTTGTATGTACAGTATATAGTTTGTTAGATTGCTGGTTAGGTATTTTGTCATTTAGTTTTGCTTTTCATGCATTCTCATGTTTATTGCTGTTGGTGTGTGGTTTTTGTTCATTGTAAATAAATCTAATTTTAAAGATTAGAAATGGGTGAACAGCCGGCTGCTATGTCCTTAATAATGGGAAAAAAACATTGCTAGCAATAGAAAAATTTATATTAAAATGAAGTGGGGGGACCCCCCAATTCATACCAGACTCTTTGGGTCTGGTATCGGTTTTAAGAGGAATCCCCACACCAATATATATTTTTGTAAATGGCATGGAGGCCAGGAAAGGGGGGGTTGAGCAAGTACCCCCCTCCTCCTGAACCTTACCAGGCCACATGTCCTCAACGGTGAGGGGGTTCATACCAGGCCCTCCACACCCAAAAGCACTTTTTCCTTATGTTGATGGGGACAAGGGCCTCTTCTCCACAACCCTTGGTGGTTGTGGGAGTCTGCGGGCAGGGGCTTATCGGGATCTGGAAGCCTTCATTAACAAGAGGGTCCCCAGATCCCACCCCCCCCTATGTGAATGATTATGGGGTACATTGTACCCTACTCATTCACCAAAAAAAGTGTCAAAAATAAATAAAAACACACACCCAGTTTTTGACAATTCCTTTTTTTTTTTAATAAAAAAGAATGTGTCCTGATATAGGATCCATCATCGATCACAAAAAGAAAAAAAAAAACAAGAGGGATGGCACGGAGGGATGTGGTGATTTAAATTTTTATTTTTATTTCCTTATTTATTTAATTAATTTTTTACACTATCTCTTCTTTTAATAAAAAAAATTGGATCACTTTTATTGCTGTCACAAAAAATGTATGACCAAACCCCTCCTCTGCACTTGAAAGTATTCAAAACACTAGGATCTGCGTTTTTGAATACTGAGGATTTTTTAAAACTAGCGCCGTTGGCTGCAAAGTAAACTGGAAGTGACGTTGTGGTGTTACTTATGGGTTACTACATCGTAGACCCAATAAAGCTGATTTTGGCTTTGTTCGGGTCTTCCGGCCAGCCGTGGTGGCTACTGGCTCGGGTCTCCTGGTGGGACGGAGAGCTTGGGCAAGCTGCAGAAGGTGGCAGAAGGGGGGTGTCTCCTCCAGCTGCTTGTAATAACCAGCAGCTGCAGGCATTTTTTCTTTTTTTTATGCTTTCGTCCCATCCTTGGTCTTGTAAGGAGCTGCAGAAATTTCTAAGACTATTTGATTTCCATCTTATTCCTCCATTGGCTTGTGATTTACTTTTAACTTGAACACTTATCACATAGCAGTACTGAACTAGTGGTATACCTTATGTGTACAATTTTTTTTCTTTGGATTGCGCATATTTTTTACTGAGAATATTTTAAGTTCATAAATCAAAAAACTGTAACAATCAAATTTTTTTATTGTTTCAGTGAGACATGTTTAGGCAGCATAATGAGTTTGGGGAAAAAATGTCAGGAGACAATGAAGAGGCTCCATAGAAAAATAATTCTATGCTTCTGATTTTTATTAGCTGCGATCTTTCAATACATTTGGTTTCTTTATTTCCTTTTTTTATTTTTATAAATATTTATTTTAATATAGTTGTCTTCAGTTTTGGTGTTTTAGTTTAGCTGGTTTCAATGTTGTTCATTACTGCAGTATGCAGCCATTTAAAGTTGAACTTCAGTCAGTTGATGAAAATCATCTAATTGCCTTTTGGTAGCCCCCTCCCTCTGTATCTTACAGCTTTAATGGTTATTTAGTCTAAGGGCATGTAACATAATTCCTTTTAACATTTTCCACTCTACCGCAGGATTCTAATCTGCAGGATCACCAGTTCCACAAAATTGGTCCACTTTATCAAATGTGCAACTGCCCTCATATACAATGCAGGAACAGTGGCTTGGGCTGCTGTGAAGGCAAGATGGAGCATCAGCTACGAGGGTAAGGAATAACATGCATTCAGGGCAAAATCACAGTTTCTGTTTAAAGACCCCTTACCTTCAAACCCTGTGATACTTACCTTTCTTGGAACACTCCTTCCTCATTCACAACCGCAACCCAAATATCAAAGCATAAATAATATTAAAGCATAAAAGCATCAGTGATATCAACCCCTCCATCCTGTCCCAATACTCAGTATTAGTCATTGGCCATTAGTTCCAAGCACTACCTTATGGATGGAGGTCATATGCTCCCCAATACTCAAAAGCACTTGGTAATTTGTAATACAGAGCACTGCTAAGTCAGTCATTTATACAGAACACTGGATGAGACACTGATGATCTGTAATCCAGTTAAATTGCAGCTAGAGCTACAGATCCTATAAGGGCTCATATACACTTGCTTCCACTTCAACAAACATTTATGGGCCTACTATTCCAATATGCTTTTTTAATGTGTGTTTGATGCTTTGAAGGTGCTTTGGCGATGCTTTGTGGTGTTTTTTTAAGGCTTTAATGAAGCTTGGCAGATGCCCTGTGTGTGTGTTGATATCTCATACCTGCAATTTCTCCAAAAACAAAAAGAAGATAAAGCTGAATTAAAGCCTCTCAAAAGTGCAGGGCTTCAAGCGAGCTTTGTCATAGACTTCTATGAAGGCTTTGAAGACACTTTGAAGCACTAAAGCGACATGGGGTATCATTTTTGAAGCAAAGCCAAAGTAAAGCAAATGCAAGGTGTAAACAAGACTGTAAGCTATTTTATTCTGTGACAAGTGCTTTGACATGCATTCAGAGAGCTTTAAAAAGGCAAGTGTAAAGGATCCCTAAGAAAAATGCTTTTTTTTAACAGATTAAAGATAGATAGAGATACAGGGCCAGATTCACATACACTTAATATTGCGCTGCGTAATCAAAATACTCTACGCTGCCGTATTTTACCAGGCTGTACACCGAATCCTGGTAGATTTTTGCCCGTACGCTACGGCGGCGTAGTCTATTTCTCGCCGCGTAATCGAAATACGCGATTAGGGGGCGTGAAGCATTTAAATTAAGCGCGTCCCCGCGGCGATCGAACTGCGCATGCTCCGTTCAGAAATTTCCCGTCGTGCATTGTGCGAAATCACGTCGTTACGTCATTCGTTGTTTGAGTAGCGTCGTTTACGAACATTCCTATTCCCGGACGACTTACGTAAAAAATAATAAAAGACGTCGGAAAACATAGAAATTCGACGCGGGAACGACAGCCATACTTAACATGGGCTGTCTAATATTAGAGCAGCAAAAAGCTGGTATAGTGTTACGCAAATAAAAGATGACTAAAGGTGCCGTAAGAGATTGCGATTGAAGATCTTAATTTCGGGGATCGCCGGCAAAAGCTCATTTGCATACCCCGACGCGGAAAACAACGGGAAGTCCACCCAGTGGCCGCAATTTTATTGCAGCGTAGATCCGAAGGCGTACGAACACGTAATCCAGTCGAATTGAAGCCCGTAGCCGTCTATTCATGGTTTGAGGTTTTCGACTAGCTAAAAAACGCGCGTAATTTGAAATTACTCCAGTCTAACACCAGTTAGACAGGCGTAATGGCTCTCTGAATCTGGCCCACAGTGTATATGTTAAAAATTAGCCTAAAACAAGTTGAAAGTATAAAATTGTATGTATGTGTATGAAATTAAAGTGTACTCTTTAAATGTTATTCTTACAAAAGTGGTGTTGATTGTCATTACCTCTTGAATTACACATTGTGCAATGCCTGCCATGTTCTGAAGAGTTTCTCTGAAATCATTTGCTTTTTTCAGTCATTACATTTATGTATTATTATTTCTGCAGAACTAAATGCAAGTGATGAAGGAGATTTAAAGTACAGAACTTCACTGATTGCAAGAATCCCTTTAGTGCTGCATAGCCATTATCCTCTAGCTTCCATTACCGAGGCTGAGAAGAGTTCATGTTGCCTAATGGTTCATACGAGTTGCTTACTTATAGAAATTGCCTGGTCTTCTGTCTACAGTTGTTTACTTTCATGAGAGATGGGATTAGTATGTTTGAACCATATGCTTTTTGTAATGAAATTATATTGTTTCTTTGATAACTACACTACATTGTTAAATGGTTTGTGTTCCCTAAAGAGACCAATAGAGAACTACTAGGAATTATCATTATGAATCTCTTACTGGAACTTCAGTCACCATCTGTCTGTGCACTTTGCACACACTGGGTTGGATGAAGATTTCCATGATAAAGAACTACCAATTACAAACCCATATCTATGTTAAATGATAGGACATAAAATACCCATTATTTTCGTAATGGAGATGCTAGAAAGGGATTTAGACATGTTTGAAATCTTGTTAGTGAGTGACTATGCCAATACCTAATTTAGGAAATGTTGTCAGCAGAGATGTATGGCATTGCCTTTTCTATCTCTTGGGTATTGCAGTGGTGTAAATAACCTTTAGATTTGCCATTTGCCTTTTCATGGTGAATGTGCATTAAGAGTATGATTTAACGGCCTTCACACATCTGTAAAGTACTAAGCTGCCCTGAACATGGACAGTCATTGTAAAATCAGGTGACCATTCATGTTCACAAATGGAGAGAGACAAGGAGCCTTTGGGAATGCAATAGCAGTCAGACTAAGTTGCATTGTACACTGTAAGAGCAGAATTATAGAGTGGGTCCATGGTCTGGTTTCACAATAAATTCTGCACAGGAATGTTCCAAAGCTACAGTGCTTCGAAAAAGCAGGTGTGTTTAATTTTGGTGTTATCGCTCTCACTCTCTCATACTGGTCAAAGAAAGTTCAACATGGCACCTCATGGCAAAGAACTCTCTAAGCATCTGAATTTTTTTTATTGTTGCTCTACATAAAGATGGTCTTGGCCAGGGGTGTCAAACTCAATTTTATCGTGAGACGCATCAGCATTATGATTGTCCTCAAAAGGGCCAGTTGTATCTGTAAGATTGTGGTGTCAAGCGTGTGTGGCGGCAACCAGCTGAAGAGTACAAAGACAAGTGTGTCTTGCCTACAGTCAAGCATGGTGGTGGGAGTGTCATGGCCTGGGGCTGCATGAGTGCTGCCGGCACTAAGGAGCTACAGTTCATTGAGGGAACCATGAATGCCAACATGTACTGTGACATACTGAAGCAGACCCCCCCCCCCCAGAGACAGGGCCGCAGGGCAGTATTCCAACATGATAACGACCGTAAACACACCTCCAAGACAACCACTGCCTTGCTAAAGAAGCTGAGGGTAAAGGTGATGGACTGGCCAAGCATGTCTCCACACCTAAACCCTATTGAGCATCTTTGGGGCATCCTTAAATGGAAGGTGGAGGAGCGCAACGGCTCTAAAATCCACCAGCTTCGTGATGTTATCAAGGAGGAGTGGAAGAGGACTCCAGTGGCATCCTGTGAAGCTCTGGTGAACTCAACACCCAAGAGGGTTAGGCAGTGCTGGAAATTAATGGTGGTCACAAAAAGTATTGACACTTTGGGCCCAATTTGGAAATTTTCACTTAGGGGTGTACCTACTTTTGTTGCCAGCGGTTTAGACATTAATGACTGTGTGTTGAGTTATTTTGAGGGGACAGCAAATTTACAATGTTGTGCAAGCTAGCTCATTATGCCTTTTGTCTTGCAGGTTTTTTTTTTTCCGGATTTACAACCACTTTAAAATACAACATTAAAATCACACAATTCCTTTGAATAAAATGTTTGGGGTGCCATAAATCTCTTGATGTGGGTCTGGTACTAATTTTAAGAGGGTTTTCCATGCAAAATAAAAAAAAATAAAAAAATAAAAAAAATAGGACACCCATCCTTAAAGCGGTGGTTCACCCTAAATATACTATGTCCCATGCGATACAGCATACTGGCGTCAGCGCCATTATGCTGTTTTTTTTTTTAATTGGTCCACTTACTGTGTAATCCTTAATTTTCATTTATTTCCCCCGCTGTGGATGGCGCCGTTATAGCCCGTCACGCCTTCCGAAAATAGCCGATTTAGGACTCGGGTATTTCCGGCGCAATACGGCGCCTGCGCACAGACCTAGGAGCTGACTGCGCAGGCACCGTATTTCTCTGAGTCCTATTTCGGAGATATTAAGGAACAATAATACATTTATTTTACTGTGTGCTTGTTTGTTACACATTTTTTTTTCTTTTTATGTTCATAGTTACATTTTTTAGCAATATTGATTTTCATTGTTTATGGCACTATCAATGCATTTGTAAGGTTCAGACACAGCGCTGCATTTTTATTTTTTTTGTATATAACCTTTTCCTGTTGACACATGCATACTGATGGAATGATCTTGGTATGGCTCTGCATCTGCCACAAGATGTTTTGCTCTTCTACGCAGCTCACATTGTTGTGGTGATTGCATTAAGGTCAAGCAGATCAAAGGTTGATGTAGGCAATGGGTCAAATGCAGTTGCTGGCATTTAAGAGATATAAATGATAAACATTGGAAAAAAAATCGTTTTTATTTGTTTGACTTATGCATAAAAACATACAGAAGGTCCATGGTATTGTACTGTTTTGTTAACTGCCCTGTACAGATTTTCTCCATATTCAAAACAGACCTGAGCAATTGTTACTTTTGCTCGTTTTGTATAAAACGACACACAGCTCTGTATTTATATACAAATTAGCATGCATATAAACATGTATGTCACTTTTCCTTTCGTAATACTTCAGAAGGCATCTACCATAACTAATATTAGATCTGTCATGCACAGGAAGACAATCAGCTAGTGTATAGCCTCAAGCAACAGGGGGAAATTCAGGCGGAGAGATATTACTACCTTTCAATGAGCTGTTAACTGTAATTGTCTTCTTTATATGTACTAAATTTAGACAGTGTTGTTATACAACTTATCTAGATGAATTTCTAACAAAACACAATTAGTATGTGACATATCCCAATACGCAGAACACAAATGTTACGAGATTATTGGCAGCATTTAACCTAACATAACTAAAAAAAATAAAAATGTAATTTGACTGTATATATGGAGAGTGTGAAATCCTTTCCTTTATAAATTTGTATTTGAATTTGCTGAATAACTCCTCACTGGCTCGTAGATAGTTACATAGTTAGTCAGGTTGAAAAAAGTCCATCCAGTTCAACCATAAAAAAAAATAAACAAACAAAATAAAACACAGTACATCCCATACGCCCAACTCCATACCCACAGTTGATCCAGAGGAAGGCAAAAAACCCCAGCAGAGTGATGATCCAATTTGCTACAGGAGGGGAAAAAATTCCTTCCTGATCCTCCGAGAGGCAATCGGATTTACCCCGGATCAACTTTACCTACAAATCTTAGTACTCAGTTATATTATGTGCATTTAGGAAAGAATCCAGGCCCTTCTTAAAGCAATCTACTGAGCGGGCCAGAACCACCTCTGGAGGGAGTCTGTTCCACATTTTCACAGCTCTTACTGTGAAGAAACCTTTCCGTAGATCTATGGTTTTAAAGGCTAAGTACACCTTTGTTCACCTTTTTTATTTATTTGTTTTAAAATTCCAGCTCCCCATGTACCAATATAGCATTAATGTACTTATTTAGCAAAAAATAAAACCGCTTTCTATTAATTCTACATAGGCTTACCTCAATGTCTTAATAGCTGTTTAACCACTTAACGCCCGCCACACGCATATGTACGTCCACAGAATGGCACGTACAGGCAGATGGGCGTATATATACGTCCCTGCCTTCTAGCGGGTCGGGGGTCTGATCAGGACCCCCTCCGCTGCGTGCGGCGGGCAGCTTACCTCTGGGAGCGATCCATCTTGAGGGGGCTCGTTTCGTTTCTGTCCGCCCCCTCGTGATCGCTCCCAGCCAATCGCGCAAGCCCCCGCTGTGTCACTTCCTCTGCCAGTAAAATGTAAACACAGGCAGAGGAAGTGATGCAGCTCTCCTCTCAGTGCAGACTTACTGTGCGATGTGATCTCTCCTCAGCGGTGGTTGAAAAAAACGCTGAAGGAGAGATCACATCGCTTCCTCCTTCCTGTGTTTACACAGGAGGAGGAAGTGACAGGGAGGGGGGGCGAGCGGATTGGCTGAAAGCGATCCAGAGGGGGCGGACAAAAACAAATAGCCGCCCCCTCATCCCGGATCGCTCAGCCAGCAAAACGGACCGCCGTATGTACGGGGGGGGGTCCGATCGGACCCCCAAACCCCCTCAAGGCACCAACGTATATACGTTGATGTGCCTGTCGGTGCCATTCTGCCGACGTAAATGTACATGCGGCGGTCCTTAACTGGTTAAACAGCTAAGAATGAAGTTAGGTAACCTGGTGCAGAATTGATGGAAAGTTGTTTTATTTTTTCAGACTAAGTACATTAATGCTATATTGATACATATGGGAGCTGTATTTTAGAAAAGAAAAAAAGGTGAACAAAGGTGAACGTAGCCTTTAAGCCTGCTACACACCTAAAAAATATTTTTCCTTTCTCAGAGGGAGAGCAAAGCCATATAGTTGTTCTGCAGTTTGTGGAACACTGTTAAGTTTAATGGAAGAATATTTTTTTTATATAGATTATTAAAGTCACAGTTTTAAAGTAATACTAAAGTCAAATTTGTGTTTTTAAAAAGAACAAAAATGTTATACTTAACTCCTCTGTGCAGAACAGCCCAGAACAGCGAAGGCTTTGACTTCTACAAATGTAAGCAGGGAAGAGCAGGAGGGATTAAATCTATATCCATGCAAGGGGTGGCAGGACTAGAATGGACAGTGTCAGGCACCATCATTAGAGAAGCAGGAAGCGGCAGTGATCTTTTTTTCTCCTACTGCTTAAAGGCTCAGTTCACCTTTGGAATATGTTACATTTTCCAACTGTATTTAGGTTGAAACATGTAACGTGTTCCAACTCCTGCCCCTTTTTCCCCATCCCTGTTCCCCCCACACCCGCTGTCACTATTTGAAAAGAGCATGGCTGTGTGGGGCTTTGCCCACACAGCTGCGTGACTCATTCACAGTTTCCTGTGAAAAAATAAACTAGAAGTACCATCTTTTGTTGCAGCAGATGGGCTTGTAGTTATCAATGGGCTGCGGTGGTGCTGATGAGGGCTTCCAACAGTGGTATGGGCTGATCTACTGATTGCAGGTGCAATGCTTTTCCAGACTCATGCAAGATAAAATGATTAATGCACAGTTTTTTTCTGCAAAAATATGTGCATTTATTATTTATTGCATAAGAGTGAACTTACCCTTTAATCCTAGAGTGAGTGAGAGCAGTCTGGAAGATTACAGTGCAGGAACCCCTGTACCAGGAGATTACGCAGCAGGTCTGGAGGGCAGAGATGAGGGAGAGTGGCAGGTCTGAAGCCTATGCAGGGAGCAGCATTGATAGCTCTTCACCCAGGAGAAGCAGGAAGAGTCCAGGGAGCAGCAGAGCGGTGGTCTACAAGCCAGGAGATGTTCCAGGAGCACAGGAGATTGGATGACAACAAGGCATGTTCGCTGCTTCCTGCCAGAGAACACACCGCTATGACATTATCACCCGGCAGAACAACAGTGATGGACTGACTAGGAGCTCATAGAACCTGTTTCTTGAAAATGCAGCAGAGCGCAAAAATTAGACAAGCCCTCCATAGAGGCTATGGAGGGGGGGCACAACTGAAATCTTGGGGGGCGTAACCCTTCCCCAGCACTCCCCTAGATCTGGCAATGCTACTTATCAACTATTGCCTTTCCTGATTAATGTAAAGGGAACCTGCAATACCTAGAACTACTTTTATGTATAGCTACCCCCGAAGGAGCTGCTGGTTGATTGTTGGAATCGGCACATTACGTTACCCTAGTGTTGTCTAGGGGTGTGATGCAGGAACAAAGTAGTGAGCGGAGGTCCAGACAGTCAATAAAGATTATTCCAATGCTTTATTTCCAGGCCAACACAGCCAACATCAACTTCAGTTAGGAGAGAAAAGGTTGATGAGAGGAAAGAGGTGAACTTGCGATGTCAGGTTTGGATGTGGACGGGCAAGCCAGTCCTTAGTAGTACCGATTTGTAACTCGTCGTCGCTTCTGTTAAATGAGTGAATAGGGCGAATCCTTCCAATGTACTCTAGCCCAGGTCACCGGGAGACAGTAATACGTACCTGTAGCATCCCGGTCACCAGATCCCCGATTGGTACGGCGCTCAGCCTGAGATCTGCTTCAATGGAACCTGGAACCCAGTAGGTCACTGGGGTCCCCTTTTGCCTCCGGTTGAGGCTCGGTAAAGCCTGTAAGCTTGGCCAGGAGGGCCACGCCGGCGTGGTCCATAGGTGCGCGTACCCTAAAGGTGGATGCCGCATCCAGCACCGGGACCCCGCAAAGATTTTAGAACACATGACACCTGTCACAGATATGCCCCTCCCCAGCATGCCCTGCGAGGGAGGAACTCCTCCAATTACCTGCTGGTGAAAACTTTCTCTGCCAGAAAGCCCGCTGGCACCAACTGCTGGCCAGAGATGATACCACATCCCCAGAATGCAGACTGGCCCAGGAGACCTTTCTTGAACGACAGAAGTCACAATTTAGATAAATCACGAATGGGAGCAATGTAACTCTCCCATTCCAACTAACTTTAGCGTAGTGGCCATACTGAAAGTAAGAGGGCTCTACATTTATAATTTGAAGGTCAAGTTTTTAAGAGGAGACTGGGTATCATTGGAAGTTTCGCTATTTAGCATTGTTTTATAGAACTCTGCAAGCAGTTTACTTAAGTACTTCAAGATTTCTTCATGTGGACATTAATATACAGTATTCTTGTAACCATGATGGTTAGTCATTCATTTATTGGATTTACATTGTATCATGTTTTAGAGTTTTTTTTTATTACACCAAGTAATTTCACTGTTGTAAACTTTATTGTATAGAATTTTCATACACATATATATATATATATATATATATATATATATATATATATATATATATATATTGAGTTTTATAGGTGAGTTTTCTTCCTTCGAGGGTGCTGCTAGCTTTTCAGAATTTCATTGTGTGGGAGGTTTATATTTATTGACATCTGCACTTACAATTTCCACATAGTCCCCTGCAAAGTCCCCCAAATACAAGTGCTAGAGATGTCACCTAATGTCGTTTTTTTTGGAAAGGGGTGGCAAAGATGCTGCACTGCTCCTGAATTCTCCTGAATTCAGAATAGAGTTGCCACTCTCATGTGGGCTGTACTTGTCTGCACTACAGTGGTTTTGACAGATGTTGCTAATTCAGAAGTGTGCAGCTTGTGAATCAACCACTTACCAGTTTACTAGTTTACTAGTTTCTTTTGAAGTGCACAATATGGCCACATCCATTTTTACCATGTCATGCGAAGTATGGGTTGCTATACAGCTGAACAAATGTGTAGACAAGAGCAGGGATCCTGTAGCCTTTGCAGTAGATGCTCTGATGATTCCTTGGACTCAGTTCAAGCTGGTTTAAGCCTTCCCTCCAATGAAAATTCTCTCCTGTCTGCTGCACGAGTAATAGGAGGAAAGTGTTCCCGTTATTCTCAATGCTCAAATTTGTCCTAAAAAAAAGTGGTTCACAGATATACATACTCATAATTCTGATGAACAAGAATTGCCCTCTTTCAAACAGACCACACTTATGGCCCATACACACGATCCGAATATCGGACAAAAACGATCGTCCGAAGAAATACCGTATGATTTTCGGATCGTGTGTACACTACTTTTGAGCGAAAAAATTACCGTATTTATCGGCGTATAACGCGCACGTTATACGCCAATCCGCTGTCTGAGCGCCGCCGCCGATATATACCGAGCGCAGTACACTCAGGTACCCTCGGCTATACTCGGCCGCGCTCGCGGTCACGCCCTGTGCTGCCTCCTAGTCTTTATGCAAGAGAAGCCGAGCATAGCCGAGTGTACTCGAGTGTACTGCGCTCGGTATATGTCGGCGGCGGTGCTCAGAGACAGCGCGGGAGAAGCAGGGAGGACACAACTGAGGCCGCAGACAGACGCCGGACCAGACAAGTAGTATGGGTGCGCGCTATACGCCGGTGCGCGCTATAGGAAGATAAATACGGTAAGCGAAAAAAGTTGTACGATCTGTCGTACGATATTCGGATCGTGTGTATGGGCCATTACTGACCAAAGGCTCCCTATTCCAACCTGCTTCTCAGTTCCTGGCTTTACCGGCATGGCTGTTATAAGCCAAGTCCTAAAGGATAGAGGTATTTCTGAATCTGTTATTTACACTTTACTCAAAGCAAGAAAATCCCGCTCACTCAGGATTTACTATTGTACATGAAAGGTTTACTTTGCCTGGTGTGAGGACAGGAAGCCAAATCTCAGGGAATATTCAATCACTACTATTTTGGTCTTTCGTCAATATGGTCTTGAGTAGGGTCTGGCCTTAGGAGACAAGTTTCCATATTATTCGATTCTATTCTAGAAACCTCTTGTTTCACAACTCCAAATCAAAACTTTTCTTCGGGGAGTTGCTTATAAAGCCCCCAATTTGACCTCTGGTGTCACTTTGGGATTTTACCCAGGTACTGTCTGTTCTTAAGAGATTTCATTTAAACTGATTATAGATATTCTGCTGAAACACCTCATTTGTAAGTTTGCCTTCCTAGTAGCTATTACATTTGTTAGGTGTGTTTCAGAGTTGGCAGATTTTCCTTCTAAAGAGCCCTTTCTTGCTTAGCACAAAGGTAAAGTTGTTTTGAGACCAAAACTTTAATTCCTGCATAAAGTGGTCTCATTCTTCCACCTCAATGAGGACATGAAGACATTGTTATTCCTCACCTGTGCCCTGAACCAAAACATGACAAGGAAACTGTGTCCTGTATTGAACAATTAGGATAATTAAGAAATTAATAAAGATAATTAAGGAGATTTTAATTGTTTGTATAGTCAATATCTTGGAGTGCAATACAGGTCATAGGTTCCTCCCCTCTGTGTCTTGATACTTCCATTTGTTGCTGAAAACCTGAAGGCTCATGGCGTGGGCAGGGTTATATGGGTACACTCTGGGGTTGGCCCTAGCAAGTTTTTGCCAATGTCTAGTCATCTGAAGGTAGCCTGCATACTGTATAACCCATGGCTCAGGTAGCCCTCACCCCCGAAGGAGCCGCTGGTTGTTTTTTTGGGATTGGCGTATTAAGTTACCTTGTAGTGTGTCTAGGGGTAGTAGCAGTGAGTAGTAGCAGTGAGCGAATGTCCAGTCACCAAATGGGTTTTCAAATGCTTTATTCCAAGGGCCAACATCAACAGGAGATAGGAAAGGTTGATGAAGCAATAGAGAACTGTGCGGTATCAGGCCCGGATAAGAAGTAGAGCAGTCCTGCTCTCAATAGTGGTAGATACAGTTCGTCACCACTCTAGCCAGAGTGGGTGAAGGGCCTCCGGACAGACCCTTGTTATAAGTCTGGCAGCCGAAGTGTCACTTTTAAATTGCTGGGAGGGACAGGCCTCTGTTACAGGTCTGGCTCGGGCCTCTGCCACAGGCCTAGTACTTCAGTACTCAAGAGAACAATTCGGATTGAGCAAATCCTCCCAGTAAATACAATGAAAAGGGTCACTGGTTGACAGCTGTCATGTACCTGTCAAATCCCGGTGACCAGATCCCCGATGGTTCGTTTAAGCCCTTTTGGATAACCTGCCTCCGGGTTCTCCTCAAGCCTATCTCCACCGAACAGCATACAGCCTGGGATCTTCTCAGTAAGGTTGGGGACCCAGTAAGTCACTGGGGCCCTTATCAACATCTGGATGGATCTCCATGGAGCAGGCAGCTCCGGCCAGGTGGGCCATGCCGACGGTGTCCGTGGATGCATGCACATCTGGAACGCGGACCCCGAGCAGAGAGAGAGAAGAAGAACACCACCGAGGGAAAACTCCTCTAATTGGCTGCTGAGGAAAAGCGCCAACTGTCGTCCAGGGGTGGGATCTCACCCCTGGATCGCAGACTGACCTATAAGACACTTCTGAAGTAGCAGCAGCCTGCAATTTTATCAAATTATGAATGGGAGCAAAATAACTCTCCCATTCACCCACTAACTTTAGCGTAGTGCCCGTACTGAAAGTAGGGGGGCGCTACACTCATAATTACAATTGCCAGGTAAGTCAGAATTCCTTTTTTTGTTTGTTTAGATTTCATATTTTATAAGTTCATAATTACTTTTATGTATGTTGTTTGTATTCTTATGATAAATTTCTTTACTATTAAAGCACTGCAGAGCATGGTGTAATTTCATAAAGTTATTAAATCTACCAAAATATAAATATACAATAAAATACAATATGGATAGCTAGATGGACCTGAAATGTTGACGAGAGCATGAACGTTGCAATATATTCTGCACTATTTGTATCCTGAAGTACTGTATACAGCATCCTTTCTCTGCTACCCTGCCACCTGCTGGTAATATAGTTGAACTGACAGTTAATTTTAAAAGTGCTGAAATTTCTGTCAAGGTAATAGAACCCCTTTTCTAATCATTCATCAGACATTAATAATATTATCATGTTATTGTGTATAACTCTCTGAATATAACCTACTTATAAACTGTTTATTGCATGTTCTTACTGGTGTTTCCTTCTAATGTATGAGACATATGTTAGATCATGTACAGTATGTGATTTAACTAACCACAAAAATATGTTATGTAATTAACTGTATTTTTTTAACCGCATAGCAAAAAAAAAAAAAAAACAATTAGCATACAATAGCATCCAAAGAATTCAATAATAATAAAAAAAACTTAGTATAGAACTAATATCTCTACATAGCTTCCATGTCAAGTTTTGACACTAATGCCCTGTACACACGACCGGTTTTCACAACGAGAAAACTGCCATTTTTTATATTGGTCGTGAAAACCGGCGTGTATATGCTCCCTAGCAGTTTTGTTGACGAAAAAATGCCCACAAAAAATTAAAACCAGCTCTCTTTTTTTCCCGTTGTGCTTCCTGTCATTTTTTTTTCTCATTGCGAAAAAACGGTCGTATGTATGCGTTTCCGAGGGGGAAAAAACGTGCATGCTCAGAATCAAGTATGCAGCCCAAAGGTTGGCGCCATTTGAAAGGGACTTCCCCTTTATAGTCCCGTTGTACGTGTTGTATGGCACCGCGCTTTGGTCAGGCGTTTTTTTGCATTAACGTGTGTATGCAAGTCAGGCTGGAGAGGAATCACGTCGGGAAAAACATCGTTTTTTTTCCTGCTGAGAAAAACGCTCGTGTGTACGAGGCATTGGGCTAGATTCCAGTGCAGGTTCCCACATTGTATGTCTCTCGCAGTCAGTTCACACTACTCTATGTGAACCACTGTGGGTGTCAATACAAAGTTAATGACAACCCCAGATCGGTTTGCAGATTGCAGCGCGAACTGTCAAATGGTGCAGGAATCAGATTGCATGGGTATGAACACTCATGAGATCCGATTCCAGTGTGGACCAAAAAAAGGGTCTGCACCATTTTAGTCCGAATACGATGAGAATTTAGCCATACAATCTTGCATGTGATCTGCACAGCAATGCAGTGCGAATCACATGCAATGTCTGACATCGCAATAGTGTAAACCCAGCCTTTTAATGAGCTGGCAGTTTTTAGAATTTAGCAGTTGCTTAACCACTTCAGCCCCGGAAGAATTTACCCCCTTCCTGATCAGAGCACTTTTTGCAATACGGCACTTCGTCGCTTTAACTGACAATTGCGCAATCGTGCAACATTGCACCCAAACAAAAATACGTTCTTTTTTTCCCCACAGATAGAGCTTTCTTTTGGTGGCATTTGATCACTTCTGCGGTTTTTATTTTTTGCGCTATAAACAAAAAAATGCAACAATTTTGAAAAAAAGCTATATTTTTAACTTTTTGCTATAATAAATATCCCCCAAAAATATATAAAAAACAAAATTCTTCCTCATTTTGTGCAAAAGTTATCTTGTTTACAAAATAAGGGATAGATTTATAGCATTTAGATTATATATTTTTTTTTATTAGTAATAGGGGTGATCTTTTTATTGCGACTGCGAAACTTCGAGAGCCCACCAGCCCGCAGTTTAAAGGGGACATACATGTATGCCCATTTGCGCAGCCATGCCATTGTGCCGATGTACAGTTTAGTCACCAAGTGAATTTGAATATAGGTGATATATAATTTGTGTACCCTCTGATGCTTCTGAATATATTTTTATGTAATAAATTGGGAGTTTATAGTGATGTTCTCCTTTTAATCTCTTTATTCTCATTCCTAAGGGAAGTTGTGTATCCTTGGTAATTGTGAAGTGACCAGATAAGTTTGAAAATTGGCAGTGGACCCTGGAGTGACCTTATCTATATGTCTAAAACCCCTTTAACACTAAGGTCCCTTTGACACTTATACGACTTGTCTCACGATTTTGGACTGCAAAATCGTATGACAAGTCATTCTCCATTATTTTCAATGAACACCATTCATACTGGCACGACTTTAAGTGTGCCGACTTCAAAGTAGTCCTTGCACTACTTTGGTCCAATTTTGATGTCACTTACACAGGCATTCATTGAAATCGCGGCCGCGAATCGCGTCAAAATCGCAGGAAAATCGTGCGACTTTGAAGTCGTACAAGTGTGAAAGGGACCTAAGGCAGTTTTTAGATGTTTTAGCACTTGAAATAGCCTCTAAAAAGCGCCTGAAATCTGCTTCATATTCTGTGCAGTGAGTGCTTTCACACTGGGGCAGTCCATGTGCAGGATGTTAGAAAAAGTCCTGCAAGCAAAATGTTTGGGGTGGCTTGGGAGTGCTGTATTTATTGCTCCCAGAATGCACCTGCCCATTGCACCTTAAAAGCGCTTTGAATGCCCTTTGGAGCTTTACCTATAAGGAATATATCTCCTCCCTAGCTCCCTCTCACATTCACTTGTACATTATTCTTAATATTGTATCACCCTCTACCATAGGTAGGTGCTAGAGGTGAGGATTTTTGTGTGGTAGCTGCCAGACAGGTACATTTAGGCAGGCCTATGCTTCAGGCTAGACATGTTTGTTTTGATCTGGGGGCAGGGATTGGTTAGTGTAGCAGTGGGTGTGACCACCTGTGCTTCAGTTATTGGATCCCCTCTTTCCAGGGAGAATGTTCTAGAAGAGGGGCAGAGCCAGGAGCTGGAGTGAGAGGGAGCTTATGTGAGGAGCTCTGACCAATCCCCAACTGGAATTGGCAGGGGGCAGGCCTCCTACTTTAGCTCAAGTCCAGCCTACTAGAGGGGAGTTGTCAGCTGGGAAACATGAAGAATGGAGTGCTAGATCACAGCAGGAGGCCCACCCCCATCTGGGGGGTGCACGCCTCAGCAGAGGAGCCCGGGAGCTGGGAGGGTGCCTTGCCCTTACAGGGTCATAGAAGAGGTGTCCTGGAACAGAGAGGCTGGAGAAGTGATTGGAACGCATGTCAGGAGGGGGGCCTCTGTGATGGACACAGAGAGGGCTTCTGTTAGAGAATCTGTTAAAAGTTTGGCACCCCCACCTCTGCAGGCGCTTGGGTGCAATGAACCCTGTGCACCCTGCCTAGGATCGGCCCTGAACATGCCACGTAATTTAGACCGGTCACCTACTGTCCTCTTATTGGGTGTTCCAAGATTGCAAATAGGACTTGTTATTATACTTACCTCGGGTTTATGTGCTTTAGTCAACCTACCACTAATGTTCCCAATATTACCCTTTGGAATATGTTAATTGCTGACTATCTCTACATCTGGACCCTCCCCCCCTCACCTAGTTTAAAAACCCCTCTAACCTTTCAGCCATCTTCCCTCCCATCTTCACTCCCAACTATGCAATCTAATTATCCAATCTCTGTACAATTTATTTTCGATTTACCAGAAATATGAAATAGGATGACCCGCCCGACCAATCCATTTAATTGGTATCAAATCAGACAGGCCCTTGTACTACATAATTGATGGGAGATCTAAAGTACATTGTACAATCAAACTGTATAAAAAGTGCGTGAAAAGGTAGTATTTTAGATGGGAGGTATGATCCAGAGTGATGAACACACCCTATCACATTCTCTTCTGTGATGCAACAAGGAAGTGAAGGCTTCTAGGAGATAACCTACAGCAAGTGATGGAATCTGAAAATCATTAAAAAAATTCTAATAAATTCTAATAAACTGACAAGATTTGAAACCTCCAGTGGAAGAGGTAAGTGAGAGGAGAGCACATTGGGATGGCTGGGCCAGAAATTGCATTGGTCAACGCTTCTATTTATTATGAAAGGTGAACTTATCCTTTAATATATGGGTTTGCACACCTTTTATATAATAATATTTTTAATTTCCTGTATCAGGGACATTAAGTGCTACATCGCACTAAGCACATTAGAATATTGGATGTTAAAGTGCTTAAAAACCCTTTTTTACAACCTTATTTATTGTTTTATTATTATTATTGTTTATTGTTTGTTTCTTATACAAGGCGCATAGTTCACAAAACATGTTTGCCTGTAGCTAATGAGGATGTCTCCTAAACCTGTATGGTTTAGGAGATATCCCTGTCCCCTGCATGTGCTGATGTTATCAACACATGCGCACTGCGGAAAGCTGAAGCAATGGCACATTTGTGCCGTTGCTGCAGTCACTGTGCCGTTAATGGCAGCTCCTGAGCATATGCGAGGGAGTGATGTCATCAAGGCTCTGGCCAATCACAGTGCAGGATCTGCGATACCCCGAAGTAACTCTGGGATGACATGTCGGCGGCCGAAGGAGGAGACGAGGACCGCTGCTGGAGCTTTGATCTGAGGTAAGTAATACATAATCAGCTAGTATGCCTTTGTCTTTTAGGGTTTACTTACTCTTTAAGAAACTGTTGTAGTGTACTTAATGGATAAAGCGGAGCTACAGTGCGAAACGCGTCTGCTTTTGTTCTAATTTTTGCTGTGGCATGTATTTTTTGTGACCTATTTTAATAAAAGGAAAGTTTTTGGAGTGTGGCTGTCCAAGTTCCCTTTCGTATTTTTGCATTACCATTGCATTGCCGGCACCCATGGTTTGGATTTCGTGAGGAGGCTCTTTGGTTTTCTTTCAATAAATCACACAGGTTTACATTAAAAATTGTTGGTGGACAGGACTTAATTTCAGCTAAGGTGAAGTCAGGAAAAAGCTGAGGTCCTGTGTATAGTTTTCACCCGGGGAAGTATAGATAAAAATTGATTTCTGTACTCAGTAATATTGGCAGGATTGTTATCTTGGATGCATTGATGTACCTGTCAGGTTCACTATAAGCAATATGAAACATGTTTCCTGGCCATGGACAGCATTACATTTATGTAATTCAGTTTCAATTAATGATTTTCTTTTTTGGCAAGCATTACATTGAGGCATTCTAGAGTTAAATGCCGTATCATCAATTTTTATGCTCACAAATCCAAATAAGTTACTTTCAGGAAAACAAGAGATACTTAGGGTCATTTACTAAAACTAGTGCACACAGAATCTAGTGCAACTGTGCATAGTAACCAATCAGCTTCCAGGTTTTATTGTTAAAGTTTTCTTGAACATCCTAAAGTTAGAAGCTGACTGGTTACTATGTACAGCTGCACCAGATTCTGTGTGCATCAATTTTAGTAAATCTCCGTAACTGAATGAAAAAAATCAAATTGTTAGGTAGGTAAAGTGAGTCCAGTACATTTCAGGTTCAAAATCTCACACTGAAAGTAACCTCAAGGGATTTCCGTGTCACAATTAGGGTTGAGCTTTGAGTTCAACATGAGTTTGACTCAAACATTGGCAGTTCGCCCGAACAGCGGACAATATAGTGTGTTCGCGGCAAATTTGAAAAGCCGCGGAACACCCTGTAAAAGTCTATGGGAGAAATCTAAAGTGCCTATTTTAAAGGTTAATATGGAAGTTACAGTATTGTCGTAAAAAGTGTTTGGGGACCTGGGTCCTGCCCCAGGGGACATGTATCAATGCAAAAAAAAGTTTTAAAAACTAAAGTTTTTTCAGGAGCAGTGATTTTAATAATGCTTAAAGGAAAAAAAAAAAAAAATCAAATATTTGTTAAATGGGCTTCACTGCCCATTTCCTACTGCGCATGCGCGAGTCTCGCGCCGACTGTTGAATTGGCGGCTGCTCTCTGAGAACACACACAGTTCCCAGAAAGCAGCGAGCCCCATTTACTAGGAGAAGACGGACCGCGGCTATGGAAGAGGCAGATTACGGACTTCCGCATAGCAACAGGTATTTCGGGTGAGTATAATTTTTTTTTTTTCATTTTTTTTTAATGATTTTTGGGCAAATGTTTTTTTCCTGGGTGGAACTCCACTTTAATAGCCATACCACACCTGAAGGGCCTGGTAATGAACTGGTGGGGGAGCCGTTTTTTTTTCCTCAATGATTTTTATCTATATTGCCAGGATCCGGCAATACATTAAAGCCGCAAGCAGTTTTAAAATTCCTTTTGCATCGATACAGTCCCCATATGCTTTTTATGGCAATATCTTGCATATAAGCCTTTAAAATTAGCACTTTTGATTTCTTCATGTTCGTAACCCATAGACTTTAACGGTGTTCGCACAAATTCTTTGCCTTTTCGAATGTTATGCTGCAAACTGAACCAGGGGGTGTTTGGCTCATCCCTATATACAAAGGCCTGGATTCAGATACAAATGTGTATCTTTCCAGCGGCGTAGCGTTTCCTCTTTACACTACGCCTCTGCAAATATTATGGGCAAGTGCCTTATTCAGAAAGCACTTGTTCCATAAGTTGCGGCGGCGTAGCGTAAAGTGCCCGGCGTAAGGCCGAGCACTTCAAAAGTTGAGGATGGGGGCGTGATTCATGTAAATGAATCATGACCCCACGCTCATGACGTTCTTTCTGAATGGCGCATGCGCCGTCCATGGACGAATCCCAGTTCGCATGCGTCAAATCACGTCGCTATTTGTCAATGTAAACGACGTTAACGTAACTTACGTCGAGCCCCATTCCCGAACAATTTATGCAAACTACGTAACCGACGTACAATTCAACGCTGTCCCGACGTCCATACTTAACATTGGCTACGCCTCCTATAGTAGGGGTAACTTTACGCAGGAAAAAGCCTTACGCAAATGACATAAACTACAATGACCGGCCGCAAGTATGTTCGGGAATCGCCGTAACTTCCTAATTTGCATATTCAAAAGTGTAAAACGACGGAAGCGCCACCTAGCGGCCAGCGTAAAACTGCAACTAATATACGACGGTTTAACAGACTTACGCCGCTCGTATATTAGCAGAATTCCGGCGTATCTTCTTTTCTGAATACCAAAAAAAGATACGCCGGCTATTCTTAGTATTTACGCGGCGTGTCTCTAGATACGCCAACGTAAAGACTTTCTGAATCTGGCCCAAAGTATCTATTCAGATGGTTCCACCTTTATCTTATTGTAGACAGTGCAGCTAAATTAAGCCACAGATAGATTTTCTAAGACAAAAAAGAATATAATTGCATTGTAAGCATTCAAGTTCTAAATTAATTGTACAGCTGCACCGAAGAGGGTTAAATCAATTTAATTATATTGATCAGCAATAACTGGAAATGTGCTGAGCTTGGAAACTTTTATTATTTGGCACAGCTGTAGCAAAAAATTGTGTGTGACAGGGAGACATCCCAGACTGAGGCAGTTTATTATAATTACCTACTCAGGCCAACACATCAAATGTAGATGTTGTTGCAAAGACCGATTACTAGCAATAATAATAGACTCTGGCTAAGAAAAAAAATTTGACCCTATTGTCCAGGAGATAAGAATAATTGGTGTTAAGCACATCATATTAGCAATCTTGTGATCTCTAAACCAGCCCTTCAGCACTCGCTTCCATTTATGGAAACCCTTACTCTGCAACTGCAAACAAACCCCCAGGAGACCGTCCGTATTCTGCTCTGCTATAGGCCACTGGGGCCTAAATCGCAGTTTTTACCCTCATGGTCAGAGTTCATCTCCACTTACGCCATAACCAGCAAACACCTTTTGCTGCTCGGGGACTTCAATCTCTGGGCCAACTCCTCACAAGACCCCGTGGCCGACGCCTGTATCGACCATCTGGAAGGATTAGGCCTTCAGCAACTAGTATGTGGGCCCACACATGCTTCAGGTCACACACTCGATCTTATCTTCAGACAAAATCTGAAAGTAAGTATTTTGGAAAATGAACCATTGCCATGGACAGATCACCATGCAATTAAATTCATAATTTCCAATACTGCCCTATTGATAAAAACACCCAAGCCAGTGACAACACACTGGTCTAGATCTCAGAAGAAGCTCCATTCGGAACTCTTCAAATCTACCTTGGAAAATAAAATTAAAACAATTCAACCAGGTCAAACGGCCGCAGACATACTTGTCGCCATAAATGCAGCCCTACTCCAGTCAGCAGACTTAGTAGCACCAGAACGCAAAGTCCTTGCCCGGAAAAACAAGGCAGGCTGGTTCAACAACCAGCTATCGCTACTGAAGCAAGAGCGTAGAAGGGCAGAAGCCGCCTGGAAAAGAAACGCTTCCGAGGCGAACCTCGCCTTCTACAAAGTAGCAACAAGAAGATACCACATTGAAATCTTCAAAGCCAAGAAAAACTATTTTTCCATGGCTATTAACAGCGCCTTAAACTGCCCCCGCGATCTCTTCAAGCTGGTCTCGCAGACCATGAATCCAGACTGTCTTGAAGCCCCCAACGCAGACACCCAAGAATTTTGCAATGAATTGTCGGATTTCTTCATCAATAAAATTGAGGGAATCCGGGAAAGCATTCCGCAAAACAATACCCCTGAGCCACCACACAGCACCCGGAGGAACATGCTACAACCAACAAGGTTCACTCTGGAACCCATCTCCATCGATGCCACAGAAAATATCATCGGCGCTTTGCGTAACAGCACTTCGCCTAATGATATCATCCCCACTAAGCTGATAAAGGATTGTGCCGATATCCTGGCACCTCCCATTACGCAGCTTATAAACCAGTCATTTAAGGGAGGCATAGTGCCCTCCCTGCTGAAAGAGGGCACAATCCAGCCCATCTTGAAGAAACCTACCCTGGATCCCAAGGACCCAAATCACCGCCGTCCCATAACAATGCTAAACGTTTTCTCCAAGGTAATGGAGAAAGTGGTGGTACAACAGCTGCAACAGCATCTAGATACCCACAACCTACTCGATCCACTGCAATCGGGATTCCGTCCCGGACACGGGACAGAAACAGCACTGCTCAAAATATGGGACGACGTTCTGGAGGCCGCAGACGAAGGAGAATCTTGTCTCCTGGTTCTGCTGGACCTAAGCCTTTGACACCGTAGATCACAAACTGCTACTGACTCGGCTGGCTGAGGTAGCCGGAGTCACAGAGGGTGATTTACCATGGTTTTCCTCCTTTTTGGGAAACCGTTCTCAAACGGTGAAGTTGGGACCGTTCTCTTCTGGAAAACGCACTGTGTCATGTGGAGTCCCCCAAGGCTCACCTCTGTCACCGGTGCTCTTCAACATCTATCTTCGACCTCTCTTTGAAGTCATCAGTAGTCAACAACTACTTTATCACTCATATGCAGACGACACGCAACTGTATTTTCGCATCTGCAATAGAAAGGATCATCATCTCAGCTTAGAGAATTGTCTCTCTTCAATAGAAAAGTGGATGACTAGGAGTTATCTCAAACTCAACAATTCTAAAACAGAACTTCTTCTGTTTCAGGCCAGTCGCAAGAGTCAACTGGCAACAACCTGGACACCTCCACCCATTCTGGGCCAGATCATCTCCCCTAGCGCCAAAGTCAAAAGTCGCGGGATCATTTTTTTTTTTAATCAATAGATTTTTATTAAGGTTTTGTTTTTAACAGAACAATGCAAAATAATGCAAAATAATGCAGTACAGTGTGGATCAATGCAATATAAGTCAATGTAGTCGGAGCACTGCATCAAGCATAACATCATAGCAAGTAATGACTCAGGATAACACAAGAGCGAGCACAAGTATGACGGTCAAACAACATCATGACATTTCAACAAGGTGCAACTAGACTATTATCTGTATCAGGATTCCAATCTCGGAAGCTGCTACCATGTAGCGATAGAGCAAAGGGTAGGGCACCTTTGAAATGCTTGGCCCCAGGGAGGGTCACCTCCGACTCCAGACACCCTCAACTGGGTTCACGACTGTGTCCCGAGCTCAGAGGTGGGCCCCCCCTCAAGTTCCTAAAAATTGGTCCAAGAAGTCTTATGGCAAGGCAAGTGGACTCATGGAATTTCTGTCATACCAGGATGTCCATAGGTGCCATTGTTTTGCCGTATCTTCTTTGTGCTTATCCCTAAGTGCTAGCACTTTCTCATATGTACAGTGTAATTGTGTAGTCTGTACGACATCCCCTATAGTGGGGGGCACAGGATTTTTCCAGTTCCTTGTAATGCTAAGTCTAGCGGACAACAGAATATGTAGGACAGTATGTCTAGCGTGGAATGGAACTTGGTCCAGATCGAGCGACAGGAGCGCTAGACCAGGTTGGGGAGTGATTGCAGAGTGAGAGGCTTCGGAGATCACGTGGAAGACTGAAGTCCAATATTGAGATAAATTAGGACAACTCCATAAGGTATGAAGTAATGTCCCACGATGCCCACAGTTTCTCCAGCACCGATCACTCTGTGTTTTACTGAATTTGGACAATCTGTCAGGGGTTAAGTACCATCTCTGCGTAATTTTGGTGGATAGTTCCCAGAGGGTAGAACAACTAGTAACTTTAAATGTGGCCGTGCAGGCTTTAGCCCATTGCTGGGTGGTGTATGGACTACCTAATTCCAGTTCCCATTTGAGCAGGGCAGGTGATTTTGAGAATATGGACTTCTGTTGGAGAACATTATAGAAAATTGAGGTACCCTTTTGGGAGGGTGAGGAGTGTGTAAGAAAGGACCAAGTGGGCAGAGGTATGCAACGTTCCCAGTGGGGAGAGGCAGACAGGAAGTGTCGAGTTCTAATGTAAAGATAAATGTCAGAATTGGGTAAGTTGAATTCTTGTTGCAAAATGGGGAAAGATTTATTCCTACCATTTGTGAATAGATCATCGATAAACAGTAATCCTTTTTCACGCCAATGTTTGTAGGATATCATGTCTATGTTAAATTGTAGAGTTTCGATCGGGATTTTTAAGGGGGTGTTGTCGGGGTATCCTTGGCAGATGTGAACAAATTTGTTCCATGCACGGATCGTGGCAGACATTGTGGGGGAGACGGAGGGGGGGAGTTTAGTTTTAGAAGTGGTAGAGAGCAACCAGGAGGCTAGTGAAGAGTTAGGGAAGAGAGCGGACTCCAACCTCCCCCACGGAGTGCGTGGTTCAGGTAGAAACCACTCTCTGGATTGGGTAAGGACCGTGGACAGGTAGTAATGGTGAAAGTCCACATAGCCTGTGCCTCCTGCCTTACGGTTCTTAATAAGGATGGAGTGCGCGCTTCTGGCCTTTTTCCCCTGCCATATGTAGGAGGATAATATAGACTGAAGGGACTTGAAGTATTGAGTCGGTATGTTAATTGGTAGAGTCCTGTATAGATACAAGATCTGGGGTAAGTGAAACATTTTGAAGGCCGCTAGGCGGCCCGTCCAGGATAATTCCTGAGATGCCAACTTGTGTAGATCAGTTTGAAGTTTAATACGAAAAGGGATATAATTGTAGCGGAATAAGTGGCTAGTAGACTTTGTTAGTTGGATGCCAAGGTAGGTGATGCTATTGTCCTCCCATGAGTACGGGTAAAGTTGTTGCAATAAGAGACTAGTGGTGGGGTTAATTCCTAGGTTTAAAACATGACATTTAGCTTCATTGACTTTGTAGTAAGATACTTTACTGAAACAAGCTAGCGCCTCTTGGACCGCAGGGAGTGACGAGGATGGGTCAGATAGCATGAGTATGACATCATCAGCAAAAAGGCTGATTTTTTGTTCTTGTCCTCCTACCATTATACCAGTTATGAGTGGGTTTGTACGGATCGATTGGGCTAGTGTCTCCATTATCAGGTTGAAGATCAGGGGGGAGAGGGGGCAACCCTGTCTTGTCCCATTAGTAATAGTGAAAGGGGAAGATAACGAGTCAGCAGAGTACACTCTGGCCGAGGGATTAGAGTATAATGCCATTATTGCACTATGGATGTGGCCCGTGAATCCAAATTTAGTGAGAACCGAAGACAGGAACCCCCAATGTACTCTGTCGAACGCTTTTTCAGCGTCTAGGGACAAGAGTACAGAGGGGGTTCCAGATGTTCCTGCTTGATGAATGACATTTATCATCCGCCTTGTGGCATCCGATGCCTGTCTTCCTTTTGTAAAACCTGATTGGTCCGTGTGGATGAGTGTGGGGAGGATGTCATTCATTCTATTGGCTATCAGTTTGGCATATAGTTTGGTGTCCACATTGAGGAGGGAGATTGGGCGAAAATTTTGGGGCAAGGTCGGTTCTTTACCTGGTTTAGGGAGAGTTACTACCGTCGCAGACAACATGTCTGGGGGGAAAGACGAGGATGTCGCTGCTAGATTAAAGACTTCACAGAGGGTAGGGATTAGGACATGCTGGAACTTTTTATAGTATTCCCCTGTGAAACCATCGGGTCCTGGCGACTTGGCATTGGGTAGGTTATTGATTGTGTTTTCTAGTTCAGCGGCCGTAAAGGGTGCATTAAGCGATGCTAGTTGGGATTCAGACAATGAAGGAAGACTAATTCGTTCTAGGAAAGTTGCTATTTCTTGTAGGGATGGTTGGGTCGTATTTTTGTCATTCTTTAAGTTATACAGGTCAGCATAATAAGTGCCAAAAGCATTCGAGATATTGTGGGGTTTCATCAATTTTTCTTTGGTGTGGGGGTGGGAAATGTATGAAATTTTTGATTTAAGTTTTTGACCTCGTATTTTTAATGCTAACAACCTGCCTGCCTTATTCCCTGTTGCGTAGGATGTGGCCCTAACTTTTGTACAAGCTTTTTCAAATGAGTCTAAAAGTAACGATCGTAACTCGTGGCAGAGGGAAAAGATTCTAGCTTGCAGATAGGAAGAAGGCAGAGTCTTATTTTGGGATTCAGCGAGCTCTATATCAGCTGTCAGTTGATCTATTTTTCGTGCTCTAGCACGTTTCGCTCTAGCTCCTAGTTGTATAAATACTCCTCTAACTACCGCTTTGTGGGCAGCCCACACCACCACCGGGTCAGCCACTGATTGGGAATTTAGGGAGAAGTATTCTTCCAGACGTTGCTGTATAAGACCAGCAGTGTGCCTGTCTCGTATTAGGGAGTTGTTAGCCCTCCAGAGATAAGAATTTGTCGGGGAGTCCTGAGAGTCAACAGTTATGCTGACAGGGGCATGGTCCGACCAAGTGGTGGGGTGGATCGTTGAGGCAGTGATTCTCTGGAGTAACGACCTATCAGATAAGAACAGGTCTATCCGTGAGTAGGTGTTGTGACGCGGGGAGAGAAAGGTATAATCTTTTTCACTTGCATGACAACACCTCCACACATCAAACAATTCATTCGTCGATATAAAGCTTTTCAAGGGAGATGCATGTCGCTTGGGGCCTGCAGTGGAGTCCATAACCTGGTCTGGGACAAGGTTAAAGTCTCCGCACAGTAGGAGATGACCTTTTTGGGACTTTTTAACCTTCTGCATAACAGATTTAAGAAATGATATTTGACGCTCATTGGGTGCATAAAGTGAAACCAAGGTATATTGAACATTGTTAATTAAACAAATTAAAATAATAAATCGACCCTCTGGGTCAAGTATACTGTCTTGCAACTGGAAAGAGATTGTGTCCCGGACAGCAATCAACACTCCCCTCTGCTTCTTCGTATAGGAAGATGTAAAGACATGGGGGAATTGACGGTGTTGGCAGCGGGGGTGTGATTGATGTAGCAGGTGAGTCTCCTGAACGCACAAAATGTCGCAGTTAAGCGATAATGCAGACTTCCACATGGAAGAGCGGTTGACCGGATGATTTAGTCCTTTTGCGTTCAGCGACAGTATGGAGAACGACATAGTGTCCAGATAAGGGATCAAAGTGCAAGAATGAAGACTTACAGTTACCAGAAGACGAGTAAACGTCTCTTATACTCCTGTTCAAGCTGAGATGGATGAGGTTCCTGTGCGAGAGTGCTCCGAGGCTGGAATTCAGGTGAGGGCTACAAAACAGTCAAAACCAAAATTAATAACAAAAGAAATAAATACAAATCAGCAGGTTGGACAAAGCCTTATTGCTGAGCAACTGAGGGGTAAAGTTTTGGCTCAAAACGAGGAGCAGGGAGAAAAAAAAAAAAAAAAACGGTCAACAAAAACAAGCGCAGCATACAGGCTGCTAGCCGGTGCGGACTGCTGCATAGTAGAGCATGTGCCTGATGTCATCTATAGTTGGCTCAATGTATCTTGGTAGCAAGTTGTTCCGTACGGCGGGGGCTCCTGTGGGATGGAGGAGGTTTCTCCATTGGGTTAGGGTAAGCTTTTGGTAGCTCCGGAATAATGCCCCAGGAGAGAAGTAGCTTTGCTCCCCCCTCAGCAGTGGAGATAGTGTGCGGGATTCCATTGTGTGTTACCAGGATGGTGGCAGGGTGGCGCCATTTGTAGATTATTTTGTGGTTTGCAAGGGCCTTGGTCACGGAATGTAACTGCCTCCTCATCTGAAGTGTGTGTTGGGAGAGATCAGCATACATTTGGATGTCAGCATAGGGAGCAGGGAGCGTGCGGAGTGCTCTGGCCTTGGATAGAATCTGTTCTTTCGCTTGGTAGAAATGGACACGGAGGAGCACATCCCTCGGGACTGTGTCCGCTAGGTGGCGCGGTTTGGGGAGCCTGTGGATGCGATCCACCGTTAGTTCAATAGGGGATAGTTCAGGCAATAGAGTAGAAAACAGGGTGCCCGCGTATATGCGGAGGTCTGCAGGCAGGACAGATTCTGGGACACCCCTAAGTTTTATATTATTGCGTCTGGACCTGTCCTCGAGGTCTGCTAATTTGCCCTTGACCCATTCATTATCTTCTTTCTGAGCCATACATTCATCCACAAGATCATTCACAGTTACTGTGCACTCCTCCATTTTTTCCTCCATATATGACACCCTATTGCCCATGTGCTGCATGCCAGTAGAGAATTTATGCATCAATGAGGACAGGTTGGACATCAGTGAGGATTGCAGCAGCATCAGCATGTCCTTCATGGTGGAATCCAAAACTGGCTGCCCTGTTGTGGGGAAGGCCGCAATGGAGGATTGCAGTGAGGAAATGGCGTCAGGGTTGTGGAGCATGGTACTCATCCGCGCCTTTGCAGGACTTCCAGTGCCGGGGGATATCGGAGGGGATCCTTCCTGATGTGGGGATGACATTCCCCCTGATGTGTCTTCCTGGTCACTGCCAGGGAGGTCCGTGTAGGCCACAGGCATCTGTCCTTTCTCTCCAGCGGCGCCATCTTTAGCTAGGCCCCGCCGAGCGGGCTGAAACGAGAAGGCCGTGAGCTTCTGGAGGTAACGTTCCTCCTTTCTTTTGCGGGACATTGGTTCCCGGGGTCCTCCTATGTCTCGGACGGTGGATCGTGCGATCGCTAGTGCGGTATGGCTGCTGAGGATTCGTCGCTGTATGTCCGGCTAGCGGGAGCTCCGGTTCTAGGCGTCCATTCTTCTCGCGCGCAAGCCACCGCGGGATCATTTTTGACACCCACATGACAATGGACGCACAAATAGGGTCAGTAGTCAGCGGATCTCACCATCTGCTGCGCCTACTCCGCAGACTTATTCCATTCATTCCCAAAGAAGATGTGCCAGTCGTGGTGGGAACAATTGTGAACTCCAGACTGGACTATGCAAATGCCCTCTACCTCGGACTCCCAAAGTACCAAATCGCTCGACTGCAAGTCGTACAAAATATGGCCGCCAGACTGGTGACTGGGAAAAAACCCTGGGAATCAATCTCACCGTCGCTGAGATCCCTTCACTGGTTGCCAGTAAAAGACAGAATTGCTTTTAAAGCTCTCTGTCTGACTCATAAATGCATCCATGGAAAAGCCCCGCAATATCTTTGCGATAAAATAGAACCCCTCAATCCCAATCGCATTCTGCAATCCAGTGACCAAAATTTGGTCAAAGTACCCAAAGCCAGATTCAAGTCCAAAGGAGAAAGAAGGTTTGCGGTCCAAGGTCCCAGACTTTGGAACGCTTTACCAACCAGCATTCGGTTGGAGGAAAACCACCTGACCTTCAGAAGACAGATTAAAACTCTGCTCTTTTGATGTCAAGAGAGACTGATACAACAAGCGCCCAGAGGCGATTTGGTTCGCATGTGCCGCGCTATATAAGTTTTTCATTAATTCATTCAAAACTATTTTTTATTAAATATTGTCTAGAGAGCAGAATGTTTGCGATCTGACCTGGCTCTTCTTTATGTAATGTCCCAGACACAAATTAAAATATTGCATTGCAGTGAGTTACAGGACACAGCCTGAATACTGTGGAATGCTTGGGATTGTGTAGCTGGTGACAACATGCCAGTGACAGCATTGCGAAAGAAAGCATAGAGATTGCAGCCAAGTGAAAAAGATGAGCGTCAGAACAGAATGACTAGAGTGTCCAGAGAAACCACTTACCTGTTTCAATAGCACTGTTCAATTGCTGAGAATAACAGTGAAGTACCACATCCTGGTGGCTGTTAAGAGTCCCTTCTGCAAGCTTCCGATCACAGAGAGAGAATGAAAGCTCTATGTGACAGCTCAGTCTTTGTACTGCGGTGGGCAATGCTGTTAGCACAGAAAACTCGGCCACTATGGACGCATATGTGTGAGCATTAAAGGAGAAGTCCAGCGTAAGCTCGCTTTGCTGGGCTTCTCCTATGGGTCACAGCAGTGCAATTCATTTTGCACTCCTGTGACCCGTTTTTAGCAGAAAGCAGTCTGAAGTCTGCTCTCTGACATCACCGGAATCAGTCCAGGCACTGTATGATCACGACAATGAAGTCTGGATTCGCCTGGTGCCTGAACTGATGCCTGTCTCAGGCCGCGTAAACAGGACCTAGGAACTCGTCGGACAAAACACATCGTTTTCCTCCTCCAGTTCCTTGTTCGGCTGTCGAGGAACTTGACGAGCCAATTTTCTCCATTCCCGTCGAGGAAAAAGAAGACATGCTCTCTTTTTGGCTCGTCGAGTTCCTCGTCAGTTTCCTCGATGAAAAACTTACACACGACCGGTTACCTGCGACAGGCATCCCCTGCAACAAAAGTTTCATTTCTGGTAAGATACCCCCAATAGGAAATCACATCTACAAGGATGCAGAACCTGCGAACAGACCAAAAGTTTGTGTGAACTGTAGAACCCTGTTTCGTCTAATGACATCATCTGGAGCGCTCCAGATGATGTCATTAGACGAAACCGGTCGAGCAGCACAGCATCCAGACGCAAAACACTCGTGAGATATCACATACGCTTGATTTTAATCTTTTTAATGTGAGTACCTGACCTTTTATGTAAAACACATTTTTTATCAACAATACTACACTATGTGGGCATTCTCTCTCTTCTGAGCTATATGTCAGACTGAAGGGGTCCAAACAAGTGGATACTTGCCAGAGAGCAACACAGGGCTAATACTGTGAAGGCTTCTTACTCTTAATTGGGTACCTGGATCTAGTGAGTGAGGGACCCAATAGAGCATGAAAAGAGGGATCACAGAGTGAACACTGTCATCTGCAATATACTATATGAAGCACAAAGCACCTTTTTTTGCATGGACTGTAAAAAATAGTAGCAGTTGATTTTCACGGCACAGAGCACTTTAACTGTTCATTTATTTATTATTTATTTATCATATTTATTATTTTTATTATTAATAATTTTTTTTCCTGAACCACTACTATGGTCACTTTGGCCCAGATTCATAAAGCAATTACGCCTGTCTAACTGGTGTTAGACAGGAGTAATTTCAAACTTTGCGCGCCGTATCACTAGTTTGAATCCTCAAACCATGATACGGCGGCTTCGGGCTTCGATCCGAGAGGCTTACGTCTTCGTAAGCCTTCGGATCTACGCTGCGATATTTTTGCGGCCGCTGGGAGGAGTTCGCGTCGTTTTCATGCGTCGGGATATGCAAATGTGTTTTTACGGCGATCCACGAAGATACGAGCGGTCTTCGCAATCGCTTACGTCTGTTTTTTTTACGTACTGTTAGACCAGCTTTTTGCTGGTCTAACGGTGCGTAGCCCATGTTAAGTATGGCCGTCGTTCCCGCGTCGAATTTAAATTTTTTTTTTTTTTTTGCGTAACTCGTTCGGGAATATAAATGTCCGTAAACGACGCTACTCAAACAACGAATGACGTAACGACGTGATTTCGCGCAATGCACGGCGGGAAATTTGCGAACGGAGCATGCGCAGTTCGATCGCCGCGGGAACGCGCCTATTTTAAATCCTTCACGCCCCCTACTCGTCTATATGGATTGCGACGGGAGAAATACACTACGCCGCCGTCGTTTACTGGACAAAATCTACCTGGATTCCACGTAGAGCCAGGTAAGAAACGGCGGCGTAGTGTATTTCTGATACGCTACAAGAATCCAATTCTCTCTGAATCTGGGCCTTTGTTTACAAGTCTTTTGGTTCAATACATGGTTTGATTCACACACCAATACCAAGTCCTATGTGGACCTCACTATAAGGATATATTGGATAAGCACTTTATGTATTTTTATTTTTTAATTTTATTTACACATTGTAATTCATTAATTGAGAGGCGCCATCACCTACTATCTCATCCCCATTCACTTTCCACTTTCCACTTTGGTGGAATTACATGTAGGGGCAGCCACTTAATAACATATACATCTATATTAACACCACTGGCACACTTAAAAATATCAGTTCCGTAGCGCGGGTTCTACCTACCCCCTTCTTCTAAGTTCTCAATCTGATGCATGCAGTGGGCTGTTTTTTAGGAGGACTTATGTGAACATCAAAATGCCTTTATCAGCTAGTATCAATCTGGAGGAGTGTGAGTTCCTAGGCAGACAACATTTGTGATGCTGAGCCTCCATGATTTAGGCTGGGTTCACACTAGTGTGAATTGGGTGCACAGATCAGTATTAGATGTGAACCCAGCCTAAAAGAACTTAAATCAAATGAATGAAAAGGGTGGACCAGGGACAGTTAGGCTGGACAACAAAGAACTAAATGTTGCTGGATGCTCTGTCTGACCTGTCAGGCTTGAGGTGAGTTCTGTCTAAGGTGTTGCAGCTGCTAATGCACACTGGGAGAAGTTAACAGCGTGCACTGAAACTATAGTAAGTACAGAGAAGGATTTGGTACAACTGTGCAAAACTGAAAGCAAAGTGGTTATAAATGCTAGTCAGTCAGAGTTCTAAAGTTAAAGTCTAAAGCTGCGTACACACGATCGGTTCAAACCGATGAAAACGGACTGAAGTTTGTTTTCATCGGTCCAAACCAATCGTGTGTAGGCCCCATCAGTCCGTTATCCTTCGGTCCAAAAACAGAGGGCTTGCTTTAAAATTGAACCGATGGACGGCTAACCGATAGGTCAAAACCGATCGTTATTACGCAAGAGCATCGGTTAAAAATCCACGCATGCTCAGAATCAAGTCGATGCATGCTTGGAAGCATTCAACATCGTTTTTTTAATCGTTGTGTTTTACGTTACCACGTTCTGACACGATCGGTTCATGAACCGATGGTGTGTAGACACATTAGTTCATCAGTCAGCTTCATCGGTGAACTGATGAAAACGGTCCGTCGGACCGTTCTCAACGGATGGACCGATCGTGTGTACAGGGTTTCACTCCACTTTTGTGGACAAAAAAAAAAAAAAAAAATTTCCCTCTGGGTGATCTATGCACATTGCAAGACTTTTAAAAAGCTTTGTTGCAGATTCTCTGTATGTTTGTCTGTGTCCATATGCCAAGTGAATTGAGGTGTTTTATAATTATCAACCAGCTGCAGCACCTGCAAAGCTCTAATGGAGGAAAATGTCAGGGTCTGCATCCTTGTAGATGTGATTATCTATTGGGGGTATCTTACCAGAAATGAAACTTTTGTTGCAGGGGATGCCTAAAATCTGATTTGTACCTTAGTGTAAACTTCAAGGAAAATCAATGATCCAATCACACAAGCAGGAAATTACATATCTGGGGGGCATGCTGTGTACATTATGTGTACAGAACACCTCCAGGTAGCCATATTGCATTTTACAAAAAATGACAGAGCTGCAGATTGAAAAGGAAAGGTAACTTTTAATAACAATCACTCACAATATGACTTGTGTCGCACTTGTATACACTATATATTTTATTTGATAGTTTTTACTGTATAAATAGGTACTGCACATAGGAATAACATAACAACAAAACCTGGGGAATGCCCAGGGAAAAAAACAATCCTACTTACAGTACCGACCAGCTCGCAAAACAACCAATTAACCTGTCTAACAGTATGTGTTAAAAACAGGGGTTTTGTCCACACGCATTTGCAAACGCATGCGTGGTCCACAGAACCTCGCCAAGGCACCCTGTAATCTGTGGCCCTAACACTAAACAATGAGTGTCCCCACAATGGAGGCACATAGCAGTATTTGTAAATCTGCAGGTCATGTGATCACTCTTTTCTGATGAGCACATCATAAACCTGCATGTGGACATGTATTATTCCATTAGAGGCTGACTCCAACAGCAGCCGTTAGAGGAACAGGGATAGGCAGGAAGTGGGCTGAACTGACCAGGCTTGCACAGCAGGCCTGCTTGCCTGTATTTCAGAACGTAATGACAGGAGATGCAAACTGACTACGCCAACACATATGCGTAGCGTGGTCAGTTTTCAACCATGAAGTGGGGAACTGGAAAAATCAACCAATTCAGAGGAATAACAGTAACAAGTAACATCTGTATGTAAAAAGCAAATATGGAATGCAGGAAGGGAAAGATTTATTCAATTAGATCAGGGATCTTCAAACCACGGCCCTCCAGCTGTTGCGGAACTACAAGTCCCATGAGGCATTGTAAAACTCTGACATTCACAGACATGACTAGGCATGATGGGAATTGTAGTTCCTGAACAACTGGAGGGCCGTAGTTTGAGGACCCCTGAATTAGATTTTTTGGGTTTACAAACACTTAGGCCGCGTACACACGATCAAATTTATCTGCTGGAAACGGTCCAGTTCAGCAGACATATTGGATTGTGTGTACGGGGGGCGGACAGACAGGTTTTTCCAGCAGACAAATTTTAAAGCATGATTTAAAATCTGTCTGCTGGGAACCCGTCCGTCCGACATGTCTGCTGGTTAGTACATTAACCAGCGGACATATCTGCCCGCACATGAGTCGAATGGAATCGACGCATGCGTGGAAGTTTTTTACTTCCTGGTGCGGTGAGGTAGCGGCGTCAACGTCGCCACTGTCTGCCGGCAGGGATTTTGGTTTGATCGTGTGTACACGATCAAACCAATATATCCCAGCAGACAAATACGATCAAATCGGTCTGACAGACCGATTTGATCGGATTTATTTAGTCGTGTGTACGCGGCCTTAAAGGGGTTGTAAAGGAAATGTATTTTTTCCCTAAATAGCTTCCTTTACCTTAGTGTAGTCCTCCTTCACTTACCTCATCCTTCCATTTTGCTTTTAAATGTCCTTGTTTCCTCTGAGAAATCCCCACTTCCTGTTCTTCTGTCTGTAACTCAACACCGTAATGCAGGGCTTTCTTCCTGGTGTGGAGAAAGCCTCTTGAGGGGGGAGGGGGCGAGCAGGAGTGTACTAGCACACAGATCCTTTTTCTATCTGCAAAGTAGAGAGTGTCCTAACTTGCCTGCTCGCCCCCTCCCCCCTCAATAGGCTTTCTCCACACCAGGAAGAAAGCCTTGCATTACGATGTGTAGTTACAGACAGAAGAACAGGAAGTGAGGATTTCTCAGAAGAAATAAGGACATTTAAAAGCAAAATCGAAGGATGAGGTAAGTGAAGGAGGACTGCACTAAGGTAAAGGAAGCTACTTAGGAAAAAAAAAAATCCTTTACAACCCCTTTAAGGCTTGAGTTCAACTCTAAGACCCCTTTCACACTGAGATGTTTTTCAGGCGCTGCTATACCGCCTGAAAAAATCATGCCCTGCAGGCTTCAATGTGAAAGCCCGAAGGCTTTCACACTGAAGCGGTGCACTAGCAGGACCGCTCCAAAATTCCTGCATCTTTGGAGCGGTATAGGAGTGGGGTGTTCACCGCTCCTACACCGCTCCTTCCAATTGAAATCAATGGGAAACCGCGGTAATACCGCCCGCAATGCGCCTCTACAGAGGCGCATTTCCGGCGGTATTAACCTTTTTTTGGCCGCTAGTGGGGGTTAAAACCGCACCGCTAGCGGCCGAATATTGCGGTAAATACGACGGTATAGCGGCGCTAAAAATTGCGCCGCTATACCGTCACCGCACCTCCACTGCCCCATGGGAAAGGGGCGTTAGTGCTTTCTGAATCAGATACGTAACTTGGTCCTAAAGCTGAAAAGTTAGGCTAATTATTTGTAGCAGATATTACTAGTGAGGTGAGAATAGCTGATGGCAAGTTAGCGCAATTAACCTATGCTGGATGATGCTGAAATATAATGGTCTTTAAAATAAATGATAAAAATAATCTGTTTAAAGGGAGACTTGAATCATTTTATGGGTGGTTATAATAAGGGCTGAATGACAATTTAATTGCCTTGCAATGATTAGGTATTCAGTGCCTTCTCAGGTTAGACATGATTTCAAACAAACATTCTAATTGTGCTCATGATTGATGACTTAAATAGTTAGGAAACATCTGACATTTCCTGGGTAATTTGATGACAATCATGTTCTTTCCATATTAATTCAGGCATACTGGAATTTATCACTGCTATAAAAAAAAAAAAATGCCATAAACAAGGTTTTTGTTAAGCTATTTTTACTTCTGCAAATTTTTCATAACATGACATGCATGTTCACTCACATGCTGTGTTGTTTCTGTTCGAGTAAACCTATGCCTACAGTACATAAACCACCCACATCATTTTTCCTTAACACAAAAAAGGGTTAAATGGTAATACTCACCTTCTATGTAAAACATAATTCTTTGGTCTCTGGAAAAGACCAGTCACTTGACCAAATATGTTAAGACATTGGTCCTGTGATCTTAGCAGAGGTAGAGGATCAGCATTCAGAAACAGATGCTGATAGAACAGCTCCTTACACACCTGTCTCCTGCCGAGGCGTAACTAGAACCTTCAGGGCCCTGGTGCAAGAAACCATGAAGGGTCCTCCTTACCCCCACCTTCTATTCGAGCCCCGGGCTTCCAATTTTTGGGGGGCGTCCATGTACATTCTCCCAGAAACCTGCCTCCCACGTGTCCCCTGGGACGTGCATCCAGGGCACTCTGTGACTGCTGTGTCACTGATCAAAGATCACCATAAAGGGCCAATCCTAAAAGCCCTTTACTATGTGATCAGCTGGTCACATGTAAACAGACTTTACGGTTTTTGGCAGTACTTTCCTCCCACGCTGTGTCTGTGTGAGGAAAGGAGAGCTGTTAACTGACAAGACTGTCAGTATATTGTTTACAGTACCTAGTACCTAGCTGTGCTCACCAATGCCACATATTAGTGCTCATAAATGCATATTAATGACGCCTATCAGTGCCCATCAGTACTGTCTATCAGTGCCGCCTATCGGTGTCCATCAGTGCAGCCTATCAGTACTTATCAATGCCCATTGGTGCCACCTATCAGTGCATCCTATCAGTGCTCAAGAATCCTGCCTATCAGTGCTGCCTATCAGCACTGCCCAGTGGTGTTGTTACGGGGTCGCTACTGGAGCTATAGCCCCGAATCTAGGGCCCATAGCCCAGAGTCACTAGCGCAGAGGGCTGCAAGCCCCTGAAGAGCAATCCTGGAAAACCAGCTCCCACACGCAAAAGCCTGTCTAATATTCAGTGGCTGTATACGAAGCTGTGCGGCTGGTTCCCAACTTCTTTGCTTGCTGACATTGGCACTATCGATCTGTTCTGTGAGGGAGTCAAATGCCCTTGGGTCAGACACCACAGTAGTAAGTGACAGCTGCAGTCTTTTATCAGCTGGCTCATGGCCAGGCTTCTGTATGCTGAGTGTGTACATGTTGTCTCTGAGCACTTCTATAACTAAGTAGCCAATCCACTAGCTGGAGGGGAGACCATGTTGGTTGTGGATGGATGAGGTTGTTGACAGGTTTGGTTGTGTACGCAATAGTGTCATGTCACTACAGGGTTGGGGGGGCTGCTGTGCTAAAAAATATCATGAGCCTGGTATGTCCCTGCCCCTGCCTAATGCAGCTCAAAGTACACGCAGAGAGGTGTCCACTCCCCCACTGCTTGCAGAGAACATACTGGCCGGGCTGAGTGCTGCATACCAAGCTACACCCTTGCAAGCCCCCTTTATTATTAAGGGACCCCAAGAGAAGGTACCCATACTCATTTCCTAAAATAAATAAAAACATAACCTAAAAATAAAAACAAGGGGAAAGGGGAATAGCCGCTCCAGGTGGGAACCCAAACGAACATCCACTGTTGCAGATAACTCAGGTGCAGGCAATGCACTTAGCATAGCAGGAACAAAGATTGTCTCAGGACAGCCACACACTGAACAAATTGTAGCCTTTATTGAAAAAAGGACAGCACTACAAGTCACAGCACAGCAAAGTAAAATAAAACCCAACTGCTGACGTGTTTTGCACTAACACTAGTGCTTAGTCATAGCTAAAAAATACAACAAATGATAACATATATATATATATATATATATATATACAACCTTAAAGCGGAGTTTCACCCTAAATATAAGATCTCCCATGTGATCCAGCATACTGGTGTCAGCGCCAGTATGCTGTTTTTTTTTTTTTTAATCCCACACTTACTGTATTATCCTGGAATTTCATTTTTTTCCCCCGCGGTGGACGGTGCCAGTATAGCGCGTCACATCTTCCGAAAATACCCAATATGGACTCGGGTAATCTCGGCGAAAATGCGGCGCCTGCGCACAGACCTAGGAGCTGACTGCGCAGGCGCCGTATTTCTCCGAGTCCTACGGCTATGGCGTGTCACGCCCTCCGAAATAGGACTCGGAGAAATACGGCGCCTGCGCAGTCAGCTCCTAGGTCTGTGCGCAGGCGCCGCATTTTCGCCGAGATTACCCGAGTCCATATTGGGTATTTTCGGAAGATGTGACGCGCTATACTGGCGCCGTCCACCGCGGGGGAAAAAAATGAAATTCCAGGATAATACAGTAAGTGTGGGATTAAAAAAAAAAAAACCAGCATACTGGCGCTGACGCCAGTATGCTGGATCACATGGGAGATCTTATATTTAGGGTGAAACTCCGCTTTAATGACTGAAGACCCAAGAAAACAGATGGTGTCTAATTGTCCAATTAGTTGACAAACCAATCAGTGAATGGGAGTATCATTTGAAAAAAAACCTCTAATGAAAGAGAGAAAATATGTGCCTGGTGATCTACATGTGTATACCTTTATGTACCGTACATACAAGGATTATATAGAAAGTATCTCTACAAAAAAAAAAAAACTTGTAGATGGTAAATGTTACACAGATGTAAAAACAACAAAACAAAAAGACAAAAGCACCTATTATTACATGAGTGTGAATGTGTGTGGGCCCCATGTGCCAGTGAATAAATGTGTGATATGTGTTGCAGCACGAGGACACAAAGTTAATAAAGAGAAAATAATGAAATCTCTTGTACATGTGCAAGGCGTGCTATACAGTGAAACACACAGATCCACCTCCTGTCAGCGGTGAGGAGACCGATGTGTGTTCCCAGTACAGAGGAAAACACATCAGTCTCCTCCCCCTGTGAGTCCCCCTCCCCCTACAGTTAGAACATACTTTAGGAAACATTTTAACCCCTTCAGCGCCCCCTAGTGTTAACCCCTTCCCTGCCAGTCACATTTACACAGTAATCAGTGCAGTTTTATAGCACTAATCGCTGTGTAAATGTGAATGGTCCCAAAAACGTGTCAAAAGTGTCCGATATGTCCGCCGCAACGTCACGGTCACAAAAAAAACCCGCAGATCGCCGCCATTACTAGTAAATCTATCACCTATTTTGTAGACGCTATAACTTTTATGCAAACCAATCAATATACGATTATTGAGTTGTTTTTTTTACCAAAAATACGTAGAAGAATACGTATCGGTCTAAACTGAGGGAAAAAAAAGTTTAAAAAAAAAATTGTGATATGTATTAAATAAAAAAGTAAAAAATATTGTGTTTTTTTTTAAATTGTCGCTCTTCTTTTGTTCATAGCGCAACAAATAAAAACCGCAGAGATGATCAAATACCACTAAAAGAAAGCTCTATTTGTGTGGGGAAAAAAACATAACGATTTAATTTAGGTACAGTGTTGCATGACCGCGCAATTGTCATTCAAAGTGCAACAGCGCTGAAAACTAAAAAAATACCACTAAAAGGGGGTAAAAATGCCCTGTATGGAAGGGGTTAAAGAGTGCGGCAGTCCAGGATCTTCTTCTGTGCGATGTCAGTGGTTGGTAAGGACAAGGCATGTACAAGCATCTACTGTATTCTGAGCAATCATTAAGGCCTTGTACACACGAGGGAATAAATCCGCTGAACATGGTCCGACGGACCATTTCAGCCGAAAAATCCGCTCGTGTGTAGGGGCAAACGGACCCTTCTGGCCGGATTCCTCCGGCGGAAAAATTTCAAAGCATGCTTTGAAATTTTTTCCGCCGGATAGCTGCCTGTCAGATATGTCCGCTGGTTAGTACGGCAAACCAGCGGACATATCTGTCCGCACATGCGTCGTATCCTGTGAATGGATCCGACGCATGCGCGCGGAAGTGTTTACTTCCTGGTGCGGTGACGTGGCGGTGACGTAGCGGTGACGTGGCAGTGTCAACGTCACCGCCGCGTAACCGCGCTGTCCGCCGGAGGGGAATTTGATCCGATGGTGTGTACAGCCATCGGATCAAACAGTCCGGCGGACATATCCGATGGAAACGGTCCGTCGGACCGTTTCCATCGGATACATCCCATCGTGTGTACAAGGCCTTACAGTCACATTTGTCCACGCCGAAAACACTAAAAAAACTTATATTAGAACCGAACACCAAGCTCAGCCCTAGTAATAACATCTGATTTTAGCTAAAGGAATAAGGTAAGAGAAAGGCGGCGTACACACGGCCGAGGTTCTCGCTGGAAACCAGCGAGAACCTCGCTGGAAGCTGCATTCCAGCGAGAACCTCGGCCGTGTGTACGCTCTCGGCGAGCATCCCGTCGGGAATGCCGTCGAGCAGAAATAGAGAGCATGTTCTCTATTTGCTCGACGGCCCGCCTGGATGAATGGCTGGTTGCCATTCCCGACGGGCGGGTCGCCGAATCTGATGGCCGGCAGAGAACCTCGATGGGCGGAACGATGTGTTCTGCCCGTCGAGGTTCTCTGCCGTGTGTACGCGGCTAAAGAGATAATCCTGGGACATGATCTAGAGGGGGACTATCTGATACATTTCTTTAAAAAGATATTCTTGAATTTGTCTATGCTCCCTGATTTCTATGGACAGCCCCAGGTTGAAAAGAGGCTGGAGAGTATACGTTGTAAAGATCACATATTCAAGTTAAATAATACTAGAATGGGAGTTACATTCAGACAGGAAACCATTTTCACACAAGCTTGCAATCCCTCATAAGTATTTATTGCATTGACCTGCTTTTCATGATAGTACCCAATATTGTTGCACGTCTAATAGCAGTCTAATGCCGTGTATACACGATCGGAATTTCCGACAAGAAAAACGTGGATTTCTTTCCGACGAAATGTTGGCTCAAACTTGTGTTGCATACACACGGTCACACAAATGTTGTTGGAAATTACGACCGTCAAGAACGCGGTGACGTCCAACACTACGACGAGCCGAGAAAAATTAAGTTCAATGATTCCGAGCATGCGTAGGATTTTTGTGCGTCGGAATTGCATACAGATGTCTAAAAGTTTGAGAACCAGCTCTAAAATAAAAAAAATAAAAAGAAAATGTCCGATGGGGCCTACACACGGTCTGGTTTTCTGACCAAAGGCTCACATCGAACTATTCTTGTCGCAAATTACGATCGTGTGTACTCGGCATCAGGAGAAAATACATCCTGAAAGCCTGAATGCAATGTACCAACAGACAAGTAGAGCGTGTTTTATTTTTTTTTCTAAGGTGTGCTAATTGAAAATAGGTTTCTCTTGGACCTGTCATACCCATAAGGTCACCTTTTTGATTAAATATTGCGACCGTCAAAGGCACACTTTAAAGAAAGCAGAGCAGCAGAAGCTAAGGAGCTAACTATGAGTAGTCTAAAATACTTCAAGGGAATCTGTCACAGAATAAATTACCTAAGCAGTTAGTCTAGATTAGAAGATGGAAGCTACTATTATCTTACTTCTGAGCTGCATACAGGCCATAGGTCAGTGACATCGCTAAAAGCAAGGCTGAACAGGGTCACTATTACTGTCCTGAAACTAGTATGAAGCTATGAATCAGACATCAGCAGCTTTCACCTGAGGCATCTAACACACATATTTTCCATTGTGACAGAGTTGCTTTTGAAGTGAACCTGTGTTCACTTTAAAGCTGCTAACTGCGGGCAAACATGAAAAGCATTCAAGGCTCATATCATACATGATGGTATCAATATAAAAAGGTTTCTATGCTCTTTCTTTTCACTAGACATGGAGATAACAGCCTATATGCTGTCTATGCTGATATTCTGCTTAGCAGAAAAGGCAAAACAAGCACATAATTTGCGCTCAGGCCTGCGCACCCGCTCCTTCACATCAAATTTTGAATAATCGTCTGTGTCCATGCAGTCACTGGGGTTTATTTACTAAAGGTAAATCCACTTTGCACTACAAGTGCACCGCAAATGCACTTGGAAGTGCAGTCACTGTAGATCAGTGTTTTTCAACTCCAGTCCTCAAGGCACACCAACAGGTCATGTTTTCAGGCTTTCCTTTATTTTGCACAGGTGATTTGATCAGTTTCAATGCCTAATGGCCCATACACACGATCGGAATATCGGCCAATGGATCATACGACTTTTTTCGCTTAATAATCGCAAGTAAAATAAAATAGGTTATTAAAGTCACGAAAATTCTCGTACGACAGAAAAAAAAGATCGGAAGTGATGTCACGTGTTGTAATGTATTTGTATTGTATTGTCGGGCGACGGCTGTACTGACTAAACGAATAGTGATGAGCGGAATACGCCATATTCGATTTCGCGATATTTCGCGAATATATAGAAGAATATTCGCGAATATTCGTTAATATCGAATATTCGTGATATTTTATCAAAAAAAAAAATTGCGAAATTTCGCTAATGTGAATGCGAAATTGATTGTGAAATTCTCGTCAACACGCGAAAACGGAGATCATTTCCTGGATTACTAAACTAATATGCACTAAACACTAACTCTACTTACACAAACTTATATGACTAAAACTAAAGCTAATTTTTTTTTATTTTTATTTTATTTTATACACAAAACACAGAAGGGCAGAGAACGTATTCGCGAATATTCGTTAATATCGAATATTCGTGATATTTTATCATAAAAAAAAAAAAATAGCGAAATTTCGCTAATGCGAAAGCGAAATTGATTGTGAAATTTCGCTATTTTTTTTTTGATAAAATATCACGAATATTCGATATTAACGAATATTCGCGATATTTTATCAAAAAAAAAAAAATAGCGAAATTTCGCTAATGCGAAAGCGAAATTGATTGCGAAATTCTCATCAACACACGAAAACGGAGATAATTTCCTGGATTACTAAACTAATAGGCACTAAACACTAACTCTACTTACACAAACTTATATGACTAAAACTAAAGCTTTTTTTTATACACAAAACACAGAAGGGCAGAGAACGTATTCGCGAATATTCGTAATACGAATATTCGCATTGCGAATATTCGGCAACATAAAAGGATCCCCTCAGCTACTCGGCCCAGGGTCTCTAATCATACCATCAATGCTTTTAGACGTCGATGGAGATCAGATCACTAGGATGTGATCTGTTTTAAAAATAAGTTTGAAAAAATACGAATATTCGCAATAGCGAATATTCACCACGATATTCGAGTTATTCGCGAATACTCGAATATGCAATATTCGTAACGAATATTCGCAATGCGAATATTCGTGAGCAACACTATAAACGAAAATCTTACAAACTGACATCGTACGAGGAATTTTTTTTTCCTGGCATGTCCCCCTTAGATCTACAGCGACTTTCAAGTGCACTTTCAGTGCTGAAGCCGGTTTTGGTGTACAGTATGTGAATGCTATACATGCCTAATGTCGGCTCTGACACTTTTTTTTAGAGGACGTTTTTGTTTTTCACAGAAAATATACAGTTTAGTGCAATTAAGGTTTCTCCTTTTTCTTTTTTCTCCTTAACCACTTGAGGCCCAGAGGACATCATATGACGTCCTGGGCTTTGTGGGGCTATATCTGAATGATGCCTGCAGCTACAGGCATCATTCAGATATCGGCGTTTTCAGCTGGCGATTCCCTACACCATAAGAATGATCATAGCAGCAGTTCTGCTGCTTGATCGTTCCTACGGGCAGCGAAAGGGGACGTCCCCCCTCCCGCCAAGCTACGGTGCTTCTACCGACTCACCAGTGCGATCGGGGTCGGTGGATTCTGTCAACAATTCACCAGATGTTGAACATAGAGATTTCCGGCGGACCAGATGGTTGCCAAAGTCTCTATGATCGTCAGATTTATAAAAAATGCATTCAAAAAAATGGCCATTTTTTTTTTTGTTTTGTTTTTTAGGCTTTCCAGCCTAGAGGTGAGATGTGGGGTCTTATTGACCCCATATCTTACTGGAAAGAGGTCCTTTCATGCCATATTCCTATTACAAGGGATGTTTACATTGCTTGTAAAAGGAATAAAAGTGATTAAATTTTTTTTTTTTAAAGTGTCAAAATTTAAAAACATTAGGTAAAATTAACAATAATAATATATATTTTGTTTAAAGTGCCCCTGTCCCCGTGTGCTCGCACGCAGAAGCGAACACATACGCAAGACCCGCCCACATATGAAAACAGTGTTAATACCACACACGTGAGGTGTCGCCACAAACGTTAGAGGGAGAGCTATAATTCTAGTCCTAGACCTCCTCTGTAACTCAAAACATGTAACCAGAAAAAAAAATGTTTTGAAGTGTTGCCTATGGGGATTTTTAAGTACCGAAGTTTGGTATCACTCCACGAGCGTGTGCAGTTTTGAAGCGTGACATGTTAGGTATCTATTTACTCGGCGTAACTTCATCTTTCACATTATGCAAAACAATTGGGCTAACTCTACCGTTTTTTTTTTTTAAACTAGTTTAAAAAATTGCTGCACAAATTTTGTGCCATTGTATTCTCTAGGGTCGCTAAAAAAGCATATATAGTGTTTGGGGGTTCTATGTAATTTTCTAGCAAAAAAAAGCAAAACAATTATGATTTTTACATGTAGAAACAAAGGCCCGAATTCACAAAGCACTTACGCCGAGGTAAATCACTTTACGCCGACGTAGTGCAAATGTGCGCCCGGCGTATGTGTGCGCCAGACCCACAAAACCAACATACGTCTAAAAACAGGTCTTTCTACCCCAACGTATCTTGCTTACGCCGGCGTAGCGTGGGCGCAAATATGGTTTGGACGCATTTTGCTTCTCCCATTGATTAGGCATTCAAATATGCAAATGAGGGAAATATGGCGATTCACGTACGTGCGCCCAACACATGCTCTGCAATGTTTGCGTAAGTTGTACGTCCGGCGTAAAGTTATTCCCCATAGATGAGGCACAACCCAGCAATAGACATGCAAAGGTCTGCCCCAGAGAACACAGGCTGGCGTATTGGGTGTACGTAGTGATCCAGCGTAGCTTAGGCAGTTGTGCCAGCGTAGTTGTGAGCATGCGCATAAGGGTGCTGTTTCATGAGTCCACGTCACGGCGCATGCGCAGTTCGTGATACGCCGGGCGTAAAACACTGCACCATGCACTTACCATGCACCATTCCACTTACGCTGGCCTGCGCCTTCGAAAATACGCTACGCTGGCGTATCTTGGTAAGCAATAGCTTGCTAAATACAGTGCATGCCTCTCCGCGCTGTGCCGGCGTAGCATACTGTGTGTGCGCTACGCCGGCGTAAATGTGCGCCCACTCTTTGTGAATCTGGGCCATAGTGTCATAATTGGCCCGGGCCTAAAGTGTTTAATGTGTACAATCATGCCAGGTCCATGTGAGTAACGTCGTTGAGGTGTGCTGGTGCATAAACCAGAGGATTCAAAGAAGCTCCCTGATTGTGCTGGTTTTTGAAAGGTCCCAGCAATTTCATCTGGTGAGTCCGTTTGGAACATACGGTGTTGTTGGTGGATTGGATCAGGGATACAGAAATAGGGATTTGGATCTTTTGTTCATATTGTTTGGCACAAGACACTTTATTGAAGTTAATTAACATATATGAACTTTGGACCATGTTTTATAATATGTATGGACTTATAAAATAACAGTTATAAATAATATGGTTTGAGGATGAAATAGTCATTGAAGATACAGACACAACACTTGTCACTTTTATCTAATTCAAGCACTTGATATTTTTGTTACATTGTATAAGCACATTCATTTGTTATGTTTTGTTCAACACTTCAAATGGTTACATACTGATTTAGATCACAGCATAGTCAGAGCGAGCGCTGCCACCATCTGTTTATAATATAAAGTAATGAAGAGGGCTTGCAGCGAAAATTGAAGTGTTTTTTTTTTTTTTTTTAAGTTCAAAAGATAAATAAATTAGTATTTTTTGCATGAGTGTTAAGTAGTTGAACATAGTTTCTGTCACTCTCTTATCATGTCTTCTCTGCTCATTCATAGGTAAACCATCTCAATGCTATGTACTGTCACTTAGCAAACATTATGGTAAATGATCCAGGATCCCTTTAAACGTGTCCATAGTTTGCTGATTAATTCTCACTTCCTTTTGCCTTTTGTGATCAAAGAATTAAATACATTTTATGGCCTGTGTCTGAGGCTGGCCTGGTTTTTGACAATTTACCCTTCCATTCAAGTGTCTCATATCAGTTCCTAATTGATCAGTTGATGAATCCTTCCCTGCCCCATTTCCCTATAAAATTTTATCAATGGGGAAAGTCACAGACCGGGTTTTATTTGTCATAATTTTTTTGGCATATTTTAAAGCAATTGAACACGTCAGTTTAACTAAAGCAGTAAGAAAGTACAACAACAAGCAATGCTCTGCTCTGCTCTGGACTTACTGCAAGCAAACCAATCATTTGTAAAGCATCACTTATAAGTGTGATGGCACGTACACACGATAATTTTTCGGGTTGTAAAAAACAAAGTTTTTCAGGCTCTAGAAAAAAATATGTTTTTTCCAACTCTTTTTAATCATTAAAACGGCCTTGCCTACACACGATCGTGAAAAAAAAATGCTCTAGCAAAGCGCAGTGACGTACAACACATACGACGGCACTATAAAGGGGAAGTTCCATTTGGATGGCGCCACCCTTGGGGCTGCTTTAGCTGATTTTGTGTTAGTAAAAGACGATTTGCGCTTTTTTGTCTGTTACAGCGTGATTAATGTACTTACTCCATTGTGAACGGTAGTTTTACCAGAACGAGCGCTCCCGTCTCATAACTTGCTTCTGAGCATGCGCAGATTTTTCATGTCGTTAACCACTTCAATACAGGGCTTTAAAACCCACCTCCTTCCCGGGCCTATTATGGAACTACTCTCCTACATGTACAAATCATCATTCTTTTGTTAGAAAATTACTCAGAACCCCCAAACATTATATATGTTTTTTTAGCAGACACCCTAGGGAATAAAATGGCGGTCATTGCAACTTTTTATCTTGCTCCGTATTTGCGCAATAATTTTTCAAACAGCTTTTTTTTGTAAAAAAAATGGTTTCATAAATTAAAAAATAACAAAACAGTAACGTTAGCCCAATTTTTTGGTAAAATATGAAAGATGATGTTACGCCGAGTAAATAGATACCTAACATGTCATTAAAATTGCGTACACTCATGGACTCAAACTTCGTTACTTAAAAATCCCTATGGGCGACACTTTAAAATGTTTACAGGTTACCAGTTTAGAGTTACAAAGGAGGTCTAGTCCTAGAATTGTTGCACACGCTTCAACGCACGCAACAACACCTCACATGTGTGGTTTGAACAACGTTTACATACGTGGGCGGGACTTACGTGTGCATACGCTTCTGAGCGCGAGCTACCGGGACAGGGTCATTTTAATTTTTTTATTATTATTTATTTTACTTATTTATTTATTTTTTACACTTTTTTTTACATTTTTTTTTTCAAACGCTTTTATTCCTATTACAAGGAATGTAAACATCCCTTGTAATAGGAATGTGTGTGACAGGTCCTCTTTAAGGAGAGATGCGGGGCCAATAAGACCTCACATCTATTCTCCAGGCTGGAAAGAATGAGATCGTGAAAAAAAATCACAGATCTCATTCAAACTAGCTGCAATTGCGGTTTGTTTACTTACGGGACCCGGGCGTGACGTCATCACATTGCACCTGGGTCCTCCATCTGGTCACCAGTCATCTCTATGGCAAACATCCGGCGGATGGCGATCATCTCTCTGGGCTCCCGATGGGACGGGAGAGACCGGGGAAGCACCGGATGGCGGCGGGAGGGGGGATGTCCCCTCCCGCCGCCTGTAAGAACGATCTAGCGGCGGAACCGCTGCTATGATCGTTCTTACGGTGCGCACGATCGCCACTGCTAAAAATTGATATCTCAATAATGCCTCTGGGTGCAGGCATCATTGAGATATCCCCCCGCAAAGTCCAGGCCGTCATATGACATCCACCCGGGATAACAGGTCCCCGTTTTGGACGTCATTTGACGGCCTGCGGGTATCAAGTGGTTAAAGCCCACACACGACCATTTTTTACAACCCGAAAACCGACAACATTTAAAACGTTGTGAAAAAATAAAGCATGTTTGAATTTTTTTTTAATAGACCTGAAAAATGCTCTGAAGCCCGATCGTTTTTAATGACATTAAAAAAAAAAAAAATGTTTTAGAACCCGAAAAATGATCGTGTGTACGCGGCATTACTCGTACTATCTCTACCCTTTAATATGCTCCCTATACTCTTCATTCTCCCAATAGTATCCAATAGTATCCTCTGTTCTCAAAATCCCATTACATAACCCTTCTTCTCTGCCTCATAACTCACATATATGATCCTTATGCCGTGTACACGCGACCGTTTTTCGGGATGTAAAAAATTACGTTTTTATTTTGTGTCATTAAAAACGATGTGTGGGCTCCAGAGCATTTTTCACGAAGTAAAAAATGGGCATTAAAAATGTAAAACATGCTCTAAATTTTCACATCGTTTTTAACATTGTGGTTTTCAACATCGTAAAAAATGGTCGTGTGTGGGCTTTAACGAAGTGAAAAAAACGTGCATGCTCAGAAGTAAGTTATGAGACGGCAGCGCTCGTTCTGGTAAAACTAGCGTTCGTAATAGAGATAGCACATTCATCACGCTGTAACAGACTGAAAAGCACGAAGACTGAAAAGTGCAAACTTTTACTAACACAAAATCAGCAAAAGTAGCCCCAAGTGTGGTGCCATCTGAACTGAACTTCCCCTTTATAGTGCCTCCGTACGTGTTGTACGTCACAGCGCTTTGCTAGAGCATTTTTTTTTTCACGATCGTGTGTGGGCAAGGCCGGCTTAACAGTAATCGGGTTGAAAAAAACATATTTTTTTCTAGACCATTAAAAATAGTCGTGTGTGTACGCGGCATCACTCTTACCCTCTCCCTACTACTGCACTCATCACCTCCTGCAAATTCTTAACCCACATGCTGACACAAACACCAGGACAGGAAGGCATCTGTGTTCATATACATCCTGCTACCATCTTACTTTCCTTCTTCTAAATTCTGTGGACATTTCCCCAAATCCTGACTCTCCAGTATCTCACTGCCACCCCCACACCCACCACCCTCATTCCTTTGACAACAGTCATGATCCACTCAGTTTAATGTCTATCCCCCGCTTCCAAAAAACGTCTGTAACAGGCTCACCTCTGTTTATAACCTTCTTAGTTTCTCATTTCCTTACCCAACTTGCCGTTACTTAAACCTGGTGTCAAAAAGTCTGACTTTGCCTCCCTCATAGAAGCCTCCACTGGATTCATTCATCCAGACTCAGTGGACAGAAAGGAGGCAGAGTTGGTTTGCTTCTATCCCCACTATGCACCTATCAAGTCCTTCCTACTCTATTCCTCTTCCTTTGAGACTCACAGTATTTATCTGTTTTCTCAAATTTATCTAAAAATTGCAGTGATCTATAAGCGTCCTGGACTGGTGTCATGCTTCCTTAATGACTTCTCGGCCTGGCTACCCTGCTAACTTTCCTCTGAAATACCCACTATCATTCTTGGTGACTTTAACATCCCAGCTAATGTTAACAGTCTGGTTACATCTCAATTTTTCAACTTAACCTCATCTTTTTGACCTAACACAATGCACAAGTCCTCCCCTTATTCTGATCGTAACACCCTTGACCCTTTATTCTCCCATCTTTACACTCCCTGCAACCTCACCACAACACCCTTTCCTTTCCACAACCTTATCACTTTCAGAATGTCTTCAATCACCTATTCATCCAAGCAGCAAACGATTACCCATAGAACCCTTCTCTGATTTACCTAATCTCTTCACTAATTTGCTATTGACCTCCTCTATGATATTATCACATTTGTCCCGTGCTTAGAAAAATCCCTGCACAAAATGACATTCCTAAAGGAATAAAAGTCATTTAAAACTACTCACGGTTATAATGAATTGTCGGGTCCCAGCAATACAGATAAAAGTCGTTGAAAAAAATGGCATGGGTCCGTCCCGTCCCCCCCCCCCCCCAGTCCATTCCTGGGCTTTTTGTATTTTATCTGTTTCTGCCTTCAGAGGATTTCTCACAACTACCTCAGTACAGTAAACAACATGCAAGTATGAACATATTTTATGTAAGTTACTTCATTGGATTTGCTCAAATTAGCCCTGGCTGATAACCATCAACTTAAAGCCGAGCCATCTATTAAATCTTCTGCCCTTGTTAGATAATACATTTATTTGTCTGCCAGTAATACCTTATACAGCTCCCTTCCTGTTTCTTGTCTGATAAAAAGCCTATGACATCATGCATAGCTCTCTCCCTCTCACTTTTGTGAAAGGAGGGGGGATGAGTCATAAAAGGACCAATGATAGCTGCAGAGCTGAAGATGTGCCTCTGTGTAAATCCAGGAAGTGAACATGCAGCAGCTTCATCTGCCCACAGATAAAATGGATGCCGCCAGACTTAGTGGAGGGAGATTTCTGAAGCTTCAGAAAATGGCAAAGTTGTTTTTATTACATACTGTGTGAGCAGACTGCAGTTCCTCATTAAATAAGTTCTACTGGTATTTACATATTATATTTGTTTCCAATTGTTTTGCCTACAATGATCAATTTAAGAGTTTGTTTCCACCTATGAATATATTTTATTTACAGCAAGGCTGATTACAGGTTTTTCTTTCTTTCTGTTTTTCATCAGATTTTATTTATTGAAAATAGGTTTTCAATTTTCACAGAAAAAAAGAACAGTAAAAAAAACTATCATGTGCTGCACAGAGCACATAAAACAAGAGCATTCACATGGTTACACACCATGGTCTATATTGTGATTTCCATGAAGAAAAAGAAAAGAATAGCACACATTGCACAACTAATATGGACAGATAAGGTGAACAAGCACATGACACTTCTAATCTCTCCAAATCATAATTAGTCTGTCAGGACCAGGATCTGAGCCCACAACCTCTTCTAAGCCTGGCAGTGGCTCTTCTTACTGAACCACCTATGCTGCTGGATGCTCCCTGTCTGATCCTATGGACTTTTTTGCCTTGTCTCTTGTTTCTGGTGAACCTTGAACTCCTTACCCCTCCCATAAACTTCCTGACTTAAGTCATGTCTTTGCACTTCTGGTTTGCCAGATTATTGTGATCCCTCCAGTCAATATCTTGCTCCTTTGTGTACCTGTAGCCATATTTATCTCCACTGCTACTCATTGAATGAATGAATGAATGAAAACTTGTATAGCGCGGCACATGCGAACTGAATCGCCTCTGGGCGCTTGTTGTTCCTGTCTCCTTTGATATCAAAAGAGAAAAGTCTTGACCTTTTTCCTAAATGCTAGGTGGTTCTCCTCCAACCGAATGCTGGTTGGTAAAGCGTTCCATAGTCTGGGACCTTGGATCGCGAATCTTCTTTCTCCTTTGGACTTGAAGTTGGCTTTCGGAACCTGGAGCAGGTTCCGATTCGTGGATCGCAAAACGCGATTGGGATTATGCGCTTTTATTATTTCGCATAAATAAAGGGGGGCATTCCCATGGACACATCTATGCGTAAGACAGAGAGCTTTAAAAGCAATTCTGTCTTTGACTGGCAGCCAATGAAGGGCTCTCAGTGATGGTGAGATGGATTCCCAGGGTTTTTTCCCAGTCACAAGTCTGGCGGCCGTATTCTGAACGACTTGCAGACGAGCGATTTGGTACTTGGGGAGGCCGAGGTAAAGGGCATTTGCATAATCCAGCCTGGAGTTTACAATTGCTCCCACCACGACCGCTAAATCATCTTTAGGGATGAACGGAGTGAGTCTGCGTAGTAGGCGCAGTAGATGGTGAGATCCGCTGACTACTGACCGTATTTGTGCGTCCATTGTCATAAAGGAGTCAAAAATGACCCCTAGGCTTTTGACTTTGGCGCTAGGGGTGATGAGCTTGCCCAGAATAGGCGGGGGGTCCACGCTGTTGAAAGTTGATTCCTGCGCTTGGCGTGAAACAGGAGAAGTTCTGTTTTCGCTCCATTGAGTTTAAGATAACTCTTTGTCATCCAGTCCTCTATCAAAGAGAGACATGTCTCTAGATTGAGGTGGTGATCCTGACTGTTGCAGATGCGGAAATACAGTTGCGTGTCATCTGCATATGAGTGGTAGAGCAGTTTTTGGCTGCTGATAATCTCAAAGAGAGGACGAAGATATATGTTAAACAGCACTGGTGACAGAGGCGATCCTTGAGGGACTCCGCATGTTACTGTGCGTTTTTCAGACGTAAAAGGTCCTAACTTCACTGTTTGCGATCGGTTTTCCAGAAAAGAGTAGAACCAAGATAAATCGCCTTCTGCGACTCTGGCTACTTCCGCAAGCCGAGTCAGTAACAGATTGTGGTCTACAGTGTCGAAAGCGGCACTTAGGTCCAACAGAACTAGAAGACAAGATTCTCCTTCGTCTGCGGCCTTGAGAACATCGTCCCATACTTTCAGCAATGCTGTTTCCGTCCCGTGTCCGGGACGGAAGCCTGATTGCAATGGGTCAAGTAGCTTGTAGGTATCTAGATGCTGTTGCAGCTGTTGTACCACTACTTTTTCCATTATCTTTGAGAGTACGTTGAGACTTGTTATGGGACGGCGGTGGAGTGGGTCCTTGGGGTCCAGGGAGGGTTTCTTCATGATGGGTTGGATTATACCCTCTTTCAACTGTGAGGGCACTATGCCCTCCAAGAAAGACTGGTTGATAAGCTGCGTGATGGGAGGAGCCAGGATGTAGGCGCATTCCTTCAGCAGTTTTGTGGGGATAATGTCATTTGGCGCTGTGCCATTACGCAAAGCGCCAATGTCATTCTTAGTGGTCTCGATGGAGATGGGTTCCAGGGTAAACTTACCTGATATAGGAGAATTACTATGGGTGCTGTGTGAGAGGCTGCAGGGGGGGCTGAGGGGAGAATTGCTTTGCTGAATGCTTTCACGGATTACCTCGATTTTATTAATGAAGTAATCCGATAGTTCATTGCAAAATTCTTGTGTGTCCGAACTGGGGGCTTCAATGCATCCTGGTTTTATGGTCTGGGTGACCATCTTGAAGAGTTCGCGGGGGCGGTTTTGGGCGCCGTTGATAGCCTCCGAAAAATACTTTTTCTTAGCTTGGAAAATTCCTTTGTGGTATTTTCTTGTAGTCGCCTTGTAGATGGATTGGTTTAGCTCTGAAGAACATCTTTTCCAGGCAGATTCAGCCCTTCTGCGTTCTTGCTTCAGTAACGACAGCTGGTTGTTAAACCAGCTGCAGTTGTTTTTCCGAATGCGGGTTCGTCGTTTCGGCGCTACCAAGTCGGCTGACTGTAGCATGGCCGAGTTTATGGCTTCCAATGTTTCAACGGCCGTTTGATGCGGCTGAGTTGTTTCTATTTTTTTCCTTAAAGTCGTTTTGAAGAGTTCCGAGTGGAGCTTCTTCTGACATCTAGTCCAGTGTGTTGTCACTGGATTTGATGTTTTTGTTGCAGGGGGGATGGTGGAAATACTGAATATAATTGCATGGTGGTCTGTCCATGGCAATTTTTCATTTTCCCAAATTTTTATTTCCAGAGCTTGTCTGAAAATAAGATCAAGTGTGTGACCTGAAGCTTGTGTGGGTCCACATACTAGTTGCTGCAATCCTAATCCTTCGAGGTGGTCAATACAGGCGTCGGCAATGGGGTCTTGTGAGGAGTTGGCCCAGAGATTGAAATCCCCGAGCAGCAAAAGTTGTTTGCTGTTGAGGGTATAAGTGGAGAAGAAATCCGTCCATGATGATAGCAGCTGCGATTTTGGGCCGGGCGGCCTATAGCAGAGCAGAATGTGGACGGTCTCCTTTGAACTTGCTTGCAGTTGCAGAGTAAGGGTTTCCATGAATGGAAGAGGGTTTTGGCGGACTGGTTTGGTGATCGTAAGATGAGTCTTGTGGATCACCGCCAGGCCGCCTCCTCTTTGCCCTATTCTGTTTTCCGTTATGATACGGTAATTTTCTGGCACCAGTTCTCCTAGAATGGTGTTACAGTCGGCTGTGAGCCAGCTCTCTGTAATAAAAAGACAGTCTAGATCCTTTTGTTGAATGAAGTCGCGGATTTCAAGTCGGTGTTTTACTGCCGATCTTGTGTTGATCAGAGCACATGATATGTGCTTGAGCTGGGGTAAATGGCTGAAATGTCTGACCGTCGATCTATGATCGATTCTCAATAGTCGCTCAGTTCTTAGGGCCTTTTTGGTGATGGCTGGCAGTATTGCGGCGCATTGCCTCAAACTCCAAATGGTTTCGGCAGAATATTGCCTACATGCCATGATCGCCAATACACCAGGGGGGGGGATTTCGGGGCAGTGGGGAGAGGAATTGGCTAACTCCTCTCTCCTGGCTTGGTCCAGAGGAAGGCAAAAAACCCTGGCGGCGCTCGGCCAATATGCTCCGGTAGGGAAAAAATTCCTTCCTGACCCCTGTAAGAGGCGATCGGGTAACCCCTGGATCAAGCTTCTGTGCGTTGGGGAGACAGGGGGGGGCTGGGGCTGAGAGGGGGACCCTGTTGCTGGTCTGGTGGGATGGCTGCCTGCTCAGGCAGTGGGATGAGGGCTGACAGGGTGCTTCTTTAAATAACTGGGGGCTGAGAGGGTGAAAGACAGGGCCGGGTAACTGTCCTTCTGGGGTGAGGGGGGTTTCCTGGAGGCTGAGTGAGGACCACAGAGGCGTGGGGAGCGGCGCGCCGTTAGGCCGCAAGTGAAGCCGCGGTCTTTCCTAGACCGCGGCCCCGCGATTCAGGGCGGCCTGGCGCGGTGCTCTCAAAAGAGCCCCAGAGCGGCGAAAATTTCCGGGCGGAGGATAGAGGAAGGGGCCCTTGGGGATGATAGAGGTGAGGGAGTGCAGGGAAACAAAAAGATGGGGAAAAGAAGATCCGTATTGCTGCGACTTTATCCTGAAAAGGACGGCCGTCAGCAGCTTTGTTGGAGGGCTCTTACCTGCATAGAGCCAGGGAGCTGAGCTGGAGGAGAGGAGAGATCAGGGGCACAGGACTTCCAGGGCTGGAACTGGAGGGTGGACTGGGCTAGCAGGGCTGGGAGGGACTCTGCCTGTCTGCCTCCTAAGCCTGCCTGGAGCTAAAGCACACACGCTCCTACTCCTAGGAGACGTGCGCCGTTGTGGAGCTCCTGTAGCTAATCCGTCTGCCTCACTGACTGACTGACTACTGACACTTGTCTTGTTTCTTGACTACGTCTCTGCCTAATCCCAACCTACAACCACTTGTTATTAACCTTTGTCTTGTTTACTGACTACACTTCTGCTTGATCCATACCTGCAATGGGTAGCATTCAAGTCGATAGATCAAATTTCAAGGAGTGGAAACTGCATTTATTTTTTGACACACTCCCCTGCTACATGTATACACTTATCCCTGTGCCTAAAACGCTTTGGCAAAGAAAAATTTGTCAGTATGCCTAAACAATCCTAGGGTAGCCTGCTTCACTTCTTCATCAGTGCTGAAATGTTGACCTTCAAGGAACACCTTTAGGGCTCCAAACAGGCGAAAATCACTCAGAGCGAGCTCCAGGCTGTAAGGGGGATGTGGCAATACCTCCCAGCCCAGTTGCTGTAATGTGCAGTAAGCAGAATGAGTTAATGTGTTGCCCTGGAGAAATAGTCTGTCCTTAGTGATCAAACCATGTATGTACATCACTCAGAACATAATAATGGCACCACAGAGTAGAAAATCCACATGAATAATGCCATGTTAGTCGCAGAAAACACTTGTCATCACTTTACCTGCAAATGCAATTGTTTGAATTTTTTTGGTGGTGGTAAGTCAACTTGCTTCCACTACGTTGATGCTCATTTTGATTCCAGAGTGAAATGATGTGCCCAGCTTTCGTCACATGTAAATGTGAAGCAGAAAATCCTGGCCTTCCCTGTCAAAATGCTCTTTTAACATAATGTAGACTTTGACTCTTCTGTGCCAGTCAAAAGCAGAAAGCTGTTTTGGTACTCAGTGTGCGCTAACTTTTCGAAAATGCAAAGAAAATTCATCACCACATGCTGTTCCATGCACGCCCTAACACGGTTGTCTACTATCTTGATTAACGGTCTCTGGACTAGTCTATGACATGTGAGCATTCTATCAGTAATAGGACACACTTTCCACTTATTTACTGCATGCAGAACCACTTTGCTAGCATCCCTTTTTATTAAAGTGACCACATTTTTTAAATATAATCCGGTTAATTTTAATTTTTTTACTAGTAATGGCGGCAATCAGCCCATCCCCACCACCGCCCGCCTCACAGCCTGTCAAGTCTTACTCTCCGGGCTCCGGCTACTACTGGGTGGGGAGCGGAGGAAGATCACTACATCAGGGAAGGTGAGGAGATAAGCAGGGAGGTGGCTGACTGGGACTTGAGCCAAGGCAGAAGAACATGTGAGCGGAGCTGAATGGGCATTCAACAGAAACTGAAGAAATATTTCCTCTGCTCCGACCAGCACATGATCATCAAAAAGGGGCACAGAAAATGGGAATGTCTTTGAAATTGCCCAAGCCCCTGTTCAAATCCAATATGGGACAAAACCAGGGACAGACTTGGTCCAGGGACAGTGTCCTCAATCTGGGGGCTGTCCCCGGAAACCGGGGATGTTTGGTCACCCTACTTTTTATACCTGTAAAATGAAAAGTCCCGATTTGACTTGAACACCCCTCGTATATCTGCTCCTGGACCTTGGCTCACTTCCTGGTGGGGTTAGACCCCACCAGGATCAAACATCATCTGCCAGAGTGACCTGCCTGTTTACTTATTTTGCTGGTCGGTGGGAGCCTCTCTACTGCTCTAGCTACTGGTCTCAAAGTCTAAGCTCTTGAACGTGACAAAGGCACATGTGAATGTTGCCATAACATAATATGAAAACAGCTTAAACTAAGTTTATTATGGCAACACTAATGAGTTATCTGTTAGTTAAAGTATTACGACTACAGTGTCTTGTGAGCCCATTTGTGGCATCTAGCCACTTATCATAGCCCTTTGTTGGTAAGTAATTTTTTTCTAATGAGATCAGTTTGACTTTTATGAGCAATGACCCCACTGTTGGAGGCGAAGAAGAGACTCATTTAAGCAACACTATTCTGAGAGCTGCAAAGGTAGATTAATTATTACTAGTGAGGCACATGGTCCTTTTTATCAACATTAAAGTATCCCTGGATACAGATAAGTGGAGAATTTCTGATGTGTATGCCAAGACGGGAGTTAATGTGAGCTGTTAAAGATCCCCAGTGTTTCACAAGTTTGGACATCTCCATAGCAGATGTATTAGATTAATTGGGGCGGCACCACATTTGCTAAAACAAGGGTCTTCTCCGACAAATATATAGGTTGGGGTTCTATACACCGATGTGGAATATAAAATACTCTGTTAGCCTATGGCAATAGATATGGAGACAGATGGTAAGGCTAACAAAACTACATAGTGAGATCACCTGGGGATTTGTGTTGTAGGCAGAGGTGTATTTAGGTTTTGTGCTGCCCTAGGCCTGACTAAACTTGCGCACCCCCTAATTTAAATATGACCCACCCCTTCCTGTCAAAGCCACACCCCTGTCATATTCATGGGAAGAGGACAGATGGATGCCCTGGAAGAAGGACAGAGGGTTGCCATGGGTGATGGACAGAGGGACGCCGTGGGAAGAGGACAGAGGGACGCCATGGAAGGAGGACCGGCCGGCCGCCCCCCCTGAAAAGTGCCGCCCTAGGCCTGGGCCTTGTTGGCCTAGGCCAGAATACATCCCTGGTTGTAGGTGAGTATACGTTTTTTGAGATTAGGCCCTTAGTACCAGGGGAGTATAATATACCATCTAAAGTTGTGGTATTATAAAATTTGGGGGCATGTTTCCATATTGACCCTGTAAGACATGCCTAAGCTGGAGATATTGGTTAAATGCTGTTTTATGTAGCGAGATTTCCATTTGTAAAGTATAAAAACGTTTAATATGACCTTCAACATACAGTTGGGAGAGATTATCCCGACCCTTATCGCGGGATCAGCTTTCATCCAATGTCGTGATGTAAACAAAGCTCGGTAATCCTTTTTTTTTTCTCCTTATGCCGACAATGTGAGTAGAAAAAAAATCTGATCACCTGCTTAGGTGCAAGGGACATCAGTCCCGAAGAGAAAGGAGGCACATATGCCTCCTGTGCCAATCGAAACCCCCTGCCACTTGCCAGTGCCACCTGTCAGTGTTTACAGTGCCTACCAGTGCAACCTATTAATGCCCACGAGTTCCACCTATCAATACCCACCATTGGTGTCTCATCAGTACCCATTATTGCCACCCATCAGTTCCCATTATTGCCACCAATCAGTGCCCATCACTGCCACCCATCAGTGCCCATCACTGCCACCTATCAGTGCCACCTATTAGTGCCACTTCTCAGTATCCACCAGTGCCAACTATTAATGCCCTTCAGTGCCCACCAGTGCCGCCTATAAGTGCCCATCAGTGCAGCCCATCAGTGCAGCCCATCAGTGCCAATCAGTGCAGCTTCATCAGCATACATCTTTGAAGGAGAAAAATTACCCATTATCAAAATTTTATAACAAAATTTCAAAAAATATATACATATATACAGTATATATATATTTTAAATCAGTCTTTTTTTTAAAAAAAAAATTCAAAAAATAAAAACCGCAGAGGTGATAAAATACCACCAAAAGAAATCTCTATTTGTGGGGGGAAAAAATGCTAAAAATTGAATTTGTGTTGTATGACTGCGCAATTGTCATTCAAACTGCATCAGCTCTAAAGGCTGGAAATTGGTCTGGGCAGGAGGGGGGTTTAGGTGCCCAGTAAGCAAGTGCTTAATGTTGATGTTACCTTGATATCATCTGATAAGACAAGTCCGGCTACTAATTAGTTATCCTGCAATAAAATCTATATTTTATATATCTTATAAATGAACCTGCTGACAAGGTTGGCTTGCTGGTGGTGATGGATGTTATACAATATTGTGATGAACTGATGACACCCTTATCTAATGCAAATGTGTACAGAAATTTGTATGGAAATCCTGTTTTTTTTCTATCCAAAAAAAAGTGCACAGGTTTTAAATTAAGGTAGCAGCATTATTGATAAAGATACAAAAAAAAGTACTTCCAGCTTGATTATCCAATTACACCATTTATTTATTTTCTCCTCAAGATACACAAACATTTATCCCATACAGTTGTTTCCAGTATGGGTTCAACATAGTTCACCTTAGCTTAGTTTTATCTAAATTTGCCAAGTGCCTAACGTAGATATTCCTTCAGCAGAACGGCTCAGGCAGGCAAAGCAACGTACAGGTACGTTGTTTGAATCTGCCACCTAGTGTGCGCCGCAAGCTCTGTGGCTGTGCCCACGGGACTCGATGTCTGCTGGTGTCCCGCGATCGTATCACGGAGCAGCAGAACAGGGGGATGACATTGTAAACAAGGCATCTCCCTGTTCTGCCTAGTGACAGGACACTGATCGTCAACTCCCTGTCATCGGGAGCAGTGATCAATGTTGTGTCACAAGTAGCCCAGCCCCACACAGTGAGTGCTGGTTTACACTACAGCGAATTGGGATCCAACTTGTCAGACCTCAAGTCGCCCCAAGTCGCTGGACATAAGAAATTCTATTGAAGTGAATGAGAGCTTAATGTACTCTACTGAAGTTGCTCTGACTTCAGAACAGGTTCCTGTACTACTGGGCGACTTCTAGGCAACTTGTACCCATAGATTTCAATGAAAGTTGCCTCCAAGTCGGATATCCATCTATATTGTTGCAACTTTCCAGGAAAAAGAAAATAGTTTACTCAGGCAAACCCCTCCCTCCCACAAATCGGATTATTCTGTGATTGGCCACAGCCAAAGTCACCTGTCCTGGATGCAACTTTAAGTCATGTTGTAAGATGCTCAAAGTCACGCTGAAGTCGCGATGTAAGTCGGGTTGCCCCTGTGTGAACCAGCACTTAGAATTACTCCATAGGACACACTTAACCCCTTCATCGCCCCCTAGTGGTTAACCCCATTGTCATTTACACAGTAATCAGTGCATTTTTATAGCACTGGTCACTGTATAAATGACAATGGTCGCAAAATAGCGTCAAAAGTGTCCGATGTGTCCGCCGAAAAATATGTCAGTCACGATAAAAATCACAGATCGCCTCCATTGCTAGTAAAAAATAAAGAAGTTAATAAAAATGCCATAAAACCATCCCCTTATTTGTAGACGCTATTACTTTTGCGCAAACCAATTAATATACGCTTACTGCATTTTTTTTTTTTTTTTACCAAAAATATGTAGAAAAATACATATCAGCCTAAACTGAGGGAAACATTATTTTTTTTTATAATTTTTTTTGGGGGGGGGGGACATTTATTATAGCAAAAAGTAAAAAATATTGTTTTTTCTTTTCAAAATGTACACGTTTTTTTATTTATAGCGCAAAAAAAACCCCAAAAAAATGCAGAGGTGATCAAATGCCACCAAAAGAAAAGCTCTATTTGTGGGGGAAAAAAGGACGTCAATTTTTTTTTGGGAGTTACGTCGCACGACCAAGCAATTGTCAGTTAAAGCAACGCAGTGCTGAATCGCAAAAAGTGGCTTGAGTCATTTGGCAGCCAAATCCTCCGGGGCTGAAGTGGTTAAGGACATTAAAGCGGAGCTCCACCCTAAAGTGGTTCCCTCACCGTGGATGGCGGAGGGAGCAGCAGAGTGACGAGCGATCGCTCGTCCTCTGCTGCAGACGGCGCTGGAATCCAGGACAGGTAAGTGTTCTAATACAAATACTGCAGCTGCTGAGTTTTAATATTTTTTTTTTTTGAGCGGACATCCACTTTAAACCTACATCTGATGTTTTTCTGGTTAGCTGAGACATATTTATCTTATATATATCAATTGATCATGATATTGTGAATCATTGCAAGTGTCAGGATCATGTTACAAAAAAAAATTATATATATATATATATATATATATATATATATATATATATATATATATATATATATATTTATTTTTTTAATTATTACAAATTCTATCTGTGGGTTACAGCGATGATTTCCCATTTTGAAATCCTGTATGCAAATACATTTTATTGTGGGTTAAGGACCAACATGTATATAATAACTCTTTATTTCAAAAACACTGTCTATCTTAAATAAAATTTAAAGATGAAGCGTTTGCTGTCTGGCAAGGTGATTTAGAATCATTATTATAATTTCATGAATTTTTGGACCATGTTGTCCATAGCTTATAATAGTTATGCAATTGTAGATAAAAGGGTATATATCCAAATGAATTGTTTATTGAGTGATGTTTTTGTAAAACTCACTGATTATAACCAAGTATTTAACTAAAGTTTCCCATATTGTAAAAGATGGGTTGGTCATGGAAGATAATCTTTCAGAATTGGTTAACAAATTTAATTGAGACAAGTGATGGAAATGAAAATGTAACAACAGCTAAAACACAGGTGGATGATGTTAGTAGCAATCATGGCTGCAATAGGATCCTGTTTGTCATTCAGTATCATACCATAATTGACTTTATTTGACTGCTGAAAATGTTATTGTATATCTCTGCAAAGAATTATCCTCAGATTGCAGAATTTAATCTGCGATTTTTCAGACAAGGTTGAACAATTTATGATTGGGTTGCCTGTGCAGCCTGTGTAAATCTACTACATAAATTTCTAGGTCCTAAAAGGAATGGTAGCTATCTATGTCTTTTTTGCATTCATAATTCTATATAAAAAAAAAATGAATATCCTTGTTTAAGTTTGTTTTGTTATCTACTGTATATAATAAAATGTCCGTGTCGATTATATTATATAGGTGAAATGACAGAACAAGTTGAAGTGAGAATTGAGTGACATAAATATGCGATGGCTTTCTTCTTGCCCCCCTTTCATAAAGGCCAGATTTGTGGAGTGCACGACTAATAGTTGTCCTGTGGACAGATTCTCCCACCTGAGTTGTGGATCTCTGCAGCTCTTACAGAGTTACCATAGGCCTCTTAGCTGCTTCTCTGATTAATGCTCTTTATACCCGGCCTGTCAGTTTAGGTGGACGGCCATGTCTTGGTAGGTTTGCAGTTGTGCCATACTCTTTCCATTTTTGGATGATGAATTGAACAGTGCTCTGTGAGATGTTCAAAGCTTGGGATATTTTTATATACCCTAACTTTGCTTTAAATGTCTCCACAACTTTATCCCTGACCTGTCTGGTGTGTTCCTTGGCCTTCATGATGCTGTTTGTTCACTAAGGTTCTCTAACAAACCAATGAGGGCTTCAAAGAACAACAGTATTTCTACTGAGACTACATTACATACAGGTGAACTCTATTTACTAATTAAGTGACATTTTAGTTTAGGGTACCATGCCCTGTACACTCGATCGGATATTTGATGGAACAATTGATATCCGATGAAGCTGACTTTCATCAGTCTTGTCTACACACCATCAGTCAAAAATCCGACTGTGTCCAAGGCGGTGACGTAAAACAGTACGACGTGCTGAGAAAAATGAAGTTCAATGCTTCTGAGTATGCGTCGACTTGATTCTGAGCATGCATGGATTTTTGACCAATGGACTTCCCCACAGACGATCGTTTTTTTTCTATCGTTTTCTTAACCATAGGAAAAATTTAAAACAGGTTCTATTTTTTTCACCGATGGAGAAAAAAACTATGGGGCCCACACACGATGGGTTCGTCCGATGATGAAAACGGTCCATCGGTCCGTTTTTATCAGACGTACCGATCGTGTGTACACGGCATGAGAGCACTAAAAGCTGAATTCGTAATTATATTTCACTTTGTGTTGGTCTATCACATAAAATCCCAATAAAATACATTTACGTTTCTGGTTGTAACATGACAACATGTGGAATACTTTTTCAAGGATATACCGTATTTTTCGGACCATAAGGCGCACTTAAAATCCTTTCATTTTCTCAAAAATCAACAGTGCGCTTTATAATGCGCTGCGCCTTATGTATGGTTGTATTGAGCATTACAGACATACATGATAGGTTTACAGCATCCACTTACATGTGAATAGTAGAGATCCGGCATGTAGATCATGGAAATAGTCTCTACTGTAACGTCCTTCCGCACCAGATGTAAACTGTAAAATGCTCCTATGCCCCTCTATGTCGAACCGTCCATATAGCAGGGGAACTAGCTGGTGCGGTGACACTGTTGAAAGCGAGGCATGGGGCGCAGCGTGAGCCGCGGTGACGTCACTGGAATGCGACGGCATTTCGGAGATGGCGCTTGCGTGTGACAGAGGTGTGTGCATTCATTCATTAATTTTCTATACCCGCGTGCGCCTTATAACCTGGTGCGCCTTATGTTTGGAAAAAAACTGTTAACAGGCACTCAGTGATAGTGCGCCTTATAACCCGGTGTGCCTTATGGTCCGAAAAATACGGTACATATTATATATAAATATACTGTATATGTCAAATTGTTCAATACAAAACCAAAGTTTACAGTGCAATGTAATGTTACTTTTACGTCGATGTCTACGTTAGTACAGTAACTACTGTATAATAACCAGTGTGTAAATATGGAACAGAGTACACAGCCCACAAACACATTGCAAGTTAACAAAAGATTCAAAGAACTGGAGAAAATAAAATATTACAAAGTCCTCTATGAAAAATAATATTGATTTGGGTTCTAGTGTCACACTAAGATCATTTATGTAGCACTATTGTCTTTTTTTTTTTTTTTTTTTAAATTACCCTTGAATAACCCAACTGTGATTTCTGTCCCAGATCCCATTTTGTGTAAAGCTTAATTATGGGAAGAGAGTAAAGGCAAGTAGATCACGCTTCTCTATAACCTTTCTCTAATATTGAGAAAAGTATGGATTAAAATGCAGATGGAAGTCAAGTGGCAAGATTAGAACATTGCTTTATGCTTTCTTCAATAGCCTTAGAAGTTTACTGTCTGAAATCTGGAGTTGCATTTTAGGAAAACAGTTACTACTAGCAATCTAGATCAGTGTCTGTTCACATTTTATCTGGCTGGTCTTTATTTCTCTAAGATCAAAAGACACATGAATAGCAGTTAGAAATAAAGAGCATGTGTCTACCTCCAGCAGTTGCCAAGTAATAAACATGAAATACATTTTATTCTGCAGCTTTACAAAAGAAATGTAACAGTGGTTTGTGAAATATATTGGACGAGAACAATACACACTCAGAGGAGAGAACATAAACCATTTTTATGGAAAACATGCATAAGGGAAGAGCACAATTCATCTTGTGTTGCATGTACTCTTTGTCTTGTTGTTAGACATCTTTAACTATTTGATTCACAGTTGAAATACAGTTGCTGTTATAGTTGTTAGAATATAATCATCATAAGTGTGATTGTTCAGTGGTAGAAAATGAACTGTGGAGACTTCCTGCTTTTATAGCTCCTCTTTAACTTTTACAAGGTTCCAGTGTTATGATAAATACATAAGGACTAAGTTGCAAATACCCAAAATTGGCAAAATCTTAAAAGAATATATCCTAATTATCTCTAATATCTACCACGGTATTGTATGTTGGATGCCCTATTAGTTGTTGCTGAGACTTCCTCAGGTTTTTAACAATTTGGTGAAACCTTGATGGTTCACCATCAATTCTTTTGGGAAACAGCTGCTGCTCATCCAGATGTTGTTAAAATTATTAAAGCGATATTAAACCCAAAACCAAAAGTGTAATGGCGCGTACACACGGTCGTTTTTTGCGATGAAAAAAAACGTAGTTTTTTAAAACGTCATTTAAATTGATCGTGTGTGGGCAAAACGTTGTTTTTTGTCTTAAAAGCAACGACCAAAAAAAAATTCCAACATGCTTGAATTTTTTGTGTCGTTTTTCAAAGCGTCGTTTTTTGTTTCACAAAAAGTCACCGTGTGTAGCAAAAACGTCGTTCAAAACGACGTTTTTCAACCCGCGCATGCCCAGAAGCTAGTTATAAAGCGAGCTTCAATGGAAAAGAGTGGTGAACGTAACCTCGCTTTTTGTGAAAAAACGATGGTGTGTATGCAAAATTGTCTTTGAAAAGTGACGTTTCAAAAACGTCGTTTTTTTACTTCACAGAAAACGTCGTTTTTTATCATCGCAAAAAAACGACCGTGTGTACGCGGCATAATATATTAAAACTGATCAACCAGGTAATGTAGTGGCTGCATCAATTTTCTTTATTAAGGCGTTTCCACCCTTGTTTTCACCTGATGATCTGACCAGTAACACACCACTCATATTACAGTGCCCCCACTATAGATGAAGGGGCACATGGGCACCTTTGGGCAGCAGCATTGTTAGCCTGGGGTAAGGAGAGTGTTACATTTATTAGCAGACTTAAATACACTAAATCAAAGCCAAATTCCAGCTAAAGCCTAATACACACTAGCAGTTTTTTTTTTTTCATTCAACCCAGCAGGCTGAACAAAAAAAAATGGAAGAGCTCAAGAGAAGCTAATGTACTAATCATTCAATGTTGGTACAGTTATCTCCCACGCTGAGCTTTTGTGTTCTGACAGTGGGACGGCCCCACGCTAGAACACACCGGTCAGTGCTCTCAGCCATTGTCTGAAAGCACTGATTGGATGCCGATCGGCAGACATTTTTTGGTTATGCCTTTTTGACAGAAGCTGAACTTTCAGCCAGCTTCTGTTTGACCAGATGCTGTACACACGGGCCAGATGTTTCTATTGAACCGGCCGATACCGCCTGATGTTCAGCCTGTGTGTTCAAGGCTTAATACTTTATAAACAGGTTACATCAAACACTTTTTTTCTGGAGTTGGTGGAGACAATGCAGGGTCCCAGACTCCCAGTGTGAGGAATTTATCCCTGAACATTAGCACTCAGCAGTCACTGAAAACTAGAACCCTCGTGTCAGGAAGAGGAGCAGCCCCTCCCCCGAGCACTGCCAGGCTGGACGGGCTGCCCTATTCTCACACACCAGTTCTGGACGGACAGACATCCAATGTTCAGAACACTAGTTCTGGATGGACGCAAACAAGGAGAAAAGGAGGGAAGGGAGAACTCTGGCACTTTGGCGCCCCCCCCCCCCCCCCCATCTGCAGGCGCCCAGAACAATATGTCAGTGTTTAAGGGGCATAAAAGGCATAATCATTTCCAAAGAATAGTGTTGACAATGTTGTGAATGTTTAGAGTAGGTGAAAGCAGGCATCTATGTAAATTCAGGATGTGACAATTCTAGAGTTCATGAAGCACACATCTGTGCAGGTCTACATTTTGGCCACACACCCCCCAGTCTATCCTTTTGTAATAAATTTAGTTTGCATTGCACTGGCCACTCTTGTGCCAGCTAAAATTGTAACAAAGTTAATCCTAAACTTATTTGGTAATCTTATTTCAATTTCAGCTTATAGACAAGATTGCAACTCTATTGAAAAAACATGGAGCATCGTGTAATTTAAACCATGCCCTGAGAATTGTCTGTGTTCTTTGCTGGAATTTCATTAATGCCTTGAGAAAATATGTTCATAATGAAAAATGTTGTAGAACTTTGTTAATCCCAAACATATTGTCAAAACAAAGAATTCTCTTTAGAAATTGTGTTGTTTCTTTTTTTCTCATGTCTTGATTTAGAATTTTCTTATTTTTTAATTGAATGAATTGTAGATAATGAAATCTAACCTTTTGATTGAAGAAAATAATTATGAACGAGTAAAGTTTTAACATGTTGTTACCAGGGCCAGATTAAGAACATCATGGGCCTGGTGCTGAGGATTTTGGTGGGGCCATTTATAAATAATAAATAAATGTGTGAGAATCACAGCGCAGCAATGGAGGGCCCAGTCTGAAAATGTAAGTGTACCCTAATGTGCTAATATGCTGTGCATACTTGTACATTGTGACATAACTTACCACAGGGCCTCTAAAAAGTAGTAATGTCAGGAAAGTTTACTACCGCTTTAATAGCACAGGATCCCATAAACCTCTCATGGGGCCCCCTACTGACCCAGTGGCCCTTGGGCAGTGCATAAAGGCATAGTTGCCAACATTTTAAAAATATTTTCAGGGACACTTTTTTTCACAAGTGCTATATTTAGAGTAGCTGAGATCCCCGATGTTCCTCTGTACAGCACAGTAGTAATCACAAAATTAAATAAGTTCTAATAATGGAACACTTAATATGAGAACTGAGATTTCCTTTAGTTGAACTAACAAAAGTGTGTCCATTCTAGAGCTGGTAACATTGAGGGTATTCAGTATCATTTTAAAGAACTGTTTTTGTGGGTAAGCGACATAGGGTAGGAGTACGGATGGTATGACAGTGGGCAATATGTACAGGAGAGAAGTGTATGACAGCAGGCACTATGTACAGGAGAGGAGTGTGGAGGGTATGACAGTAGGCAGTATGTACAGGAGAGGAGTGTGGATGGTATGATAGTGGGCACTATGTATAGGAGAGGAGTGTGGAGGGTATGACAGTGGGCAGTATGTACAGGAGAGGAGTGTGGAGGGGATGACAGTGAGCAGTATGTACAGGAGAGAAGCGTGGAGGGTATGACAGTGGGCAGTATGTACAAGAGAGAAGTGTATGACAGCAGGCACTATGTACAGGAGAGGAGTGTGGAGGGTATGACAGTAGGCAGTATGTACAGGAGAGGAGTGTGGATGGTATGATAGTGGGCACTATGTATAGGAGAGGAGTGTGGAGGGTATGACAGTGGGCAGTATGTACAGGAGAGGAGTGTGGAGGGGGTGACAGTGAGCAGTATGTACAGGAGAGAAGCGTGGAGGGTATGACAGTGGGCAGTATGTACAGGAGAGAAGTGTATGACAGCAGGCACTATGTACAGGAGAGGAGTGTGGAGGGTATGACAGTAGGCAGTATGTACAGGAGAGGAGTGTGGATGGTATGATAGTGGGCACTATGTATAGGAGAGGAGTGTGGAGGGTATGACAGTGGGCAGTATGTACAGGAGAGGAGTGTGGCCAGTATGATAGTGGACACTATGTATAGGAGAGGAGTGTGGAGGGTACAACAGTGAACAGTATGTACAGGAGAGGAATGTGGAGGGTCTAACAGTGGGCACTATATACAGGAGAGGAGTGTGGAGGGTATGACAGTGGGCAGTTTGTACAGGAGAGGAGTGTGAAGGGGATTACAGTGAGCAGTATGTACAGGAGAGAAGTGTGGAGGGTATGAGAGTGGGCGGTATGTACAGGAGAGAAGTGTATGACAGCAGGTACTATGTACAGGAGAGGAGTGTGAAGGGTATGACAGTGGGCAGTTTGTACAGGAGAGGAGTGTGAAGGGTATGACAGTGGGCAGTATGTACAGGAGGAGTGTGGGGGTATGACAGAGGGTAGTATGTACCAGAGAGAAGTGTGGAGGGTATGATGGGGCAGTATGTAGAGGAGAGAAGTGTGGAGGGTATGACAGTGGGCAGTATGCACAGGAGAGGAATGGGGATGGTATGATAGTGGGCACTATGTATAGGAGAGGAGTGTGGAGGGTGCGACGGTGGGCACTATGTACAGGATAGAAGTGTATGACAGCAGGCACTATGTACAGGAGAGGAGTGTGGGGGTATGACAGTGGGTGTTCTGTATAGGAGAGGAGTGTGGAGGGTATGATAGTGGGCACTATGTATAGGAGAGAAGTGTGGAGAGTATGACAGTGTGCACTATGTACAGGAGAGGAGTGTGGAGAGTATGACAGACTATGTACAGAAGTGGAAGGATGTTTAGGGACTGCGTAGTGGTTAAGCGGTACATACATGGATTGAAATTACACTAATTATGCAGAGACCAGCCATAGTCGATCTATGTATGGGCTATCTGGTTTTACACAAGTCAATCTATTAATCGACTTGAGTACAACCAGCCTGTTTTTCCCAAAACAATCAGTGCTGCCAGCTATAGATAGCAACACTGATCATTGTACTCACTGGCAGAACACAACAACACTACAGGAGTGATTCCCCCATCTACAGGTCAGCAGGTGAGAGGGTGTGTGGGGACAGGTTGGGGAGAGATACCAGTCAGTGGCTGGGTAGGCACTGGCTAGTATCAGAGCCAGATACACACAGGTTACATACGTCGCGATCGTTAGAGCGAGAGCAATAATTCTAGCACTAGACCTCCTCTGTAACTCTAAACATATAACCTAAAACATTTTTTAAAGCATTGCTTTGGATACCAAAAAAAATCGCGCTAACTTTAGTGTTTTTTTTAAATGAATGAACAGTTTATTTCCCAAAAAAAACACGTTTGAAAAATTGCTGCGCAAATACAGTACCGTGCTAGAGCTGCACAATTAATCGTTAAAAAATCGTGATCTTGATTCAACCCCCCTGACATCTCCAATGCAGAGTTTGCTGATTCTTTCATATAACAAGTGGAGAGACTTTCAGCTGTCAAAAGTAAATATCCGGGCAGTCTGCCAAGTTCTTAGCAGGAAACATTGTAACTAACGCTTTCTTCTTATTTCAAAGGGATACATTTCTGTGTGTAAAGAAAATATATCCGGGCAGTCTGCCAAGTTTGTAAACAACATGAAACATTGTAACCAACTTCCTTTTAGATCAAACTTCTGTGTGTAAATGCAAGAAATGTGACCACTTAAAGTCCAACACTTGTTTAAGTTAAAAAGCAATGGGGCAGATTCACACAGAAATGGATTATCGTAGCGTATCAAAAATACACTACGCCGCCGTATTTTACCTGGCTCTACGTGGAATTCAGGTAGATTTTGTCCATTAAACGACGGCGGCATGGTGTATTTATCCCGTCGCAATCCATATAGACGAGTAGGGGGCGTGAATCATTTAAATTAGGCACGTTCCCGCGGCGATCGATCTGTGCATGCTCCGTTCCCAAATTTCCCGCCGTGCATTCCGCGAAATCACGTCGTGACGTCATTCGTTGTTTAGGTAGCGTCGTTTACGGGCGATCCTAGTCCCGAACGAGTTACGTAAACAAAAAAAAAAATTAAATAAATTCGAAGCGGGAACGACGGCCATACTTAACATGGGCTACGTAACGTTAGAGCAGCAAAAAGCTGCTCTAACATTACGTACAAAAAAATAGACGAAAGTGATTGCGACGACCACTCGTATCTTCGGGAATCGCCGTAAAAAAACATTTGCATATCCCGACGCATCAAAACGACGCGAACTCCTCCCAGCGGCCGCAAATAGATGGCAGCGTAGATCCGAAGGCTTACGAAGACGTAAGCCTCTCGGATCGAAGCCCGAAGCCGCCGTATCATGGTTTGAGGATTCAAACTAGTGATACGGCGCGCGAAATTTGAAATTACTCCTGTCTAACAACAGTTAGACAGGCGTAATTGCTTTCTGAATCTGGGCCAATATTTTTTGCTAGAAAATGACTTGGAACCGCCAAACGTTATATATATTTTAGCAGAGACAAAAATGGCAATTGCTGCAATATTTTCTGTCACACTGCATTTGCCCACTTCGATGAATAATAAAAACCATAAAAACAAAACAGTAAAGTTAGCCCATTTTTTTTTCTCATTTTAATGTGAAAGATGATGTTATGAATCGTGAAGTCGTGATCTATCATCTAAGCAAAAAAATTGCAGTTGTCATTTTAGCCAGAATCGTGCAGCTCTATACTGTGCAACATAAAAAGTTACAAAGACCACCATAGAGTAATTTTCTAGCAAAAAACAAATGATGATTTTTTTTTCTCAGTCAGCTGCAGTGTGTCAGCTTGTATTTATAATGGCCGCTCTGTATGTAGCTTCTGACAGGCTGTGCAAGCAGGCCCATATCCCTGGAACCATAAATGATACCCATCCCATATTTTGACCCGTTGTGGGGTAGGTCTTCAACTGCCTACCCCCCAAATGTGGGGTTTCTGTGACCTCTGGTCATCAAACTACAACCCCCGAAGTCAAACTTTTTTTTTTTTTTTTTGGGGCAAATGGGCCTATCTTGAGAAAGGGGCCTGGAGCTGCAGCTCTAACAGCCCCTCTGTTAATCCGGCCCTGGTACACTTTTATTCATATTTTGGGACACATTTAGCATTGTTAGACATTAAAATAGAATCATATTTTTTACGTTTTCGAAATTAACATTAGTCTCTTAATAGCTATTAAATATGCAGAAAGTCTATGCTTTAATGTGTATTACATTCCTACACCTTGTATCAGCATTAGCAATGCACACAGTAACGGTGCTGGGATCCTAAGGCCGCGTACACACGACCAAATCTGTCTGCTGGAAATGGTCTGCCAGACCGTCCCAGCAGACAGATTCGATCGTGTGTACGGGCGAGCAGACGGATTTGGCCAGCCAACAGATTTGAAAGCATGCTTTCAAATCTGTCGGCTGGGAACCCGTCCACCCGACATGTCTGCTGGTTAGTACGCTAACCAGCAGACATGTCTTCTCGCACACGCATCGAATGGATTCGATGCATGCGCGGAAGTGATTTACTTCCTGCTGCGGTGACATGGCGGCGTCAACGTCACCGCGCCGTCTTCCGGCTGGGATTTTGGTTTGATCGTGTGTACACGATCAAACCAATACGTCCCCAGCAGACAGATTTGTTCAAATTGGTCTGCCCGACCGATTTGAACAAATCTGTCTGCTCGTGTGTATGAGGCCTAACACATCGGGGCTGATATATATATATTATCCCTACATAGTAACAAAGTATATCAACTTAACCAATAACAGAAACCTTGAAAAATGTAATCCTATACCCATAGTTGAACAAAAAAAGGCTTGAAAAACCCTTTTAGAGTATGGTCCAATTTTCTCCAACAGGGGAAAAAGGGGGGTTTGGGGATTAGTTCTTAGTTTCCTAAGTTAAGATATAGCCTAGATCAACCATTTCTGCTGTTATTACTTATAAATGTTAATATCCAGTTATATTCTTTACATTTAGGAATGAATCCAGCTAGGTTGTCAATGTCAAAAGAGCTTTCTATTGTTTGTAATAATCTATTGCGCTTGATTTACTAAAGGATTAGACTCGCAGTGTTTCCCAACTCCAGTCCTCAAGGCACACCAACAGGTCATGTTTTTAGGATTTCCATTATTTTGCACAGGTGATTCGATCAGTTTCACTGCCTTAGTAATTACCACAGCTGTTTCAATTGAGGGAAATCCTGAAAACATGACCTGTTGGTGTGCCTTGAGGACTGGAGTTGGGAAACACTGGATTAGAGAATGTTCACTTTATTATATTAAATGTTCACTGATCCTAATAAGTACAACATATTTGTGTTCACTTTATTCACCTAATCTTGTAAAAGAACAAAACATTTTTTTTTATTTTTATTTCCCTTTCACATTTCTACACCTGCTGGAAGGTGTGAAGGTTGATGAAACCACTCTGTTTATAATCTTCTCCTCTCCACTGTAAGGGAATTCTCATAAAAATTAGCATAGGCGTATTGCTAATAGTAATGAGCATGGACACATTGCTCATACACATGCGCATGCATGCACACAGGAGCATGCCCACAGTTTCTGGCGCCCAGTGGGCTATTTAAAGTGGTAGTAAACCCACACACATCAATACTATATTTATAATATTCTGAAAGGCAAATTAAGTATGAATCGAATGACCACTTTGTGTATATATAAAAATGTTAGCTTACTGCATATGTTATTAATAATCCAAACCTTTTTTCAGTATATTCGCCAGCGCCATCTTCACTGTGGTCTTCTACATCTAAATCTGCTCTGTATTTCCACCCATAGAACGTCCTTCTCTCGATAATCCCACGCATGCCAAGCCTCGTTCCCGGTTACTATGGAAACGCATAGAAAATAAATCACGTGCTTCAAAAAGGAGTGACAATATCTCCGGTAGCACGCTGTGTAAGCACATTCCACAGACACATTCCAGTGACTTTAAAATTGGCCGTCCGTCTGCTGTCTGTCTCTCCTGTACCATGTGACGTACAGGTCACATGGTAACCATGAAGCTCTTGTGCACGTAGTATCGCAGGATATGGGGCTGATGTCTAAAACAGGAAATGACGCAGCCCCGACATGGACACTGAATCTTTCCGGCCAGGTCCCAGCTTGCCGAAATGAAGGATGATACGGTGCATGCGCGGTATACGTAATGACTAAAGAAAATATCGATTACACGGACAGGAGGCAGGTACAGTAAAAATGACTCATGGTGATGCATTGTTAATAAAAAAAACTGCAAAATCATATGCAAAGACAACATTTTGGGTTTACAGTACAACCACTTTAACCACTTGTCCTCCGCCCACCGTCAAATGACGGCGGGCGGAGGACTCCATTGTCCTGACATCACGTCATATGACGTTATGTCCTTTTAAAGCCGCGGGCGAGCGTGCGTGCACGCCGCCGCCGCTCTGCTGGGATCCCAGTGCGAGTGCCCGGTGGCAACGATCGCCGCCGGGCACACGCGATTGCCCAGTAACTGAGCGGGGACGTGGAGCTCTGTATGTAAACACAGAGCTCCACGTCCTGTCAGGGAGAGAGGAGACCATTGCTGTGTCCCTTGTACATAGGGACACAATCGGTCACCTCCCCCAGTCCCCCCCCTCCCCCTACAGTTAGAACACTCAAAGGACACACATTTAACCCCTTCCCCGCCCCCTAGTGGTTAACCCCTTCACTGCCAGTCACATTTATACAGTAATCAATGCATATTTATAGCATTGTTCACTGTATAAATGTAAATGGCCCCAAAAAAGTCAGAAAAGTGTCCGAAGTGTCCGCCATAACGTCGCAGTCCCAATAAAAAAATTGGAGATCGCCGCCATTAATAGTAAAAAAAAAAAAAAAAAAAGCCATAAACTATCCCCTATTTTGTAAACACTATAAATTTTGCGCAAACCAATCGATAAATGCTTATTGCATTTTTTTTTTTTACCAAAAATATGTAGAAGAATACGTACCGGCCTAAACTGAGGAAAAAAATATTTTTTTTATATATTTTTGGGGTTATTTATTATAGCAAAAAGTAAAAAATATTGTTTTTTTTTCAAAATTGACGCTCTATTTTTGTTTATAGCGCAAAAAATAAAAACCGCAGAGGTGATCAAATACCACCAAAAGAAAGCTCTATTTGTAGTAAAAAAAGGACGCCAATTTTGTTTGGGAGCCACGTCGCACGAACACGCAATTGTCAGTTAAAGCGACGCAGTGCCGGAAGCTTAAATTTTGTCTGGGCAGGAAGGGGGTGTAGGTGCACAGTAGGCAAGTGGTTAAGGGATGCTCTTGCTCACTGTAGTGCTGACTGATCTTCAGCTTTCCCTGTGTCCTGAGAGGGGCTTGGGCAGGAGATAGAAGAACGTCTAACCTTGTCAATTTAGTCCCCTACCAGGTAATTGACACCCTCCCCTTTTTTATGGGGGTTTTGCCCACCATCCTCTTTTTGTGACTACCTATATACTGTAATTTATGCTACATAATGCTGTTAAAAATAAAAATTATGCTGTTTTTCTTATACATATATTGTTATATTATTAATGTATATATGTATGTTTTATGTCCTTTCTTTGATGCTTTATGCCCCCTATTCCTCTTGAAAAAGCGTTCATTCATGTAGAGGGCTGGCTGGCTGTACAGATGTTCCTTCATATCTCTACTCTGAACTCTGAAGTTCACTTCAATATAACAAGATGTGTACCATCAAGTATGGGAACTACATCATGGCCAGAGGGGAGCATGGTCTAATAATAACATTTTCATAAGTGTTGTATCTTGGAATACTTTTTTTTAGATCTTTGTGATATACTTTGATATTTTAAAGTTGTTTTATTTAGTGCCTTTGGGGTGCTGAGAAAATCTATGACCTCTACTGCTTTTCTGTATACAAAATGTGTTAGCATGTGGTACCCAATACATTCTCTAATGGCACATTGTGAATATACACTGTTCTAATTACATAATCCATAATATTTTTTCTGTTTTGATGCCCTGCAATTGTATTCAATCATATACAAAGTTCTGGAGTACAAGCTCATATTTTGGACTAACTCCAGAGATTGAGAGTTGTTCAGTTACAATTTAAGAGTAACATAAACATGTTTGTCATTTGTAGCACAAGTGTTAAACTTTTTTAACTAACCCTTTGGATCATGTACAAGCATCATAAGGTTTTATGAAGTGCCTTATAGTGTTATAGTCTGAATCATCATATCCTGAGTGTCCATGAAAGCCTCAATGTCATGTCACAGGAGGGAAATTCCAGTGGATCCACGGATTAGCTACAGGAGCTTTCGATCAGGGGCACGTTCCTAGGAGTAGGACGTGTGTACCCATAGCTCCAGGCAGGCAGGCTAGGTTCGCCAGCACACAGGATCCAGGACCAGGACAAACAAATCGGCCTCTCCTTCTCCTTCCCACTCCTGCTACTTGTAAAACCTGCTGCCCTGGACCCCGATCCTCCCTCCAGCCTCCTGCCTGGGTACAGCTTGCAGCTGTCCTTCTCAGAATAAGCTGAGCTGCTTGCCCGGATAAAGGGCTCCCACACACCCTCCTTACTCCCCCATCAGGGGGCATAGGACTCCCCAAGTACTTCCCCGCAACCTCCCCGGACTATCCCACAACAAGTGCAGCGTTTCCCCGCTATCTGCGCCAGCCTATCATAGAATTGCGGCGGCCGCAATTTAGGAAAGGCCATGGCTTCATCCGCGGCCTAGCGGCACGCCGCAGCCCTGCCCAGCAAACACCACCAGAACGGCCCAAAATACCCTATCCCCCCCGGTTAACAACCAGCCCCCCCTGTATCCGCCGATCCACCCAGCTGACAGCCCCCACAGCTTGGGTCTTGTGTCTTGATCGGCGGCCATCTTGGTACACCCCAGCAATAGAGACATCTCTAACCCCCACTCCCTCCTTCACAACTCAATAGCACTTGATCCAGGGATTTGTCCGATCACCTTTCAGGGATCAGGAAGGATTTTTTTTCCCTGCTGTAGCACATTGGCTCAACTCGGCCAGGGTTTTTTTGCCTTCCTCTGGACCAAGCAGGGAGAAGAGGATTCAGTAAATCTTCCTCCATCACCATTTGAAAACCATCCCCCCCGGTAACTGGCGACTATGGCTAACCTGCGGTATTCTGCAGAAACCATTTGGGGCCTGAGGCGATTTGCCACAGTATTACCAGCCATCACCAAAAAGACCCTAAGAATTGAGCAACTATTGAGAATCAATCAACGATCGATGGTCAATGATAACAGTCATTCACCCCAGCCCAAGCACATATCATGTGCTTTGATCAACACAAGATCGGCAGTAAAACACTGACTAGAAATCCATGATTTCATACTACAATACGATTTAGACTGCCTCTTTATTACAGAAAGCTGGCTCACAGCCGACTGTAACACCATTCTAGGAGAACTGGTGCCAGAAAACTATCGTATTATAACCGAAAACAGAATAGGGCAAAGAGGAGGAGGCCTGGCGGTTATCCACAAGACTCACCTTGCGATCACTAAACCAGGCCTTCAAAACCCACTTCCATTCATGGAAACCCTTACTCTGCAACTGCAAACAAACCCCCAGGAGACCGTCCGGATTCTTCTCTGCTATAGACCACTGGGTCCAAAATCGCAGCTTCTACCATCACTGACGGAGTTTATCTCCACTTACACCCTTAACAGCAAACACCTTTTGCTGCTCGGGGATTTCAATCTCTGGGCCAACTCCTCGCAGGATCCCGTTGCCGACGCCTGTATTGACCACATGGAAGGATTAAGGCTACAGCAACTAGTATGTGGGCCCACACATACTTCAGGTCACACGCTCAACCTAATTTTCAGACAAAATCTGAAAATAAGCATTTTGGAAAATGAACCATTGCCATGGACAGATCACCATGCAATTAAATTCATAATTTCCAAAATTCCTCTATTGATAAAAACACCCAAGCCGGCGACAACATACTGGACTAGATCTCAGAAGAAGCTCCATTCGGAACTCTTCAAATCTACCTTGGGAAATAAAATAAAAACAACCCAATCACTTCGCACAGCCTCAAACACTGGATGCCATAAATGCAGCCCTACTACAGTCAGCCGACTTGATAGCACCAAAACGCAAAGCCCGCATCCGGAAAAACAAGTCCGGCTGGTTCAACAACCAGCTGTCGTTACTAAAGCAAGAGTGCAGAAGGGCGGAAGCCGTCTGGAAAAGAAGTGCTTCGGAGGAAAACCTCATCTACAAGGATATAACAAGAAAATACCATAAAGAGATCTTTAAAGCCAAGAAATATCATTTTTCTATGGCTATCAACAGCGCCCTAAACCGCCCCCGTAAACTCTTCAAGCTGGTCACTTAGACCATAAATCCAGGCTGTCTTGAAGCCCCCAATTCAGATACCCAAGAATTTTGCAATGAATTGTCGGATTTCTTCATCAATAAAATTGAGAGAATCTGGGAAAGCATTCGGCAAAACAATACCCCCTCAACCCCCCCCTTAATCATCCACACAACACCCATAGAAATTTTCTACAATCAACAAAGTTCACTCTGGAACCCATCTCCATCGATGCCACTAAAAATATCATCGGTACTTTGCGAAACAGCACAGCGCCTAATGATATCATCCCCACTAAGCTGCTGAAGGATTGTGCCGACATCCTGGCACCACCTATCCCGCAACGAATAAACCAGTCATTCAAGGAAGGCATAGTGCCCTCCCTGCTGAAAGAGGGCACAATCCAGCCCATCTTGAAGAAACCTACCCTGTACCCCAAGGACCCAACTCACCGCCGTCCCATAACAGGCCTAAACGTTCTCTCCAAGGTAATGGAGAAAGTAGTGGTACAACAGCTGCAACAGCATCTAGATACCCATAATCTACTTGATCCATTTCAATCGGGTTTCCGTCCCGGTCACGGGACGGAAACAGCCTTGCTCAAAATATTGGATGATGCTCTTAAGGCCGCAGATGAAGGAGAATCTTGTCTCCTGGTTCTGTTGGACCTAAGCGCGGCTTTCGACACCATAGACCACAAACTGTTACTGACTCGGCTGGCTGAGGTAGCCAGAGTCGCAGAAAGTGATTTACCTTGGTTCTCCTCCTTTCTGGAAAACCGATCACAAACAGTGAAATTGGGACCTTTCACTTCTGAAAAACACACAGTATCATGTGGAGTCCCTCAAGGATCCCCCCTGTCACCGGTGCTCTTCAACATCTAGCTTCGCCCTCTCTTTGAAATCATCAGTAGTCAACAACTACTTTATCACTCATATGCAGACGACACGCAACTGTATTTTCGCATCTGCAAAAAAAGGAACATCATCTCAGTTTAGAGACATGCCTCATCTCAGTTTAGAGACATGCCTCTCTTTGATAGAAAACAGGATGACAATGAGTTATCTTAAACTCAACAGTTCCAAAACAGAACTTCTCCTGTTTCACGCCAGTCGCAAGAGTCAGCTGGCAACAACCTGGACACCTCTGCCCATTCTGGGCAAAATCATCAGCCCTAGCTCCAAAGTCAAAAATCTCGGGGTCATTTTTGACACCTACATGACAATGGATGCACAAATAGGGTCAGTAGTCAGCGGATCTCACCATCTGCTGCGCCTACTACGTAGACTTATTCCATTTATTCCCAAAGAAGACGTAGCAGTCGTGGTGGGAACAATTGTGAACTCCAGACTGGACTATGCAAATGCCCTTTACCTCGGACTCCCAAAGTACCAAAGACAGACTAGTGACTGGGAAAAAACCCTGGGAATCAATCTCACCTTCGTTGAGAACCCTTCACTGGCTGCCAGTAAAGGACAGAATTGCTTTTAAAGCACTCTGTCTGACTCATAAGTGCATCCATGGGAAGGCTCCGCAATATCTATGCGAAACGATAGAAGCCCACAATCCCAATCGAATTCTGCGATCCGCCGACCAAAATCTGGTCAAGGTACCCAAAGCCAGATACAAGTCCAAACGAGAAAGAAGGTTTGCTTTCCAAGGTCCCAGACTATGGAACGCTTTACCAACCAGCATTCGGTAGGAGGAAAGCCACCTGACCTTCAGAAGACAGATTAAAACTCTACTCTTTTGATATCTATTTTATTGAAAGTAGACACAAAGATTTCAAAATAGCCAAAAATTCAATACATATGACTAGGATAGTTTATCTTTCAAAAAAGAAAGTTATTTATTCAAAAAAGGGGAAATTGGCTGAATGTTACCTGGGTTTGTATAATGGTTAACTGAAAGGCATTTCATAGAAATCACACATTTAAAACCATGACTAAAAAACATTATTCAATCAACCGATTTTATACAAAGTTTAATCCAAGCTTTTCTCCACAGTATTCACAATATTTAATTATTTAATTTATTCGATTATATGTTAAACCATTTTTCAACCATGGACTAAATGTGTCTCTCAAGCTTGTGTTTGGAATGTCAACATATATTCAAGGAATCTCGTAATCCTTCAAACTTGCTTTTTTAGTTAAAATAAAAACACAAAACTAAAACAAATAGGGGCACTGCATCCCCTTTTTCAAAACTACAGAAATAAATAAGTAAATAAATAAAACATACGTGTGAATAAATAAAATAAGCTAATCAGTTTTTTGTTTTGTTTTTAATCTTGGTTCCTGTCTGAGTTTGAGCTTGTGAACCACTTGAGTTCATGATATTTCCTGCAGAGACCATTCTGCTAGAAAGAGAGCATTCTGCTTCAATCTCAATCGTTCTTAATATTCAATTATTCAAACTTCCTGGTATATTCACACCCTTTAAACCTTTGAGTAAAACATATTTATGTGACATTCACATTCTGATCGTATTTAATAAATCAAAGAACAAAATGTAAAGGTAGCGAGTAACATATAGCAATCAAAAATTAATCACCTGCTATTCTTATAACTGCTGCAATCTTTAAAATGCTAAGTATCACACTGATACACGGCCAGAATCATCATGCACATCCTGCAAAAATAATGTCTGAGTATTATGCATTCTGTGGCATGCTATTAGTGCTGGAATATATCTCTCTGTTTGAAAAATTGATCAAGACTGCCCCCTATGCTTTCTTCATTGAAATTAATGATGCTGAAGCAAATTCTAGCAAGTTAATTGTTTCTGTATGTGCCATATATCACAAAAGGGTTCTGTTCGTGAGGGGGTTTTTTTTCCTTCTTTTTTTTAAATAACAGGTTTGAGGGACACCTTAAAGCTGTAAGTTGTGTTTTGGAACCAGCATGGTTTTAAGGCACATTATCAGGTCACAGCATATTTTTGGCTATAGAGTTACAGCTCCACCTCAATCTGCTTTAATTGATATTAGTTAAGATAAAAAAAAAAAAAAAAAACATTTTCAGATGGCTTGACTGGCAGAAGTAGTAGACCCAAAATGCTATAAAATGTTGGTCAGAAAACTGTTGGTATTGCTGATGTACCCTAAATTTCTTCCTCCACCAATTTTGACAGAATTTTTGAAAATAGCTATAACTTTCAGAGGAATTGCTTAAGCACTCAATTCCTTGTCTGCTGCTGAAGTAGCCACAAGCATTTTTTTATGGAAGATTATAGCTATGTGCAGTTCACCATTGTTTTTTTCTGTCTCTATTTTACCTATTGATGTCTAGCACTTACCCCCAGAGAAATCACTGGATTTATCCTGTTTTTATGCCATGGCTCTGCAAACAGTTCTGTCCTCTCTAGAGGACTGGTGCAAACACCTAGGCCGCGTACACATGATCGGTCCAACCCGATGAGAATGGTCCGACGGACCATTTTCATCGGTTCACAGACTGATGGTCTGATATGCGTACACACCATAAGTTCAAAAACCAATTGGGTTAGTACGCGGTGACGTAAAACACAACGACGTGCTGAAAAAAATTAAGTTCAATGCTCCCAAGCATGCGTAGACTTGATTATGAGCATGCGTGGGTTTTTGGACCAATGCCTTTGCGTACTAACCATCAGTTTGGACCGATGGACGCCAGATTTTAAAGCAAGTTTTAAAACTTTGGTCTGACGGACGACGGACCGATGGGCCGTACACACGGTCGGTTTGGACAGATGAAACTGGACTTAAGTAAATTTTCATCGGTTTGGACCGATCGTGTGTACGCGCCCTTACTGTATGCATGTGTAAATATCAATATCCCACAGAACTATGCAACTGCACCAGAAATTGATACCACACTGGTTGACTGAAAGTCAAAAGTTAGGGGTGAGCAACTGTGCAATGATGAATAAATCAGTGATAGAAAAGTTATTGTAATTGGATTAACTGTTATAAACATTGGGTTACATTAACACACAATTGGCAGCTATACACAGGAGTATTAATTAAAAGCAACTAAGAACAGCTGATCTGGCACTTATGGATAAAAGTACTATATAAATAGATAAGCTGCTGCTATAATAAACAATTGATGAAAACAAACAACCCTAGAAATTCATAACATGTAATTCGCTTGAAGGTGATAGGAAAAAAAAAAACACCAAATTGTGGTAAGCTGCCCTATTAAGGGCGAGTTCAAACAAAGTTTTGTAATTCATATAAAGTATTCATATGGGATCTTGTCAGATAAGATGGCAGGCCTTCATCGCACCACTGCTCCACCCCAAACTGAAACACTGACCGAATGGATCTTAATAAAACAGGTTTGATATGTAAAGATCGATGTTGGCAAACAGTAACCACCCTTCCTTAATTCCTTTCGATGCTCATAAAGGGTTAGTGCATCATATCCGACATATATCTTCAGTCAGATAGGATTTCCACTTAATGGCTTATTGCTGGAGAAATGGCTGTTAACATAAGGAAACAAAACAATCCTCGTAGTGTGAACCTGTTTTAAAGTTTTATTTTCAGCCCCTTTTAAAATTGTATTATCTATTATCCCGCACACCATCTTGTTACCTAAGAGACTGTCTATTCATTGATTTATTATCCATTCACATTCAGCACATGGATGCACCTGGTGAATAGGACAACACCAGCTATGCACATTGTTTCAGTCTGGACTCACTACATTTGATTTTGGCTACTTCTGTAGATATTCATATGTTCTGTGTTGATTATATATTTTTTGTGTAGTGCATACACATCACTTTTCTGAAGCGCTAATCACATCATTATTTACTTATTTTTTGTGTATATGTGGACACTCAAGATTTAGCTGCCTTAGGCTCCTTACACACGGAGCGGTCCGTTTTTCGGTCCGCTCCGTGTGTCCGTCAGCTCAGCGGGGGGTCTCCGCTGAGCAGTTGGGCGGACAGGGCGGTCCCCGCACACTGTGCAGGGACCGCCCCGTCTCTCCTCCGCTCTCCCCTATGGGGAGTCGGATGGAAACGGACCGTCTGTCCGTTTGCATCCGATCCGTTTGGCCGGACGGAAGAAAAATAGGACATTCTTCCATCCGCAAAAACGGATGCGGATCTGGCGGACGTTAGCGGATGCATCATCCGCTAACGGATCCGCTCCCATAGGGGTTCATTACAAATCCGTAAACGGACTTGTAATGAACGGACGAACGGTCCGCTAGTGTGAAAGGACCCTTAGACTCACTGATGTCATCTGATCACTTCATCTGTATACTCACAGTAGCGCATTAGATACTTTCACTCCTTTTAAAATGTACACTTACAAACTGTCAAAAATTAATTTTCATTTTATGGTATAACCATCTGGTCTGTACAGCAAAGCCCGATACTCTCTCACCATTCCAGAGATATTGCATCCGCAGTGATGTCTGGGTGAAGATCGTAGCAGCTAACAGGTACAAGTTGTCTGGTCATGCCTAGATGTGTTTTGTCATTATATCTTTCTCAATAGGCGTGACTAGACAAAACGGGTGTATAACTTTATAGCCCATGTGCTCGGGTGATTTAACACTATTGTAAACACACAACATAGCTCTTCGCCAGTTCTCACTGCAGGATGCTGTCCGAAGCTTCAGGACCGGGACCACGGGACTCGTGGACCTGATCGCCGCTGGAGTCCGGCGATCGGTCCCCGGAGCTGAAGAACGGGGAGAGCAGTGTGTAAACACGACTTCCCCGTTCTTCACTGTGGCGGCGTCTTCGATCGTGTGATCCCTTTTTATAGGGATACACAATTGATGACATCACACCTACAGCCATACCCCCCTACAGTTGTAAACACACATTAGGTCACACATAACCCCTTCAGCGCCCCCTTGTGGTTAACTCCCAAACTGCACTGTAATTTTCACAATAAACAATGTATTTCAAATGCATTTTTTGCTGTGAAAATGACAATGGTCCAAAAAATGTGTCAAAATTGTGCGAAGTGTCCACCATAATGTCGCAGTCACAAAAAAAAACGCTGATCGCCACCATTAGTAGTAAAAAAATAAAAATGAATAAAAATGCAATAAAACTATCCCCTATTTTGTAAACTCTACAAATTTTGCGCAAACCAACCGATAAACGCTTATTTGCAATTTTTTTTTTTTTTACGAAAAATAGGTAGAAGAATATGTATCAGCCTAAACTGAGGAAAAAATATTTTTTATATATTTTTGGGGGGAAAATGTTGCATTCTTTTCAAAATTGACGCTCTATTTTTGTTTATAAAAAACGCAAAGGTGATCAAATACCACCAAAAGAAAGCTCTATTTGTGGGGAAAAAAGGATGCCAATTTTGTTTGGGAGCCACAACCCACGACCGCGCAATTGTCTGTTAAAGCGACGCAGTGACGAATTGCAAAACCTGGCCGGGTCCTTTTAGCTGCCTAAAGGTCCGGGTCTTAAGTGATTAAATCTGTAATTAACTCATACACTACTCATGACGGAATTGGCAATCAATCTCCAAAAAAAAAGAGAGGCAGGAAGAAAGATGCAAACACCATCCCGTCACAGAACATGGTCCAACAAACAAGTAAAAACGTTTGTGTAGGTATTTCAACAATATATACCATCTAGTTGGAACTTTGTTTGTGAAATGTGTATATTCTGAATCTGAATATCTGATTAGGTGTCAAACAAACCATACTGAATATATATCCATCCCCATGCTCGTCAACAATATAATACTGTATGTGAAAACAATATATTAACACTATAGCATAGTAGCAAACATCCAAGATTAATTTGTTCTTACTAACAGAAATTGCCCCCATTGATCCCATAGGAATACTCTATATGAATTACAAAACGTTGTTTGTTGTGCCTGTTTGGACTCCCTCTTTATAGGGCACCATACCACATTTCAGTGTTTTTTTCCTATCACTTTCAAGCGCTGCTTTAACCTATGAATTACATGTTATGAATTTCTAGGGTTGTTTGTTTACATTTATACACAGAAGTACATCAGACAAGAATGACAGCAGCAATAAGTAGTATCAAGGATGATAAGACAATGACGGGACAATAACCTGTCTAGTAGCAATCAATAATTGTTCCAAAAGTGCAATTTGTATTCAACCTGCAAATGGTGTCTTTGGCTAGAGAAAAATCTAAGGGTGATGGCCATCACAGCAGTCAGTGGTTAACAAACTCCTTGTGCTCAATATAGCTATTTAGGAGCACTTACATAACACCTTTTTCTGTATGCGGTGGCACAGTGTTCCTAAATGAGAGGAAGTCTCACTTTGCTAACAGCAATGGTGTAACCCAACCAGCGTCCTGGTTACCAGTCCTGTGTGCACAGCAAACTTCAGTCCAGTTGTTGGGAATCAGGGACTCCTCTGGTGATATCCTTAGAGCAGTTCTCATCTCTGTATAACTGGCTACTAACTGTCTATGTTGTGGTCTAAGGCACAAGGATGATGGTCTTCTGCTTACTGCACAAGGCTAGGTGGAGGTGTGCACTGCCTCCTCTCTCGGAAAGTAGATGTTTTCCCTTTCACAGCCCAAAGAAACAACATTCTTCGCCTCCCCTTCTATGCCCCTCTGTTCTGATACTTCACGCCCTTTGGATCCCTCTAGTACAGGGGTGTCAAACTCAATTTCATCGTGGGCCGCATAAGCATGATGATTGCCCTCAAAAGGGCCGGTGGTATCAATAAGATTAGATGTCCAGCACATCCCCCTCCCTTACATTAGATGTTAAGAGCCACCACACCATCAGAAGTTGAGTCCCCCCTACACTCCCTTACATTACAGTGCACCCCCTTTCCTTATGCTGCTTCTGGGAAGAAGCTGGATGTATTGCTTGAAAGCAGAAAGTAAGGGTCTGGAGGATAACCACAGGAGAGGTGCAAGGGCCATATGCAATAGTCTGGAGGGCCGGATTCGGCCCGCGGGCCTTGTGTTTGACACCTGTGCTCTAGTAAGTGGATGGATACAGAATGGCCCTGGCTAGATCAGCATAACAAGTCCTGTGTGAACACATAGAGCAGCTGCAGAACGGTGTCTTTCTAGTTCCTTCTTCCTGGCCAGCTAAACACTTGGCAACAGATCTTAATGGATAATCCATTTGGACTCACTCGCTCTCAATATCTATTTCTTGCCAATTATCTAGACCTGGAGATAATGGAATTGTTTGAGCACTTTATTTCTACCTTGTTGCATGTACATTGTAGAACTATGCATATCCATTCCTGTGTTCTTAGGAGGAATGGAAATAACAACATAATTAAAAGCAAGAGGGGGTTGAGTTAGAACCTGCCATTGCTCTTGCAGAGGCCTCACTCCGGGCAGAGGGTTTCAAAGGGCCTGAAAAAGTGGGGCCCTAGTAGGTAGTATGAAGACGCTGTGTCAGTTTGCACTTGAATAGCCTCCCCCTAAAGATGTGCCAGAAGTTGGACAGCAATGACATGCTGCATTAGGAAATGTACCCTAGGAATCAGCTGCCATCTGGAGCAGTGAAAAAAAACCTACACTCTAACCAATCCCATGTTAAAAGTTCTGAGTCTCATTTTGTCCAAGCTCCTTGTGCTGCAACCCCTCCCATGTAATCTAGGGAACATTTCCCAGGTTGCCTCAAAGTGGTAGATGCCATGCTTTTTTTTTCTTTTTTTTTTTTAAGTGTATTTTTGTGCGTGTACTCGAGAGAGGAGCCTGGACTGCAGGAGTTGGGAGTAGGCAGACCTCCCCCAGAGGCAATCTGCCATCTTTCTCCATGCCCCCGGGTGGCAATGGCGGGTGTGAGGGGGTCCTCCCACACAGCCTGCCCTACCTGCTCTGCTTTGAAGCCCTACGGGGCAGAGGGACTCCCCTATGAGGGAGTGAGAGGATCTAGCCCGCTCAGCCAGCCCTGTTAGTCCTTCGCCTCTCTTTTTTTAGAGACAGCGTGGCCAAAGTGCGTGCATGTTAACCTAATTTCGAGTGCGTGTAAGTGTGGTGGTTTTGTGGGAGGGGGGTGGGCATACTAAGCGCAGGCTTTACCTCGCATAGCACACCCACCGGGAGCCGGGCTGAGACCACCAAACTCAATTCACATGCAGCCGAGACCGGGATCCGAACCCTTAGCTGCAGAGGTGAATGGCTTGTCAGCGCAGTGCCAATCGCGTTGAGCCACCGCAGCTCCCATGCTTTTTTTAATATATATTGATACTTAAAAAAAAAAAATCCTGTATTTTTTTAGCATTGATTCTATGGCTGAGACCCCGTACACACGACCGAGTTTCTCGTCAGAAACCAGCGAGAAGCTCGCTGGGATCCATATTCTGCCGAGAAGCTCGATCGTGTGTACACTTTCATCGAGCGTCCCGTCGGGAATCTCGTCGAGCCAAAATAGAGAGCAGGTTCTCTATTTGCTCGACGGGCCATCGGGACTAATGTCTCGACGCCTTTTTCGACAGCCTGGTCGACGAACTCGACGGCCGGCCGAGTACCTCGTCGGGCGGAACGATCGGTTTAGCCTGACGAGGTTCTCGGTCGTGTGTACGCGGCCTTACCAAGACATAGCAGAGGCCAGGTGCATCTGTAAATACTCTGTTTTGCCTGAAATATCTTTCTTTTTTTTTATTTGGTTATAACCAGGGAATTAAGGCATAGCTTCATGGAGAGATTCTACTTGCTTAAGCCACAATACAGATAGAAGTGAAGAAAGCAGCTAATGGAGGGGGAAATTATACAGCTATTGGGAGGAGCAGACAGCAGTGAAGATTAAGCATAGCATTTGATGGTAACAGGCTGTATACCTACTCCCAAAAAAGGACCATAGAAAAAAAATGACAGGCAAGCCTAAAAGAAGAGGTAGAGGAGCTCCTGCATCATGGTAGGAGGTGCTTTCAATTGATAATTTGACCTCTGCCTCCTCCTCTACTTCTGTGTCCCCTTCTTTCTTTAAGTAGACCTGATGCGCAAATCAATCAATAAAAAAAAAATTAAAAGCGGCAGCCAAATTAAAAATGTGTGTGTCCCCACAGTATTGAATGTGAATAAATGTATAAGTGACGCTCATTCAAAAACCTTCAAAAACAAATACAAATGTGCAAAGTGCATGTGCAATAATAATAAACAGATGCTGGCGGAGGAGATGTTAACCACTAGGGATGAGCTTCGAGTTCGAGTAGAACTCATGTTCGACTCGAACATTGCTTGTTCGCTGAACAGCGAACTATTTGGGGTGTTCGCGGCAAGTTCGTGTGAACTTTAGAACCATGTTAAAGTCTATGGGACTCGAACGTTTGAAATCTAAAGTGCTAATTTTAAAGGCTAATATGCAAGTTATTGTAATAAAAAGTGTTTGGGGACCTGGATCCTGCCCCAGGGGACATGTATCAATGCATTTTTTTTTTTTAAAACTGCAGTTTTTTTGGCAGCAGTGATTTTAATAATTCCTTTAAGTGAAACAATAAAAGTGAAATATTCCTTTAAATTTCGTACCTGGGGGTGTGTATAGTATGCCTGCAAAGTAGCGCTTGTTTCCCATGCTTAGAACGGTCCCTGCACAAAGTGTCATTTCTGAAGGAAAAAAAGTAATTTAAAATCACTCGCGGCTATAATGAATTTTCGGCTCCCGGCAATACAGAGAAAAGTCATTCATAAAAAAAAATGTGTGGGGGTCCACGGCATTTTTTTTTTAAATTTGGGGTGGAGTTCCCCTTAAAATCCATACCAGACCTGAAGGGTCTGGAATGGATATTTTGAGTGAACCCCACATCATTTTTTTGTGGTACCTTATAGATGGGATCAATCACAAAAACTATTTATCATAAAGTTACTGGCCAGGGCAGTCCCCCATCAACATATGCCATATATCCCATCTGCCATCACAATTATTTTTATTATTCAGATGTTTACATGTTCTCATTTAATAAAAACTTGAGGTTGTGTAGTGTTTGTGGGAGCTTTCAAAGCAATGTGACTCCTGTATTGTGTTTCATAGCAAAACACACTAGCTGAAGAAAGACATTTTTTTGTTAAAGATGCATGGTAGATAACTGGTGAAAACAGCCCTCTTCCTCCAGTTCATGGCCAGTACGGTCCCACATTAACATAGACCTACCCACAAACAATTTGTTAGTGTTATTTTTATTAAAAAATAATTTACTAATTCCCTTTTTTTATTTTTTATGTTATTTATTCTACCTCCTAAGGTCAAACCTGGCTGGCCCTAAGAAGGGACGTCAGGCATGTAAATAAAATAAAAATGTACCGTTGGGTGTAGAGGATGTACTACTGGCTGGCTGTGGGACAATATGTGCGAAAAAAGAAGAGAAAGAAAGGCGCACCAGCCTAGTGTGTTACTGTTGAAAATTGAATAGAATAAAAATGTAATAGAAAACTACTCACATGGAAAATGACATAGTAGGCTTATCAACAACGATGTAGTAGATACCCCTCAAACCACACTCCAAATAGGGGGATAAAGGTATGTCACTGCCGGCTGACGCGTTTCGAGGCTACAAAGTTCATGACTTCCATTGCTGTAGCTATCACATCTGATAAGTCTTTCAGCACAGTGAGAAGATTTGTGCCTGAGAAGCATACATTTAGTAAAATGAATCAGGCTTGGATTACACCAAGAACCTACTGTAAATGTTACTGACTGATAAAATCATTACATTTATCATTACATTTATTTATAATTATTTAACAAAGGAAGAAGAAAAATGTTTCCCTCTCATTTTCACCAAAGCAAATTTTTCTGTTTATTGTCACCTCGCGTTGATTTTCTCCTTTGACAAAAAATAAAAAATACCTCCTTGAATCCAAAAAAGGGCCGAAGCTCTATTTTTTGGAAAGATATTTCTCTGTGCCTTCTGTTTTCACATTTGGCCTTGTCTTGTATCTCTGAATTTAGACTTGTGCTTATTTTAGGAATATGGTGGCAGAGTTGTCAATTTGCCCACGATTTAAGATGCATAGTTTGTGTTTGTGTGAACTCTTTGACCTGATTCATGTTTTTATTAATTTTGGAATAATGCTTTACTTGATTTTAATATATGAACTCTACTCTGTTGCCTCTCTGGCAATAATATTACATTCTAAAAAACCCTACATAACAGATAAGAGGAGGATACTCCCCTATAAGTTCTGCTTTTTTCCCAAGATGCATAGCTGTCTAGTATTCACAAGTGCATTCTGCAATGAGTAATGGACTTTTCTGCAATAGGCAAGTTGTGGCCCGCGGTTACATTAAATGTCATATTTATAAAGCAGTGGCGACGTCTAATAGTAGGGTGGAGCATTTACTATTAGACGTCACCATGACCCAGCTGATCGGCTGCTTTTACAAGACTTTTTCATGAAATAATCAGTTTTTAAACTTTGATGTCAGTCAACCCACTTTGTAATAAAGAGGTCTTCGTGATTATTTTAAACTTACTGCACTATGAAGCCTCTTTTATTCTTCTAAACATATCTACCCTCGGAGAGTCGAGATTGCCTGAAAGACCTGGTTGCAACAGGATCCATTGCTGCCCGGGGACTTCAGAGTACAGACGGTTGTGCTGCACTCCATCGCCTAAACAACGAGGACCCCTGTGACTCATCCCTGATAACTATGAGCTTGTATGACCTCCTTAAACAGAGGTCCAACAGTTCCGGTTAGCGGCCAATCTGCTTGAGTGTATATCTTTTTCAGAGAAATTGTGTTTGGATCTCACGTTTGGATGATTTTACATTGTTGTCACTATTTTAAGAATACATTCCATCAGCATTATTTTCAGTGGACATTTATTTTTAGATTCACCCCCTAGCACTGGGGGATGTATAAATGTTGCATATATAAATGTTGTATTGGGTTGTAAACCTGTTTTTTCATTGCAGGATATATTCACTTATTTTTCTATTTTTTCTTTTTGGTTGAGCAATTTATACCAAGGTTTACACAGACCAATGTATAAATGACACTGGCAGGGAAGAGGTTAACACTAAGGGGCTATCAAAGGGTTAACTGTGTTCCCTGGGTGTGTTCTAACTGTGTGGGGGGTGAGCTTACTGGGACAACACAGAGATCGCTAGTCCCAATCAAGGCCGGAACAAGGGGTCGGCAGGAGGGTCGGCTGCCCTGGGCACTGTGGTATCATGTGAGGTAGGGGGAACCACAAGCAGATTTGGGTGAAGGGAATTTGTGTTGGAACGGGGGAATTTGGGAGAGGGTGGTAGGGGGTAAGAATTGGGTAGGTGTGCTGGGAGCAGTAATTTGGGGGGATTTGTGTTGGATGGGGGATGAAGAGGATGTGTTCTAGGAGTGAGTGATTTGGGGAGGTTTGTGCTAAAAAAGGCAATAATGGTTCCAAGGAGTGATTTGTGCTAAGATCAAAAATTTGGAGGGGGGGGGTGTGGGGATTTATGATAGTAGGGAAGATTGTGGGTATTGGTGCTAGGGTGAGTGGATTTGGAATGGGGAAGAGGTTTTGTGCTCGGAGGGGAAATTTGAGGGGCAGAGGACTTGTGCTAGGAGGAATTTATTTTTGGGGGGGGATTTGTGCTGGGGGGCATATGGGAAGAGAGAGGATTTGAGCTGGGGGTGGGGCAAACATTTGTGCCAGGAGAGGGGATTTCAGCAGGGGTGTGGCTTTGTACTGGGAGGAAGGGGGATTTATGCTTAGGGGAAGCATGCAGATTAGTGCTCACATTTTTTTTGGGGGGGGGGGATTTTCGCTGACCAATAATCATACATCTTGAGGGGGGGGGGCGCAATTTGGCATGTTCGCCCTGTGCTCCAGAGAACCTTGTTCCGGCACTGGTCCCGATCACTAGGAACAGCAGTTCTCTGTATTGTCCCCTGTCAGAATGGCGATCTGCCTTGTTTACATAGGCAGATCCCCATTCTGCCTCTCTGTACCGCGATCGCACGTTCCCACGGTGTGCGGCGGGCACGTGCATGCCCTTTATATTTCATGCACAGACCAATGTACAAATACATTGGTTTGCACAGCTGGGCTGCCCTATTGCAGTATATGAGCGGTGGATGGTCTGGAAGCAGTAAGCGTATCAATAAATCATTAGTTTTATCCCATTTTTTCTGTATCCCCACTTCAGGTTGGAATTGTGTAGACCAGCTTGTGTCCTCTACTGAGCATGCTCAATTTCAGTTCCCTTCTAAGCAATTCACCTGCTCCTTTTTCTTATTTGTGCAGATCACATGACTATAGAGTCAAGCATGTGTGCATATACACAGTGGCAAATTGCATTCCCCTCCTTCCTCTTCCATGTCTTCTTATTCCTAAACACTATGAGGGTGTGATATACTATGCTGTTTGATTACATTCATGAAGTAGCTCACAGGTGACATTTCTTCAGGTTGGCAAGAGACCATTGATACCAATTGTCCTTGGCTATGAGTTCCAGGAAGACATCTTGGGGAAGACGGCAATCCTATTGACTATTGAATAACTGCAAGATTTGGGCAGTCATCTTGACATATACTGTAAGTATATCAATAAGAGATTCAGCATCATTCAAGGAGCCTACGGTGTGAGAGTAGGATAGGGACAGAACCCCACTGTTTTGGGAAAGGGTAGAAGTAGCATTAGAGAGTGGTACCTGTCAAAGAGGGAAGAATAGGTGTCCCATTGCAGGGTGTCATCTTTCTGGTCTCCCACTGACAGACAGATAACTACAAGGACATTGGGGATCAAAGGATGAGCCAGTAATCTGATATCCCCTCCAAGGGAATTGCTTCTCTGGCATGCTTTAGTCTGTAAATGCATATTATATTACTTTTGGAAAAGAAGTGTATGTCCTGCAACATATTTAGTGCTATTCAGTAACATTGCTATTGGAATGTGCTTTGCGGATAAACAATGACCTCTTTTGCCTGAAGAAGTCTATGACCCACAACATATGTAATGCCATTGCTGTAAACTGCACTATTTCTTTGATCATGCAATTTCAACAATATAAACAATGTTTTATCATCCACCTGTGTTTATTCAGTTCTCGGGTACGCTGGTTAGGCCCCTGCTTACATACTCTTTCTGAATGGCAAGTGACAATTTGTGTACCTCTTTATAGTTTGCCTACACGCTTGGGACAGCTTGGGTGACAACCTAGAGGCTAGAGCCCCATCGTGAGAAGCGATCATCGGACTGTCCAGATCACCTATTAAGATATTGGCCTTGTAAATGTAATCATTCTCTTGGATTACTTTAATATAGTTGGTTATATAGTTTAAAAATATTCTGACATTCTTTGCAGAAACAAATAAAATTAATTAATTTTCACCTATAAGTTCTTGTGACCTTAGTGGCTAACAGTATAATACTTTTTCTATAAAAGCAACAAACATACACCTTAAACACCATGCAATGGGGGGCTATATAGAATTAGAGGGGAGCACGCCTGCCTTTCCATTCAGTACAATTTTTCATAAAAATGTATTTTCACTTTGTAAGTGGAGCCTGGTCTCCCTATATCTGAATCAGAAGGAGGAATCATGCCAAGGATCCTCACACAACATACAGGGATAGATGCACCACTTGTACAGACTAGGGGCCAGATTCTCAGAGGCGCTACGATGGAGTATCTCAAATACCCCGTCGTATCGCCGTTTTTTTTGGCTCGTATCTATGCGAGTGATTCTTAGCATCACTTTGGCATAGATACGCTTGAACATCCGACAAGTGTAATACCATTACACTTGCGGATCGTAGTTGTAATGACAACTCCGGCCACTAGGTGGCCTTTACGTTGTTTTCTCATTTGCCTATGCAAATGAGGCTACTACGCCGATTCCCGATCGCTTTTACGCCGCACCGTCGTCGCGTACGTCGTTTTCGTTCGCGTAAGGTTACCCCTGCTTCTATGAGGAGTAACCTTACGAAGTACCGTCGGATGCCATGTTAAGTATGGCGTCGGGTCAGCGTCGGCTTTTTCCGTCGCTTATGTCGTTTTACTAACTCGTTCGCGAATAGGGCATTGCGTAGTGACGATCACGTCGTTTTGACGTCGGTCCTGAATATTGTTATCTACTAGGACAGGTAAATGGTAGGAAACTATATTCAATATGTCCTAACTGTTCTTCTGGTTTTTGATAAGCACCCATTTCCTTTCTTGCCTCATCAGCATTAAGACATACAGAAAGTGTTCCTATTTCTTCTTGATTACAATTGCATATTGGTGAAAGTATACAAATGTGCCACCCATAAGCATAGATATTAGGATGAAAAGGCTTTTATGAATTTTTCTAATGGATCTTTAAAGGGGTTGTAAAGGCAAATGTTTTTTCACCTTAATGCAACCTGGCCCCTCGAAAGTCCCGCGCGCGTCCATGTGATCCTCTTCGGTTCCCAGCCTGGCGGTTGATTGGCTAGGCTGGACGGATTGATAGCAGCGCAGCCATTGGCTGGTGCTGCTGTCAATCACAGCGGATGACGCGGCGCGCCGGGGGCGGGGCCGAGTGATACAGTCGGCGGCTATGCCTGCCGCTGTATCACGGGAACGCTTTTGCAAAAGCTTTCCACCATGCGAGCTCGCTCACATAAAGGTGGAAAGCTTTTGCGAGGAGGAGCCGAGCCAGCCACTGAGGGACCCCAGAAGACATGGTTAGGGGACACTCTTTGCAAAACGAGCTGCACAGTGGAGGTAAGTATAACATGATTGTTATTTAAAAAAAATAAAAAGTTTGCCTTTAGTGTTCCTTTAATCTTTCCCATGGCTAATATCCATGTAAACCTTACACTTAAGATAAATCAATTTTGTATTTAACCCCGTCTCTATCGAGTCATTGTAAAATGACATGGGCGGGAACCCTCCCTCCCTCCGGATGGACGTCATGTGACGTCCTGGGCTTCCCGGGCAGCTAGGGGGCAGGTGCGTGCGGCTGCCGCATCGCTTGGGGCCCGGTGCGTGCCTGGCGGCTGCAATGTCCGCTGGGCACCCATGATTGCCTGCAATCATGGCAGGACCATGGATCTGTGTGTGTAAACACACAGATCCATGTCCTGTCAGAGGGAACTGTACTGGGAACACACATCGGTTTTCCCCCCCTTGTGAGTCCCCTCCCCTTACAGTTAGAATCACTCACTAGGGAACATATTAACCCCTTGATTGCCCCTAGTGTTAACCCCTTCCCTGCCAGTCACATTTACACAGTAATCGGTGCAGTTTTATAGCACTAATCGCTGTATAAGTGTGAATGGTCCCAAAAACGTGTCAAAAGTGTTCAATGTGTCTGTCGCAATGTCACGGTCACAATAAAAATCGCAGATCGCCGCCATTACTAGTAAAAAAATGAAAATAAATAAAAATGACATAAATCTATCCCTTATTTTGTAGATGCTATATCTTTTGCGCAAACCAATCAATAAACGCTTATTGCGTTTTTGTTTACCAAAAATATGTAGAAAAATACGTATCGGTCTAAACTGAAAAAAAATATATATTTATTAAATCAAAAAGTAAAAAATATTGTGTTTTTTTCTAAATTGTCATTCTTTTTTTGTCTATATTGCAAAAAATTAAAACCGCAGAGCCTCAAATACCACTAAACGAAATCTCTATTTGTGGGGGTAAAAAACATAAAGATTTCATTTGGGTACAGTGTTGTATGACTGCGCAATTGTCATTCAAAGTGCGATAGCGCTGAAAACTAAAAACTGGTCTGGGCAGGAAGGGGGTGAAAATGTTTAGTATTGAAGCGGTTAATAAAATATCAGAATAAAATATTACATTTTGTGTTTTGCCTGGAATGTATTTTGTAATGTTCATGCCTTGTGTTTTTTTTTTTTTCAAAGCACTAAAGTGAACATATCCATTTGTATTGCTCAAATACCCCTATAAGTGGCTGGCATTGGCAGCATAATCCTATTAGTGTTGCTGAGAATGAAAAATAATTGCACTTTATCTAACATTGCTCAGCCTGATAAGTGGGAAAATAATATGTATGAATGCAGAAAAAAAATCGTAATGGAAGAAGAATGCATCATCATACTTGAAGCCAGAAGGGTCCCACTGCTATCCTGGTTGCACCTACCATAGGCCATGGGCACCCTGTCTGTTCTTGCTTAAATTTATGTCAAACCTTATTCAGAGAATGTGATAATCCACAGAGTTGTGAATGACGACAGCCTTTCAATCAGTAACTATGTATCCATGTATCATATGACAATCATCCCAAACACTGAATGCAAAAATACCAATGCCTACTTTGTATGCACATCAGGAAATTTCTACAGTGCTGCTGGACCTAAAGGAACTTCTTGAAAACTCTTTACTGCTTGGTTTTCATGGTGTAACTAAAGTAAAAGAGGAGCTCCAGCCCTTACCAACCAAAAAATCCTGTAGCTGCCGACTTTTGCTATTCATTCGGCTCTCTGGTGCTGCCGCCGCCATTCCATATGAGGGAGATAGGCATGCATGAAGCGCGCTGTGCTTTGCGATTGACTCAGCCACGGGGGAAGGAGCAGGAGGGGGAATTTGACGTGGCAAGGTCTCCCAAAAGTGAAGACAAATACCTGTAAAAAACAGGTACCCGCTACCCCCCCCCCCCCCACCCAGTGCAGAATAACTGGGCATCTGGAGAAAGACGGTAGCAGTTTTAATACTAATGTTATGTATAGGTTGACTTTTGTTCAAAGGGCGTTGGCCAGGAACTTGTTTTGCATACAAATGGCAAAGAATTGTCGGCCAACAAACACACAACTATGTGGTTTTTCAGCTCTTCAGCTCCACCCTTTGGGCAATGTTGTGTTATTGTTAACATTGCTTCTGAGCATGCGTGTTTGTACTTTTGTCAGATGGACTTATGTACACACAATCGGAAAGGCACTTAAACCCCGCTCCTGCCCAGACCAATTTTCAGCTTTCAGTGCTTTCACTTTGAATGACGATTGCGTGGTCCTACAACACTGTACCCAAATGACATTTTTATATATTTTTTCCTACAAATAGAGCTTTCTTTTGGTGGTATTTGTTACAAAAATTAAAAAGACAGATTTTTTTTTAAATATATATGTATTTTTTATATTTTGTTATCAAATTTTGCAAACGGGTAATTGTTCTCCTTCATTGATGTAAGCTGACGAGGCTGCACTGATGGGCTGCACTGATGGGCACTAATGGGCTGCATTGATGGGCACCGATAAGGTGGCACTGGTGGGCATTGATAGGCGACACTGGTGGACACTGATAAGCGGCAGTGGTGGGCACTGATAGACAGCACTGGTTTGCACTGATAGGCGGCACTGAGAGGTGGCACTGATGGGCGGTACTGAAGGGCATTAATATGTGCCACTGGTGGGCACTGAGAAGTGGCACTAATAGGTGGCATTGATAGGTGGCACTGATTGCTGGCAGTGATGGGCACTGATAGGTGGCAATAATGGGCACTGAGTGGCAGTGATGGGCACTGATGAGTAGCAATAATGGGCACTGATAGGCAGCATTCCTAGGTGGCACTGATTGGCATCACAGGTGACCATTGGTAGGTGGCACTGCGGACATTGATAGGTGGCACTGCGGGCATTGATAGGTGACACTGTGGGCTCTGTGGCAGGTGGCACTGATCATGTGGTAAGGGGCACGGATCTGTGATCCACCGAGTCTCAGTGACTCAGTGATCACAGCCTGTGCCATGCGCACCCTGCGCTCCCTGCAGGGGGCGCTTGTTGCACGTGCAAAGGGGAGGACGCCTATTGACGGCCTCCCAGATTTTCAGGCCCGCACTGTAGTCGTCATTTGACTATAGCGCGGGCCCTCAAGCAGTGAAAGCATGCTATCCCACATTTGACCGTGGAAAATCTGACAACAGTTATGGAATGGAGCATACAAACGGTCAGATTTTTTGACACCAGCCTTTCATCACACAATTGCCGTTGGATAATCTGATCGTATGTACGAGTCCAAATAAAAGGAAAACTGCTAACAGCAAAATGATGTTCTTTGGTGTTACCCCAATACATAGAATAGAACATCAATATGTTAATATGAAGGTGGAATCAGTATTAACTAGAACAATACAAATAAATAGACACAACTGAAGATCCATTGTTTCAACCTTCTCCTTATCATCGTCTTGCTACCTGACAAGCATTTTTAAAACACTGATTAATACTGTCTGCAGCATCTCTGGTAATTTATAGCACTTATCAAAAAAATGATTATTCTGACAATAAATATTCCAAGAACCATCAGTCATAATTCAGTGAGGAATCAATCAGTCTTTATTAATGTAATATGCTGACACAATTGCTATAGGGTCGTATACATGTCTAGAAATGAAGAAATATCTCACAAAACAACATTACACAGACTAATTCATAGAATAAATGGCTCAGAATTACGGTAGCTGTGTGTTTGAAACTGTCCACCAAAGTGATTTTTTTCAAGCTCTATTAAATGATTTTCATTGGAGCGTAGTAAAGTAAGTGTCATTTCTAATTAATGGTAACATTTCAGGTTCTGATCTCACTGGACTGTATCATGATTCAGCTATTTTGGATGTCTTAGAGAAGACAAAAGATCTATTTTCTACAATTAGCCAGAGAAATTTACAAGCCAATGAATTAAAGAAGGGAGGTAGGTCTTAAAAGCAGTGGATTAGCAAAACTAGGGCATAAAGATGATTTTCACTCATCCCTTTCTACCGGGCCAGATTAAGAATACTATGGGCCTGGTGCTGAAGATTTTGGTAGGGCTTTTATATATATATATATATAAAAAAAAATGCAAACATTTTTTGTTATAACAAATTAAAATACATAGAGTGAGGGAGCATGAGATAGAGAGAAAGGGGGTGAGAGAGGGGTAAGGGGTAAGGGCAGGAGAATGAGAGAGATAAGGGGGGTGAGAGAGAGGATGCTCATGCTCATGCATGGGAGTGACAGCAATGCAGTCCGGCCAAGGCAAGTGACCGAAGGCACAGAACCCACATCCAAGCCCGGGTAAAGCTGGAAGCACCCATGACCCACAGCGCAGTGCTGGCGGGTTCAGTCTGACAGGTAAAAGTTCCCTAATGTGCTAATATGCTGTGAATACTAGTGCATTATAGCATAACCTACCTCAGGGCCTCTTACAAGTAGTAATGTTAGCAAAGTTTACTACCACTTTAATATCACAGGATCCCAGGAGCCTCTCATAGTGCTCAAGTGCATAATTGCCAACATTTCAAAAATATTTTCAGGGACACTTTTCTTACCAGTGGTATATTAAAAGTAGCTGACACCCCCTATGTTCCTCTATACATCACAATAGTAATCACAAAATTAAATGAGTACTAATAATGGGCAGAAAAAATATGAGGACTGAGATTTCCTTTACTTGAACTAACAAAAGTGCGCCCATTCTAGAGCTGGTAACATTGAGGCTATTCAATATAATTTTAAAGAACTGTTTTTGTGGGTAAGAGGCATAGGGGAGGAGTATGGACAGTATAAAAGTGGCAAATATGTGCAGGTGTGGGAGAGGAGTGTGGAGGGTATAACAGTGGGCACTATGTACAGGAGAGGAGGGGGCAGTATGTACAGCAGCCCCTCCCTGTAGGCGATCGCATGGGACACATGACAGGTCCCATGCGATCGCCTGTCCAATCAGCAGCGGGCCACGCCGCTCGCGCATGCGTAGTGCCGCTCGCGCATGCACAGTGGGTGCCCGGCCGTGAAGCCGAAGGCTGTCACGGCCAGGTGCCCACAGTTGCGATGAGGACGCCGGCCGGGGAGGGGGGGAGAGGAGCGGAGCCCCGGCCGGCGCAACGCTGGAGCAGGTAAGTGATTGTTTATTAAAAGCCAGCAGCTACACTTTTTGTAGCTGCTGACTTTTAATAAACACAAATATTGGTTGGAACACCCCTCTAAGGTAAGGGGCCTGGAGCTGCAGCTCCAATAGCCTTTATGTTAATCCAGTCCTGCCTTTCTATCGGTTCTTAGTGCATTTATTTTATATAGGATCCTTTAAAACTGATATTTCAGATTGTTGTGGGTGCTGGAGAGCTAATTTAAGCCTTCACTTTGCCCACAAAAGGGAAAGTAACACATTTTCTTAACAACATACCCTCTCTAATGTAATTATTAATTTCCCTCTCTTAACTAGTTTCCTGTAGTCTATTAGCACCTATTTCTCTTCTACATATTTATTTATTCATATAATTATTTATTTATTTCCTCTCTTAGCTAGTTTCCTGCAGTCTATTGGCACCTATTTATCTCCTATATATTTATTTATTTAATCTTAGCTAGTTTCCTGCAGTATTTTCACATATTTCTCTTCTATATATTTATTATATTTTTCTTCCTCTTTTAGCTAGTTTCATGCAGTCTATTAGCCCCTATTTCTCTCTTACAATTTTTTTTGTGCCATTGACGTTCTTTTGAGACTATATACATATTTTGTGAATATGCCAGTATCGGTCCTCATGATGTTCTAACACTTTGCTTTTAAAATCATTTGTTCTTAACATCAACTTCATTGTGTGTATACATATAAACATGTTTTCTATTATCTTCTCTCTAAGGCCGCATACACACGATCAGTCCATCCAATGGTGAAGGGTCCTAAGGACTGTTTTCATCGGTTAAACGATGAAGCTGACTGAAAGTCTGATGTGCATACACACCATCTGTGAAAAAAATGATTGTGTTAGAACGCGGTGACGTTTACTTGTTTTAACACAACGACGTGCTGAAAAAAATAAGTTCAATGCTTCCCAAGCATGCATCGACTTGATTCTGAGCATGCGCGGCCTTTTAACCGATGCTTTTGCGTACTAACGTTCGGTTTTGACCCATCGGTCAGGCGTCCATCGGTCAAATTTTATAGCAAGTTCTCTTTTTTTTGACCTAAGGATAACTGACCGATGGGGCCCACACATGATCGGTTTGGACCGATGAAACGGTCCTTCAGTCCGTTTTCATTGGTTTTGACCGATCGTGTGTACGTGGCCTAAGGTAGCTGCCGCAAGGTGCTAATCATACAACATCTCAGATCATTTATGGACATTATGTTTTAAACAAATGTTTTAATATTATGTGTGCTTACTCACACATTTTATGTATACCTATATTCCAGTTGCTATATAATTTAATGTTATCACCATATCTAGCGCCGCTGTTCAAGTCCTGTTTCTACTATTTTGCGTATGTTGTTTTAACTGTAGCGAGGTATCACCTTTCTTATGTGATTAAAAGACTACAGTCTGCTGATACAGAAGGATCTAAGCTCCCTCCGGTGGCCAAGTTGTGTTATAGCCACCTTCTATTTACTTTTGCACTGGTACAGCAAGGAATGTTGGGAAACCGAGTACAGGGAGAAAAAGACTCCATTGCCCTGGTTTATTGATAGACTACAATACCCAGAGAGCAACTGTGCAAACCCAGAATGTTTTGTTCCCCACACAGCCTGCTGGAGGAGGTCATTTAGGGAAGATGACTTGTTTGGCGCGCTCTCTCTGGACCGCCTCTTCAACCCAGGACGAAAAAAAAAACGTCAGGCTGATTGTGCTGAAGTTGATCAATAGATTGACTACAGTGCAGCCAGACTGCCCATACATAGATCAAAATTCTTCTGGTTTCTGCTGAACCCGACACATTTCAACCCATCTATGGCCGACATTAGTTTTAGGTTTTTATGTCTGAGTTAGATATATCTTGGCAGATCATATTAATGTAATATGAAGACAGGGAGAGTCCTGCCTTCACATGAGAGCAATAGGACATGAGGATTGGCTGATTAGGTTTCCAGCACTGCATCATGGAATGATAGAAAGAGAGGCAGGTGCTCCCCCAAGACTTATGGCCAGATTCAGGTAGACTTACGGTGGTGTATCAGTAGATACGCCGTCGTAACTCAGAATCTGCGCCGTTGTATCTTTAAGCGTATTCTCAAAGTGAGATACACTTAAATGTTGCTAAGATACGACCGGCGTAAGTCTCCTACACCGTTGTATCTTAGCTGCCTATTTACGCTGGCCGCTAGGGGCGTGTACGCTGATTTACGCCTAGAATATGTAAATCAGCGAGATACGCCTATTCACGAACGTACGCCTGGCTGTCGCAGAAAAGATACGCCGTTTACGTAAGGTGTTTTCAGGCGTAAAGATAAAGCTGCAACAAGATGGCGCAGCCATTGTTAAGTATGGACATTGGGACCGCGTAAAATTTTTCAAATTTTACTTAGTTTGCGTAACTCGTCCGTGAATGGGGCTGGACGTAAATTACGTTCACGTCAAAACCAATGAGTCTTAGCGGCGTAATTTGGAGCATGCGCACTGGGATACGTCCACGGATGGCGCATGCGCCGTTAGTAAAAAAAAGTAATTTACGTGGGGTCACACTTAATTTAAAAAAAACACGCCCACGTCAAACACATTTGAATTCGGCGGGCTTACGCTGGCCCATTTACGCTACGCCGCCATAACTTAGCTTGGTAAATACAGCACTTGCCTCTCTAATTTACGGCGGCTTAGCGTATCTGAGATACGCTAGGCCCGCACAAAATTAAGCCGCTCTACCTGAATCTAGCCACAAATGTCCCTGCTTTTTCACAGGTGAATGGGACTTCAGTAGAGTTTTGAAAGGATAGGGCATAGCAGTGGAGAGGGCAGCCTATTAATCAGCCTTTTATATGCCCTGAATGGAAAAAGTACATATTCACTTTAAAATATTTTACAGCTAATAGTCAAAGTCTCCTGTTGGGAGCCCCTTCTGCCTAACGTACACTAGAGTTAAAGGAGTGAATAGCACCTCTAGAAAAAGCTGTTTCTGATGGTTGTTTGCATATTTGGATCTGTTATTATCTGATGTGGCACCTTCCACTACCTTGCATATTATATACAGATATTGCAACAATCTCCCTTTTCAGTATATTGAATTCAAAACTGATTAATGTTTCAACTGAAAGCTGACAAATACAAAAAACACAAAATGAGCTCCTGCCTCCAGACTGTAAATTTGTACACATTTATACTGCACAATTTACTTAAAGTATATGGCAGAGTAAGGACAAAAGTGACCTGCCACAACTAGCATTGACATGCCTCCATCCCTAATACAGTGAAACCTTGGTTTGAGAGTAACTTGGTTTTGCAAGACAAGCTAACATTTTAAATAAGTGTTGACTTGATATACAAGCGATGTCTTGATATAAGAGTAGAGTCATGTCACAAATGAGTATAAAAGAGAAGAGAGGCGCCTCTAAGTGTAGCAATATTGTTACATTTAATGAAGGTACAACATTTAGCAACATTATGCTACACTTAAAGCTGTGGTTCACCCTAAAACGACTCTGTTCCATAGCATCCAGCATACTGGCGTCACTCGAGTTACTGTTAAATTAAGAATTTTCTTTTCTCTCCACCGCGGGTGAATGGTGTGGCTATGTCGCGTCACGCCTTCCGAAAATAGACGATTTAGGACTCGGCTCTTTTCGGCGCTATACAGCGCCTGCGCACAGACCTAGGAGCTGACTGCGCAGGCGCCGTATATAGCCGAGTTCTATTCCGTTTTTTTTCGGAGGGCGTGACGCGCCATAGCCATAGGACACGGCTATATACGGCGTCTGCACAGTCAGCTCCTAGGTCTGTGCGCAGGTGCCGTATAGCGCCGGAAAGAGCCAAGTCCTAAATCGGCTATTTTCGGAAGGCTTGACGCGACATAGCCGCGCCATTCACCCGCGGTGGAGAGAAAAGAAAATTCTTCATTTAACAGTAACTAGAGCGATTAAAAAAAAAAAAAATGGATGCTATGGGACAGAGTAGTTTTAGGGTGAACCACCGCTTTAAGATCGGAATTTCAGAAATTCCAACTGTGTGTATGCCCCATCAGATTTTTTCCATTGGAAATTCCAAGGAATTCCGTTGGAGTTTAGAAAGAGAACATGTTCTCTTTTACTCCAAAGGAATTCTGTTGGAATTCCGATGTGATTTTGGTCAGTCAAAAGTCTGACCATGTGTACAGGGCTTTAGAGGCATCTCTTCTCTTTTATACTCTGTTCCTGCTGGATTTTGCTTCTAATCCCATTGTGAAAGCTTCTATTTGTTGATGGTCATTTTATGGTTACGCAACATGCTATAATTTATTTATATGGACTATAAACTGAAGAACCTATGAGTAAATGGTTGTGGAACAAATCATCTGAGTTTCCATTATTTCTTATGGGAAAATTTGGTTTGATATACAAATGCTTTGGATTGCAAGCATGTTTCCGGAACAAATTATGCTCACAATCCAAGGTTTTACTGTACATAAATATGTAGACAAAAAGGAGGTGTGGGATTTTACATGAGGCATGTCTATGCGGTAAATATTGAGGAATACAATTTTATTGAATTAAATAATGTATAATTTAATGAAAATTGATACAATGTGATGCCACAATCACACAGTAGATTGCATGACTGCCCCACACATCTAACCAATTCATGAGAGTTGATACTTGATATTAAAGCGAAGTTCCACCCAAAAATGGAACTTCCGCTTATCCCACTCCTCACCCCCTTACATGCCACATTTGGCATGTCATTTTTTTGGGGGGGAGTGGGGGCTTCAGAGGAGTGGGACTTCCTGTCCCACTTCCTCCTTCTGCCGAGGGGCTGGTTAGGCGATTAAGCTTAATCGCCTACAGCAGCCCCTCCCTGTAGGCGATCGCATGGGACACATGACAGGTCCCATGCAATCGCCTGTCCAATCAGCATGCGCAGTGGCGCTCGCGCATGCGCAGTGGGTGCCTGGCCGTGAAACCGAAGGCTGTCACGACCGGGTGCCCACAATTACGATGAGGACGCCGGCCGGGGAGAAGGGGAGAGGAGTGGAGCCCCGGCCGGGGCGTCGCTGAAACGCTGGAGCAGGTAAGTGTATGTTTATTAAAAGCCAGCAGCTACACATTTTGTAGCTGCTGACTTCCTCAGTGGGCAGTCCGCTTTCAGATAAAAGTGGTCTCTGCGGTGGATTTGCCCGCAGGATCACTTTTATTGGTGGTGGGAGAGGGCCCCCTCCTGCCGTGCTCCGGTGCCCTCTGCCGCTTACCAGAGACATCGTAGTGGCGGAGGCGATCAGGTGCTCTCCCTGTCCATCTCCATACTATTGAAGGGCAGAAGCGACGTCAAAACCTCACTTCCAACCATAGCTCTTAAAGAAACATTATTTTATTTATTTATTTTCAAATTACATTAAATTTTTATTTTTTGTAAAATATGAGATCTGAGGTCTTTTTCACCCCAGATCTCATATTTAATCACTAAAGGACCGCCTAACGCCGATATAGGTCGGCAGAATGGCACGGCTGGGCACAGGCATGTACCTGTACATCGCCTTTAAGAGCCCAGCCATGGATCGCATGCACACACGTCCCGTTTCGAAGCTTCGTGACCGCCCCTGCGGGACCCGTGGACCTGATCGCAGCTGGTGTCTAGCGATCAGGTCAGGAGCTGAAGAATGGGGAGAGGTGTGTGTAAACACACCTTCCCCGTTCTTCTGTGTGGCAGTGTCACTGATTGTCTGTTCTCTGTTAAAGGGAACGACGATCAGTGACATCACACCTACAGCCACGTCCCCCTACAGTAAGAATCACTCCCTTAGGGCACACATAACCCCTTAGCGCCCCCTAGTGGTTAACCCCTTCACTGCTATTGTCATTTTCACAGTTATCAGTGCATCTTTAGAGCACTTTTCACTGTGAAAATGACAATGGTCCCAAAAATGTGTCAAAAGTGTCCGATGTGTCCGCCATAATGTCGCAGTCATGAAAAAAAACCTCTGATCGACGCCATTAATAGTAAAAACAAATTATTAATAAAAATGCCATAAAACTATTCCCTATTTTGTAAACGCTAAAACTTTTGCGCAAACCAATCAATAAACATGATTTTTTACCAAAAATAAGTAGAAGAATACGTATCGGCCTAAACTGAGAAAAAAAAAAATATTTTTTGGGAATATTTATTATAGCAAAAAGTAAAAAATATTGCATTTTGTTCAAAATTGTCTCTCTATTTTTGTTTATAGCGCAAAAAATAAAAACTGCAGAGGTGATCAAATACCACCAAAAGAAAGCTCTATTTATGGGGAAGAAAAAGGATGCCACTTTGCACGACCGCGCAATTGTCAGTTAAAGTGACGCAGTGTGGAATCGCAAAGAGGGGCAAGGTCCTTAACCTGTATAATGGTCATTGTCTTAAGTGGTTAAGAGGTCCTGTCATGCTTTTTTTCTATTACAAGGGATGTTTACATTAACAAACTGTGACTGTTAAAAACTTAAAGGTAAAATTTTTAACGTCACCTTGGGTATAACTTTACTCAGTGTAATATTATCTTTCGCAAATAGCTGGTCTAACAGTACGTAGCAAAAAAATGACGTAAGCGATTGCGAGGGCCGCTCGTATCTTCGTGGATCGCCGTAAAAAGTCATTTGCATATCCCGACGCTGAAAACGACGATATATATATATTATATTATGTATATATAAAATATATATAATAATCGAGAAAAGTGTATTTTTTCACAAAAAAGTGCACTTGTAAGGCCACTGCTAAAATACGGTGTGACAAAAAGTATTGCAACGACCGCTATTTTATTCTCTAGGGTGTTATAAATACAGGGAGTGCAGAATTATTAGGCAAATGAATATTTTGACCACATCATTCTCTTTATGCATGTTGTCTTACTCCAAGCTGTATAGGCTTGAAAGCCTACTACCAATTAAGCATATTAGGTGATGTGCATCTCTGTAATGAGAAGGGGTGTGGTCTAATGACATCAACACCCTATTTCAGGTGTGCATAATTATTAGGCAACTTCCTTTCCTTTGGCAAAATGGGTCAAAAGAAGGACTTGACAGGCTCAGAAAAGTCAAAAATAGTGAGATATCTTGCAGAGGGATGCAGCACTCTTAAAATTGCCAAGCTTCTAAAGCGTGATCATCGTACAATCAAGCGTTTCATTCAAAATAGTCAACAGGGTCGCAAGAAGCGTGTGGAAAAACCAAGGCGCAAAATAACTGCCCATGAACTGAGAAAAGTCAAGCGTGCAGCTGCCAAGATGCCACTTGCCACCAGTTTGGCCATATTTCAGAGCTGCAACATCACTGGAGTGCCCAAAAGCACAGGGTGTGCAATACTCAGAGACATGGCCAAGGTAAGAAAGGCTGAAAGACGACCACCACTGAACAAGACACACAAGCTGAAACGTCAAGACTGGGCCAAGAAATATCTCAAGAATGATTTTTCTAAGGTTTTATGGACTGATGAAATGAGAGTGAGTCTTGATGGGCCAGATGGATGGGCCCGTGGCTGGATTGGTAAAGGGCAGAGAGCTCCAGTCCGACTCAGACGCCAGCAAGGTGGAGGTGGAGTACTGGTTTGGGCTGGTATCATCAAAGATGAGCTTGTGGGGCCTTTTCGGGTTGAGGATGGAGTCAAGCTCAACTCCCAGTCCTACTGCCAGTTTCTGGAAGACACCTTCTTCAAGCAGTGGTACGGGAAGAAGTCTGCATTCTTCAAGAAAAACATGATTTTCATGCAGGGCAATGCTCCATCACACATGTCCAAGTACTCCACAGCGTGGCTGGCAAGAAAGGGTATAAAAGAAGAAAAACGAATGACATGGCCTCCTTGTTCACCTGATCTGAACCCCATTGAGAACCTGTGGTCCATCATCAAATGTGAGATTTACAAGGAGGGAAAACAGTACACCTCTCTGAACAGTGTCTTGGAGGCTGCGGTTGCTGCTGCACGCAATGTTGATGGTGAACAGATCAAAACACTGACAGAATCCATGGATGGCAGGCTGCATGAGTGTCCTTGCAAAGAAAGGTGGCTATATTGGTCACTGATTTGTTTTTGCTTTGTTTTTGAATGTCAGAAATGTATATTTGTGAATGTTGAGATGTTATATTGGTTTCACTGGTAAAAATAAATAATTGAAATGGGTATATATTTGTTTTTTGTTAAGTTGCCTAATAATTATGCACAGTAATAGTCACCTGCACACACAGATATCCCCCTAAAATAGCTAAAACTAAAAACAAACTAAAAACTACTTCCAAAAATATTCAGCTTTGATATTATTGAGTTTTTGGGGTTCATTGAGAACATGGTTGTTGTTCAATAATAAAATTAATCCTCAAAAATACAACTTGCCTAATAATTCTGCACTCCCTGTATATATATATATATAATGTTTGGGGATTGTAAGTAATTTTCGAGTTTTTACTTTTAAAGACCCAGGCCCAGATTCAGAGAGCGATTACGCCTGTCTAACTGGTGTTAGACAGGAGTAATTTCAAATTTTGCGCGCCGTATCACTAGTTTGAATCCTCAAACCATGATACGGCGGCTTCGGGCTTCGATCCGAGAGGCTTACGTCTTCGTAAGCCTTCGGATCTACGCTGCAAACTTTTTGCGGCCGCTGGGAGGAGTCCGCGTCGTTTTCAGCGTCGGGATATGCAAATGACTTTTTACGGCGATCCACGAAGATACGAGCGGCCCTCGCAATCGCTTACGTCATTTTTTTGCTACGTACTGTTAGACCAGCTATTTGCTGGTCTAACGGTGCGTAGCCCATGTTAAGTATGGCCGTCGTTCCCGCTTCTAATTTAATTTTTTTTTTTTTTACGTAACTCGTTCGGGAATAGGAATGTCCATAAACGACGCTACTCAAAAAAATGATGTAACGACGTGATTTCGCGCAATGCACGGCGGGAAATTTCTGAACGGAGCATGCGCAGTTCGATCGCCGCGGGAACGCGCCTATTTTAAATGCTTCACGCCCCCTACTCGCGTAGATGGCTTGCGCTGGGAGAAATACACTACGCCGCCGTAGTTTACTGGACAAAATCTACCTGGATTACACGTAGAGCCAGGTAAAATACGGCGGCGTAGAGTATTTCTGATACTCTACGCGAATCTAATTGTATGTGAATCTGGGCCCCAGTCTCAGTCCTAAGTGGTTAATAGTGTGAAATAATGTGTATTTCAATTGCTACATTCAATCATAGTGAAGTAAACTAATATAACTTTATGGATGTCCTTAAAAGAAATAGTATACTGTGTTAAATTGAAAGGTGAAAAAACACATAGTGCTACATTTATATGAGCTCATTAAATATTGTTTTGTATTGAAAGAGGAGACTTGAAGGGATAAAGATTCTGTAAAACGTGTTCATGAGTAATGAGTTTTCTCGGATTGTTTTTGTGTTTAGCCATTAGTAAAACAGGAAGTGTTTTGATAAAACATCACTTTTTATGTAGTTATTTCTTAAATGGTGATGAACTGCTTGTCAATGTATTTTTGGAAAAACAAAAAAAAAGCAAACTGCACTAAGTGCTCACAAAATATATACAGTACAAGTACAATAAAAAAAATGCTAGTCACAGCTGCACTTAAACACACCTAAATACTAGTGCACATGAATTAAATTATAATATGATGTTGGGCTGTGTCTTTAAAATCACAAATCACTTCTGCATAGAACATATGATAAACAAAACCCATTGTGAGTTCCACCACCATTACTATAATACACTGTAAAAAAATGACATATGATTTATAAGTACCACCACCACTTTGATGGCGCAATCAAATGAAATCACTTTAACCACTCGCCGCCCGCCCAAAATGACCGCTCTCGCGTGCCCCCGGGGGCACGCAGCACGGCGATTACGGCCGAGCCGTGTTGCTAGGACACGGCGGGACCCCGATCTGTGTAATGAGCGGCGGCCGTGGCTCTTCAACCATGTGATCGGCTGTGACCAATCACAGCCGGTCACATGTAAACATGGAGATGTCAGTAATCAGCTCTCCTCGCCTCACGCTAACAGAGTGTGAGGAGAGGAGAGTCGATCAGTGGCATCTCCTCACAGGGGATAGCTAGGTATGTAATCAGGGCACTGATCATCAAGCATGGTGAGATTTTTAATGTTTTTTTTTTTTGCAACAATTTTTTGGGAAAGCGAAGAAAGTAAAACATGTTTTTTTCACAAAGTTTGCATTTAATTATGTATTTATTTAATTCTGATTGGCTGCTAACAACAGAAACACTTGTGTGTTATTTTTTTCTCCAGCTATAACTTCACCCATAGATATGATCCTATCTATGGTAAGCCCTCATAATCTGTGGTACAGTAAGAACCTCTTCAGAATTAATATAAATAAATAAAATCTTGTAAATAAAATCTTCTAATGTATTGTGCTACTCTGGTCTTGGCCAGGTGCTTTAAATCCTTTCTGGCTCTGTACATATCTCCATAGACTGAATATACATTTAGAGAATAAAACAGAAATAGAGCACACTTGATAGTGCACACAAAACCACTTTAATAGTGATAAATTAAAAATACATATAAGTGACTTGATCATTGCAGAAATGTCCCCAGCCAGAATATTTATGGGGGACCAAATACACTATACACACAGAATCGGTCCCCAGTTCATGTTCAAGCTTGAGATGTGTTCACTCTTCTTGGTTTTTCAAGTTTCCACCTCAAACTTTCCAACTTAATTGCTGTGACTCCCACTGCCAGCTTATACATGAATGAAAGTACAATTGCAACTTTCCTGAATGAGCTGTTTTTTGGTAGGGCCACATTGATCAAGTCACTTATAGGTAAGAAAATAAATGTAGAATTATACCCAAGCTTAGTGAATAAAAAAAACAGCAGCTCAACACTAGACATGTGCATACTGAAATATTTTGTTTCGGAATTTCGTTTTCGTCTGAAAAATACATTTATTTAGTTACTCCCGAAATGTAAAAAATTGCATTTGTCCGAAAATCCGAATTAATTAACAATGAATCTGTCATTGAAGGCTTACGGTGTCTGCCGAATGTTCAAAGAAGATTTGACAGAGCATTGAAAATGTACGACGCCACGATTGAATGTTCCGCCTACAAGCTATAGTAGAATTCTAATGTTGTATGACTAGTAATAATTATATTTATTAATTATTATTACTAGTGAACCAACATTATAATTTTTCTAAGTGTGCAAATATTGGGATGGTGGCGCTGCTATATGCGTCAAGTGTACAAAGCGTCTAAATAGACAAAGTGTTGGGTAACTTGTAAAAGGGGAGTCCCAAGAGAAAAGGATGGATAATATGGACTGACTAAATGTCCTGTTTTAGTGAGTGCTGGAGACTCCCACCACTAGGTGGTGTCCTCTGATGTGTATGGAGTGATTCCTAAAAAATGAGCATGTGTACCCAAAATAAATAAATAAGAAAGCCAAAAATTTTTGGTCAGGACTCTGTGCAGGTAAATGGAAGAATACCTTCCAATAATAGTGTTGAACTTGTGACTAATGTGCCAAATATAGATTCTAATAATCCAAGGTGGTGGGTCTGTTGACCGCACTAAGTGATTCCTCCAAATCAAATTAAACAAACACAACAAAACGACAAATCCCAAACAGTGATATATGTCAGGTGATCTAATAAATCACAAATATTCTCCCAACATGTATAACCCAGGTATGATCTACAGTATCGGCTGGACACTGTGCGAGCCACTAGGTAAGATATATGAATGCTGTGAGCTTATAAGGGAATATATATCAGAACACGCATGAACATCAGATATGGATCCAATGTACCTCCCTTCAACAGGGATTCTGCTGATATATATATATATGCATATAAAAAACTTCAAACAAGGAGAATCATTTGCAGACCATACATAAAAGAAGAAAAAGAGGGTAAAAGTCTATAGGTGACTTGGTGCGATTAATTTCCTATTAAGATGCTGCTTCGTGACTTCAGTGCTCCCCCACGTGGGTCCCCACTCACCAGATGATGGCACCCTCCAGGGGCTAAGGGCAAGATGGTGGTGGTACCTTAGTTGTTACTATTCCACGAATCCCTTTATCCGCGTAGCACCTGCTGTCAGCTGTAGGGGTATCCTCACGTTATTTGCAGTGATGAACTTCCGGTGTCACTCAGAGAGACAACAAGTGAAGTATCCACATAGTGTAGTATGTTTCCAAAAGCACTGAGTGCATTTATTATAAAAAACTGCTATAAGCGGTCATTTCCACTTAAAATCCCAGAGGCACCTGGGCTGGTTAAAAAATATATATGAAACTAAAAATTATAAACTTAAAACAAAACAAAGTTGGATAGTACGAGTGTAAGCCACAGCTATCTGTGCTGTCCACCTGCCCCTAAGCCGGGCTGCTATGGAAACGAGTCCGCCGTTGCACCCGGAGTGTGTAATCCGTGGGTGGTGGTGTCCTGTCCTCGGTAACTCGCTAACCCGCAGCGCGGCGTGTGGATCAGCTGTGTAGGTGTGTAGCTGAGCGTACTAGGCGTGCGTACGTTCTGACGTGGTGGTCACCTGACGCGTTTCGTCGTATGACGTTTTCAAAGGTGATAGCCTATGGCCCGAGCATTTGACCGGAAATTTACGATTGCAGCCTGGTAACAGTTTAGCTGCTCCGTCTAATCTTCTTAGAACTTTCGACAGACACAATAAGCCTTCAAAGACAGATTCAATGTTTGTATGTTTTTGTATGTTTTTCGCTGCTTTGTCGAATTTTCGTCGTTCATGTTGAATTGTCTACCCAACAGTCAGCCGACTTTCACATTCGTTTATCCAAGTGCAAACTTCTAGCTATTTTACTGCTCCTCCTCTTTGGTTACAATTAGCCAATAACATTTATCACCAACATTATTTTTATTTTACTTCCCCCACCCAATTCCAGCAGCGATCTTTTCTCTCTATGTCAAATCTTTTCTCTCTATAATGTCGAATCTTTTCTCTCTATGTTGAATCTTTCCCCTCTATGTAGATTAATCTTGGACTAAGAGAGTTAAGGTTAGGCACATTCGACCACAGGTTCGATAGACACAGATTGTTATTGTAAGGCGGCGTACACACGACCGAGGTTCTCGCTAGAAACCAGCGAGAACCTCGCTGGAAGCTGCATTCCAGCGAGAACCTCGGCCGTGTGTAGGCTCTCGGCGAGCATCCCGTCGGGAATGCCGTCGAGCAGAAATAGAGAGCATGTTCTCTATTTGCTCGACGGCCCGCCTGGATGAATGGCTGGTTGCCATTCCCGACGGGCGGGTCGCCGAATCTGACGGCCGGCAGAGAACCTCGACGGGCGGAACGATGTGTTCTGCCCGTCGAGGTTCTCTGCCGTGTGTACGCAGCTTCAGCGTCATGACGAATCTTCTATCTATATAGAACTGTTGTCGCAACGAAAATGAAAATAAAGCACTTGTTTATGTCGGATCTTTTGGATTTCGTATTCTGCACTGTCGTTATCGTTTGTGAAAAATACCTGAAATTTGGACGAAAACTAATGCACATTTCTACTCAACACTATAACCCAGATATATATGAACTTTTTTGTAAAAAAAAATTGTATTGTAACTTATTATTGCACATTGGTCATTTCTTATTGCACTTTACAGCTCATTATATGCTTAATAAGCATTGTGTTATTACACATTAATTCCTTTTTTTCACAGTTGTATTGATACTGCATATCAGTCATAGTTGGCGCCATTTATTGTTTTATTGCATGTATGAACTTTATGTTTATCACATGCTATATGCATTGTGTCATCATGAATTGTTAAATATAATTTTAGCGCTGCACTTTATATTTTGTCTTATAGATAAGAGCAATGTTGATTTATCGCTATTAACATGGGGGTTATCTACTGTACACTATTCAATGTCTGTATCTGTTTCTACTTTCAGTATTAAGGAAGAAACATGTAGTGGCTCTTAATTTATATGCAAGTTATTTTATTTCACTTTGAGACAAACATCCAACCACTTTTCCACTTGCGGGATAATCTATTTTTAAAGTGCTCTTTACTACTCACCGCAGCCAAAGTAGTATGTAATCATAAGGAAATGTCTTACATAAGTACTACTGAATACAACTCTTACCAAGTAGCTAACACAATAAAGGCAAGTGGTAAATAAGTGCCTTGGTAAATTAGGAAGTGACTATAGATTTTGTTTATACAGTACTGTTAGCACTGAGGAAATGGAGTTTTATTTCATTTAAATTACAAAGAAAAAAAATATGGAATATCCATTCTAAATACTCATATTAACACAAGTCTTTGTATTGTTGATAAGCTCTACGGTAACTTGGAATGTTTAGTAATTAGATGTTTTTTTTTGTATACAATAATCTGTGAATTTTTCTGCCACTAGTGGTCACTAATGCACCGTCTAATCTAAACAGCAAGGGAAAAAAAAGGACAGCAAGGCATAATGAAAGGAGCTATTCACAGAAAAATATGTACTTTCATGTTTTATAATCTGCACAAAGAAGTAAGCCAGGTTTAAGTAATTTTAAAATGAAAAGGTACTTCATGTAAGAGTTAGTTATACACTGATATTTGTGTACTTGGTTATGAAACCAAAAGCTTTGCAAAGCTTTAAAAAAAAGTGTTTGCTTTATAAAAATGCAAATTTTAGTTGAAGGAAAAGAATGAATAGTTTGGGCAGAAATGAATCTAGTCTTAATGCTTTACTTTGTATCAAGTCTTTAAAAATGTACAAATTGTAATGTGCTAAAAAAATTAATATTCTATATATATATATATATAAAAAAAACTATTATGGAAAAAAATTAAAAAATAAAACACTGTGTATATAATATATATTTTGTACAGGACACCAGGAATGGGTCCTAGAAGGCAGGTATATATTACCATTGTTTGAGTTGTGCTCCCTTTAACCACTTCAGCCCCGGAGGAATTCACCCCCTTCCTGACCAGAGCACTTTTTGCGATTCGGCACGGCGTCACTTTAACTGACAATTGCGCGGTCGTGCGACATGGCTCTCATACAAAATTGGTGTCCTTTTTTTCCCACAAATAGAGCTTTCTTTTGGTGGTATTTGATCATCTCTGCTTTTTTATTTTTTGCGCTATAAACAAAAATAGAGCGACAATTTTGAAAAAAATGCAATATTTTTTACTTTTTGCTATAATAAATATCCCCCAAAAATATACATATGTAAAAAAAAAAATTCCTCAGTTTAGGCCGATACGTATTCTTCTACATATTTTTCGTAAAAAAAAATCATAATAAAGCGCTTATTGATTGGTTTGCGCAAAAGTTATAGCGTTTACAAAATAGGGGGTAGTTTTATGGCGTTTTTATTAATATTTTTTTTTTACTAGTAATGGCGGCGATCAGCATTTTTTTTTCAGTACTGCGACATTATGGCGAGCACTTCAGACACTTTTGACACATTTTTGGGACCATTGGCATTTTTTTTGCGATCAATGCTATAAAAATGCATTGGATTACTATAAAAATGCCATTGGCAGTGAAGGGGTTAACACTAGGGGGTGGGGAAGGGGTTAAGTGTGTTCCTGGGTGTGTTCTAACTGTATGGGGGGGTGAAAACATAGATGTACACCCTGGGACACTTGTCTGACCCCTGGACAGCCATCCGATACTACTTATAGAGGCTCACATTTTGATGTCAAACACGGAACCAGTATATTGGCGACCTAGTGTATGTGGATGGTATCTTGTCCTGTAATTTGAAAGAAGGTTGTCGTCCCAGTTGGCTGTAGGGTCACTCATTATCAATTTATGTGTAACTTCCACCTTGTGACGCCTAATCCAAGTTTGAAAGACATTTTATCTTGACCTCACAGTCACTATAAGATTCTTTCAATTTTTGAGGATTCTCTGAGCAAGCCCCTTGTCGGTTTTGATATACCACTTGCTATATGTGCCCTTGGATGCATCCATCGTGAGACCATCTGTTATATAACCACTTGTTCTCTGTTACATACTTTTCCACAAAATCCTTGTCATCGTCCTGAAGAAGCCCCACGGCGAAACGTGCGTCGGCGACTTCTAAGGATTTTGTACACAGTGGTCATTTCTTGTATATGTATTTTATTATTATGCTCATTTTTGTATTATATTGATGATATTAAAACTTGATTTTTAACTTACTTCCTTGGCCTCAAAGTCCGACCATCCATATCTACCTGTAGTTATTGTTCTTCTTCTAATACTGTATGGGGGGGTGGCCTCACTAGGGGAAATCACTGATCTTCTGTTCATACATTGTATGAACAGAAGATGAGCGTTTCCCCCGCTGACAGGACCAGGAGCTTTGTGTTTACACACATAGCTCCCGGTCCCCGCTCTGTAATGAGCGATCGCGTGTGCCCGGCGGCGATCGTACCCGCGCGCGAGTCCTTAGCAATGACACAATATTTTTTTCTGCATAGTACTCTGTATATTAGACCCTGTATCTTCCCTTTTGTTATGTTGCAAGCCCTTCTTTGATATTTTGTGCATGCACCCCTTTAAGAAACTTCAGACCACTCAAAGCAAATAAGCAAACAATATCCTTTACTGGGGTAGTTGCTAATAACAGTACAGTTCTGAAAAGACAACTTTGACATGACACACTTCCTATACAGAGCTATTTTAATATCCCACAAAGTGTGCATATGTTGTTCGGAAGGCAAGTCCATAAAGCAATCCCATTTTAAGGCAATACTCCATTTAGACACTAATCCACAAAGTGTCCATTGTTGGTAGTAATCCATAAAGGCAGTAAATCCATGATTAATAGCTACAAGTCCATTAGGCCTCCAGGCTTGGGACCCCCCACCATCCAAAGGGGGTGATCATTCCAGCAGAGTATTCAGCTAAATTTTGCCAGTATTTCCCCAGGCAGAATGCCAGGGTCTTGGGGGCACCCCTTTTTGTTTATTGCCCTGTAGGGGGCAATAACCCATCTGAGAATGTCAGAAAGGACATTGGCCCTTACAGTCTGTTCACTCTTAGCTCTCATGTCAACCTGGGAACACAGGAAAACAACAAAACATTGTAACATTTGTCACTTGTCTGGCTTAGCTAATATGGACAACAGGACATGAGCACAGACAGGAAAAACAGGAACACAGAAAGAAAAACACATTAACCTCTTTGTAGGAACCTGCCTTCATACTTACCTTCTCTGTGCAATGGTTTTGCACAGAGCAGCTCTGATTATTCTCTTCTCAGGGCCCCTGCCAGTGCTCCTGGCTCCCCCCACCAAGTGTCCACCATGACAAGACACTTGACAAGACAAATGGCTTGTCAAGACACATAGAGCGCAGCTCACCCCACCCCAATCCTATTCTCTCCTCACTGGCTTGGGGGGGGGTTGCTGCACAATGTTTTAAGCACATGCATCATGGTAAAAAACCTTCAACCTTTACAACCACTTTAATTCAAGTTAGCTCCATAAACACGGCCCTCCTATTTCTTCTGCATTGAACTGGACTGTCCGCCATTGTATTGAAAATCACTGTGCAAACTGTTGGTGCTATACAAATCCTTAAGTCCTTCATTAATTAAATGGCAATGTGAGCTTTTTTTTTTTTACATTTGTCAAAGACTTCATTCAGGAGATTTCTTCTCACTTCATGCTTTTAGGATGTCCATACAAGACATTAGAGTACAGTTGTCAAAGGTACTGGAGGACATGGGATGCAAAAAAAACTATGTCATAAGTATATATATATATATATATATATATATATATATATATATATAAAATCTTTTCAATGAACACCTTTTTCCAAATTCTTTAGGCCCATCATGTGGTGCACAGAAACCTCTTGGGATATTCTCCCTGTGATGGATGGTCCTCGATGATGCAGAGAATGGCAATAACATAATGACATCCGTGCCAATCTATACACCAATAGACTGTTCAGATGTCATATGGTGTTCTGCATTCACAGCATGTCTGCTGGCCGTCATTCAGCCTGGAATACTGAGGACATCTTGTGGTGAAATCTAACTCTCATTGTAAAAATCTTTATCCCCCTGAACATTTGATCCTAAGACAAATTTTGGCTGTAGGAAATGTTTTTAATAAGAGGTGTCAGATTTTTTAAACCACTAATTTTTTTTTATATTTTAGACACTTTGGCCCAGATTCATAAAGCAATTACGCCTGTCTAACTGGTGTTAGACAGGAGTAATTTCAAATTTCGCGCGCCGTATCACTAGTTTGAATCCTCAAATCATGATACGGCGGCTTCGGGCTTCGATCCGAGAGGCTTACGTCTTCGTAAGCCTTCGTATATACGCTGCGATATTTTTGCGGCCGCTGGGAGGAGTTTGCGTCGTTTTCATGCGTCGGGATATGCAAATGTGTTTTTACGGCGATCCACGAAGATACGAGCGGTCTTCGCAATCGCTTACGTCTGTTTTTTTTACGTACTGTTAGACCAGCTTTTTGCTGGTCTAACGGTGCGTAGCCCATGTTAAGTATGGCCGTCGTTCCCGCGTCGAAATTAATTTTTTTTTTTTTTTTTTGCGTAACTCGTTCGGGAATAGAAATGTCCGTAAACGACGCTACTCAAACAACGAATGACGTAACGACGTGATTTCGCGCAATGCACGGCGGGAAATTTGCGAACGGAGCATGCGCAGTTCGATCGCCGCGGGAACGCGCCTATTTTAAATCCTTCACGCCCCCTACTCGTCTATATGGATTGCGACGGGAGAAATACACTACGCCGCCGTCGTTTACTGGACAAAATCTACCTGGATTCCACGTAGAGCCAGGTAAGAAACGGCGGCGTAGTGTATTTCTGATACGCTACGAGAATCCAATTCTCTCTGAATCTGGGCCTTTGTATTGTTCTTATCACAATATACCCCCCTCCCCCAGCATGATGTAATCACTTGCGGATGATGTTATCGCATTTTGTGGGTAGCACCAGGCAATCGCTTGAGGCATGGCCATGAACCTGGCTAGGGATAAAAGGAGGGCAGGCCCTAGGATACCCAGCTGACTACAATCACATTACAAGGGATACGCTATAATACGCAGACAAAATAAATACTTTGGTCTTGGTGACCTATTATTCCTGAGGGACATGTGTCCCTTGGACTTTATATATAGAAACATTAATGGGTCATGGGTATTAATGGGTCATCGATAATGGGTAATGGGTACAGTCTATGGGTGTGAAGTAACTGCCTGAAAGGGGGCATCCTTTTCTAGTGTTAATAAACTTACTAATTATATGGACACTTTACACCTACAGTATATGATAACTACATCTGTGCTGCATTGTTTGTCTTTTTAGAGTAACATAAAATAGCATTTTGTTACACTCACATCACCTGCTTATAGGGTGTTAGAAATGTGTACAATGTTCTAGAACTGGGTACTGGATCCTTTATGTAAGGGTACTTACTAGGTTATATATATATTTACATATATAAAATTATAAAATATATATAGTAAACATATATATATATATATATATATATATATATATATACTGTATATAAATATACAATATATAAGAAGGCCAGTATGGTGACCTGAATTTTTAGAAGGAACAGGAGGGGGGGGGGGATATATATAAGCAGCTCGCTCACCTGTATCCCTTGTCGGACTCTTCCCAGCTCACTTTGTGGTTCAGGAGTCTTTGATTGATTACCCGAGCGTTGCGGCTTCTCCGTTTGTGGTCTTCATTGGCCATTTTCTAACACTGTAGCAGGTACAAAGGTAGGATTCAAATATTTTTTCGCACCATACGTGATGTTGGGATTTGTTGTGTTTCCTATCCCGAATAAATCAAATTCATTTGTAGGTTCACAAGCCTTCGGGTTGTCGTCAGTCGTGTCCCGACATCACTCAGTATAGGCTTTGTAGAATTGTAAGTTCACCGACCCTGTTTCCATCCATCTGCAGACATCAAGCTCGTTCGTAGTTCCATAAAGCCTCTGAGCCATTGTTGCTCATTGTCTGACATTACTTGGCAGGGGCCCCTCTGTTTCATAGGTTTTTCACAGCTTTTTCGTTTCACCCGTTGTACTAATCTATGGCTCATTCATAGTTTTGTAAGAAACCTTGAGACGTTGTCGGTTGTTTTCCAACATAACTCGACTCAGGCATCGTATGATCCAAAGTTTGTTGTTTCGTCAGCCTGATTCATTACTTAGTTACACACAATGCTATGTGCATTTGCAGCAGTTGGCAAGTCAATTCTGCACTCCATGACAGCACGATTTGAATCCTGGTCGTGTCGGCAACACAGCAATTCGTTTTCATGGCACAATCCGACAAGTTCTTTCTTTCACATACATTTCAAGCTTCCGCAGCTCGAGGCACCTGTGACAAGCACCCAGTCACTACTCATGTCACTCAATCGCACATTCTCACTCATTTGAGACTCATGTGATATTCTAAGTCGCAGCTCTGCCAAGTCTACACTCCTGGGGATCTTAGTAGGTCAAGGCTTATGAGGATATGTATAATGAAATTGACTACATAAGCTGGGTGCATGCACTTCCTCTGAGTCTTCCCAAGAATGTTCTTGTATACCATAATCCTTCCATCTAATCAAATATTGTAGGCATCCTCTTCTTTTTCTAGAGTCTAGAATACTTTCAACCTCATAATGTTCTTCACCCTGAACTAGGATAGGAGGGTATCCCTTAAGAGGAGGGTACTGTAACAGGCGCTCCTCGCGCCGTCATAATGCATTCCGTCATGGAGCGCATACGGAGACCGCACAATGACGTCATCGGGCGGCGCCACGTGCATTCCACCGTGGAACGCGGAAGTGCACCGCAACTTACGGTGGTTTTCTTTGAATCAGTGCTTATGCACTGCACCTGCCTCTATACTATAAACAGAGCAGTGTGCTGACTGCACACCGTTCAATTATTGTCAGCCATAGCTCGGCTACGCTACAACCAATAGTGCCATCATTCCCCATGCTGCAACTCTGACCAGCCTGCAACTACTGCATTAATGCTGCTACATTTGCTGCAACAGATTGCCGTTGCCGGGGACAACCCTAAGATCTTCCTTGCTGACACCCTACACTATGCAATCCCTTGTTGCTACACTGGAGCCCTGCAAACGGATAAGTAGCAATTGTTTCACTTGTAGTACTATAGAAAGATCTGCTGCATATATTTCAACTAAAACAATTGCTTTTATTTATTATGGCTTGTAGCTATTAACATACATACTTGGGATAGACTGTTGTACCTATGCCTGTTTGCTAAGGAACATCTTAAAGGGACATCTACTCTCAAATTACCTGAGCTATATTTGCTTCTCATATGCAACTATACGTTGTCTTAATAACTCCCATTTACTTTGTGCTTGACATAAGTGTCATTTGTTTATGAGCATTGCCCTAACTTGCTGAACATGTTCGCTCTTTTCTATGCTAAGGGTTGATGGTATTTCATACTAACTCCCTTAGTGGCCTTTCTATATGCATTTATATATGTTTAAGTAATTTGATGTAGAGAGCCCCCAAACTACTGTTTGCCTGGAGTGACGCCTGGGGTCCCGTACTGATAATCACTTATACATATAGAAATGCATTAGGCCACTAAGGGAGTTGTTATGAAATACCATCAACCCTTAGCATAGAAAAGTTAGAGCGAACATGTTCAGCAAGTCAGGGCAAGGCCCATAAACAAATGACACTTATGTCAAGCACGTAGTAAATAGGAGTTATTAAGACAACTAATAGTTGCATATGAGAAGCAAATATAGCTCAGTTAATTTGAGAGTAGATGTCCCTTTTAAGATGTTCCTTAGCAAACAGTCATAGGTACAACAGTCTATCCCAAGTAGTATGTTAACCCCCCTGGCGGTATTACTAAATCTGGCTCGGGGTAAGATTTCTGTACCAAAAGCGAAAACCCCCGAGCCAGACTCGGGCTCGCCTCGCAGCATCCACAGACAAAGTTACTTACCTTGTCCCTGGATCCTGCGATGCCTCCCCGCTGTGTGAGCGAGCGGGTCCTCACTTGATTCACACAGTGTCCCGGTGTTACGGCGCACGGGGGTGGAGAACGGCGCCAAAATCAAAGTAAATAAACACATTACATACAGTATACTGTAATCTTATAGATTACAGTACTTTTATGTAAAAAATACACACCCCCTTTGTCCCTAGTGGTCTGCCCAGTGTCCTACATGTACTTTTGTATAATAAAAACTATTCTTTCTGCCTGCAAACTGTAGATTGTCCATAGCAACCAAAAGTGTCCCTTTATGTCAAAAGTGATTTTAGAGCAGCTAGAAAACAGCGATAATATATTATAATCACTTGCAAAATTGAGCGATAGCGATTTGTGGGTAAATTCGTCATAAAAAAAAATAAAAGTAATGACAGCGACAATTCTGCAACTGAGCAAATTTCAGTGATTTTGAGTTAATTACATTATTGAATAATTTTTATTATAATTATATTATTATTTGTTATATTTATTTATAATTATTTATTATATTATAATTTATGATTTTGTTTTTCAAACTTTTTCATACCTGGGATGCCTACTAGACTCTTTTTTGGACAGATTTAAGTGAGTTATTCCTAAGAATTACAGTGAAATCCTGAACATTGTTTTTAGTCCTGCCTGCTGGACCACATAACTTCATGTATTCCCCACCCCTCACTCTCCCATTTATTGTGCATGTATGGGTTTCTTTCCTAGCAGAACTATGCTGCTACTTTCACTCCCAATAGCCTGCCTATTCACTGTGCATAGGGTGAAGGCTTTTGGAAATTTTACTTCTGGGGAGTTTATGCCTATATCAATAAAAACTAAACTTGGTTTAATAACCAGTAAGTACTCCTGCAAGAATTTTAAAAGCCTGATAATGAGGTCACAGGCAGTAATAATACTCCTTGTTGCTATAGGAAAGCAAAAAAATGCTTTGTAATGGGGAAGAAGGGGTTTTGGTTTCAAATTCAGGTAATGACTGGACATACTGTACATAAGTTTGAACTTCAACCAGCTCGATCCATGTCTTTCGAGCCCCAATGACCCAAAACGATATTGGATGAGACATGGAAAGGGGTAAACAGAAGGACAAATCTTAAACCTCGTACACACGACCGGTTTTCTTGGTAAAAAAACATCAAGAAAACTGCTTCTTGCCGAGATTACCGTTCGTGTGTACGAGGCATTCAGGTTTCTCGTCAGGAAATCTGGCCAGAATCTTGCAGAGAAAAAAAGAGAACCTGCTCTTTTTTTTCTCGTCGAGATTCTTGTCAGCCTGTTTCCCGATGAGAAACCCGAGAGTGTCTATACTTACCTGTCGCCGTGGAAACCTGCGCATGCTCGAAACTTTGACGCATGTGCGGTAGCTTCCACGGCCTAGGTAGGGTGAAGCAAGATGGCGGCGATGGCATCGAAGGTGATGAGCACATGCTCATCGTACGCAATGAAGTCACAGCGTTCTTTCCTTTCAAGAAAACCGCTTTTAAAACTAAAGTCTGTACACTCGGACGGCAAGAGTTTCTTGCCAAGAATCGCTTCAGGAAAAACAACAGGTTTTTCCTGATGAGATTCTCGGTCGTGTGTACGAGGCTTTAGAGATGATGTTACTATTTTCCTAATTGTATTTTCTACTTGAAGGCACTTCAGCCCATCACATTAGTTTATAAGTCTTGCTACAAGAATAAAATCTGCATTACCAGAGGAACTTTAAAAAATTAGAGTTTTTGACTGATCTTCATTGTTGTTTGTGTCCCCATTGGGCATATCCCTTATCACTTCCTGTAGCGGGGGGACAGGCTGAACTGAATGTGAGAGAAAAACTCAATTCCTAGAAACTAGGAACTGAATATAATTTAAAATCTGACCTCCCTTTGCTGTATAAAAAAAAACATAAAAATAATCAAATGTTTGCATGGAGATGAGCATAACTCAGAATTTGTTTATAGCAAACATTCCATCACACTGTAAATGTGGTTGTTTTTATCACTTGTCATTTCAGTGTTTCTATGGGATCTTTTAATGAAAAATAGGTGTACTAGAATAGCAGTCTTCCAAGTGTATCATGCAAAGCTAGTTGTATACCTCTGCCAGTCTTGTGTGTAGCGTTTGGCACATGACAAGTGAATAGTGTATTGATTCTGTGTTATTTGTTGTTACAGACACGGTGCTTCAGTGTCATATTGCATAATTCCCTACACATTTCAGATTCCGTAAATATGTCTTGGAAACAATCTCCAAATGGAATAAAAATAATTGATGTGTGTTAAATAGAGCGTAAACATTCAGTTGTCAGCTGATGTGTGTAGGATGTTGTGATCTGAAGGAAGAGCACTGTTCAGCATGTAGGAGGTAATGCATTGTCAAACTGACAGTTATAGAATCCATCTTAACAGCCATCAGAATGCATCTACATGTAGATTTTCTTCATAAAGGGAACTTGGGGGAAGGAAAATTTTTAATTTGCCCTCTTCCTACACAGAATAATATACTATATCAGTTTTACAATAAAGCGAAACTAAAGGCTTATGTATGGCAGCCTAAAAAAGTACCAAAAGTGCCCTAAAGTGTATCAATTCACATTAATGCTAAAGTGCAGACACCTTGTGTAACTGTAAGCACTCGTTCTCGTCTTCAGATCAATTATTTTGTGCCGTCTATCATTCAACTGTCAAATAGTAGAGCCTCTTCCTTCTATAGGAGCTCTAGCATTTAACATGAGGGTGCAGGCCAGGGTTATTGCTGGGTTTAAAGTGTTACTAAACTTGTAGGAGGAGTTATCATTCTGCACTTACTGTCCTATCAGAATGCAGGACCCCGAACCCTCTGGACAGTCTCACAGGCACTCTCCCAAGAAAAAAAAAAAATAAACTCTCTAGCAATACACACCAAACTGAGCATGTGTAGCCTGATACCAGTAACTCTGTCCTATCCATACATGTTTTGAAGTCAATGGAAGAGGAGGAGGATCGGAGAAGACAGAATCTACAGCCTTTTTACACAATGTGAAGGATTAACCCCTTAGGTTCCAGAGTGAGTATAACAAGCACGTTTTACTGCATATACAGACTAGGGATGGGTGAACGGTTCGGACTGAACATGAGTTCTGGCCTGAACATTTGTCTGTTTGGCCGTTAGCTGAACATCCGAATTTGCAGGGTGTTTGCCAGGAGTTCGCCTAGACGAACACCCTGCAATGCACTGAGCACTTCACAGTGCGTTCTACGCCCTAAAGCGGCAAAGTCTTGCCAATCAGGGCGCAGTGTAAGCTGGTTGTTAAGAAACAGGGCTGGGAAGCAGGCCACTGCACCCTTAACAACTGATGAGTCATCAACTGTTAAGTGGTTTCTCCCAGACAGCTGAATAATATAAAGTGCCAGTAAAAAATAAAATAAGAAAACGACATGCAGCCTGAAAGGTCAGGAAGGGGGAGGGGATGAGCAAGCCCCTCATTCCTGAACCATACCAGGCTACATGGCCTCAACATAGGGGATGGGTGGGCTTTTCCCCCACCCCAAACCACCTTGCCCCCATGTTGATGGGGACAAGGGCCTCTTCCTAACAACCCTGGGCTGTGGTTATCAGGGTCTGCAGGCGGGGGGCTTATTGGTATCTGGAAGTCCCCTTATAAAGGGGGCCCCCAGATCCCTCCCCCCATGTGTATGGGTATCGGTATCGGGAATCAGGTCCCACATCGTACCCCTACCCATTCACCAAAAAAGTGTCAAAAAGTAATAACCACAAGAAACAGTTTACTAAAAAATAAAAAAAATAGTGTCCCTCAATCACAACACCCACCAAACCCTAAAAGTATATAAAAAAGCTCTCTCCTTCTGGGAGGATGCCCGCTCTGCCCCACTTATCACACTGCCTCCCACCTGTCACACTGCCCCCCTCCACCTGTCACACTTTGCTATATGGGGGATGTCTCTTTTCTGGATTGGGATGTCTCTCTGCTGGATTGTGATGTCTCTTTGCTATATGGGGATATCTCTTTGCTGAGTTTGGATGTCTTCCTGCTGAATTTGAATGTCTCTGGGGATGGGGATGTCTCTTTGCTGGATTTGGCTGTTCCTTTGCTATATTGGGATGTCTCTTTGCTGGATTGGGCTGTCTCTTTTGGATTTGGCTGTTTAAATGTTTTAATATTTTCTACTGTTTTAAAATACATATATATATTTTTTTGTGGGTGGGGGGGTTGCAAGTAGCTGTTCTTCCTTAGGGCACAAAATAGTCCAGCACTGGCCCTGTGTGTGGCTATCACAGTGACCCTCCTGCTCCAATAGTCTGTGTCACTGACCTGACTTTACTTGTACTTTCCTGATCTGCATATTTGTCCAATATTACAGGGATTCTAAAGTCAAAATGTTTTTTTAACCTTGCATGCCCTTAAAGTAATTGTAAATGATCACCTTGTAAAACAACCCATTCAGTTTAAAATAGAAATGAAAGCCAAAACATTTGAGTATAGGTATAAAATAAACATTATAAATACCCTTTCTCCTTTTTTTTTATAAGGGATCACATTCCCTCTATTCTCAGCTGCATAAGAGCTGGGGGAGAATAAGCAGCAGTACAGTGGTCTTTCCAGAGAATGGCTGTGCAGCGGGGGCATGTCAGGACAAGTCTGATCGTTGGAGGAGAGCAGGCTGAGTTACCAGCATAGCTGGAGAACTGACTTTGGTGGGCTCTCCTGCTTAGGCAGCATACACAAGATCAAATCTATCTGCTGGAAACAGTCTGACAGACCGTTTCAGCAGACAAATTCGATCGTGTGTACGGACGGACAGACAGATATTTCCAGCAGACAGATTTTAAAGCATGCTTTAAAATCTGTCTGCTGGGAATCCGTCCGCTAACGTATGCTAACCAGCAGACATATCTGCCCGCACATACGTCGAATGGATTCGACGCATGAGCGGAAGTGTTTTACTTCCTGGTGTGGTAACGTGGCGGCGTCAACGTCATCGCCACGTCACCGCGCGCTGTCTGCCGGTGGGGATTTTGGTTTGATCGTGTGTACAGCGATCAAATCAAAATAGCCCAGCAGACAAATTTATTTAATGGTGTGTACGGGGCCTTAGTGTGGTCAGTTTTTAATAGGAAAGTAGAGGGACTGGCAGGAACACCAGGGATTTCCCATAAAGGAAGCAATACAAAAAGAACAAGATAATAACTTATTTAAGTGCACGGTACAGCAGGCACATATCAGGAATATGATGTGTTGGGATAACAAATGCTTTAATGCAACGTCCCACTCCTTGTTCTAACCCCCTTTGCCTAGACATTTACCTGTCTCCTCTCACCAACTTCAGCACTGTCCCAGCTGCAGCACCCCTGCTCTCTGTCTTCCTGGTCTCACAAGAGACACTGAGATGAGAGGGTGCCATGGGCTCCTGCTGCTGTCAGTCAAATCCCCAGAGGTGGAAGCAGGGGGCGTGACTGAGCCATGCTGTGTGTACCTATGGATGTACACAGCCGAATTTGGGAGCACATGCACACAGGTGCCCCCTTGGCATTTAATTTCACTTTAAAGTTGAAGAAGTTTAGTATATATACAGTATTTTTTAAGATAAAGCACTATAGGCAATAGTTACTGTATGTGTAATGGTGTGTATCTGTTTCTGACAAAAATCTGGTAAAAATCCTCAGTCCTCGGATTTGCCTGACACTGTCCTTGGTGGCTGTCTTCTGGCATGTGGCAGTTAACTGCAGCCTCTTCTTGTGAGAGAAATTGGGCTGCCCATTTGCCCCCTTCTGATCTCTCCAAAATTCAAATATACTTTTCATACAATAATCCTACAACGCATTACATTCTGTGAATGGACAGAGGAGTAGTTAAATGACAGGTCTCTTGCGCCTCTTCTTAGAACGCAATGCATTATGGACATGGGATAGCACAGAGTAGCTATATAACCACACAAATAAAGAGTCTGACAGCAGCACCAATACGTTTAAATGGTCTTAAACTGGCCTCAGTGTTTATTTAAGGATAATCCGGGTTTAATAATTGCCATAACCAAACCTAAATCTCTGCATATTTAATTTTCATGAGCCCCAAATGAGCAAATACATAAAATCAAATACTGCTGTCTATCCAGACTAGACTGGATGGCAAACCCCACAAAACAACACTGTGACATAGGGAAGGGAAGGTGGGAGGGAGCACGGTCTGTTCCTCTTCAGGAGGCTGGCAGCGTGAGGGAAGAATCCGGTTTATGAAGGCTCCAGAATGGTACGAATCCAGACCCACCAAAAAGCACCAATTAGCTGCTTGTTGCTGTGGGAGAAAACCGAGGGAGAAACCCATAGCAACCTGAAAGAGGGAGGAAAAGGAGAACAGAGCAAAAAACACCCTTTGTACTCTCCCATTGCAAGTGACCCGGGCATTGGATAGCACAAAGTAGCAAAGTAACCACACAAATAGTCTGACAACACCAATAAATTTAAATGGTCATGTCAGGGACCTGCTGGTGTTGAACAAAGACTTTTGCATGTGTGCATGCGTATGCGCATTCCTGTGCAGACGAGACAAAGGCACCTATGCGTGCCTGTGCGCGGGTGCGTGCCGGGTGCACGTGCGTGCACGTTAGCGCTACTTGGCACCAGTGTGCCTTTAAAAAGGTCAGAAGCTGCAATGGTACATTGCTGTTTGATCTGCAGCTCTGTACCAGTAACCTGTGTATCTGTCTGCTGATTACCTGTATCTGACCTGGCTCTGTCTGACTACCTGCTGTCTCCAGTCCTGACCTTCGGCTTGCCTTTGATCCTGCTTAACCTCCTGTTGTTACCTGCTGCCAAACCTTGCCTGTTACCTGACCATGCTTCAGCCTGCTGAATTACCTACCTGATTACCTGCTCTGACCCGGCTTGTCTGACTCTACTACTGCCTACTGCTTTTGCTCTGTGTTGTTCCTGTATCTGACCCGGCTTGTCTCACCTTGCTCCAGCTAGCTACTGATCCTGCATCTACCAGCTTCTGCATCTACCAGCTGACCTGCAACCACCTTGATGCGTACAGTCCCAGCCATTCCTGAAGGGTCACCTTCCTGCTACTGTGCCAGCTGCTGCAACTGTTCTAGGCACTCCTACCTCAATGAGCACTCAAGCTCACTGTCCCGACTCCAGTGGCTCCTGAGCCAGGGCTGTAAGAGAGGTCTCCTCCTACAAAAGTCAGGCTCTACTACAAGGTACGTTCAGTACATAACACTAAGAGGAGTAAAAAGAAGGAAAGAAAGTCCATTACAGCAATAAAAAAATGCAATCTTTAAAAAAAGTGTTGCATTTTGCTCCAACCAAACCTTTTTAATTCTTATAAACCATTTCATCAGATTTTTTGACCATAAAACACTTTTATTAGGATAAACCCAGGTCCAAGGGCACCTACATACATTTCTAAGTTCCACCCATCACTAGACATGTGCATTCGTTTTCGTTCGAATGCATTTTCGTCCGAAAATCATTTTTTTTGTCGTGTTAACCACTTGGTTCCCTGCCTATCGTCAAATGACGGCGGCAAGGTGAATCTGAATATCCAAGCCACCGTCAATTGACGGCATCATGTTCTCCGGCCACTGGGGGGCGCGCGCGCGCCGATGGCGGCGCATTCCCGAGATGCCGATGCGTGTGAAAACACAGAGCTTCACGTCCTGTCGGGGAGAGGTGACAGATGCTGTGTCCCTTGTACATAGGGAGACAGCATCGGTCACCTCCCCCAGTCACCCCCTCCCTCCACACAGTTAGAACACACCCAGGACTCAAAAAAACGCAGAGATGATCAAATACCACCAAAAGAAATCTCTATTTGTGGGAAAAAAAGGACGCCAATTTTGTTTGGGAGCCACGTCGCACGGCCGCGCAATTTTAATTTAAAGCGGCGCAGTGCTGAAAGCTGAAATTTCGTCTGGGCAGGAAGGGGGTATATGTGCCCAGTAAGCAAGTGGTTAACAAACGATAACGAAAGCGCAAGAAACGAAAACCGAAAGATCCGACATAAAAAATGCTTTATTTTCGTTTTCATTTCGGGTAAAAACGATATAGAGAGATTCGACATCATAGAGAAAAGATTCGACATTATAAAGAAAAGATTAGACACTATAGAAATAATAGATTCGACATTACAGAGAATAGATTTCGATTTATGAGAAAATAGATTTGACATTATAGAGAATAGATTCGACATTATTACTAGTCATACAACATTAGAATTCTTGTAGGCGGAATATTCGAACGGAAATGTACGATTCGACTTAAAGATTTGACGCTCCGTCGAATATTCTTTTGACCATTCAACAGAAACCAAGTATTATTGGATTTTCGGACGAAAGCTATTCCCCAACGAAAAACGAAATAAATCAAAACGATTTTCGGGAAAAACTAAATTTATTTTCCAAACGAAAAACAAAACAAAATATTCCAGTCTGCACATGTCTACCCATCACTACAATCAAACCCGATTGGGATGATGATGATGATGATGATGATTTGTTAAACTTGGAGGTATTGAAATTCATTTATGGGGAAGGTGACACCTCAGGATAATGACATGGTACACACTTTAAAACCCATATCAATTTTCAATCCCCATCAAGCAAAAGGTTCATACATACAGTAAATGATTTTATCAAATGGTGCAAACCTACCACCATCCATCACAATTTAACTTCACAAGAATGTATTGCCTTGCAGTCCTTGAGAGATCAAATAGGTTATTATCAAGCAAGCACATAAAGGTGGAGAGATCGTCCTTCAAGATTACGTCAAGGAATCTTTAAGACTATTGTCCAACAAGTTCACGTATTATAAACTTCTGAAGGACCCCACCCACGATTACAAACAAGAACTTCTCTGTCTAGTAAATAAGGAGTATGACAAATCTATCATCACTAAACATTTAAAAACTATTTTTACATCAGGACTTCTATAGTGTACCTTACTTTTACCATTTTACAAAAGTGCAAAAGAACCCAAGTATTCCCCCTGGTCATCCCATAGTGGCCTCAGTCAATAGTCTAACTGATGGACTGTCAGACTACTTAGAATATTTTTAACAACCAATAGTCTCCTTATTACCTGCATACATCAAGGATACAGGTCACATTCTGGAAATCTTGAGGAACTACACCTGGCAGGAAGGGTACAGTTGGGGTTTACTAGATGTGTCATCTTTCTACACCTCTATCCCCCATCATATTGACCTCTTAGCCCTCCAGTACTTTCTAGAGAGGGACAACAACCTGAATAGTTCCCAGGCTGCCTTTTTGTTGGAAGTGGCCAAATTTATCTTGCACCATGATTATTTAATTTTACAAGATACATTCTACCTCCACATTATGGGCACAGCCATGGGAGCCAACTTTACCACAAGTATGCCAACATCTTTACATGTTACTGGGTGGAGCAATTCATTTGAAACAACAACCCCTTTGTCAGGCTCTTGGTGTTTTTTTGGTCGCTATATAGATGACATCATCATTATCTGAGATACCAGTTCAATTCAAAATTTCATCCAGTATTGCAACAAAAACCTCAGTTTACCTCAGTGATAAATAAAAGATGTTATATATCTGCTATATACTTCTATTATGTTGCTCCTTATAGGCAGAAAACCTGCACACTCACATCAGATGAGTAAAATCACTCACTCATCAATCAATTAACAGGTCTTATCTTGAGAAAATGGGAATCTCCTAGGAAACACGTTCCAGTATATTTGCAGAATATCTGCAAATAAAGTTGATCTGGAGTCATGCAATGCAGACTTACTGTAATTGTACAACACACCAGTGAAGCCTGGCAAGTCCAGCAATAGCTTAGTAAGTAATTTTCAAATTTTCTGCACAATTGCTTGCTATCTGGGCAGATAATGACATCCCAGAGGTCAGGCTTTACAAGTGTCAGTGCCAAAACAGGATTATGCCAATGGCTTCTAGCAACAGAGCAGTGCAGCTCACACTGCAGGCCAACTGGGCAGTCCCAGCTGGGCACATAAAATGTTTTTTGCCTTAATGCATGGAAGAATGCAGTTTTTATATGCATATCATATCACCTACTACACAGATAGTAACTCTTAGGCCCTTTTCACACTTGTGCGACTTGGAACTGCAAAGTCACACCCCATTATTTCCAATGAGTGTCATTCATATCTGTGATACTTCAAGTCACATGGACATAAAAGTAGTCCCTGCACTACTTTGGTCCGACTTGATGCGACTTGAGGTCTATAGACCTCAAGATTACACAGGCATCACTTTAAGTTGCATCACAATCTGGTCAAAATCACATCAACGTTGCAGCAAATAGCGTGGCAAAAATCACACAACTTTCAGGTCGCACAAGTGTGAAAGGGGCTTTAGGTGTCTTCCTTTTCACAAACAGCACACATCTTGGGCTACCTTGTTTACAACTTTTACAATTGAGTTGAGTTAGAAAAGTTTTAACTTTTTGCAAAAATCGCACAATGTATGGCCAGTTTAAGACTTGTGTGAATACAGCCTCCAGCACTACTCACACCAACAAAACGTCATTATATGTGCTTATATTTATTTCAATACAATAATGCAAAAAGTTGGTTGTATACAACTAGTTTTATAAAGTAACATTTTTACTTAAGGATAATACTGCACTGGTCTCAGGGAAAACGTATATAATATCATATCACTGCACCTTGTTGTGGGTAAAGGACACTGATCATAGAATTAGATATCATTCCAATCCTCTGCCAAAGAGGCATGTCCATTAACTTTCAGGCTGTTTTTTGTAAGGCTCCATGCACACTAGATGCTGAAAAAAGTTATAAAAACATCAGTAGCTTTGCAGGGAGTCTTTTCAACATTTTTTAACGTTTTGCAAAAGTGTTTATTAGCATTTTTTGCGTTTTTCAGCGTTAGCGTTCTTATTTTTTTTCAATGGATCAAAAAACGGCACTTTGAACGGGCATTCAGAAAAAAGCCCATAAACTCCACTGCTCATTAAAGTTGAAAAACATCCATGTGTGCATGACACATAGGCTAACATAGAGTGGAGTTTATGGGCTTTTAAAAAAACGGCCAAACTCCAATAAACTGCAGTTTATCAGCTCCAGTGTGCATGCAGCCTAAAGCAGTGTACACACGATCAGTCCATCTGATGAGAACGGTCTGATGAATGAATGAATGAAAAACTTATATAGCGCAGCACATGCGAAGTAAATCGCCTCTGGGCGCTTGTTGTTCCTGTCTCCTTTGAGATCAAAAGAGATGAGTCTTAATCTTTCTCCTGAAGACCAAGTAGTTCTCCTCCAGCCGAATACTCGCTGGTAAGGCGTTCCATAGTTTGGGACCTTGGACAGCGAATCTCCTATCACCTTTGGACTTGTATCTGGCTTTCGGTATCTGAAGCCGATTTTGATTGGTGGATCGTAGAATACGATTGGGCTTGTGAACTTTAAATTTTTCGCATAGATAATGGGGAGCATTCCCATGGATACATCTATGCATTAGACAGAGAGCTTTAAAGGTGATTCTGTCTTGAACTGGTAGCCAGTGAAGAGATCTCAGTGAAGGTGAGATGGATTCCCAGGGTGTTTTCCCAGTCACAAGTCTGGCGGCCGTATTTTGAACGACTTGAAGACGAGCGATTTGGTACTTGGGGAGTCCGAGGTAAAGGGCATTTGCATAGTCCAGTCTGGAGTTTACAATTGCTCCCACCACGACCGCTATGTCTTTCTTGGGAATAAATGGCGTGAGTCTGCGTAGTAAGCGCAGCAGATGGTGAGACCCGCTGACTACTGACCCTATTTGTGCGTTCATTGTCAAGTCGGAGTCAAAGATGACCCCAAGACTTTTGACTTTGGCACTAGGGGTGATAATTTTGCCCAGAATGGGCGGGGGGATCCAGGTTGTTGTCGCTTGATTCCTACGCTTGGCGTGAAACAGAATAAGTTCTGTTTTCGCTCCATTGAGTTTGAGATAACTCTTTGTCATCCAGTCCTCTACCAGAGAGAGGCATGTCTCTAGGTTGAGGTGGTGATCCTTTTTATTGCAAATGCGGAAGTACAGTTGCGTGTCGTCTGCATAAGAGTGATATAGCAGTTTTTGGCTGCTGATGATTTCGAAAAGAGGACGCACATAAATGTTGAATAACATTGGCGACAGGGGAGATCCTTGAGGGACCCCGCACGATAATGTGCGTTGTTCCGAAGAGAAGGGTCCTAGCTTCACTGTTTGCGATCTGTTTTCCAAAAAAGAGGAGAACCAGGATAGATCGCTTTCTGCGACTTTGGCTATTTTAGCCAGTCGAGACAATAACAGCTTGTGATCAACTGTATCAAAGGCTGCGCTTAGGTCCAGCAGAACCAGAAGAGAAGATTCTCCTTCGTCTGCGGCCTCGAGAACGTCGTCCCATATCTTGAGCAATGCTGTTTCCGTCCCGTGTCCGGGACGGAATCCTGATTGAAATGGGTCGAGTAAGTTATGGGTATCTAGATGCTGTTGCAGCTGCTGTACCACTGCTTTCTCCATTACCTTGGAGAGAACAGTTAGGCCTGTTATGGGGCGCCAGTTGAGTGGATCCTTAGGATCCAAAGTGGCTTTCTTCAAGATAGGTTGAATGAAGCCCTCCTTCAGCTGGGAGGGCATTTTGCCCTCCCTGAAGGATTGGTTAATAAGCTGCGTGACAGGAGGTGCCAGGATGTCGGCGCATTCCTTCAGCAGTTTGGTGGGGATAATATCATTTGGCGCAGTGCTGTTGCGCAGAGTGCCGATGATATTTTTAGTGGTCACCTACCTGTAGTCAATAGCTGTCGGTGCTGTGTAAATGGCTACGGGGGGGGCTGGGCGAGAAATTGTTTTGCCGAATGCTTTGCCGGATTGCCTCGATTTTGTTAATGAAGCAATCCGATAACTCATCGCAGAATTCTTGTGTATCCAAGTTGGGGGCCTCCAGACATCTTGGATTCATGGTCTGAGTGACCAGCTTGAAGAGTTCGCGGGGGCGATTTAGGGCACCATTGATAGCCTCAGAAAAATAGTTTTTCTTGGCTTCGAAGATTTGCTTGTAGTATTTTCTGGTTATTGCCTTGTAGACCGAGAGGTTCTCGTCTGAAGAGCTTCTCTTCCAGGCTGCTTCTGCCCTTCTGCGCTCTTGCTTCAGTAACGCCAGCTGGTTGTTGAACCAGCCGGAGTTATTTTTCCTGATCTGGGTCTTTCGTTTCGGCGCTATCAAGTCAGCTGACTGCAATAGTGCTGTGTTTATGGCCTCCAGTGTTTCTTCCGCTGTTTGGTGCGGCTGAATTTTGTTTATTTTTCCCCCTAACGTGGCTTTGAAGAGTTCCGAGTGGAGCTTCTTCTGACATCTGGTCCAGTGTGTTGTCACTGGATTTGATGTTTTAGTTAAGGGGGGGAATTCGGAAATAATGAATTTAATTGCATGGTGATCTGTCCATGGCAATGGTTCATTTTCCAAGATTTTTATTTCCAGATCTTGTCTGAAAATAAGATCGAGCGTATGACCTGAAGCATGTGTGGGCCCACATACTAGTTGCTGAAGCCCTAATCCTTCCAGATGGCTGATGCAGGTGTCAGCAATGGGGTCTTGCGGGGAGTTGGCCCAGAGGTTGAAGTCCCCGAGCAGCAAAAGGTGTTTGCTGTTCAGGGTATAAGTGGAGATAAAGTCCGTCAAAGATGGGAGCAGGTGCGACTTGGGGCCAGGTGGCCTATAGCAGAGTAGAATCCGGACGGACTCCTGGGAGTTTGCTTGCAGTTGAAGAGTAAGGGTTTCCATGAATGGAAGAGGGTTTTGGAGGCTTGGTTTTGTGATCGCAAGATGCGTCTTATGGATCACTGCCAGTCCTCCTCCTCTTTGCCCTATTCTGTTTTCCGTAATAATCCGGTAGTTTTCTGGCACCAATTCTCCTCGAATGGTGTTACAGTCGGCTGTGAGCCAGCTCTCTGTAATAAAGAGGCAGTCTAAGTCATGTTGTAATAAGAAATCATGGATTTCTAATCGGTGTTTTACTGCCGATCTCGTGTTGATCAAAGCACATGATATGTGCTTGGGCCGGGGTAAATGGCGATTTCTGGCAGTCGATCGATCGATCCTCCAAAGCCGCAGATTTCTTAGGGCTTTTTTGGTGGCGGCCGGCAGAATTGCGGCAAATCGACCGAGATCCCAAATGTTCTCTGCCGAGTATTGCCGATTAACCATGACCGCTGTGGAACCAAGGGCGGGGGGGGGGGGTGGATTCACAAGGATAACTGAATCCTCTGATCCTGGTTTGGTCCAGAGGAAGGCGAAAAAACCCTGACCACGCAGCGCCAATATGCTGTGGTAGGGAAAAAAAATTCCTCCCTGACCCCTAAAGAGGCGATCGAGTTGAGTCCTGGATCAAGTTGTAATGACAGGATGGGGCAGGGTGGAGCAAGATGGCCGCCGACCTGGCAGCAGAATCCAGGCTGGGGGGTACCAGGTAGAGTGGCGCCTGGGGGGCTAACAGAGATGATCGGCGAGCAAGGGGGCCTTAGTGAGCAGTAGTTATTTTATACTAATACCTTTCAGTAACATTTTTTTTCAAAGCAAAATTTATCTCAGGAGCTCACTGAGCAAAATTAGGAGATTATGCGCAGCACTAGGATCGTTAATTTGAATCTCAGTCATGACACTACCTGCCTGGAGTTTTCATGTTCTTCCTGTGTCTGCACAAGCTTTCTCCGTGTATTCTGGTTTCTTTCTACACTCCAAAGACATGCTGGTAGGTTAATTGTATTCTCTCTAAAATTGGACATTAGTATGTGTATGTATGGATGTGAGTTAAAATATAAAGCACTGTGTAAATTGATTGCGCTATATAAATACAACTAATAAATAAAATAAATAGTCAATTTTCACCATCTTAAATCATGACTGTAGAGTACATCTCAGATAATATTAGACAAACGTAATTCTACATGCCGTAGTAAAGATAATAAATAGTGGACCCCAGGTCACATACCCGCATATATATCACAAAAACAAAATAACATTTTATTAGTTTAGGATTTGGAAATCCATTTTTTTTTTTGCACTTCACAAATTGCAGCACCAGGCACTTCTACACTGTGTCTGGGTGGTTGGTACTCTGGCAATCCATTTTTAAACATTCTGGGTTATCAGGGGAATCCTCAAATTTTTTAAGTGACTTTATTTCTACACCCCATGTCTTCTTGCCTTTTTAGCTAATAATTATAAATTATACAGTCTAATATTACATTTGTAAAACCAAAACTAATAAGGATAGAAATGTAAAAAAAAGTCAATGTTTACTCAGTTTGATAGTCATTGGTTTTCATTTCACTGCACGCTCTTTAATCTTTGGCCGTAGAAGAGGGCCTAAAGATCTCTATGGTGATAATTAAATTATGTTAGCTGGTTACATGATTTCTGAGCAGAGGTAATTAGGATAGTTAGGCAAATATCTGCAAGAAAAGGTCAAAGGACGAGACGATATCTAAAAATCAAGCTTTTAACTCAGCCTTGCCTATATAATTCAAAAGTTGATTAGATTTCTGTTTAAATCAAAGTATTTGTTGTAATGTGAACTCAGTGAAGTGAACTACAGCTTCATTAATGATTCCCATTTGTGTATGTTTGATGTACCTACTACATGAGATCGACCCTGACCGTGTACATAAATATGTGCCAGTGGTTTATACCATAAAGTATTCTGAGTAAACAGAAAGAAAACCATATTTTTTTTTACATTTGAAACATATTCTAGATATATTGCTGCAACGATTTTGCTTTCACATCTGGTTACTTAAATAAATGTACTCGTTATTTCTTCTCAAGTAATTTCTAAAATAGGAGTATATAGATGAAATTAACTTGTATTCATCCACATAGACTAGTTACCCACATATGGGCTCACTCTTGGACAGATCAGGCCTTTTAGATCTGAATTTCAGAGTAAATTACTCCCTTTGCTAATTATTATTTAGTTGTATGTAGATCAAACAGGATGGAAAATCTGGTATTCCAATGAGTCAGTGACATGTATGTAGACATAGCAGCATAGTTATTATCATTGTGTTCTTTTCTGTTGTCTTGTTAAGATGCCAACATTCAATTTTGATTCCAGATGTCCAGATTAGTCAGATTTGGCAATGGACTAAAACTAGAGAAGGATTACTGCTCAATTCAATCATATTAAGAAAAGACTGGAGTTGAGGTTGATATTCAACTTTAAATATTAAAAGTTAAAGTAACGGTAATGAACAGTTGTAATTGTGTAGTAAGAATTTGTCAGTACAAGAGTTTCTCAGAGCAAGATCATTAAGACCGATTACCATAACATAATACACACCCACAACATTGATTCCTCCTTCCCAATTGACTCACTGCAGCTAGGTGATAGCCTCACTATATGTTGATTTGTTGCCAGAGGTCCACACAGACCATATTGTGTTGCAACTCGCACACATTTTCAAGGATGTTGGAAGGGCACAGGTGCTAGGAAGTTAGAACTGAAGACTGGATTTTGGGAGTGCTGGTATTAAGTAAGCAGAAGCAGAATAGAGAATCATATTAAGAAAAGACTGGAGTTGAGGTTGACATTCAACTTTAAATATTAAAAGTTAAAGGAGCCTCGCCATATGTTCAGATAGCCTCACCATATGTTAATTTGTTGCCAGAGGTCCACACATATCCACACAGACCATATTGATGTTGCAACTCACACACAATTTCTATTCGAGCAACCCTGAATGTTGGAACAGGGTCTGCAAGAATGATGGAAGGGCACAGGTGCCAGGAAGCTGGAACTAAAGACTGGAACTTGAGAGTGCTGGTATCAAGTAAGCAGAAGCAGAATGGAGAATCATATTAAGAAAAGACTGGAGTTGAGGTTGACATTCAACTTTAAATATTAAAAGTTAAAGTAACGGTAATGAACAGGTGTAAATGTGTAGTAAGAATTTGTCAGTACAAGGGTTTCTCAGAGCAAAATCATTAAGACAGATTGTCATAACATAATACAAACCCAGGACATTGATTCCTCCTTCCCAATTGACTCACTGCAGCAAGGTGATAGCCTCACCATATGTTGATTTGTTGCCAGAAACATAAAAGCAAACATATCATACCTGCTCTGTGCAATGTTTTTGCACAGAGCAACCCCAATCCTCCTCTTCTCATGTCTCTCCGGTGCTCCAGGCTCCCCCCCATCAAAAACCCACCATATCAATCCACTTTGTATGGGGGCACTCATACAGGCTCTCTCCTGAGCCAGCTCTGTGTGTCCATTTGCACATCGCCGTATCAAGATTGGGCTCAAGTAAGTATGGATGGGTTTACAGAGAAGGTTTTTTCCTACATTAAGGTAAAAATTATTCTGCCGTTACAACCATGTTAACTTAAAATATTATGTATTGAGCAGTGCAATCCATTAAGTTAGTTGTATCTTTTGTATGGCTTCCAAAGAGATCCACCAATAGGCCTTTAGCTGTCTTCCGATGGTGGAAGCTACAGAACAGTCCCACCACTTTTACTTATATGTCCCTGTTTTGCGGCCTGTTGACCCAACAGACCAAACACATATTAAACTATACATGCCTAAAATAAATCTAATGGCACCAATTTGTCAAGATAAACACATTATTTTAGAACTGGAAAATCCCTAAATGTACCTCCCATATCAAACAACACCCACCACAGGACCCATGGGTCTTGGAGATCTCCAAACAAAAAAAAAACAGTACAATATAAAAACAAATGTATAAGGCCCCAAAAGCAACAGATGGACTATGGAATATAAAGTACCCTACCTATACCATCAACTTATAATATATACTTATTGCATATACAGTATATGTAATCAATACCATACATTTGTGATCATTACCATTTGCTAAGGTAGTGTTTGGCAATATAGTTCATAGTAGATTTTATCCGACTAGTGGGACACCCAAGAAGGTTGGCACCTCATCCCAAATAGTTAAATTATTTAAATGGGAAGGAGAAGGGGATTTTGATGGTGCTTACAAATAATAATGAGAATAAGGACCATACATATTATATACAAATATATACAAATTTTAATGAGAATAAAGTAAAAAATGTAGCGACAACAAATTGTTCACTGTTCATGTAGAACAGCAGTTCATTTAGAAGATGGTCACATAAGCAGGTACTTGTCTAAACCAGTTGTTTCAAATTTGTATATTACCTTGACATGTTTCGCCTGGTAGCTTCATCAGGGGTTATACGAATCAATCAAGGATTTCACAACACTATACATAAAATAAAACAAAAATGAATTTCAAAATAACATAACATAAAAAATCATTGATATGGCAAGGAGCATGCATCATTATCGCCAAATTGCCCCCAATGAGAGGGGAGCTTACCAAGCCATAATTTCCACAAGGTGACCACTGCCTACGGTGGAGGTGAAAACAATCTCCAAAAGGAAGAGTGTCCTGCATAGCCACAAAGTCCAGGCTATACAATAATCAGAGAATAAAAAGATTGAATAAAAAAGAGAGGAAAATATTACTGATTTGAATGAATGAATGAAAAACTTATATAGCGCAGCACATGCGAAGCAAATCGCCTCTGGGCGCTTGATGTTCCTGTCTCCTTTGAGATCAAAAGAGATGCGTCTTAATCTTTCTCCTGAAGACTAGATAGTTCTCCTCCTCCTTTGGTTACTTTATATAGTTAAGAAAATTAAGCACCAACAAAATCTAAAAGTGGTGCTGTATAAAAAAAAGAGAGAGAGGAATACTTACTTAAAATTAGTATATTTAGAGCATGGGGTGGAGGGCGTCTGAGGTAAAGATTTGTTGGTATGAAATAGGGATGACAAAAAAAAATTGAAAAAAATTTAAATTAAAATAAATAAATAAATGAGGTTTGCATAAGAATAACACACAGTTAAAAATTAAATACAAAGAAATAGGAGAATCAGATAAGCTTAGATAAGCAGCCTAGTAATAGGGTGTTAAGGACTAATGTCTCAATAATGTCTGTAAGATTTAAAATCATTGTAGTATAATCATGTGGATAACACGTGAGTCAGGGTGTCAAATAGGAAAAAAAGGGATGCTTAAATGATATAGAATAACATGGATTTTATAGGACAAACTGCAATAGTGCAGAGAAAAAACAAGGGTGATGAATAGCAATGAATATTGTATGGATAAGAGAAGGGAGAAAGAGAAGACTGTAAATAAACAGGTGACAAATAGCATCAGGTGACACTGATGTTCTTACCCTCTGCACAGCAGGGTAGTGAAAAGGTAGCCCTTCTTCTCTAACACTGGCATGGTCTGAGACGCTGACTTAAATGTGACCTCCATCGAGTTGGCGTCAATGCGGACGTGAGAGCGCCACAGCGGACCAGAATGCCGAGCGACATCATGTATGGGAGGTGTGTCCACAGGCGCAGAGACAGAGAGGAACAGCCAACAAGACGCCACAGTCAACAAAGGGCCCCTCCCACCAAAGGCTACGGAAAATGGGCAAAAGAGGAAGGAGGTCTGGTGGCAACTAAGCAAGGAAAAACACCTAAGTTGCAGAGACATGCAAAAGCACAGCTCTAGGGTGGGAAATCGGGCACATAGTGATGACACAAAACGAGCAATGAATGGGACAAAGTGTATCCCACAACCTTAAGAAGGCGCACCCCAGATGACAGTGGCCAAAAGTGGGACCCGGCGAGGCATGAGCCTCAAACAGTTATGCGCCACTGACAACCATGGATCACTGTCACAAATACTGGAGAGCAAACATGGCGAACGGATGCATGTATCTTAAGAAATTAAAAATAACAAGTAATAAAGAGAAAAAATACAAAAAAATTATTATCAGAATGTATTATACACATATTAACCACTGTAGCTCCGGACCATTTGGCTGACAAATAACCGGGCCACTTTTCGTGATTCGGCACTAAGTCGTTTTAACTGACAATTGTGCGGTGGTACAACATGGCTCCGAAACAAAATTGACGTCCTTTTTTCCCACAAATAGAGCTTTCTTTGGTGGTATTTGATCACCTCTGTGGTTTTTATTTTGTGCGCTATAAACAAGAATAAAGCGACAATTTTGAAAAAAAAAGCAATATTTTTTTACTTTTTGCTATAATAAATATCCCCAAAAAATATCTAAAAATACACATTTTTTCTCTCAGTTTAGGCCTAAATGTATTCTTCTACATATTTTTGGTAAAATAAATTGCAATAAGCGTTTATTGATTGGTTTGTGCAAAAGTTATAGTGTCTACAAAATAGGGCATAGCTTTATGGCATTTTTATTTAAAAAAATATATTACTAGTAATGGCGGCAATCAGCGATTTTTATCTTGACTGTGACATTATGGCAGACATATCGGGCACATTTGACGCTATTTTGGGACCATTCACTTTTTTTACAGCGATCAGTGCTATAAAAATGCACTGATTACTGTATAAATGTGACTGGCAGTGAAGGGGTTGACCACTAGGGGGCTAAAAAGGGGTTAATTGTGTCCTAGGGAGTGATCCTAACTGTTAGGGGGCGTGACTATGAGTTACACGTCACTGATCACTGATCCCGATGAGAGGGAGCAGACGATCAGTGCTGTGTCACTAGGCAGAACGGGGAGATGCCTTGTTTACACTGGCCTATCCCCGTTCTGCAGCTCTGTGACCCGAGTCTGCGACATCAAGTCCGCAGGCATGACTAGAAATTCAAAGTGACATAAATATATGTCATTTTGCCCAGCCATGCCATTCTGCCGACGTATATCGGCGTGAGCCGGTCTTTAACCGGTTAAGAGACAAGAATAGACAATAAATCTGGCACATTGTCAAAAAAAAACACACAATCAATAAGTAACATGATATAGCGGGAAAAGGGGGAGGGGAAGGGGAGGGGAGGGAGGGAAGGAAAGGATGGGAAGGAAACCCAATTGCAAATAATGGTACCCAGAAATGGGGGGAATTATAATGAAGAATCGTTAGAGAAATGATCCTCTTCCTTTTGGAGATTGTTTTCACCTTCACCGTAGGCAGTGGTCGCCTTGTGGAAATTCTGGCTCGATAAGCTCCCCTCTCATTGGGGGCCATTTTTTTTATGTATAGTGTTGTGAAATCCTTGATTTATTTGTATATGTCCTGATGAAGCTACCAGGCGAAACATGTCAGGATAATATACTAATTCGAAACAACTGGTTTAGCCAAGTACCTGCTTATGTGACCATCTTCTACATGCAAAATTAATCTTCTACATGAACTGCTGTTATCAGTGAACAATTTATTTTCGCTACGTTTTTAACTATATTCTCATTAAAATTTGTATAATTTTTTTCTAATAAGTATGGTCCTCATTCTCATTATTATTTGTAAGCACCGTCAAAATCCCCTTCTCCTTCCCATTTGATTTGTTTGTCAATATACTTTTTGGATGAAGATATGTAAGTAAAAAAAATCATGAAATTGTATTTTATTCCAGGAAGGGGGATATATATGGGGTGAAAGATTAAAACACGTGGTAGTACCCACTGATCACACAACCCACAACAAACTAGTTTAACCACTTAAGGACCGCCTACTGCACATTTACGTCGGCAGAATGGCACGGCTGGGCACATCAACGTATATATACGTTGATTTTAGTACCCAGCCGTGGGTCGCGGGCACGCGCCCGCGCGCCCGCGACCTGGTCCGAAGCTCCGGGACCGCGGGATTCGCGTACCCGATCGCCGCTGGAGTGCGGCGATCCGTCCCTGGAGCGGAAGAACGGGGAGAGCCGTGTGTACACACGGCTTCCCCGTGCTTCTCTGTGGCCGTAGCATCGATCGCGTCATCCCTGTAATAGGGGGACGCGATCGATGATGTCACACCTACAGCCACACCCCCCTACAGTTGTAAACACACACATTAGGTCACACATCCCCTACAGCGCCACCTGTGGTTAACTCCCAAACTGCAACTGTCATTTCCACAGTAAACAATGCAATTTAAATGCATTATTTGCTGTGAAAATGACAATTGTCCCAAAAATGTGTCAAAATTGTCCGAAGTGTCCGCCATATTGTCGCAGTCACGAAAAAAATCGCTGATCGTCGCTATTAGTAGTAAAAAAAAAGAATTAATAAAAATGCAATAAAACTATCCCTTATTTTGTAAACGCTATAAATTTTGCGAAAACCAACCGATAAACGCTTATTGTGATTTTTTTTACCAAAAATACGTAGAAGAATACGTATCGGCCTAAACTGAGAAAAAAAATGTTTTTTTTATATATTTTTGGGGGGTATTTATTATAGCAAAAAGTAAAAAATATTGCATTTTTTTAAAAATTGTCGCTCTATTTTTGTTTATAGCGCAAAAAATAAAAACCGCAGAGGTGATCAAATACCACCAAAAGAAAGCTCTATTTGTGGGGAAAAAAGGACGCCAATTTTGTTTGGGAGCCACGTGGCACAACCGCGCAATTGTCAGTTAAAACGACGCAGTGCCGAATCGCAAAAAGGGGCAAGGTCCTTTACCTGCATTTTGGTCCGGGTCTTAAGTGGTTAAATACTGTATATGTAAACAATTACTTCTTTCACAAAATGTGCTCTAATATGGTATAATAATGCTCTATGCAGCTGTGGTGGATTATCACAGCTGGATATTGGCATTCAGATTAAAAAATAAATAAATCATACATAATTAGTGTATATAAAGTGGGGTGCTGCTACAGTTTTTCTCATTGTGATAATACTTAAATTATTTAGAATATTCTTAAAGTAAGTTCCTTGTAGTACATTTGTCCGTAATCAGCCACTTTATGCAATCCAACAGATATTTTCAGAATAACTGGGTAGCTAAAGAAATCAAAAAATTGATGTTATAGCTTGTGTAGCCATCAAAATGAGTGTATGTATATATATCTCCCAGTGATCCTTCAATGTGTCCAAAAGAAGTTCAATATGCAATATATTAACCGGTATGATGCCCTTTTAACCATTTTTTTGCCATTCAGCACTGTGCTGCTTTAACTGGAAATTGCGTGATCATGCAACACTGTACCCAAATACAATTTATGTATTTTTTTTTTATACAAATGGTGCTTTCATTTGGTGGTATTTGATCACCATTGGGTTTTTTATTTTTTGGCAATATAAACTAAAAAAAACAGAACATTAAAAATATATATTTATTTTTTTCTGCCATAAAACATATCTAATAAAAAATGTAAAAAAAAAATGTATTTATGAATGTTGGCCAAAATCTATTCTGCTACATGCCTTTGGTAAATATAAAATATATATATATATATATATATATATATATATATATATATATATATATAAAATTTAGTTTGTGTGAAAGTTATAGTGTCTGATATAGATGCTGGCTTTTATTTATACTAGTATTTTCAGTGATCAGCAACTTATAGTAGGACTGTGATAGTATGGTGGGCAATCTGACACTAGCTGATGCTGGCACGGGGGGGTACACTACAGTGTAACTGACTAACTGACACTGTCATCAATAGTGACGCTAATACAGTGATCAGTGCTAGTACTATACACTGTCACTGTATTAATGGCACTGGCTGGGAAGGGGTTAACATCTAGGGGGATCAAGGGGTTAAAAGTGAGCGCCTAACAATGTGTAATGTGTGTGTTATGTGGTGCTTTTACTAAGCAGTGCCGTATCGGCAAAAAATTGCCTGGTCATGAAGGGTGTAAACCTTCCGAAGCTGAAGTGGTTAAAACACATACATATTGTAGGTAACCCAAGCATGTATTTATCCCTAATCCAAGCATATTATGTTTCTTTAATAATACATATACATTATCTCTTTAAAAGAAAATAAATCACAGCTGCCAATGTTCTACAACTTTCAGCAAACATAGTTTCTACACCACCAATTTATACATCGTTTTTGGGGTTTTTGTTTTATAAAGTCAGTATTAGTCACCTTTGGGCTGTATGAGCAGTGTAACCCTTTCTGAACGCCCACCAACTCTAAATGTTTTTAGAATGGTCATATATGTAATTTATCTATCAGTTGTCCTACTCATTAAATTACCAAGAGATTAGAGCCCTTGAATGCAAATGGAGTTAACAACCCATGTTAAATAACTAGGCTTCTTAATCACCCTAAATCCCTTTATGTTTAAACCAGTGACTATACTAATGATTTAGGAATATGTCTTAAGAAACAGATGTGAGGACAGATTATGTTTCAATGTTTACTATTTGCCAGTACATTTGGATAATCTATGATTTTAACAGAGTTATGAAATGTATTAATTATAAAAGAATCAATATTTTTTGTTTCTTTTTGAAAAGTAACTGGACTAATCATATATATTTTAATATATTTATATTTAGCATTTTCTGATTAAAAAACATAAACTGTGTATACTGTATTTTGTGCATACATGTAAAGTTAATGTGACATAGTCTTAAAAAAATACAAGTATAGCCTTTGTACTGTTTTGTACTTTCATTATATTTTTAAAAACTTTAACAAAAAATCTTTGGAAAGGAAAAGTACTGTTTGGTTAAAATCCTTGGATTATGATATTCCACTTAAAACCACCTTGATGTTAGTAATGTGGAAACAGCAATTGCTGAACTTTCAGAACATGTAGGCCATATATTTCAATGCTTCCCACTATGGATTTATTTCTGTTTCTCTTTTGATTTTTCCATTTTTGGCAGATCACCCTAAATGAACAGCCACCCATTCAACTTCCCACATTCCCTCACTGCTCTGTTCCCTCTATAGAGGCAGAAGTCCAAAACTCTGTGTGATCTCATATTCTGTGAGGAAGGTAAGACGGTCATATGCTCCTGACATAAGGAAGCAACAAATATTTTCTGGATAGTTCTGACAGAACAATGGGGGAAATGAAGGGAAGATACGTATCAATAAGTCTGTTTGAAGCCCCATACACACTATCTGTTTTCCTGCAGGTTTTTCTCTTTAGGTTTACCAAAACCATCTAATATGAGGTCAAACTTTAAGGCCCTGTACACACGAGGAGACATGTCTGATGAAAACGGTCCGCAGACCAAAATCCTCGCGAACAGAGAACGTGTGAAGTGGCGGTGACGGTGACGCGGCGACGTGTGCAAACAAGGAAGTACAATGCTTCCACGCATGCGTCAAATCAATTTGACGCTTGCGCAGGATTTCGGTCCGCTGGTTAGGCGTACTAACCAGCGGACATGTCCAACGGACAGGTTTCCAGCGGACAAGTTTCTAAGCATGCTTAGAAACTTTTGTCTGCTGGAAACCTGTCCGCTAGGCCGTACACACGATCGGACATGTACGCGGAAACTGGTCTGCGGACCAGTTTCAGCGGACATGTCTCCTCGTGTGTACGCAGCCTAAGAGTTTCAATTTGTATGCAATCAGGCAGGCCCTTGCACTATATGGTTTTGGTAAACCTAAAGAGAAAAACCTCCAGGAAAACTGATAGTGTGTATGGGGCTTAACAAGAAGAAATTGCACAAGGCATGCGACCTGAGACTGTAGTCCCATCCAGTAACACATGTAAAATGGATCATATTAAACTCTTCTGTTACTTTTTATTTACCCACCCTAGCAGAAATATGTGTGCAAAGCTCCACTTTAACATATTTTAACTTTGTAATATTTTATAAAGATACGGAACCAAAACTTTTGAACTGCAGGAGCTAAATGTTCTTTGGATTAGGGAGCACATAGTCAAAAAAGTAAAAAACAGAAATACAGTAAACCCACAGAAACTTTTCAGCACCATGGATAGGTAACTAAGCACTTTTAGTAAATAAGGAGAGCCTGTGGTCATTTACAACAGTTTTTTAAGTTATTAAAGTAATCAATGCTTCATCTTATGGTATGCTAGGCAAAACTTTTCAATAAAACTTTAACATATAAATATAAATTACATCACTTGACTTGATTTAACTGGCCGCTGCCTTTTATTATAGGAATATATAATAATATATTAACTGCATATTATAATACATATATTATCAAATATCGTTATTATATATACCAACAATAACAACACATGTTTTAGCTTAGCTATTAAAGCTCAAGCTAATAAAACAATAACATAAATTCCCATTTCGAAAGAAAAAGCAAAAACCTCATAATATGAGCCGCGACATGGGAGGGAGGGCGGGATGTGCTTCCTTCTTCTGATTCCGTTGACTGCACTGCTAATGAAGCATTCATTCTTTTATAGGTCCCTGCTTGTGCCAGGACCATTGCAGACCTCATAAGCCAATCAAAAGGTAAGTAATAAAAACTGCCAAAGACTAGTTTAAACAGTAATTTACTTATCTACCACCATCCCATATATGGTGGGTGGGGACATGTCTTGCCCCTCCCCCCACTTTTATTCACTAAGCTCAGTGAACATACACTTTCAAAAGTGAACATTCAGTTTGTTAATCTCATTGGGCTCCATTCACAAAAACATCTCGCATGCGGTATGTAGGTGTCGGGACGCATTTTTGCTAAATACTGCACACGATCCTGAATTTGTCAATTCATTATAACATTCTGCATTAAACTCATTTTACAGAAGGAACTAAATAATTAAATGCATGCAGTAATTAAGTTGTGATTGAGGCATGCAGTATTTATGGAATGTCTACTGGTTGTTAAGGAGCATTGCGGCTGCTCGTTCCTTAACAACCAGTAAACATCATGGTTGTTAGGGGAGCCACGTCCTTAACAACTGATGAGTCATCAGATGTCAGCAGGGTTGCTGGCAATAAAAAAATAAGGGAAAAAAAGGTGTGGGGTCTCCCTAAAATCCATACCAGGTCATTATACGAGCATGCAGCCTGTCTGGTCAGGAAAGGGGGAATGAGCCAGTTTCCCTCCCCTCCTGAACCATACCGGCCCACATGCCCTTACCATGGGGGTGCTTTGGGGCAGAGTCCCCACCAAAGCACCTTGTCCCCTTGTTGATGGGGATAAGGGTCTCTTCTCTACAACCCTGTCTGGTAGTTGTGGGGGCTTATCAGAATCTGAAAGTCATTTAACAAGGGGGCCACCAGATCCCACCCCTCTATGTAAATTAGTATGGGTACATACTCTGACTTATTCATCCAAAAAAAGTGTAGTGTAAAAAAAAACACTTGCCAGTTTGTGACCTCTATTTAAAAAACAAAGATAAAATAAAGTTTAGGTGAATGAGTAGGGGTTGGGATCTGTGGGCCCCCTTGTTTTTAATACGCCGTCTGCTTGCAGACACCCACAACCACTGACCACGGTAGTTAGGAATCTCCATAGGCGCTGCTTTAAACATTTCTTTAATCTTACTTTTATCTTGTAGAGAATGGCAGGCTGAAAGAAAACATTACCAGGGTTATGGAATATTGCTGCAGTCATAACCCCAGTATTCCACTTGTCGACCAGGAGGTCATTTGTCTATGGCCAAGTCGGCAAGTGCTTAAGGTGCTCCATACCACTTTGTGAATGGAGCCCAGTGTCTTCAAAAAATTATTTGTAATGTAATTTAAAGGCAAAACAACTGAGTCTTTCCAATTTTACCAGTGGAAGTTGTAAAACGAATGTAACTGAAGATAGAAAACATATACTGTATTTTATTTAATACTTAAAGTATGTTCATGTTATAAAATGAATTCTGAATGATTTTTTTTTATTTATATATATGTTGTGTATTGTTTTACCACAATAAAAAAGCAAAGCCAGCAAAAACACAAAAAAGTGATAACATGCAAATGGTAAAATTTTAAATAAATAGTATTAAAAACCTAAGGAAAGAAGAGGGGTTATAGAGAAAGATGATTATTAAATCTCGGCTTTGGTGCCTCATTTGCCATTGTCAAAGCACAAAATAATATAAGGATATCTGGACTGACAGTGTGATTTGTTTACAAAGTTACATTCTATTAATGTAGCAAGCTATTATAGTGATCATTTAAACGGGGGCCTTTCTGATCAGATTGTGCTTGCAAATGAGGACTTTGGTTGTCAAAAAGAAATAAATCTTTTGTCTTAACTCGAAGCACTAGCTTAAGTTCAAATCACCCTTAATGAGAACTTAATTTCTATTAGCTGCAGCTTTAATCTGTAATGGCAGTTGAACTTAAGCACAGTTGTCTCTATAAACTGTATTGAAAAAAATCCAAGTACATAACTAATATGACTCCATGCTGTCACAGCCTTCACAAGTAATTGTTTAATGAAATTTGGTATTAAACAATCATTGACAAATGAATCAAGATCACTTTAGCTTCAGTTATATTACCAGTTAAGTTTCCATTATTCCCACTAAGTCATAATCTTGTTCTACCATAAGCAGTTTCAGTTGTATTTGTGAGACTACATCCTCATTACTGGGTCCCTCTAAATAGCTATGCCCTGACAGATTACCATAGCTATTCATCTAATAATACATCTACATACAATTGGTCTTTGATATGTATAATCACATTCTCACTGCACTGATTTCCCCTGGTTACAAGGTAACACATGTTGTTGCATCACTGGTACTCATGTCCTAATATCAGCCAATCAGGAATTTGACTCTCTTGAGAACTAACTTACCTGATGGTCATGCCTTATTACAGTAAAACCTTGGATTGCGAGCATAATTCGTTCCAGAAACATGCTTGTAATCCAAAGCACTTGTATATCAAATATTTTTTTTACAGGGTATGAAAGAGAAGAGAGGCACCTCTAAGTTTAGCAATACATTTTTAATGTTGTACCTTCATTAAATGTAACCATATTGCTACACTTAGAGGCTCCTCTCTTCTTTGTTATACTCAGTTGTGACATGACACTACTCACTACTTATATCAAGAAATCGCTTGTATATCAAGCAAAATTTATTAAAACATTTTGTTTGTCTTGTAAAACGCTCTCAAACCAAGTTACTCTCAAACCAAGGTTTTACTATATTCCTTTGTGAAAAACTAAGAAAATAGGTTCTTAACCACTTCAGGCCAGAGGCTGTCATATGACATCCTTGACTTTCAGTGGGAATATCTGAATGATGCCTGTAGCTACAGGCGATAGGAGGGAACAACCCCTCTCCTGCCGCCATCCGGTGCTTCTCCAGGCTCTCCCGTGCCATCGGGGACCCAAAGAAAGAATCGGCCACTGCCAGAAGATGACCATAGAGATTTTAGTTGACTAGATGGTTACCAGTCAATTTATGACTGTCGGAGGTCCGGGCGCGACGTAATGACGGATGTAAATAAAGCGGCGATCGCAACTGTTAAGCATGAGATCTGTGATTTTTTTTTCAAACTCATGCCGCGTACACACGATCACTTTTTGTGATGAAAAAAAACGACGTTTTAAAAAACGTCATTTAAAATCACCGTGTGTGGGCAAAACGTCGTTTATGTCTTCAAAAAAACGACCAAAAAAAAATTCGAACATGCTTGAATTTTTTGTGTCGTTTTTCAAAACGTCGTTTTTTGTGTCATAAAAAGTGATGGTGTGTGGGCAAAACGATGTTGAAAACGACGTTTTTGAAGCCGTGCATGCTCAGAACCAAGTTATGAGACAGAGCTTCAATGGAACAGAGTGCCGTCGAACGTGGTGTACGTCACCACGCTTTGCTAGAGCATTTTGGAAAAACAATGGTGTGTATGCAACGTCGTTTTGGAAAATGAAGTTTGAAAAACGTCGTTTTGTTTCATCACTTGAAACGTCGTTTTTTTTCATCACAAAAAATGATCGTGTGTACGTGGCATTATGCTTTTCAGCCTGGAAGACATCCTTAACTTTCAGTGGGAATATCTGAATGATGCCTGCAGCTACCCCCTCTCCGGCCACCATCCGCCACCATTCTCCAGGCTCTCCCGTGCCAACGGGGACCCGGAGAAAGAATTGGCCGCCGCCTTAGAGATTTCCACATGAGATCTGTGAAATGTTTTTTATTAGATCTCATGCTTTCCAGCCTGGAGGAGAGATGTGGGGTCTAATTGACCCCACATCTCTCCATAAAGAGGACCTGTCATGAACCATTCCTATTACAAGGGATGTTTACATCATAAAGTGAAAGAAAGTGTAAAAAAAAAAAGTTAAATAATAAAAAAAAATAATGCCCCTGTCCCCAGTATCTTACGCTCAGAAGCGAACACACGTAAGTCCCGCCCACATATGTAAACACCGTTCAAACCACACATGTGCGGTATTGCCACATGCGTTAGAGTGTGAGCAACAATTCTAGCACTAGAGCTCCTCTGTAACTCTAAACTCCTAACCCTTAAAAAAATGTAAAGCATCACCTATGGAGATTTTTAAGTACCGAAATTTGGCGCCATACCATTGGTGTTCGCAATTTTAAAGCGTGACATGTTCGATATCTATTTACTCATCGTAACATCATCTTTCACATTATATAAAAAAATTGGCCTACCTTTCCTGTTTTATTATTTTTTTATTCATGAAACTCATGAAATTCATGTTTTTTTCCTTTCAAAAAATGCGTTTGAAAAGTTGTTGAGCAAATACATGTAGGAGAGGAGTGCCAGAATAGGCCCAGTATGGAAGTGGTTAAATACTGTGTAGTGGGGAGAGTTTTTTCCTATGACTTCAAGAGCAGTATTGAAAACACACTAATCCTTTGCGTAAAAAAAGCTTGCAGGATGTTTTAAAGCAGAATATTGTGTTATGGATTTTCACAGATTATCTCAGCGACAGTGTACACTAGCAGCACATGTTTGGTGGAATTGATTTTTTGACAGTTATGCCTGCATGTAGCAGCACCCCAATCTGAGTCACTGCAGTATGAATGTAGTATTTGAAAAAAATGGGACAATATATTGTGGGGTCCACTTGATATTCCCTAAAATGCAAAAACATTGAAAAAACAAAACACATTTTTATTAATATTCTCCGAACTAATTTCAAATCAGTCACAACCACTTCAGGCATCCAGTGATACTAGTCAATCACCATGACCCTTCACACCCTGATGTTTACATACTGCAGACTTGCCACTAATGCCCCTTTCACACGGGGCGGATCCGCTCAGCAGAATCCGCCAGCTCAGTGGGAGATCGCTCCGTTGATCCCTGCTGAGCCGGTGGATGACAGGTTCATCTCTGCTCATTGAGAGGGAGGGACCCTGATGGAGCCCCGTTAATTTCTATGGGGAGATCAGACGAAAATGGGCGGCGCGCTCAGTGCCGATCCTGACCTCCCTGGGGCCCTAAGCACAATGACATGGCACATTAAAAATGAGAATCGGGGGGGCGCTGAGAAGCGGGGAGGGGTGGTGTTCTGCTGTCAGGAATGACTTAGCCAGCAAGTTTAAAAGCAGGGTGAGGGGGCGAAAATGACTTCTCACCAGGCGGGGCCTCTAGTAATTTGGGGGGCCCTTGGCAGCTGTGCGGGGCCCTAAGCGGCTTGCATAGTGAGCCTATAGTGAGGATCGGCCCTGGGCACGCTCAATGGGTGGCACGCTCGCATCTGCCTGAAAAACAGATAGGTGGATCCAAACTGGCTTTTTGAGCTTAATGACAGATTTCCTGGCTGTGGTGCTGTAAACAGACAGCCAAGAATCTCATGTAAAATTTGCCAGTAGCAATTTTAAGGCCCAAATATTTGAGAGAACAAGAGCACAGGTAGAGTTGTACTTCAAGAATTAGGATACTGAACAGGATAAAGAACTTGGCCAATGAAAGAATTTTAAGAAGGGATTTTAGGCCTTACTTGTATATGCCTAATTTTTATTTTATTTATGAGGATGGAGGGGAGTTAATTATGAATGACATAATGTGAGGTGGTTAAGGTACACACTGTTCTTGCACTTTTCTCTTTCAGTTTTCAAAAAACACCCCAAAAAAAAAAAACTTTGTTTAAAAGGGAAGTCTTGCAGCAACAAAACAAGTTTGCTAAGGACAGGATAGCAGCTAAAAGTGACCACTGACCTTAAATGAACTATAAAATAGAATTAAAGACAAATACAAATACCTATTTATTCTTTAACCGCTTGCCGACCAGCCGCCACAGTTTTACGGCAGCAGGTCGGCTCTACTGGGCGAGATCACGTAGCAATACGTCATCTCGCCAAACAGCCAATAGGGGCGCGCCGCCGGAGGCGTCCACACGCGCCCCCCGCTCGCCCCTGATGCCGACGCGCGTGCCCGGCATGCACGATTACCGGCGGGCACCCGCGATCGCTCGTTACAGAGCAAGAACCGGGAGCTGTGCCCGGTCCTGTCAGGGGGAGAAATGCCCATACAATGTATGAACAGCGATCAGTAATTTCCCCAAGTCAGTCCACCCCCCCTTCAGTTAGAACACACCCAGGGAACATACTTAACCCCTTCCTCGCCCCCTAGTGTTAACCCCTTCCCTGCCAGTGGCATTTTTATAGTAATCAATGCATTTTTATAGCACTGATCTCTATAAAAATGCCAATGGTCCCAAAAATTTGTAAAAAGTGTCTGAAGTGTCCACTATAATGTCGCAGTAAATCGCTAATCGCCGCCATTACTAGTAAAAAAAAATATTAATACAAATGCCATAAAATTATCCCCTATTTTGTAAACGCTATAACTTTTGCGCAAATCAATCAATAAACGCTTATTGTGGGTTTTTTTTTACAAAAAATATGTAGAAGAATAAGTATCAGTCTAAACTGAGGACATTTTTTTTATATTTATATATTTATATATATTTTTTTTGTTTGCGGGATATTTATTACAGCAAAAAGTAAAAAAAATTTTTTTTCAAAAATGTCGCTCTATTTTTGTATATAGCGCAAAAACTAAAAACCACAGAGGTGATCAAATACCACCAAAAGAAAGCTCTATTTGTGGGACAAAAATGACGCCAATTTTGTTTGGGAGCCACGTTGCACTACCACACAATTGTCAGTTAAAGCGACGCAGTCTCAAATCGCAAAAAGTGGCCTAGTCTTTGCCCAGCAATATGGTCCGGGGCTGAAATGGGCGTACCTGTATGTTCCTTTGAATTTTCCGCTCAGCTTCCCTTGAAAGTGTGCCCACGAGTCCCCGGGAAACTCCATGTTCGACGGCGGCCCATGATTGCGGTCAGGAGAGGCAGAATGGGGAGATATGTATGTAAACAAGGCATTTCCTTGTCCTTCCTAGTGACAGGACAGTGATCTACTGCTCCCTGTCATCGGGAGCAGTGATTACTGTTGTGTCACTGGTAGCCCATCCCCCCACAGTTAGAATCACTCCCTAGGACACACTTAACTTCTTCATTGCCCCCTAGTTGTTAACGCCTTCCCTGCCAGTGTCATTTACACAGTAATCAGTGCATTTTTTTGGGCACTGATCGCTGTATAAATGACAATGGTCCCAAAAATGTGTCAAAAGTGTCCATTGTGTCTGCCATAATGTCGCAGTTACAATAAAAATCGCAGATAGCTGCCATTACTACTATAATAACAAAAATATTGCTTTTTTTAAAAAAATTGTCACTCTTCTTTTGTTTATAGCGCAAAAAATAAAAAGCGCAGAGGTGATCAAATATCACCTAAAGAAAGCTCTATTTGTGAAAAAAAAGGGCATCAAATTTGTTTGGGTGCAACGTCGGACGACCACGCAATTGTCAGTTAAAGCGACACAGTACCGTATTGCAAAAAGTGCTCTGGTCAGGAAGGGGGTAAATTCTTCTGGGGCTGAAGTGGTTAAAACTATAATATAAATGAGTTAGTTGCCAAAATGGGAAGCAGGTGACTATTAGAAAAGCCCCAAAAAGTCAAAAAAGCTGATTTACTTTGGTTACCTAGGAACTTGACTTAGATTATTTATCACACCCAACAAACCTGCAATGCAGCACACCCCAATGCCCTAATACAATACATTGTGTACTGTGTTAGAAAATGTAGTGCGGTTTCCAATTTGTGTGCATTGGCAGTCAATTCAAATGAATGACAGTGGTAGGGCGCCCCCTACCACTGTCACTGATCATTTAAGTTAGTCTTGCCTACACTCTGAGGGAAGCAGCTTATATATACAAAAGGATTTTTTTCACATAATATATATTTTTTATCATGTATTTATAGCACGAGGGTTAACTGCACACAATTCAAATAAATAGACAGCCTTTATACAACACGTGTTAGTGTGCAACATAATGCATGTTAACAGGTTCAATAACCACATCAGCTTCTGAAGGTTTAACCCCCTTTTTGATCAGGCAAACTTTTTGCTATTTAGCGCTTAGTTACTTTCATTGGTAATTGCGCAGTCATGCAACGCTGTACCTGACAACATTTATATCATTTTTTTCACACTAACAAAGCTTTCTTTTGGTGCTTTTCGATCACCACAGGGTTTTTATTTTTTATTATATAAATTAAAAAAAAAGACTGAAAATTTGGAAATTACTTTCTGCTATAAAACATATGCAATATATATATATATATATATATATATATATATATATATATATATATATTTATTTATTTTTAAGTCTTCAGAAGTTTAGGTCAAAATGTATTCTGCTACATGTCTTTGGTTAAACGAAATTCCCAATAAGTGTCTATTTGCTGGTTTGCTGAAATTTATAGCGTCTACAAACTATGGTAAATAAGCTGGAATTTTATATTTTTTTAATACTACAAGTTGCAGTGATCAGTGACTTATAATGGGACTGTTATAGTGCTCAGAGCAAACTACTGCCATTGAGTGGGGACTGACTTACTGCCTGTGACATCATTGATAATACTATACACTGTCTCAGTACTAATGACACTGGTTGGGAAGAGGTTAATCCAGGGGCTAAATTTGTGCCTAACAATGTAAAATGTGTAATATGTGCTGACTTTTAGTAATGATCTCTTTGTTTCCTATCCCTGCTTTGCAGGGATAAGAAACAAGAGATCATTCCCTCTGTACAGAGCCCTGTATGGATTGTTAACACAGGACTCTGGACTGCGATTGGACACACCAGCCAATAAATTATCATTGTACAATCTCTTTTAGATCTACCATCAACTATGTAGTGCAAGGGCCTGTCTGTTTGGATACAGAGTGATTGGACAGATGTTGTGTGCTCCTATTATATAGTTTTGGTAAATCTAAAGGAGAGTGTACGGAAATTGTCACCTACTGCCATTGAGTGGGGACTGACTTAATGCCTGTGACATCATTGATAATACTATACACTGTCTCAGTACTAATGACACTGGTTGGGAAGAGGTTAATCCAGGGGTTAAATTTGTGCCTAACAATGTAAAATGTGTAATATGTGCTGACTTTTAGTAATGATCTCTTTGTTTCCTATCCCTGCTTTGCAGGGATAAGAAACAAGAGATCATCCCCTCTGTACAGAGCCCTGTATGGATTGTTAACACAGGACTCTGGACTGCGATTGGACACACCAGCCAATAAATTATCATTGTACAATCTCTTTTAGATCTACCATCAACTATGTAGTGCAAGGGCCTGTCTGTTTGGATACAGAGTGATTGGACAGATGTTGTGTGCTCCTATTATATAGTTTTGGTAAATCTAAAGGAGAGTGTACGGAAATTGTCACCTACTGCCATTGAGTGGGGACTGACTTAATGCCTGTGACATCTTTGATAATACTATACACTGTCTCTGTACTAATGACACTGGCTGGGAAGAGGTTAACATCTGGGGTAATCCAGGGGTTAAATTTGTGCCTAACAATGTGTAAAATGTGTAATACGTGCTGACTTTTACTAATGACCTCTTTGTTTCCTATCCCTGCTTTGCAGGGATAAGAAACAAAGAGATCATTCCCTCTGTACAGAGCCCTGTATGGATTGTTAACACAGGACTCTGGACTGCGATTGGACACACCAGCCAATGAATTATCATTGTACAATCTCTTTTAGATCTACCATCAACTATGTAGTGCAAGGGCCTGTCTGTTTGGATATAGAGTTATTGGACAGATGGTGTGTGCTCCTATTATATAGTTTTGGTAAATCTAAAGGAGAGTGTACGGAAATTGTACAATCAGATTTTATATTGGATTGTGAGCTTTACAGAACCCAGAACCCAGTTTTCAATGCTACCGCTTTATCCGCATAGGCTGTTGAGTGATCCCTTAGCTCCTGCACACTCTGCCAAATGAACGATCACTGCCTGTGTATTTAGTGAGAACAGTGATCACTGAATAAATTTAAAAAATGCGCACCTGCAGAGGTGGGTGACAGTGCTCTTTCATGAGTAGAAGGGTAGATGATGCAGGGTGTGTGCTAATGAGGTCAACTGGAAAACTCCTCCCTGTGTCACATCCTAAGGTCCATCCAGGAAGTAACGGAAAATATTTTTACTACAACAAGCACTGACACTGAGGTAAGGGCTATGTATGATAAATGAAACACTTTTTTATTTATGCAAAAGAAGTACATGAATTGGTACATAGGAGAGCTGGAATTTAGAAAAAAAAAGGTGAACTTAGCATTTAAGCCCCATAATTCAACATTGGCTGCTGCTTTTAAATGTGTGAGTGTGCTTGGTAAAAACAAAGCTTGCTCCTGTTTCCTCAATATTGTGGCTCTATTGAAATCACTTACAGTTGACAGCACAGTATAGAATTTTTCTTTTCCTTTTTTTTTTTTTTTACAGAGAGAGAGGGAACCGAATGCTTGTGATAGCTGTTATTTACTATGCAAATGGCCTCTGCCATGGTAACAATGCATCCAGCACAGTTTTATTTGCTACAGTACACAGTCTGCATGTTTAAATTGAAGTTGCTTACTTTTGTGCCTACACATTACACAGATTTTGTTTTCCTTGACACTTACTAGAGAACAAACTGCAATTAATACAGCTTATTTTAGCAGACAGCATCCAATTAGTTATCATCCATTTTCAAATTGGGATGCTAGACAAAAAAAAACCTGGAGCTGGCTTCTGATTCAAAAGAAAAATACATACAAACTACAGGTTTTCAAAGACGCATTTTGCTCACAATGGCAAGGATACTCACTTGACCTTTAATGTGAAACGGAGTGTTAATTTTTCTCTGTCACCTCTTAATTGCTTCCTTATTATACTGTTCAAGCAGTTAATTGCTAGACTGAGGGAGAAAGTGTTTTCGGGGGGCAAGGAAGTGCCACAGCATGAAAGGAACAGTATGCTCGAGTAATTGGGTCTGTTATAACACTAGCTGTGGCTTTACTTTTAATGGTATCTACTAAAATTAATAGGGGAATCTTAATTGTTTTATTGTTAGAACAATACAAATGTCATCTTAAATGTATTTTCCATCCATAACAGTAACAGCTATAATCTGGATTTTACCTGCCAAGCTATAAAAATAAATAATACTTGCGGTATCCCCAGCACTGCTCAAAGGTTTGTTGATGTCCACCTCAGGTGTAGGTGGTCATGTCTCCGGGATCCGCTGCTTCTCAACTAGTCCATGTACCATAATATCAAACTGAGCACTGCTAATCCATTAGACATAATTGCAACTTTATTGTTCCAGCACTAGTGAGGACACTCCACCCAACATTCTTTTTATGATGCATTTCTCTACCTGCTATGCTGAACAAGCCTTAAAGACGAAGTAAACCCTGATGGGTTTTACTTCCTTTTTATTCCCCAGCAAAGTAAAAGCACAATGTGCTAGTACGCATCGCATACCAGCACTTTACAGGAGCTCCCCGGGTTACAAACAAGACAGAGACTGTAGGCTTGTTCTTAAGTTGAATATGTTTGTAAGTTGGAACAGGTAAATTTTTAAGTGTAGCTCCAGCCAAAAAATCTATTTTTAAGCTTTTTGGAAAACATAGGGAAGGGTTATCACTCCTGTAACATTTGTTTTGCTGCTGTCTATGCACCTGTTCAGATGATTTCACCTCACTTTTTGTCCCAATGACAATTGGATTTTGAAAATTTGGGGTTATTAGGGAAACAAGGATTGGTGATAAAAGCATCAGTGGTGACACCTTTTTCCCATATTAACTCTTACAGTAGAGAATTTCCCTTCCTGTTGTCTCCCTCCGTTTGTAGGTAGGAGTTGTTTGTAAGTCGGATGTTTGTAAGTAGGGGACAGCCTGTATTTGACACTTACCTTCAAATGAAGCCCGCGCTGACCTTGCTGCAGGCCGCATCTATGTTCGCCCCTCTTCCTTTCGGGACCATGGACTCTGGCTCTGTAACTGCCCGGAAGTTGCGTGACTTCACTCCCCCGCATGCGTGCGGGAGCCACCGGTCACGGCACTCGCTATTGAAAAAACAGCACAGACCGCCGCTTCTTCACAGTGCATGCACCAAGTGTGGCTTCCAATGGGGGCATTGGACAGAGAGGAGGAGTGTCGGCGGGGGACCCGAGAAGAGCAGGTATGTATAGACATGTTTTTTTTTTTTGCATTTTTACCTTTTCAGTTGCTTTACCTAGAGTGTACAGGGTAAAGGTTGTAGCTACCTAAACACACACATACTTAATTTTTCTAATGAACAGTAACAAGAACAATGCTGGCTGTGTTTTCGTCTCTATTATTGTACATTTTCCTGTATGTGCAGTGTTTTAAATTAAAATTGTACAATAGGTAATAATATGATTCTTGCAGGAACCATGCCCACTTTAACTGAAAGTCTCATCCCTAATTGAAGTACATTCTCCGTTTACAAAGGCATTAAAGTCAACCTTCTGCCCATGGTTGGACTGAAAACAATAGTCTGCTAAAGATAGCATTTGGACCACCATGTTACTGGTGAATGTGTAATTCCAGAAAGGCAAACTCACCCTAAATTTTCTATAGAATCATAATATGCATATTTTAAATATATATATGTATGTATATATATATATATATATATATATATATATATATATATATATATATATATATATATACAAGAGGGTTGGAATCGCGCTAATCATAAGCCTATGACCAATAAAGGGCACAGTGCGTGCTATGATTATTATAAACAAAATAAATTGTAAATCATGTAAACCCACAAGAAATATAATAATAATATAATAATATCACACAGGTGTGAATTTGTGTATAAAATCCACCAAATGATCACAAGAAGGACTTGCTAGTGTTGAGCAGCTGTGTTCAAGTGAAAAAAACACAAACCTAAGTGAATCCCGTGATCAAGTCTTTGAAGACGAAACGTTGGGAGGAGACGTTCCCACGTCACCGCATCCATACGGAAGGACGCACGCGTACCATCTAGCCGGCCGGCACCTTGTTTTAAATGCTCCATTGATTTTCATCTGTTGTAAGTGCAACTTTATCATTTTCTTTTAATAAATACCATTGGATTTTACACTATGTGAGGTTCTATGTCGTTACATGGTATCATCATAATACTGTCATCTGCTGATGTCCCTACGGCTGCTGAACCACGATCCCTTCCTCTAAGTGCTTGCAATCACCCTGTGGGGTCCAGATCTGGTAAGGGTCAGTGTGTATAGTGGTGGTGGGTTTGCACTATTCCCTCCCCCGGTCGCAAGACTGCCCCACACGGGTGAAGTTATATCAGTTGTCCATAAGGTTTCACACTATGCAAGTCTCTCTGTTTCTGTTTGTTTTTTGGTGCTGAGATTCTACAGTTTCAAATCTGTGAAAGCCCATATGTAATCGACATTCAGGAGATTGATGCATCTGTACCAGCTTGAGACCTTTTTTTTCGTTTACATATACGCCATAAAGGTGGAGACGGTATATATATTTTCATCTGAAGACTTTACTGCATAGATCCTTTTTTAATACATCATAGACTATGAATTGGCTTCTCTGTGTCTATTAGGTGGAGTTTATATCTGGATTTAGTTTTTTCTTCCGATTTATTTTTTGTGTGGCTTCATTAGTCTAATAGTTTTTCACTGAACTTCACTTAGGGTTGTTGTTTTTTCACTTGAACACAGCTGCTCAACACTAGCAAGTCCTTCTTGTGATCATTTGGTCGATTTTATACACGAATTCACACCTGTGTGATATTATTATATTATTATTATATTTCTTGTGGGTTTACATGATTTACAATTTATTTTGTTTATAATAATCATAGCACGCACTGTGCCCTTTATTGGTCATAGGCTTATGATTAGCGCGATTCCAACCCTCTTGTATATTATTGTCTATGTTGTATAACATTTTTGAATCGCAGCTTTTCACTTATTAGTTATTCACTGGGTAAGCGCAATTTTTTTTTCCTCTGTTATTATATATATATATATATATATATATATATATATATATACTGTATACTGTATATACCAATATATACATATTTTATCAAAGAGCAAGAGTGCAGCTATATGTGTGATATGTCATTTCTGAGTAGCATGAGAACCTCTTTCTGAGAAATACAACATGTTCTACACACTAAAACCATTGCTACTACCAAGCAATACAAATGTGCCACGTGTATTTGAGTACTCAAAGATATAAAAGAGACATTCAACTATTTTAGCAGAAATATATTAATGGGCTTGGGAATTCAGAGGTAGTTAATGAATTAGACAAATTACATTAACATACTTTTTGGTAAATGGAAGCTGACAGAATGATTGCTGTCAAAAAGCTCTAGTTCAATGATTATTTTTCAAGTGTAAAATTGGTATTCCAACACTGACAGTCAGTTTAATCACTTAAAATACATTCAGCTTAAATTCTTAGTTTAAGTGCAGTGGAAGTCCTAATTCATCTCAGCTATATTTATGCCTGAAGTGTCTTAAAGGGTTAGTCCATGTAAAACCAATATTTCTGTTTTTGGTATATGCTGGTGAAAAACACACAGTAATACCGCGTGCGCACGATGGGAATTTCCGACAACAAATGTTCGATGTGAGCTTTTAAGGTCGGATATTTCGACCGTCTGTATGCTCCATCGGACATTTGCTGTTGAAATTTCCGAAAACAAATGTTTGAGAGCTGGTTCTCTATTTTTCCAACGGCAAAAGTTCCTGTCGGAAATTCCGATAGCCTGAATGCAATTCCGACACACAAATATTCTACGCATGCTCGGAATTAATTGGACACATGCTCGGAATCATTGACCTTTACTCGGCTCGCCGTAGTGTTGTATGTGATCGTGTTCTTGACGATGGGAATTTTCGACAACATTTGTGTGACCGTGTGTATGCAAGACAAGTTTGAGCCAACATTGCATCAGAAAAAAATCCACGGTTTTGTTGTCGGAATGTCATGTGTATGCTGCATTATTTTTATCGCTCCAGAAAACTTACTGATAAAATAACAGATTCTAGGTTCTTGGATCTGCACACATGCTCTGGCTTTTATCAGGGGAGCCCTATTGGATTCATTCATGTATTACAGTTTTTATAATATGGACAATGCAACAGGAATTGCTGAAACATTTATGGTGGGTTCACACTTGTGCGGTGCATATTTCAGCTCTTTATCTCTGCAGATAGATAAGGGAAGTGTTCAGCAGATTAGCTCCGTTTTGCTGCGAATTTGGAGACCTGGGGGAAGTTCTGAGTGAGAGGAGAGTGGGGGAGAAATGTATTGAGCTGAATGAGAGAAATTCTTGAAGAGAACTGAACACATCTGCGAATCAGCTGCGTACCCATAGAAGATAATGGGACTGAATTCGCACCTGAGCCGCACCGCAAGGCCTCCACAACGCATACGGATTTCCGGCAATGCGCAGTGCGAATGCATCGCACATATGTGAACCAGCCTCATTGAAAACAATGTATTTAGAAATGTTCTGCATTTTGGATGCGGTTGAAACCGCAACCAATTCACATAGGTGTGAACCCAGCCTCAAAGGTGGATGGAAACAACCAAAACTCTCAGGTGGACAGGAGCAATGGAAGGGAGTGACTGACCATTAGTGGCTACCTGAACCATAAGACTTTAGTGTGTACTGTAGGTGTGTTGTCTTAAATTTTTTAATAAAAAAACATTAATCACATTTTATGAAACACATCTCCTAATATTATCACCGTTAGCTGCAATCACTCCTTTGTGTACTTGTCTTATGCACATTAGCTGTTTGCTGGTCCTACTGGTTTGCATCTAAGTTTATCATATTTCCTCTGTTGGGACTGTTTCACTGAGACAGAAAGATTTTGGTAAATCTATTTAAGTTGTTATTATCAAGTTTACTTATATTTTCATTATAAAGTATATTATATTTTATTTTTATGCTGCCCTAAATGTTTATGAGGGTATTTTGTGTGCATATGTTTACATTTTCATTTTATTGTCAAAATATTCTTTCTGCAAAGATAATGTAAAACAGAGGCTGCATTTTAGCTCCACAATGACAACACAATACTTGGATTAAAGTAGATCGATTGTGCATTGGACATTTTTGGGGAAAATTTACTAAAACTGTAGAGTGCAAAGTTTGGTGCAGCTGTGCAATAAACCAATCAGCTTCCAGGTTTTATTGCACAGATTGATTGAACAAGCTGAAGTCAGAAGCTGATTGACTACCATGCACATGTTTAGTGAATCTCCTCCTTTGTCTCCAACTCTTATTGAGTACAGGCATACCCCACTTTTAAGTACACAATGAGACTTATTTACTATCTCTGGAGAGTGCAAAATCAGGCTCACGTCAGCAAAGAAACCAATAGGCTTCTAACCCCAGCTTGTTTAATTAAGTATTGGTATTAAATCCTGGAAGCTCATTGATTTCTATGCAGAAGTGAGCCTGATTTTGCACTTTTCAGCGATAGTAATAAATAAAATAAAAATAAAATAAACCCCATTGTGTACTTAAAAGTGGGGTATGCCTGTAATAATTTTTCTGAGATCTAAAAAAAAAAATAGACAGCATAAAGTTTATATTATTTAATGGGAAAAAAATCTTTGAAATGTTTCAAAGCACATTGTTTTGCTTAACGTATTGCCTTTGGCCAATTAATATTGATTGTGTTTACCTGTTTCTTTCTAAAGTTCTTGGGCCGGATTCAGAAACATTTTACGTCGGCGTATCTCCAGATACGCTGACGTAAGTCCAAATGTGCGCCGTCGCATCTTTGCGCTGATTCACAAAGCGAGATACGTTGAAAAACATGGCTTCAGCCGTCCGATGTAACTTGCCTACACCGGCGTATTGTGGGCGCTTAGTTATGCTGGACGCATTCGGCGTTCCCTTTTGAAATATGCAAATGAGTAAGATACGCCGATTCACGAATGTAGATGCGCCCGGCCGCTTCATATACGCGATTTGCGTAAGGCTTACATCCGGCGTAAAGTTACCCCTCATATAGCAGCCGCAGCTAATGCAAAGGTATGGGCCAGGAAACGACGCCGTCAAATTTTACGTTGCGTACGCTGTTTACGTAGTACTACGTGAATAGGGCTGTGCGTAGGTTACGTTCACGTTATAGGCATTGTGCCAACGTATCTTAGTGAGTATATGCAACGTGATTCTGAGCATGCGCGCGCATGTCCAGTTCGACCGGCCATTCATTTGCATGGGGTCACGCTTAATTTAAATAGATGACGCCCACCTCCTTCCTACTTTGAATTAGGCGGGCTTACGCTGGCCAATTTACGCTACGCCACCGCAACTTATGGAGCAAGTGCTTTGTGAAAACTGCACTTGCCTCTCTAAGTTGCGGCGGCGTAGCGTAAAGAAGATACACTACCCCCGAACAAAGATACGCCAATGTATCTGAATCCCGGCCCTTATGTTTATGCAGCACTACCCCCGAAGGAGCTGCCGGTTTGTTTTGGGTGGCATGTTACCTCATGGCTCCTCCGCCGTCTAGGGGTGTATGGTGCATGTAGCAGTAATGGAATATCCATGACAGGTGTATTTTTCTGTGCTCTTTATTACCCAGCCGGGTAAAACAATAAAACTTGTGGTGATAGAAGAGTAGAGGTGAAGCAGAAGGAGAAATAGCAGATTCAGGTGTAGTAGTAAGGAAACAGTCCTGCTTCCAATGACACTTAGTCTTCTTCACCGCTCCAGCCGGAGTGGGTATAGTGTACCTGGACAGGCCTCTCTCACTGAACTGGCAGCCAGAGTATCACTTCGAACTTAGAGGAAAAGTCTCTGCCACAGACCCTCCTTAGGATTGAAATAGCGGAGATAATTCTCCTTAAAAGACTTTGGCCTGGATCTCCTTCAGGTAGTTTGCAGGTTACTGACTGATAGGTGACCAACGTCCAACCTCTCAGTAACCGGTACCTTGATCCCCGGTGGATTGTCGAGACCCTATTGGATCGCAAGCCTCTTTTGGCGCTCCTTAGATGGACTCCCGAACGAACAGCTTCCTCTCACTGGAAACACGCTTGGAATCTTCTCAGGATTGGGGACCCAGTAGATTTCTGGGGCCCGGCCACAGCTTTAATTGTTCCGGACCAACTTGGCCCCGGAACCAGGAACACTGCGTCGCACGCGCACCCTGGCCTGGAAGGACATTTCGCCGGGGCGCCGTGATGCAGTCACCCTGAAGGTGGGTGCCGCACTCGAAGAAGAACCCAGACCAATGGCGTCTGTCTCATAAACACCCTCCCCCAGCATGCACAGCGAGTAAAACCCCTCCTGATAGGCTGCTGGGGAAAAAGCGGGAACAGCACCCCAGAAGCGACAGAATGAGCCCACAGTTCTTGTTTTAATATCAAACCAAAGACATTGGTAATTATTATTATTATTATACAGGATTATTATAGTGCCAACAGTTTGCACATTGCTTTACAACATCAGGGAAGACAGTACAGTCACAATACAATTCAATACAGGAGGGATAAGAGGGCTCTGCTTGTTAGCGCTTACAGTCTAGAATCACTAGAACCCAAATTTTACCCCACCTCATCATCAGACAGTCAATCCCCATTTGTTAGTACTAGTTCTAGAATATGATAACCTCAGGCTGCTTCCACTACATCCCTGCTCCTGCTTGTAATGGCAGTTTGAGAAATCCAGTTATTGTCGGGTATGTTGAAGTCATCCATAATCAAAACCTCTCCCTTCAATTACATTTGAGTTATCTCGTCAATCAACAATTTATCATAATCTTTAGTCTGTCCTGGGGGCCTGTATATTACAGCAATTCTAAGGAAAGATTTCTATCTGGTTGGAAGGCAAACCATGAGGGTTTTGAGTATTTTAATTTGTTTTTTCAATTAATGTTAGCGTTATGCTTTTTTTGACATACTGTATATGGCAACTTCACCTCTCCTCTTCCCTACGCTGTCTTTTCTGGATAGAGAATATTATCTAGTATTGTTATTTCCCAGTCATTTGAATCTTTGAACTATGTCTCTATAATTGCAACAAGGTCCAAGTTGTCCCTAGACATAAGAGCTGTCAGCTGCCAAAGCTTGTTGCCTAAACTACGAGTATTAGTACACATGACATGACAAACACTACTGCTTTATTTGTACCACTAGAAACTTTAACTGAAGTGATTATCCCGTTAGCCCAGTCCTTAGCAACACAGTGGGGTTTTTTTATGAAAGGAAAATTCACTTTGCACTGCAAGTGTAAACTGCAAAGTGCACTTGAAATTGCACTGAAAGTGCACTTGGAAGTGCAGTCGCTGTAAATCTGAGAGGTAGACCTGAAATGAGGGGAAGCTCTGCTGATTTTTTTTATCCAATCATATGCAAGCTAAAATGCTGTTTTTTATTTTCCTTGCATGTCCCCCTCGGATCTACAGCAACTGCGCTTCCAAGTGCACTTTCAGTGCAATTTCAAGTGCATTTTGCACGTGTAGTGCAAAGTGAATTTCCCTTTAGTAAATAATCCCCAAAGCCTCACATTGTTTCAACCTGCTGGGGGCATAAATGCTCCTCATCAATTAAATCTCCCCATTTCTCAATTTAAATGCATGCCCACGACTAACATAACCAAAACCTTCAGCATTGCACTAATCCTTTAACCAAACATCAAATTCTGCCAAAGTACTTTCTCTTGTTGTCCATTATGCACAGGTATGACCCCTGAAGATTTAACAGTACTCTAACTGTTGAAGATTCTGTCCCAAATTCTGAAAATCCTTTTATACAGAACGCACACTATTCTGGGACAAATCATTTATGCCAAGATGCACAACAACATCAGCACTGCACTCTTTACTAGCTTTTTTGACTTGTTGTGTTACTATGTAAAAAATATCTATTGAAACAAATTAAATTGGAAATAAAGTATAGATTAAAAATCGTCATGCGCATTCAGCATTCTTTTAGCTGTATTGAGGAAACAAAATATATACAGTATTATATATATCTATATATATATATATATATATATATATATATATATATATATATATATATATCTATATATATATATATAGAGAGAGAGAGAGATAGAGAGAGAGATATCTCTATCTATATATATATATATATATATATATATATAAAGATATATATAGATATATCTATATATATGGGATTTGGGGGTGACAAACACTGCAAATACTGTTCACAGCATGTCATATTTTTATTTTTATAGTTCTTCAAACGCAAAAAAAAAATGTGTTGCACTGTTATATTTAGACTTCAATCCAAAGTGAATATTTATCTTGTAGTTTTTAGAAGTTCAGTGACAATGGTGTCTCTGTCAGTCTCTCAGTTTCCCATTTCATATATGTCATTGATGTCATTTTCAGGTGTAGCAAATCATTTAAAAAAATGTGATATAAAAAGTAGTATAACACTGAGAAATGGAATTCCAACACCACCCTATCCAAAATAAGAAACTTGGGGGAGACCATGGAAAGTTATAACAGCAGCAAGAAAGTCTTTCAGTTTTCAAACGTGTTAAGAAAAGTAGCAGTGGACAAGTTCACACCAGCCAAGCAAACAACATTTTGATGATGAATGTAAGCATGTTTTGTTAGTATACCACTTGATACTTCACATCCCTTCTTTGCACTGTTTTGGGAAGTACATATATATCTTCATACCACTCTCCACAAGATTCTTTTCTTGCTATTTTCGTTGTATGAGAAAACAGCACTTGTAGTGGTTGCTTTTCACTTAAATTGGAGGCCACGTTAAGGCTACTAATGGCAATTGTTTGAGACGTGTTTATTAACCACTTCAATACCAGGCACTTACGCACCTTCCTGCCCAAGCCAATTTTCAGCTTTCAGCGCTGTCACAATTTGATTAACAGCCGACACACGTCCGTGGGGGTGTACACAATTAAACGCTCAAAAAAACCTACGCATGCTTGGAATCAATTCGACTCATGCTTGGAATCATTGAACCTCAGTTTTCTTGGCTCATCATAGTGTTGTACGTAACTGCGTTCTTGACGTTCGCAATTCCCGACATTTGTGTGACCGTGTGTATGCAGGACAAACATCCGTCAGAATTTTTTTTTTTTCGTTTTGTTGTCGGAATTATTCTCTGTAGAATGCAATGCAATATGGCTATTTGGAGGTGTTCTGGGCACCCCCTGCAACAAAAATGTAACTTTTGCTGAGATACTCTCAAATGGAAATCGCATCTAAAGGGATGCAGACCCTCTCATTTTCCTTATTAGAGCCATGCAGGTCCAGCAGTTGATTGATAATTACAAAACTACTCCCATGCAGATTTATTGCACATGGACACAGACAAACAAACCGCTATTTCTCCAAAATAACAAAAAAAAGGTAGGAATCTGCAACACAGTTTGTTAAAATCCTTGCACTGTACATGGGACACAGAGAGGGGAATGTTTTTTTCTCAACAAAAGTAGAGTTGCTCTTTAAGCTTAGAATGTGTGGAAGCTGTGTTGGAGTGCAAGCAAAAATCTTTTTTTTTTCCTAGAGTTTTCTTGCAAGTAATTGGGTATTCTTTAAAGCAAATTTTGACCACAGCCAATACGCTAAGTGAAAATTCCCTAGCAAAGTGAAAATTTACTTTGAAAAGTAAACATGATCAGTTGCTTCAGTAAATCAGGTTCATTAGGTTCACATGTATTCTCTCCTTCCAAGGGGGTGTCATTGGCTTTTGTAAGCACTATTATGCGTTTCCGTTTAAAACATATACAATATACTGTATATTGTAAAAGGCCAATCATTTATTCCCAAAATACAGGCATGCATCCAATATCATTGAAATGTTGCCAAGTAGTTTGACTGACTGGGCTTCTCTAGGGGCCAAAGCAATAATGTATGTTATGTAGTTTTCTATGTAACCAGCAGGTGAGGCTATAGACCTATTTTAACATGTTTCTCCAAATCTTCAAAGCCCTTCAGAGCTCTCCCTTTTTTCATAATTCTGTGCCTTCTAGTTGGCCTACAGCACATAGCATATACAACTTTAGCATTATGTGTTGCGTTAAAAGATTAAATCTGCAGTGAGGTTTTAATCAATCAAACAACAGCTGAATGCAGCCTGCTTCTACTGCATTGCATGTTTGGAAAACTCATTGGGTTCTGGTAATCCACTGTTGTGTATGAAACTTTTATTACAATGCGAGCAATGTTTGTATAGGAAAAGTAAATCAGAGATAAAACATCAGTTAAAGAACTTTAAAAATTGTAAAAAAAAATTACTCAGCACCATTTTTGTTTCCTTTAAAGAGCATCCCCCTGAATAACATAAAGGTACACATAAAACCTGCTACATTAAAACTATACAATAAACATTTACTAGAACCTTTCAATGATTATCGCCAAAATTGCTAGTCTTAAAGAGGTTGTAAACCTTGAAAAAAAACTGCAAGGCAAATGCATAATGAGCTAGTATGCATCGCATACTAGTTTATTATAAAATAGTTGCCTCAGAACGATAGCCTGAATCAGCGTCGTCCGAGTACACGGCTGACATCTTCTACTGGAGTTACTTCCGGGTTTGCAGCTGTGATTGGCCAGAGCCACGATGATGTCATTATGAAAACGGCACCAGCGAGCTGTTTCTTCAGTATGCATGCGCCGATGACGTCAACAGCGGCGCATATACTGAATATCTCCTAAACTGTGCAAGTTTAGGAGATATTCACGGTACCTACAGGTAAGCCTTGTTATAGGTTAACCTGTAGGTAAAAGTGGTGTTACAGAGTTTACAACCACTATAAGATTGATGTCTAGACACTTGACCACTTTTAGCAAAATGACGGCTGGGCAGTGGTTCAGTTATCCTGACTGGACGTCTTATGACATCCAGCAGGATAAGCCACGATTGCGCAACTGTGGGGCACGTGCAGCGCGGTAATCTGTAGTGCCGTGTGTCACTCTGACACACTGCAACATTGATCTCAGTAAAAAGCCTCTGACAGAGGCACTTTACCACGTGATCAGCCGTGTCCAATCATGGCTGATCACAGTATAATCAGGAAGAGACGTTTATCAGCATTTCCTCACTCGCGTCTGACAGACGTGAGTAGATTGGCGGCTCTCCTGACTGGGGGTTTGTGCTTATTGTTTATCAACACAGGCCCCCCGTAGATGCCTGCCCAGGACCACCAGGGAATACCGCCAGGACCACCAGAGATACCCACAAAGGAAGCCCACCAGGTATGTTACCCTGGACCACCAGGAATATGCCAATCAGTGCCCCAAGCAGATGCCATCCCGTTCCTCAGGCAGATGCCAATCAGTGCCCATCAGCAATGAGTGCCAGTGCCATCAGTGATACCTATCAGTGCCACCCATCAGTGCCCATTGGTGCCACCTATCAGTGCCCATATGTGCCCATCAGTGCCACCCATAAGTACCCATCAGTGCAGCCTTTCAGTGCCCATCAGTGTCACCTATGAGTGTACATAAGTGCCCACCAGTGCCACATATGAGTGCCCATCAGTGCTGCCTATCAATGCCCATCAGTGCCACCTATCAGTGCCGCCCATCAGTGCCACCTATCAGTGCCCATCGTCAGTGCCACCTAACCAGTGCCACCTCATTGGTGCCACCTTATCATTGCCCATCAGCGCTGCCTCATTAGTCCCCATCAATGAAGGAGAAAACGTACTTATCTACAACATTTTATAAAAGAAAAACGTTATTTTTTTTCAAAATTTTCGGTCTTTTTTATTTGTTTAGCAAAAAATTAAAACAGCAGAGGTGATCAAATACCACCAAAAGAAAGCTCTATTTGTGGAAACAAAATGATAAAAATTGTATTTGGGTATATAGGGCCAGATTCACGAACACTTGCGCTGGAGTATTTGGATATGCGCCGCGTAACTGTGCTGATGCGCCGACGTTTCTATGTGCCCGTACCCACCAAACTAGATGCGCCCAATAACGGCTCATTTGCGACCGGCGGAACGTTCCGACGCCAGAGTATCGTCAGCGTTTATTTTCGCTGGGCGCATCAGTCGCGCCCATTGATTTCCCCTGCAAATATGCAAATGAGGGATTTTTCACAATTCACGAACGGATTAGCACCATACGCTGGCTACATGCGCCGCGCGTATCTGATCCGTCCGGCGCAAAGTTATTTCTACAAAAGGCTGCTTTATCTTTACTCCAGACGGTCACAGGTCAGCAGGAGAGCAGCTACAGCAGCGTTACCGACGATAGGAGCTAGCTGAGCACCCCCACTTGCAAGGACAACACCTCTGTGTGCCAACATGCCAGGGGCACTCGTGGTCCTAGAACTACTGATGGGTCCCCTGGAACCAAGAAGGCGGGCACGTGAGAGGATATACCGCACTCGTATGAACCTCTTTGGCATGGGGGAGGAGGAGGTGTATCGCCTATTCAGATTCAGCCCAGATGCAATACTTGAACTAACCACAACCCTGCAGGATGACATCACCAGCCCAACACACCGATCACAAGCAGTGCAGCCACTGGTGAAGGTCCTGGCAACACTCCATTTCCTTGCAAGTGAATCATTCCAGCGTACAAGTGGAGTGGTGGCTGGGATGTCACAGTCCTCCATAAGCAGATGTGTGCACCAGGTTGTCCCTGCAATACTCAGACGCATGTCCAACCAGTTCATCAGACCCACCACTGAGGAGCTGCGGCAGAAGGCAATGACAGATTTCTACAACATTGCCAGATTCCCACGCACTGTGGGGGCCATTGATTGCACACATGTGGCCCTACAGCCCCCCAGTGCCACAGAGCACATATACCGCAATCGGAAGCATTGGCATTCCATCAACGTACAGGTGATAGCCGATGCCCAACGCCTCATATGGCACGTCCGTGCCAAACATCCCGGGTCCAGCCATGACAGTTTCATATACCGTCAGAGTCCCATCCCAGCAGAATTTAACCAGAACATGTATGGGGACAGCTGGCTGGTTGGTGAGTGACAAGGGAGTCAGGCATGACTATCCCCTCCCGTGATGCACAACAGAAGTCACACATGCATGACTAACATTCTCCTGTCTTTTACCTTACAGGTGACTCTGCATATGCATTGGGACCCCATCTAATGACTCCTTTCCGGAACCCCCAAACCAGAGGAGAGAGAAAATACAATGAAGCACACATCAAAACCCGTGCAGTGGTTGAGCAAACATTTGGGCTCCTGAAGTCCCGTTTCCGCTGCCTGGATAAGTCTGGGGGGGCCCTATTGTATTCCCCTACCTTCGTGTGTCAGATCATCGGTGCATGTTGTATTCTGCACAACTTTGCTATGAGAAAAGGCCTGCAGATTGACATACGTGATGACCTGACCCCCGACCCACACAGTCCCCCCCTGCCAGAGGACACCCAGTCTGCTGATGGAAGAGCAGTCAGGAGGGTCCTCGCCGTAGGCATCTTTGGACACTAAACCAAAACATTAATAACACAGACAGTGCACGCGTGTACACCACTGATGTCCCTAGATCACACACACCACATGCACATCGCATTGGATTAGCCCAAGTCCAGCATGTAGGAGTTGGGAGCAGTAACGCCGCGTCAAGGCCCCAATGATGTCACTGTCCATTCACACACCTTTCACACGTGATTCATTCAGCCGTGGGGTTCACTTCACCACCACGGCCGAGGGGGACACCCCTTACTTTCAGGAGTGCCACCCTCTCACATTCACACACCATTCACACTGTCCCCTGCACTCCTGACCGTGTGCAGTACAAAAAGAAATTAGAAAGATCATATCCTGATCATTAAAAGAAAAATAATCTCATAACCTGAGAAAAATAAAAAATAAACTCATGACCTGAGTATGTCAAAAACAATAATATAAAACCAGAAAAAATAAAAGGCCTCATCGGGGATGCCGGGGGCTTCTTCTGGGGGCCCCTCTCTGGCTCCGCAGCTGCCTGGATGGAGTGGGTGGGGGTGGGGGGGCATCTGGAGGTGGCTGATCCCCAGGTGGGCCACTCCTGGCAGGTGTGGCCTGCGTGCCCTCCAAGGCCCTGGCTATCCGTCCAAGGTAATTGTTCGTCTGGGCCTGCATCCGGAGCTGACGGGTGACCTGGTAGTGCTGGGCCCGCCGACTCAGCCTCCCCTGCTCCCGGATGGCAGCACTGTTGGCCTGGACGGCTGCAGTGAGGTGCTGGATATCCCCCTGCACCTCCCCCAAAGTGGTGACCACTGCAGCGCAATTAGAGCTGACATCCTGCACTGCGTTGCTGAGGTTGGCAACGGAGCCCAGGCTGTCAGACACTTTCTGCAAGTGGACCGCTATGGCCCCCATTTGTTCAGTCTGTCTGGCGTGATCCCTCGCCAACTGGTCCTGGACACCATCAGACACCCCCCTGGTCTACTGGGTCGCCTTCCTGGGGCCAGAAGATGGATGTCCTCGGGTGGAAGGAGTCGCCCTTGAGGGGCTTCCAAGGATGGGGGAGGGGACGACAGACGGGCCAGGAGAAGGGGAGGAGACAGACAAAACCAAAGAAAAGTCCTGCTCTACCACAGCAGGATCCTCCACAACCACCTCGGCAGGTGTGGTGTGGCCACTCTCCTCCTCCACAACCTCTTCACCACCCAGTGGCTCGGGCACATGATGGCGTGGGGGGGATGGGGTGGAATGCAGGCTGACAGATGATGGCCCAGCTCCGTCATCTGTGGATGACACAAAGCAGACACATGTTGGTGGTCCCACACACTTGGCACATGTACCCCCCCCCCCAAATGCAAAACAACAAATAGGGGATTAAAAAACACTTACCTGTCCTTGTGCCTTCCTCCACGGAGTCATAGCCTGCGACCCCCTCTACCTGCTCCCTCTCCAGGCAGCGAGCAACCACCTCCTCCTCTGCGGTCAGGGTGACAGGACATGGGGGACCACCACCTGTGCCCCTCTCATACCTCCTGATGGAGGCCACCTTGTCCCTCACCTTGCGCCGCAGGTCATTTATTTTCTTTTGTATGTCCCCAGCAGTCCGGGTGGAGTAGCCCAGGACATTGACCCTGGCAGCAATCGACTCCAGGATGCCCTGCTTCCTCTCCCGGCTGGTCTTGCGGCTTTTTTTGCCATGGAGAAATTCATTCTCCGTCTCCATAGCCGAGATAATCACTGAGACCTCCTGGGTATTAAAGTTGAGGTTCCTCCTCTCTCTGGGGGTAGCGGGAGCAGCCATTACAGTGCAAAAGTATCTTCCCTGGGGTGGGGGGAAACGGAACTACTTTTGCGCCGGAATGGCGTTTCCGCCAGCGCTTTTAAGCGCCCAGCGGAACGCATTGCGCTGACGTTTCCCAGGAAGTGGTGCCGACGGAAGTTGTGAGCATGCGCACAAGGGGGCGAGTGGAGCCGCACTCACTGCGCATGCTCCGTGGATGATGCGCTGAACGTAAGCCTCTGCGCCGGGCTCCGCCCATCATTTACATATGATCACACCCACTTCCACTTGCGTCGGGTTACGCCAGCGCATTATCGTTACTCTGGCGCAAGTTTACGCGCAACTGCTATGTGAATTGCAGGAATTGCGCTGAAAGGGTCTTCAGAGTAACGTAAATGAGAAGCGTTACTCCAGAGGAAAGATACTCTCATCTACCTGAATCTGGCCCATAGTATATAGTATATAGTATATAGTGTAGCATGACCGCGCAATTGTCATTTAAAAAGTGACAGCGCTGAAAGCTGAAAATTGGCTTGGAAAGGAAGGGGGGAAAGTGCCCAAAATCAAATTTACTTTACTTTCGTCTTCTTTAGAACATATTGATTTATCTTAACCATAAAAGGCATCAAAACAGGATTTTATCTTAATATTTTAAGAAATCAAGAGATAAATGATGTCTTTTTAAACCTTCCCAATATTGTCAATATAATGTTTGAACGTAACACCCAAAGTTGTACTTTCTATGTGCTGTAGGCCTACAGAAGAAACAGAATTACAAAAAAGGAAATAATTAGATGTAATTTCCTTGTTACTTTAGAACAAAAACAGCCACTTCTTGGGGATTACATGTTTTATTCTTTCATGCAGCACATTTCTTGCAATAATAATACCCTTTAATTGAAAATAGAGACTTACTTACTGGTTTATCCGCCACATATGATGACATAACAACCCTACATACATTGTGTAGGTATTTTTATAAATAACTTTTAGTCACAGGGGTAAAAACAGGCCTAATATTGTTTATGGTCGTGGCCCTCTGACCGAGAGTGATGTGGATCACATAAACACGCGACAAGACTTACAACATAAATAGACCTGAAGTGTGCCTTGGTGGTCTGGTCAGTATGCCAAGAAAAGGGGGCATACCCAAAGTAAGTAATGGGTAGTTAATTGAAGAAGGATATGCTGAGAAGTGCCCTGAAAAAGGCCATCTCATCAGTATTGAGATGGCCTTGTGTGGTTGCACGGGTCTCAACAAGTGAGGGGTTGCTGAGACAATGTTGCGTTTGCAATGGTCTCAAGTGAGTGTCGGGCTGCTGAGACGACTTTGTATGGCTGCAAAAGTCTGAACGGGCGTTAGGTTGCTGAGACGAGATTGTGTGGTTGCAAAGGTCTAGACGAGTGTGAGGTAGCTGAGATGATATTACATTTTGCAAGGGTCTCAAATGAGTGTCAAGTTGCTGAGACAATATTCCCCCCTTTTTTTTTTTTTTTTTTTTTATGAAAACAACTGTGAATGAAACGTTGGTAAACATGAGTTACCACATCTGGCTGTGTTTACAAGCTGTTACAGGCATTGGTGTTTCGAATGCCTTTGAACATCCGTCTGAACCCATGTATTTTTTTTTTTCGAGAAGGTTTCTGAACTCAACTGCCTAGAAATGACTATAAATGATCCTGTGTACATGTACTGATAAGATAACATAGAGGAGTGATTGGGGATCCTGTGTAGACGTACTGATAAGATAACATAGAGGAGAGATCAGGGGCGGCTGAAAAACACCCATTTTTCGGGCTGCAAGGGTCTCAATGAATGCCATGTTGCTGGGGCGAGACTGCTTGGTCACAAAGGTCTTTGATGAGTGGGAGGTTGCTCGAGACGGTATTGCGTGGTTGCAAGGCTTTCGATGAGTGTGGGGCTGCTGAGACGGTATTGCGTTTGCAAGGGTCTCAACAATGGTGTGAGGCTGCCGAGACGATATTGCATGGTTGCAAGGGCCTTGATGAATGTGGGGCTGCTGAGACGGTATTGCGTTGGCAAGGGTCTCAACAATGGTGTGAGGCTGCCGAGACGGTATTGCGTGGTTGCAAGGGCCTTGATGAATGTGGGGCTGCTGAGATGGTATTGCGTTTGCAAGGGTCTCAACAAGGGTGTCAAGCTGCTGAGACGGTCTTGCGTGGTTGCAAGGGCCTTGATGAATGTAGGGCTGCTGAGACGATTTTGCATGGTTGCAATGGTCTCAACAGGTGTCAGGTTGCTGGGCCGAGATTGCGTGGTGGCAAAGTTGTATTTTTTGCATTTTTTTTTATTTTTTTTATGTATATATATATATATATATATATATATTTATTTATTTGCGTTTTAGTAAGGGCCTTGTGTTGCAAGGGTCTTAACAAGGGTGTTAGGCTGCTGAGATGATTTTGTGTGGTTTCAAGGGTCTCGATGAGTGTGGGGCTGCTGAGACGGTATTGCGTTTGCAAGGGTCTCAACAAGGGTGTCAGGCTGCTGAGACGATTTTGCGTGGTTGCAATGGTCTAAACAGGCGTCAGGTTGCTGGGCCGAGATTGTGTGGTGGCAAAGTTTTTTTTTTATTTTATTTTTCACTTTAATATTTCATTTTGCTTTTTTTTATTTATTTTTTCCTTTTCTAAGGGTCATGTGTTGCAAGTGTCTTAAGGGTGTCAGGCTGCTGAGACGCTATACGAGTGGTTGCAAGGATGTCAATGAGTGTGAGGGCTGCTGAGACGATATTGCGTTTGCAAGGGTCTCAACAAGGGTGTCAGGCTGCTGAGACGATTTTGTGTGGTTGCAGCAGTCTCAACAGGTGTCAGGTTGCTGGGGGGCTGAGATTGCGTGGTGGCAACGTTTTTTTTTTTTTTACTTTTTTTTTTTTTGCGTTTTTATATATATATATATATATTTTTATGTAGCGTTTTGTAAAAGTCATGTTTTGCAAGGGTCTTAACAAGTGTGTCAGGCTGCTGAGATGATTTTGCGTGGTTGCAAGGATCTCAATGAGTGTGGGGCTGCTGAGACAATATTGCGTTTGCAAGGGTCTCAACAAGGGTGTCAGGCTGCTGAGACGATTTTGCGTGGTTGCAACGGTCTCAACAGGTGTCAGGTTGCTGAGGGGCTGAGATTGCATGGTGGCAAAGGTTTTTTTTTTTTGCGTTTTTTTTCTGCGTTTTTATACTTATTTTTTTATTTTGTGTTTTGTAAAGGTCATGTGTTGCAAGGGTCTTAACAAGGGTGTCAGGCTGCTGAGATGATTTGCATGGTTGCAAGGTCTCAATCAATAAGAATTGGGTTACTGAGAAAGGATAGAAACACCTGGTTTGTTTGTACCTTAAGCAAACAGTATACGGTAGAAGGACAACGCCTGTTTGAATCGTAGGTTCTGTAGGGGCCACTAATGAACGATATGGGAGACAACGAATGGTAGCAAATTGATAGGACATAAAGAATGTAATAACAAATCTTACTTGCGACAGTGGGCCATGCAAGTGAGTTTGCGGCGGACTGTGGCTGGAGTGAAACATGTCGGGAAGGTGTAGCGTGATGCCGTGCATGGGGCAAAACAATGAGGTTTGGTGTAAAAAATAGAACACGAGAAGTGCGTATGAATGCTTTGTAAGCTCCACTGTGGGAACCGAATATATGGTACGGGTGACACCATGAGTGGCCACGAATTTGACATGACAAACAAGCTAACGTGCTGTGGTGTGGCACCATGCATGACGCACAGGCAATTACTTTGGTAAATAAATGAGAGAGAAGAACCTTGAACAAACAATTCTTAAGTTCCGCTGCAAGAACTAAAAACACACGGCATGGGGGAACAATGAATGACAACGGTAGAAAGTATGCATTGTATCTGATACAAAACGGTTGTAAAATGCATGAAACAACTTCGATACGAATCGGTAGTAAAGAGTATTGAACGAATCTGATACGAATTGGTTGTAGAGTGTATGCTACCCCTTGCTTTGAAACCGAACACCTACCAACCACCCATCCCCCCAGGCTAATCAAGTGCAGACAAGGCACCATGTGAGTCCAATTACCACCTCAATCTGCCAAAAAACCCATACAAACACATGCTAATCTCCAAATGGATTTACAAATGAATCGTATGTTTGGCAGAAGGAAGTTACAAATGTACTACGCCTGAGCCGAATGATGTTGGAACATAAGCAATAGTAACTCAGAGGAAGTATTTTTTTTTTTCCAAAAGGCATGCAGGATAGGAAGCATAACGAATTGCAAGATTGCACAAGATACGAAAAGGTTTGAATCCTTCCTGCGACAGTAAGCGGGAACCGCCGGTGAAGACCATGAAAGGAGAAGCCGCAAAGCGATTGTGATGTCGAAAGCGATTGAATGCGCAGACTCACGGACATGAGGTGAGCTGGGAAGAGTCGGCCCAGTGACGTGTAGTACTGCACACTGAACCGACAAAGAGCATGTGTGAATGGGCTGCTTAAATACCCTCCGGGCTCCTCCCATAAACTCAGGCCACCATACTGGCCTTATCTTTTTTAACATTGGACAATATCCTACCGATAAGATGCATCATACAAAAACCACAAACTTCTTGAAGTCTTTAATTATGTAAAACATCCACAAATCACCTGGTAGACAGAAACCAGGCCACCTTTTTCTTCTGTTCTTTATTTATTGATAAAAAAGTTAATTTTATAATTGCAGATTATTTAAATATAGATTTATTTAAATATTTACATGTAGATCTGTGGAATTTATGGAGAATTAAAACATTTTAATATATGGGCATTAACAAGGCATTAACAAGATGCACGAGCTGTAAAAACATGTCACATACTTTTTTTCTCAATATAAAGTATGTAGTATTGGTGTATACTCCACTTAGATATGATTTTAAATAATTTGCACACTTTTAATGCTTACGGTTCCAGAGTAAGAAAGTGCAAAAAATTATCGATATTTTTATGTAGAATGCAAGGTAAATGTTAAAAAAACTGTGTTGGGGCATACAGTAACATAAAGCATTTTTCTTCGCTGTGCTATTAATACTTAACATGGGCATGTTTATTTTTAACTAAACTATAGACCACACGATTCTTTAAGGGGCAATTAAAAATGGCTGAATCAAGACACAGTCTTGGATTGACTGCATTTACCACCCAGATATTCAGAAGATTTATAACATTCTGTGGAGCTGGATACTTGGGGCAAATGCTGCCATTTGAAACTAGGAATTGCAGCACAATGCTTCCAGTGTATGAACAGAAGCATGTGAAATCAAGCATGAGAGATCTCCCAAAAAACAATAAGGCACTTGAAAATGTGAGACGTTTAGAGTATGAATTCACTTTGTAAGGTTGTACTTTGATGCTTCCCCCCACTCGAAACCCAGGTAGAAAAATACCTTCATTCCCATTCTTGAGATCTTCACTGTGTGTTGCTATGTGGGGGGTGTATAGTAATAAGGGGGCCTTAATAATAAGTGATAAATAAATTCCAAATTCTAGCGTGAAACAATATGTTAACTAGAAGGTCATCAATACCATAGTGATTTAAAGTGCAAGTGTTTAAATGATAACAACATAAAAAAATAAGTGCAAACAGGTCAAAAAAATGCAGCAATGGTCACTAAGTGATAAGCAATTGGTAAATCCATGCATCAAATGGTTAATTTGAGAGTAGACACCACTTAATTCATCAGCGTTTTTAATGTTTTTGCTCCATTGAAATAGAAACAAAATACGATAATAAATGCTAAAAAACATCACAAAAAATGTTGAAAAACTGCTGGCGTTTTTATAACATTATTTTAACGTCCAGTGTGCATGAGTCCTATAGTCAGCAAGCTTTCCTAAAGCCGTTTACACACTCTTGGAATTTCCAACAAAAAAAGGGTCCATGGGAGCTTTTGGTCGGAAATTCCGACCGTGTGTAGGCCCCATTAGTTTTTTTCTGTCGGAATTTCCAACAACAAAAATTTGAGAGCTGGTTCTCAAATTTTCCAACAACAAATTCGGTTTTCGTAAATTCCAATCGTGTGTAGACAATTCCGATGCACAAAATTCCATGCCTGCTCTGAATCAAGTATGAAATGGAAGGGCTCAGTCTGGTAAAACTAGCGTTCGTAATGGAGATAGCACATTCGTCACGCTGTAACGGACTGAAAAGCATGAGGCTGAAAAGCGCAAATCGTCTCTCACCAAACTTCTACTAACATGACTGGTATTGAACTTCCCTTTAATAGTAAGATTGTACGTGTTGTACGTCACCGCGTTCTTGTTGATTGGAATTTCTGACAACATTTGTGCGACCGTGCGTATGCAAGACAAGTTTGAGCCAACATCCGTCAGAAAAATAAACAGTTTTGTTGTCTGAATGTCCGATCATCTGTATGCGGCATTAGTGTGAGCTTTTAGTAGACTACATGTAGACAACATATGTGAAGTTTTAGTAGAGCACCCCTAACATTTACTACCATTTTCAAAGGCCACTTAAATGTAATACTAATGCATTTTCTAACACACCTAGATATTTCATAAACGCATACAATAGTGATCTGGTACATGAAATTATGTACCTCCATCTGTAACACTGTAGCTCAAACAAAAAATTCCACATAACCATGGGATTTTTCAGGCGTACATCATGAGACAAAAATCCATAAACATATATTTTATTATGAATATCAAGCAGTAAAAATATTTGTGTCAAACAGTGTTTAAAACCACAAGCTAATTTACTGTGGACAATTCATAACTGTATTTACATATCTTGTTCATGAACAATTATGTTATTTTTCCATGAAAATGCCAGAAGAATGTGAAAATAAGGTGCATCCATTCTTAATTTCATCGATTTTTCAAATTAATCAGTTATCAATACTAAGGGGTTAATTTACTAAAACTGGAGAGTGCAACATCTAGTGCAACTGTGCATGGTAGCCATCAGCCTGTTCAAATAAGCTTTGACCAACAAAAAAAACTGGAAGTTGATTAATTTCTTTGCAGAGCTGCACCAGATTTTGCACTCTTCAGTTTTAGTAAATTAACCCCTAATGGCCCTTACACACGATCCGAATATCAGACGAAAACTGTTGGCCAGGGAAGAATCGTACGATTTTCAGATCGTGTGTACACTACTTTCAAGAGCCGATCACGGCAGTTCATCCGATATTATTCAAGCACAAAAATGTTCTTTGTACGATACCAGATCGGACAATTTTCATTTAGTCGGTATAGTTGTAGTCTGAAAATACAATATAAATACATTACAACACATTACATCACTTCCAATTTTTTTTTCTGTCGTACGAGAATTTTTGTGAACTATACAATTCCTACTTGCGACTATTAAGTGAAAAAAGTCGTACGATATTCGGATCGTGTGTATGAGCCATAAGCCTATGTTCACACTACTGCGATGGAATATACTGCAAATTTGATCTTTTTTTTTTTTTGTCCTGTGTGAGGTGGAAATTTGCCTTGCGTTTTGAGGTGGACAGGTGCAAATTTACCACACATTTCAGGAGACAGACAGTGAACAATTTGCAGAGATGTGAACTGTGTGCTGAGAGTTTACTGCAAGTTCAAATGAAGCCTATGAAGATAAAAATTCACACTGCACCATAGGAATTTGCTTTGCACTCTCAGTCGACACGCACAGGACACTTTTTTTTTCTCGCACCAAAATCGCAACCCATAGATGTGAACCAAAACCATGGTCATGCTTTTAACATGACCTGCGTGTTCCTAAATGTATCAAACATGCTGTAAATTCGCATCAGTGTGAACCCAGGCGAAATGTCCAAAAACCTTAGACTAGTTATCTGCAAATAATTTCAATGATGGGTAGATGCTACTGGGCTGATTTCTTGACTCACACTTTGTACCTATCAGAGAATCCTGCAAGAAATCCCAGTTCTGTCCTCTTGTACAATGAAATCTCACTTTACTGTACCAAGTTGTGTCTCAGTCCTCTTACCCTGTTTCTCATGAAACATTTCAAATGTGACAGCAGATTGACACACCCTAGTAATGGTTGCAATTAAATAGACCTGGGAATTATTGTGCAAAGATCCCTACGAGTTCCTAAGAGATACACAGAATATGCAAGTTACACTTTAAGTTGAAATAAAAGTAGCCACTCAAAAGCAGAGTCATCATCTTAATTGCAGTCATAAATACATTTTGAGGTGCATTAATGTGGAGATATGCTCCTTTAGGGTGTTATTCAAACCTTGTATCAATGAGGCAGTCAGCTTAATTGTAATCACAATTTCCATGACAACATGGTTTACTATACTGTACTTTGGAGTTACCATGGTGTTTTCACCTACAACTCACTGAGATCATAATATGAATTCCTCAAGAGATTGCCAGGGATTCCTCTGTTGGTCACAATTGCGGAAGAGTTAAATCTGCCTAATGACAGTTCAACTGTTCCCCGCTGAGTAACACCTGGTGGATTGATCAGCCCCATAGTACTTTTTTAGTTTAGGCTTCTAACATTGCCGTTGTTAGCTGGCATCGCAGTAGGACATGAGTGGCTCTAAATATTCTAACTGCTACTGCAGAGAAAATGTTAGCTTTTGTGAACTTGTTTAGACCAATATTTATACAGCCCCTTAAGTCACCCCACCTAAGTAGAAGGTTAAGTTTCCCGCAAAATCCTTATAGTCTTCTAATTACTTTTGCCATTTGTATGTCCTTTTATGAAAAAAAAAAAAATTGAAAAAAAAATAATAATTTGAATAAATAAATAAAAACAAAATAATTTTGGGACAAAAAATTGAAAAAAAAAAAGATCAGCATCAGCACCTTCTACAGTGACTCCAGTACCTCAGACCGGTGAGCCACACTACCACCTGAGTTACATTGGTCCTTACACTTACTGTTATCTCACATATATAGTGTCATTATCATAGCCAAATTTACCACCTTAAGTCCTCCCACAGCTTTTACACTACATAGACAAGTAATATACCAAAACGTGCGGATTGCTCCCGATTGGTGGGCTATTAATTTGTGGAACGTTTTGCCGAATGGTTCACGAAATATCGTTGTTTTTGCAGCAAAATTTGTCCAATAGGAAAGAATGGTGAAACTAGAGTGTGTGATGACAAAAACTGAAAAATTAGGACATGATTTCTAAACTGCCACCACTCCCTCATTTTCAAGTCCACCTACACAAAGCTTATATGAAAATGTTCAGCTATCCCTGCTGCCACTACACATGTCCACAGCTAAGCCATAGTTCTGATTGTTTTCGCAATATGACCATTTGTTTGCAACTCACGCCATCCATAGACATTCAGTGAAATTACACTCTAGACACCTAAAATATGAAGTACAATATCTAAACTATGACTGTGCCTTCAATTTTAATATTTCAGAGACATATTATGCATCAAAATGTAGGTCTGGATCTTGTGATTCTCACAATATAAAGTTCTTCACTGTGGGGTTTTTAAAATACGACCGTTTGAAGAATGACAAGTATTCAGGAGATTCAAAAAACTCTGGTCTGTGCTTAGAGCCTACATAAACATTGGTTTCCTGGCAACGCTGAGGGGAATTATAGCTCCTCCCACACAGCTCAGAGGGAAATTGTAGCTCCTCCCATACAGCTCTGAGGGGAATTGTAGCTCCTCCCACACAATGCTGAGGGGAATTGGCTCAGTTATTTGGCTCTGCGTAACTTCTGCATAGTAGCATACTCTGCATATAGCAACCATTCATAGCAACCAGTCCATAGAAACCAATAATAGCAACCAGTCCATAGCAACCAGTCCATAGCAACCATCCATAGCAAGCAATTCATAGCAACCAGTCCATAGCAACCCTCCATAGCAACCAGTCCATCGCAAGCAGACCATAGCAACCAGTCCATAGTAACCATCCATAGCAACCATCCATAGCAACCATCCATAGCAACCATCCATATCAACCAGCCCATAGCAACCATCCATAGCAATCAGTCCATAGCAACCAGTCTATAGCAACCCTCCATAGCAACCAGTCCATCGCAACCAGACCATAGCAACCAGTCCATAGCAACCAGTCCATAGTAACCATCCATAGTAACCATCCATAGCAACCAGTCCATAGCAACCAGTCCATAGCAACCCTCCATAGCCCTTATCAACCGTGGTTGATAGGGCACTTTTTGATGGGGCTATAGGGTGGTGCAATAGGATGGGGCAGTTTTGATTGGGCAGTTTTTCATGGGGCAATGGATCGACACACTGTTCGATCACATTTATATCTCCAGGGGCACTGTCTCCAGTCAGGAGTATTGGTGGAGGCAAGAACACGTCACACAATTTCCCCAGAAATGTTAGCTTTTCTAGTTATTAATTATTATTACTAGTCAACCAACAATATACTTTTACTATAGCCTATAGGCCAAGCATTTGACTGGAAATGTATGAATCTTCTTAGAACTATCAACAGACACCATAAGCCTTCAATGACAGATTCAACGTTTTGCGATGCTTTGTCGAATCTTCATCGTTTATGTTGAATTGTCAAGTTAGTTCTAGCTATTTTACTGCTCCTCCTCTTTGGTTACAATCAGCCAATAACATTCATCATCATCATTATTATTTTTATTTTACTTCCCCCACCCAATTCCAGAAGCGATCTTTTCTCTATGTTGAATCTTTTCTCTACTCTTTGGTTGCAATCAGCCAATAACATTCATCATCATCATTATTTTTATTTTACTTCCCCCACCCAATTCCAGCAGCGATCTTTTCTCTCTATGTCGAACCTTTTCTCTCTATAATTTCTAATCTTTCCTCTCTATAATGTTGAATCTTTTCTCTCTATAATGTCTAATATTTTCTCTCTATAATGTCTAATCTTTTCTCTTTATGTAGAATAATCTTGGACTAATAGAGTTAAGGTTAGGCACATTCGACCAACTAAAATAAAGCATTTATTTATGTTGTGTCTTTCGGTTTTCGTATTCTATGCGTTTGTTAAAACGATAATGAAAATACCGTTCGGACAAAAACTAATGCACATGTCTAGTTGTCAATAAACACCATTGCCAATTTAGTAATAACACCTAACACCAACGTTAAGTTAGTGTATTTAAACAAAAATCACAACCACCCCAATTTATAACTATATTTATAAATTAAGGACAGGTATGCCTGGAGGCAGCCTATTCCTCCTTAAAGGTACAGGAATTCATTACATGCCCAGCAGAGCACAAAGATAACTTGAGGTGTCTAGTGTGTCCCGGTGCCAAGTTAGTGATTTTTCTGAATAGTGTTGTTACTGAACACCAATGCAGAATTAGTGTTGCCACTGATTCATGTTTTCACTGAACAACACAGTAAGTTGTAAGTTTTGGACTAAACACCAAAGCAACCCCAGGTTTGACATTAACCACTTGCCAACCGGGCCAATTCTGACATTTCTCTCCTACATGTAAAAATCATATTTTTTTGTTAGAAAATTAGATAGGGCCCCCAAACATAATGTTTTTTTTTAGCAGGGACCCTAGAGAATACAATTGCGGTCTTTGCAACTTTTTATCTTGCACGGTATTTGCACAGCAATTTGTGATGAGGAGGTGACTGCATTGTGTGCAGCTGTGGGCAGTTGCAGTTCAGCCCCATTCACTTGAATGGGTTACATTTGGCAGACAGTAATGCTACAGGAGGTATTATTCCTGCGGAGAAACAAAGCATTGTGGCTGGGACATGTGTACACCCCTGGCCACTGCCTTTTCATTTAAAGTGGGAGCAGTTGGGTGGGGCAGTAAAAAAACAACTCAACCCAGTGGTTTTACTTTGTAGTTGTACTTCCCCAGCAACTAGTGTAAACGAGCCCTTCTGTTCCAATAATCCAACAAAATGTATAACAATAAAGACCTGAGAGGGATTCTAACTCTTCGACACACTATCCAAAACCAAGATAACAGTTTCAGCTGGGGTTTCAAATTAGGAAAGTTTGATAGAATTTATATATTTATGATCTCTTTTCTAATTATATATAGAGCATATGGTGGCAATCTGCTTCCAATTTTTTATTTATTTTTAATATTGGTCACTGGAACATGTAAGCAATTATTGTCACTCTATCATGCTTTTTCACTTATTTTGTGCTTGATAGTAATACTTTGACATTATATATCTACTATATATACAGTATATATATATATGTGTCTGTGTGTTTTCACTGAAAACTGCATATTCTACTTGGTTCATGCGCTAGCTGTGACGTGTTAATCCTGAGTTTCTTGCACAGGGGGAAGAGGTATGTATGTAGCAAAGAGATTTGGCAGAATTCAGGCATATTTCATATATCTGGAGGCACAAAGTACTCTGTTCCTGCTTTTCATATCTATCTAATTAAAATCAGCTGGACTTAATACACAGATTTCCGTAAAATACTGTTTTAACACATGTTTCTTAGCAAGGCCAAGGGGTTTATAACCTGAAAGGGAATGAAAAATATATAGTGTCTGTGCCTTACAGAAAAGGTCATGTTCTAGGGTGTTAGAACATGACAGAAATTAAGTCTTGCATAACATACAGAGAACATTTCAGGCTTAGAATATGTGATGTTGTGAAGCTTGTGCAGTGGATGTAAACCCGATTCATAAAATTTGACCTGGGGAAATATATCTGTAGTGTTTACTTATCTCTCTCTAAAGCCCTAAGTCTCATTTCGTTCTGCTGTTTTGTTCCTCTGTTCCATCAGTGTAGCACCCTCTACCCATTGTAGGTGCTAAAGTGAGTTTTTTTGTAGTACAGGTAAATTTAAGCAGGCCTAGTCAGAAGCTAGGCCTGTTTGTTTTGATCTGTGGGCTGGGAGTGGCCTAGAGTAGGGTAGTGACTCACAGACAGCATCATCTTTCGGTGACCTCCCTTCTGCTTCTAAAGACTTCTAGAAGGAAGGTGGGAAAGAGGGGTGGAGCTGTCTAGGGTGTTCTGAGGAGCCCTGGCCAATCCCAAATCTGGATTGGCAGGGGGAGGGCATCCTTAAATACCCAGAGTCAGTCCAGCTGGGGGGGTGGAGTTGTTTTGATGGAAGAACTGGAGATGGAGTATTAGGCTGTTGGGACTTTGGAGGAAGCCCTCAGTCTTTGGGAGGTGACCTTGGGCAATGGGCTCGGAGCTGAACGGGAACCCCATACAATCCAAGGGGTGTCCAGAACAGGAGCAGGAGAGGACAGCGGGAATACTACTGGGTAAGTATCCAGGAGGGATCCATCAGGTGTAGCTGAGTGGCAGGCACAGTCAGGAGAGCTGGGAGAGGCTTGTCGGAGAGGACTAGGAGTGTACTGTCTGAGATGGATGTAGAGCCAGTGGGAGAGACTGTGATGTTACTGCCAGTGAAGTTGGGCCGTTGCAGTAGAGAGGGCAGTCAGGGTCTGCAATGGGCTGACTGGGATCAGTAGTCCACCAAAGAGGGCAGCTAGCACCAGAACTTTATTTACTACACCATAGGGTCCCTGCCTGTAATAAGGAACTTTGCTAAGGCCTGGCTGAAATCAAAGTTAGGCCTCACCAAGTGCTAGCTGCAGCTGAAGAATTGTGCTGGAGGGAGAAGGAGAGATAGTCTGCAGCAAGTGTTGTGCAGGAGGAGAATATCTAACTTGGCCCAAACCATGCAATAATAATTTTCTGGGCATCCCATGAATTTCATAACCCCATCCAAGTTTTTTTATCCCTCATTAAAAATACAAAAACAAAGCTGATGAACTTCTGCATTGTCTTGGCGTGTCTAGAAGTGAATTATTGTCTAGGCAGGGTGACAGGTGGGCCACAATCACTCAGCAGCCCCTACAGGGGTACTGCTACATCAGCATGATAACTTCTGACAAGTTCTCCTACATGGGAGAAAAAAGCAGCTGAAAATTTCTGTTTGAGAGCTGATCTATTCACAGCACATCTTTGCAAGTATCTTCATTCCTCTGCCTTTGTGGAGGCTGTAACACAGTGTATTCCAAGACTCCAATCCCACTGCTGAAAGAGGAAGTAACAATTCTAACACAATGTGCACTTTCTAAAGAATATATAAAGCTTGAGGGCCAGATTCTCTAAGAAAATCGCCGGCGTAGCGTAAGCCATTTACACTACGCCGCCGCATCGTACTAGAGCAAGTGCCGTATTCTCCATGCACTTGCTCCCTAATTTGCGGAGGCGTAGAGTAAATCGCCCAGCGTAAGCCCGCGTAATTCAAATGGGGCGGCTTGTATTTAAATTAAGCGCGCCCCCGCGTCGAACAAACTGCCGGGGAAAAAGCCCAGTGCGCATGCTCCAGCTCACGTCGGAAAGCGCCGTTGAAACCGACGTTAAAACGACGTGATCGTCACTACGCAATGCCCTATTCGCGAACGAGTTAGTAAAACAACGTAAGCGACGGAAAAAGCCGACGCTGACCCGACGCCATACTTAACATGGCATCCGACGGCACCCGACGGCATCCGACGGTACTTCGTAAGGTTACTCCTCATAGAAGCAGGGGTAACCTTACGAGTTCGTAAACGACGTACGCGACGACGGGGCGGCGTAAAAGCGATCGGGAATCGGCGTAGTAGCCTCATTTGCATAGGCAAATGAAAAAACAACGTAAAGGCCACCTAGTGGACGGAGTTGTCATTACAACTACGATCCGCAAGTGTAATGGTATTACACTTGTCGGATGTTCAAGCGTATCTATGCCAAAGTGATGCTAAGCATCACTCGCATAGATACGAGCCAAAAAAAATGGCGATACGACGGGGTATCTGAGATACTCCGTCGTAGCGCCGCTGATGAATCTGGCCCTGAGACAGTAGATCATCTGAGGCTGTTTACTTCACTGGGTATATGTGAGGGTTTACAAAATACCAAAATGATCATCAGCGCTAAACAGTACTAAACAGTAATAGTAACTGGTCCAAATGGTAATAGGGGGGCACAAAAAGTCATGAAGAGATTTTCACTAAACCCAGTGCTGCACAGATACCATGGCTGGAACACAGGGATATGTAATAGATTCAAATAAACAGCACCCTATGTGTAGGAATGGCAGTCTGTTTAATTAGCTGATAAAACCACTTATTTGTATTTCCACAAGTTCAAAAAACAGTCAATATAATATATATATATATATATATATATATATATATATATATATATATATATATATATATATAGTGGTGCTGGATAAAAAGAAAGAAAAAAGAAAGGAAGAACTTGATATTTAAGGAAAAAACGCTAGACAATTAGAACTAAGAGGGGTTAATTCCAGTCTGTCTCAGCATAGTCCTCCAATGTCATGCCCCTTTCACTAGTGCCCCATCCCCCCCTTTTAACTGGATGAACTCACAGGCAGCATCACAGGCTGGATGAACTCATAGGCAGCATCCCCGAGACCTTTCTCATACTACTCAAATGTTCTGGTGCCTTCAAGAAGAATAGGAGGAGAGGTAAGGTGGAGCTAGCTGCCTGGAGTATTCTGAGGGCCCTGACCAATCCCCAACTTGGATTGACAAGGGGTAGGCCTCCTCAAATACTCAGGGTCAGCCCAGGTGGAGAGGAGTTCTTCAGGTGGAAGCTGGAGATGGAGTGTTAGGCTGTCATGGCCTCTGAGAGAGCTTCTCAGTCTGGGGGGGAAGACCTTGGGCCTGGGCTCGTGTGCGGACCGGACCTTCCTAAAACTAGAGAGGTGTCCTGGCCAAGAGGCACTGGGAGAAAGGAGGACAGTGTGAAAGCACTGCCAGATAAGTCTCCAGGAGGAACAACAGGAACAGCCAGGAGGGCTGACACACAGGAGGACTGGGAGGCATGCCTGAGAGGACTGGGTGCAAGCAGTCTGGGATAGGTTCAGAGCCAGTAAGGAGAACTGTGGTGGCACAAGCAAAATAAATAGCTACAGCCAGGAGGGCTGGCAGGGCCTGAAGTGGTAGTACTGGGATCAGTTGACACATGGGACAGCTAGCACTAGGACTACCATTTTTTGCTACACCATAGGGGCCCATGGTCCCTGCCTGCAAAGGGCATTTGCTTTGGGCCTGACTGAGCCAGTGTCAGGCCTGTAATTCCGTGCTAGCTGGTAGTTGTAGTTCTACAAGCAAGTCTGTGCTGGAGGTAGAAGAGAAGTGTATATACCAGATATGTATAGTCATGTCCATGAAGAATTCCTATTGATCACATGGGCATTCTTTATGTACCCCATTCCCATCCAAGTTATAATTCCTTTAATAAAAAAATGAATTATGTATATCTGGAAATGTGTGTGCCTGGCTGTGCAGGGTGAGAGACAAACCGCAATTACCAGCAGCCCCTATAGGGTTACCACTACATATAATTTTACTTGATTCAATTAGACCAAAATGTAATAAAAAATATGTTTATATTATTTAGATTAATTGAAAGTTATACAGTCTACAAACTCTGATATACACTATATTACCAAAAGTATTGGAATGCCTTCCTTTACACGCACAAATTTAATGGTATCCCAGCCTTATGCCTTTTTTAAATTGGTTGTGAAAAACGGTTGTGTGTATGCTCCATAGAATTTTTCTTGATGAGAAAAATGGCTTAAAATTTTTTAGAACCTGCTCTATTTTTTCTCGTTGCTTTTTCACGTCGTTCTTTTTCAGGTTGTGAAAAACGGTCGTGTATATGCTTTTACGAGGGTGAAAAAACGCTCATGCTCAGAAGCAACTTATGAGATGGGGAAATTAGCAAAAGCAGCCCAAAGGGTGGCGCCATTCGAATGGAACTTCCCCTTTATAGTGCCGTCATACGTGTTGTACGTCACCGTGCTTTGCTCGAGCATTTTTTTTCACAAACGTCTGTATGCAAGGCAGGCTTGAGAGGAATCACGACAAATCACATTGAGAAAAACTTTGTTTTTTTGCATGACATGAATAACGGTCGTGTGTATGCAGCATTAGTCTGTAGGGTTCTATATTAAGTTGGCCCACCCTTTGCAGCTATAACAGCATCAACTCTTCTTGGGTCTACAAGGTATAGGAGTGTGTCTATGGGAATGTTTGACCATCCTTCCAGTAGCGCATTTGTGAGGTCAAGCACTGATGTGGACGAGAAAGCCTGACTTACAGTCTCTACTCTAATTCATTCCCAAGATGTTCTATCAGGTTGAGGTCAGGACTCTGTTCAGGCCAGTCAAGTTCCTCCAGCCCAAACTCGGTCATCCATGTCTTTATGAACCTTGTTTTGTGCACTGGTTCAAATGATTTGGCCAAGGGGGGATTATGGTGTGGGGTTGTTTTTCAGGGGTTGGGCTTGAAGGTAACTCTTTTTTTTTTTTTTAAAGTGTATTTTTGTGCGTGAACTCGAGAGAGAGGAGCCGGACTGCAGGAGTTGGGAGTAGGCAGACCCTCCCCCCGGAGGCAATCGCCATCCTTCTCCATGCCCCCGGTGGCAATGGCGGGTGTGAGGGGGGGCCTCCCACTCACCCCGCCCTACCTGCTCCACTTGGGAGCCCAACTGGGGCCCAACAGGACCCCATCGGGGCAGAGGGACTCCCCCTATGAGGGAGTGAGGGGGCCCAACCCACCAAGCCAGCCCCGTAGGTCCTTCGCCTCTCTTTTAGGAGACCGCATGGCCAAAGTGCGTGCGTATTAAACCAATTTTGTGTGCGTGCAAGTGTGGTGGTTTTTGTGGGGGGGGGGGTGGGCGTACTAAGCACAGGCGTACCTTGCATAGCACACCCACCGGGAGCCGGGCTGAGACCACCAAACTCAATTCACATGTAGCCGAGACCGGGATCCGAACCCTTGGCTGCAGAGGTGAACGGCTTGTCAGCGCAGTGCCAATCACGTTGAGCCACCACAGCTCCTTGAAGGTAACTCTTAAGACGTCAGTATACCAACATATTTTGGACAATTTCTTGCTCCCAACTTTGTGGGAACAGTTTGGGGATAGCCCCTTCCTGTTCGAACATGACTGCGCAGGAAGGAATTACTGACTTCAGTCAGGAAGGAGTTACTGTGCGCGCAGCAACAAGCCTGTTTATCAGAGCTGCTGGCGTTAACTTTTCTGGAAGATTGGGGACGGAGCCATGCTATAGAGGGACACTGAAAAAGAAAATCAGCTGACCCGGGTTGGGCCGAGCCAGTAGAGTGAAGAGACCTCATGTTGTCATAGGAGTTACTTGAGACACAGGAAGGAAGCCGAAGATACACTGAGACCTAGTAAGGTGGGGGAAACAAGTGATTTGCAAGTGAGCGACACTGATCCCATCCCTCAATATCAGCACGGCCACTGACCCCTCCCCCCACACCACCACTGCTGCCACTGATCCCTTCCTCCACCCCACGTAACTGTTGCCACTGATCCCTTCCCCCACCCCACTCCACAACACCACCTCCCACTGCTGCCACTGATCCCTCCCCCCCTCCTACCGCACCGCCACCACCACTAGCACTGCTAGCACTGATCCCCCCACACCACCACCACTGCTGCCACTGATCCATTCCCCCACACCACCCCACCACCAGCACCACTGCTGCGACTAATCCCATCCCCTCCCCCCACACCACCACCACTGCTGCCACTGATTCCACCACCTCACCGCTGCCACTGATCCTATCCTTCATACCTAGGGTTGCCACCTCATCCCTTTAACCACTTGCCTACTGTGCACCTACACCCCCTCCCTGCCCAGATGAAATTTTAGCTTGCGGCACTGCGTCGCTTTAACTGACAATTGCGCGGTCGTGCGACGCGGCTCCCAAACAAAATTGGCGTCCTTTTTTCCCCACAAATAGAGCTTTCTTTTGGTGGTATTTGATCGCCTGTGCGGTTTTTATTTTTTGGGCTATAAACAAAAAAAGAATGTACATAAAAAAAAACACAATATTTTTTGCTTTTTGCTATAATAAATATCCCATTTAAAAAAAAAAATAAATACATTTATCTCAGTTTAGGCCGATACGTATTCTTCTACATATTTTTGGTAAAAAAATCGCAATAACCGTATAGTGACTGGTTTGTGCAAAAGTTATATTGCCTACAAAATAGGGGACATAATTATGATTTTTTTTTAATTTATTTTTTTACTAGGAATGGCGGCAATCTGCAATTTTTTTTTGGGATTGCGACATTATAGCGGACACATCGGACACTTTTGACACATTTTTGGGACCATTCACATTTATACAGTGAACAATGCTATAAATATGCATTAATTACTGTACAAATGTGACTGGCAGGGAAGGGGTTAACCACTAGGGGGCGGGGAAGGGGTTAAATGTGTGTCCTAAGTAGTGTTCTAACTGTAGGGGGAGGGGGTGACTGGTGGAGGTGACCGATGCTGTGTCTCTATGTACAAGGGACACAGATCGGTCTCCTCTCTCCCTGACAGGACGTGGAGCTCTGTGTTTACACACAGAGCTCCACGTCCCTGCTTAGTTACTGGGCACACGCACAGTGTTCCCAGTAGCGTGCGCCCCCTAGCGGCTTTTAATGACAGGACGTCATATGACGTCCTGTCAGAACAATAGAGTATTCCGCCTGCCATCATTTGACGGCGGGTGGGTGTTAAGTGGTTAAACCTGAACACATATGAATTACACAGGTTCTGAGGCTAATTTAATGCAGATAAGGCACCAATTGAGTTTATTATGACCAAAACAACCCCAGAACCTGTGTAATTAATATGTGTTCAGTTTTAAAGGGATGGGGTGGCAACCGTAACACCACCCCTGCCACTGATCCCATCCCCCCACCATCCCTGCCACTGATTCTACCCCCTCACCGCTGCCACTGATCTCATGCCATCTCTCAACCACCACTACCACTGCCACTGATCCCATCCCATCCCGCAACCACCATCCTTGCCACTGATCTCATTCCCCTCACCACCACTGCCACTTATCCCATCCAATCGCCCTTTTAACTACCATGTATCCCATTCCACCGGGGCCCTGAAGGTTCTAGTTATGCCTCTGCTCTGTTTAGATATTCAGCAGCTGCTCCAGTATCTTGCAGTAGGGATTCTTCTATCTTCGCTGTTAAATGTAGATGGAGGAATAGATTTGTAGCACTGGCCCTGACCCCAAGAAGCCTAATGGTGACCTCCAGAATCATGGAGAGCTGACATCCTTCCTTGTAGAGTAGGTTACTAGGCATAGTAGGTGTAATGCGAGATGGAATAATTGGGCACCAGTCACTTTTTGGATGAGAACTGATGAGATTTATTGTCTCTTAACGAGAACTGGGGAAGAGAGGGTTAGGGCCAGGACACACTTAGGCAGATGCAATGGTAATTGGCAGACTCCAAGACAAATTAAAGTGGTAGTAAAGTCTTCACTACCACGTTTACCTTCAGGTAAGCCTATAAAAAGGCTTACCTGTAGGTATAAAGAATATCTCCTAAACCTGTATGGTTTAGGAGATATTCCCCTCGCAATGCGCCACTGATTGCAGCGGCGCATGCGCAGCGGGGATCCTCGGCAAAAAGGCACGGCAGCCGCCGGACCTTGCCGGAATGAAGTCTCCCGCGCGAATGATGACATCACCGCTCCAGCCAATCACAGCGCTGGAGCGGCGATACCCGGAAGACACGCCGAGGCAAGATGACATCTCGCTCGCCGTGGACCAGGTAAGTTCTCTACACCTCGTTCCAAGGTAAGTATTTCATAATGAGCTAGTATGCGGTGCATACTAGCTCATTATGCCTTTTGCCTTTCAGGTGTAAAAAATAAAATAAAAATTATTGTGGGTATACAACGGCTTTAATAGGCAGACAGCTATACAGGTTGATGGCCTTTCAGCTGAATATGGCCACTGTATTTGTAGAACTGCTGTCTACTATGGCAACTGAACACGCAACAGTCAATAGAGATCTTTACGCGTAACTCACAATAACTCGGTATAGATCTTCTCTTACTTTTCACAGTGTCCCACTGTAGATATTCACTCATTGAGCTCCCAGTCTCTCACTGGACTTCAAGATCTCAGTCATTACTTGACCCTCTGAGCTCTTAACCCGCTGTAAACTCCTCAAGCGTCATCCCCGCTAACCTCCTGGGTCCCTGGCTTGACACTTGCTAATGCTTTCCCACTTCTTCTCCATCCCCAACTAGTGAAAAAGGCTGCTCTGGTACTTCTTTCAGGCTTCCATACATTGGCCTCTGATAACAGGTGGGATTGTCCCTTAGTGTTGACTGCTTCCCTTTAGACCTCTGGCCTTGATTTGTGCTTGCCACTGGCAACATGATCTTTACCGATAGCAACTTGATTTCCCAACCGACTGAACCTCTGCAACTTGGTTGAACTCCAGGCCTGAAATCTCAACCCTGTGCTGCTTCTCCTACTCCTGGATAGGCCTCAGGCAGCCTAGCAGCCAGGTACACTCGGGATAGGCCTTAGGCTTCTGGCCTAGCAACCCAGGGCATTTAAACACACGTTCACCCACACAGCCATCCAGGTGGCACAGGGCAGCAATCATCTGACTCCACCCAAATAAATAGGCTCTCCCAGCAGGCTAAAGACCCCTGCCAATTGGCCAAGACAACCCATACATAGACTGGCTTTGCTATGCCCTTGTCAATCTAATGTCATTGGCAACAGTGCCACCCAGTGACAAAAGAGAGAAGTGCAGAAAACCCAGATTTAGGGAAAAGTCAGTGGATCTTCTAACAATAAGCCTGAACTCTTACTACCTGGCAAACTAAATTATGCCTAAGCACCAGTGCGCTACAGATTAATTTCTCTTTTTCAGTCTGGAGTGTCTGAATGAGAGAAATCTCTGTATGGCAAGCTTTATGCCGCGTACACGCGACATTTATAACTTTTTTTTTTTAATTGGACGTGAAAGACGGTCGTGTGTAGGCTCCAGAGCATTTTTCGCGATGAGAAAAATGGCCATTAAAAATTTAAAACCTGCTCTATTTTTTCTTGTCCTTTTTCTCGTGGTGAAAAACGGTTGTGTTTAGGCTTTAACGACAGGGAAAAAAAATGTGCATGCTCATAATCAAGTTATAAGAAGGGAAATTTGCATAATCAGCCCAAAGGGTGGCACCATTCAAATTGAACTTTCCCTTTATAGTGCCGTCGTACGCGTTGTACGTCATCGTGCTTTGCTCGAGCATTTTTTATCACGATCATGTGTATGCAAGGCAGGCTTGAGAGGAATCACGTCGAGAAAAACATTGGCCCAGATTCACAGAGCGATTACGCCTGCGCAACAGGAGATGCGCGGCGTAAGTCGAAATGTGCGTGTGCGTTTCGATGCACGGCATCCCCAGAACGAGATACGCAAAAAATCTACTTTTTTTTGTCCCGTGTAATTTCGTTAGACTGGCGCATCCGTCTGCGCAAAAGTGCGCTAGACAGACCATTGATTTGCTAGTCAAATATGCTAATGAGGGACTTACGGGGATCCACAAAAAAACTTTAGGGCAGCGCAGGCTACGCAGTGTGCGCAACAGCAAAATGTCCTGTCTAAAATTAGACTATAGAAAAGCTGGTCTAAAAAGAGAAAAAAGTCTACCTTTTAGATAAAGCAACACTGTAAGTGAGGAGCTCAGCAGTCACACGTGTTGCACAACAATCTGTATGCCAACATGCCAGGGGCACCGTCGCGCATAGCTATACTACTGACTTTAGATGAACAAAGAAGGATGAGGGCACTGAGGAGGGCACTAAGGAGGGCACGGGAGATGTTTTTTTTTTTATTATTTGCTTATATAAACTTTACAATTTAATCTAATCTAATACAATATTCTTATCTGATACAAGCCCCTCACTCTTCACTTGATATATCACACATGCATAGACATCTTTGGCATGAGTGATTCTGAGGTGTCTCGCATCTTCAGATTCACCCCTCATGCCATCATGGAATTACCACAACCTTGCAGGAGGACATCAGCAGCCCAACACATGGCACTACCCATGACACCCATGACAGCTACATATACAATCAGAGCCCCATCCCCACAGATTTCGAACAGAACATGTATGGGGACAGCTGGCTGGTTGGTGAGTGACATGGGTGGCAGGCATGACTGTCCCCCCCCCCATGATGCACACATCACAAGGGACACATGCACTACTAACATCCTCCTGTCTTTTCCCTTCAAGGTGACTCTGCATATGCACTGGGACCCCATCTCATGACCCCATCTCATGCCAGCTCACATATGCCTCTTTGCACGTTAAAAACACACACATTAATCATGGCACAATGAGAATGCATGCATGCACACCACTGTGGTCCCTAGCACACACACCTCACATCCTCATCACATTGGATTGGCACAAGCCCACCATGCAGGACTTGTGAGCAGCAACGCCATGCCGCGGCTCTAATTATGTCACTGTACATTCATACACCATTCACACAGACCTGGGGATCCCTTCTCCACCACAAATGAGGGTGACACCCCTTTTCCCGCAGGAATATCACCCCCACATTCCAAAATCATACACAAACAGAACCAAAAAAATAAAATAAATGACGAGCAAAAATAAAAAATGCCCCAGCAAAAATATAATTTAAACAAAATAACAACAAAGAAAACACATAAAAGACAAAAATCACTCTGCAAAACAGTCCCCAAATATCTCAAAGACACGTCACAAACAAATAAACAAACGCTAATAAACAAAAGCACCTTGATGTATAGGAAGGGAAACAAAGGGATGTACTTTTGCAATGCAAGTGCGTTTGTCTCTGTCTATTTATGCTGTTTGCGTAGTTCACAACGTTGCCCTAGTCCATTTTCAATTTCACTGATTGCGCCGCTCCCGAGTTGTGAGCATGCGCACAGCGGAGCTGACCATGGTCTCCTTCAAGCGCGCATGCGCGAGCCGGCCGGCCCTTCATTTGCATGGGGTCACGGCTCATTTCAATGTAACACGCCCACGTCCTTCCCAATTTGTATTACTCCGCCTTACGCCTATGAAAAAACATTACGCATGCACAATTTTCTGCGCAAAAGCTACGAGAATAGGGTGATTACGCAGCAAAATTGCGCAAGTCTAACGTAAAGGCGGTGCGCTACGCCGGTCCAATAATGCGCAGATGTACGTGAATCTGGGCCATTGTTTTTTTCTATGACATGAATAACGGTCGTGTGTATGTGGCATTAGAAAAGAAAATGACAAATAAACAACAGGAAAGTGGTGATGGACAGGTGAAGTTGGGAAAGTAATACAAGAATGAGAAAAGGTAGGGGCATGGAAAAGAGGACCAACAAGACTGGCAAAGAAATATTATTGTAAATAAATATAAATCTCAGTTGAAAAGTTTAATTAAGCAAGTAGCAGCATTCTTAAGTGAATGACACAAGTGTGGATCCCTGAAAGAACAGGGTAAAATGCTGAAGCAGAAAATAAATGGATGGAAAAACTGAAAGGTGTTTGAGGCATTGTAGTGGAACAAACCAGAAGGCAGATAAATACCTAAACGTGCTTAGAGTTCAAATCTGATTTTACATCAACTAACATCTTGTGAAAACAGTACATGAACTCTAAGGTGGATGCCGACTAGAAAAAGTGAATTATTTTCTTTCTCTGCTGAAAGGGTTACCATTATATACCCTCAAACATGTGCTCCAGCTCTTTTGGTATGGTGTGTTTAATGAATAGGGAGTAGTGGCCTCTGGCACACCCTAGACAGCTTAGCAAATAGAGCGAATGATCATCGAGGCCCAACATGCAAGAACAGTTACTGTTTCTGGAGTAGGTGGACTCTTGTCATAATGTATAGGCATGCACAGCACATTATGGCACACTTACAACCTATAGTGCCCCATTCAGTAATGCAGTATAAGTATTCCTCTTTAAACCTTTGTCACTGTGCTTACATCTACTGCCACTCTTCTTTTCCTCCATGTTTGCCCTTGGGCAGACACTGATGTTGTACCTCCTGTGCAAGTACACAGTACTTTCATAGTCCACAGCACCCTACTGCATGGAGATTGAAATGGGCCAACGTTGTAGACTAGCAACTGTGAAAATATCATAAAATGATAAGAGAGATATTTAGAACATATAAAGTGCTCAGTGCAATTCAAAAAACATACCGTGCAAAAGTAGTGCTAATAAATAAATTACCAGTAATTGATAAGACTGCAGTAAAAACATGCAACATGTGATAAATTAGTTCAATCGAGTGCACAGGGATCATAGGATCACTTCATCCAAAAGTACACTGAAAAAACATGATTCTCATTCTTCAATCAAGAGAAAGCAGCATCAGGTCATTTATATTCAAATGGTACTTATCTTAATCTCCAATATAAAAAAAAAAACTAACCAGATTGATAAGGCCAGGTGGAAAATGCTTAGATTTACTTTTTCATTTTAATAATTTTGGTCACATATTCTGGGGCACATCATTCCATTCACACTTAAATCCGACAGAAACAGAAGTAAAAATTGCTTTGAGTTAAAAATATAAAGGCGCTCACAGCAACAGTGCTCCACCCAATACTGAGGATATGACAACACAAGTTTGCAAAGGGAACAGGACACCACTGACAACAGATCTCTCCAGAGTGCTTGTTCCTTTCCCTTCAGTATGTGATGCTTATCATTGCCCATCAGTGGCTATCAGTACAGCTTATCACAGCCTTTCAGTGCCGTTTCATCAGTGCCCATCAGTGGAATCTATCAGTACCCATCAGTGCAGCCTCATCTGTGCCTCCTCATCAGTGTACATAAGTGCAGCTTATCAGTGCCCATCATTGCAGCATAATCACCCCTCATCAGTCCAACCTTATCAGCTCACATCAGTGAGGAAGAAAAATTTCTTATTTGCTAAATTTTATAACAAATTAAGAAAAAAAATTGCTTCCACAATTCTCTGTCTTTTTTTGTTATTTTAGCAAAAAATAAAAACCCAGTGGTGATTAAATATTACCAAAAGAAAGCTCTATCTGTCTTCAAAAAATGATAAAGATGTAATTTGTGTACAGTGTTGCATGACCGATGAAATTGACATTCAAAGTGTGAGAGCACTGAAATCTAAAAAATTGGTTTGGGCAAGAAGGGGGTTAAATGTGCCCAGTATTTAGGTGGTTACATTTCAGTTTGATCAGTTGTACTGTATTTAATTTTATAAATAGTAAATTGAATCTAAATTAAATTTACTAATTACTATTCGAGACAGAAACCAGCCTGCTTGCTAATATAGATTGTTTTAGCGTGCAGGCAACGTGTACAGATTTTTATTATAAAGTTCTAGAAGCATAAAGACGATTTTTTTTGGGCAGAAGAGATTTCAAATGTCTCTTCTGACTTAAAAGTCAACTTCCTAGCAGTGTTTTATTTTTGGACTTTAGCTCTGCATGAAAGCATCTACCCATTGTAGGACATCTGAGCTGGTATCAGTGTAACAAGAGAGGTAACATGCTCATTGACCCTCCAGCTATAAATGACACTAGCCTGAATGCCTGGTGTGCTGGCTTGTTTTTTTTTTTGTTTTTTTTTGTGTGTAAATATTAAGAACCTATTTGGATCCATGCACGTGAGTGCAGCTACATTGTTTAGCATTAGGCAGGTGCATTGTTGCATCAATATAAGTTTGCTTTATGTATCGACATGCATTTTAAGACACTTCTTCACTTCATGTTGGAAATAAAATTTAAAGTGGATAGAGTGAACAGACATTGACCACACACAATAACACAGGCATTTACCATACACAACAAATACAATGATATATGTACAATATGTAGATAGTACATTTACAACCCCCATTGGTCACCCAACATGCAGCTGTTAAAATCACTAACATATTGAAGGACCTCAAAGCATCCCCCCAAGGCAAACCCAGGATTGCCTCCCTCAACGGTATCTAAGGATACCAGCTCAAAGAAAAAAGAACTGGTTAACGGTTAGAACTAAAATACAGAGTACCAGAATATAACTACATCCCAACTCCTGTTGACAGTGTGTGAAGAAACATACCTCTCATAGCTGTTTAAAGAGCAGTTTCCTCCCATATAAAGATCTGTGGACCTCAAGCCCCAAAATAGGATAAACTCAAATGGGACAAAGCAGAAAAATAGTACAAAATCCATGTATAAACAAAACTAACTCTGTAAGCCCACATTTGATATAAAAGAAATAGAACACTTACTTTACATTGCCAACAAGGAATCACATAGACACCTTGGCCCAGATTCAGAGAGCGATTACGCCTGTCTAACTGGTGTTAGACAGGAGTAATTTCAAATTTCGCGCGCCGTATCACTAGTTTGAATCCTCAAACCATGATACGGCGGCTTCGGGCTCCGATCCGAGAGGCTTTCGTCTTCGTAAGCCTTCGGATCTACGTTGCGATATTTTTGCGGCCGCTGGGTGGAGTCCGCGTCGTTTTCACCGTCGGGGTATGCAAATGAGTTTTTACGGCGATCCACGAAGGTACGAGTGTCCTTCGCAATCGCCTACGTCATTTTTTGGCTACGTAATGTTAGAGCAGCTTTTTGCTGGTCTAACAGTGCGTAACCCATGTTAAGTATGGCCGTCGTTCCCGCGTCAAATTTAATTTTTTTTTTAACGTAACTCGTTCGGGAATAGGAATGTACGTAAACGACGCTACTACAACGTAACAACGTGATTTCGCGCAATGCATGGCGGGAAATTTGGGAACGGAGCATGCGCAGTTCGATCGCCGCGGGAACGCGCCTATTTTAAATGCTTCACGCCCCCTAATTGCGTAGATGGATTGCGCCAGGAGAAATACACTACGCCGCCGTCGTTTACTGGACAAAATCTACCTGGATTCCACGTAGAGCCAGGTAAAATACGGCGGCGTAGTGTATTTGGGAAATGCTACAATAATCTAATTCTATGTGAATCTGGCCCCTTGAGTCCACAACTAGGAGTTTATATATCAGACTTTCCCCAATTACTAATGTATAGGAATGAGCCGAACACCCCCGGGTTCGGTTCGCACCAGAACGTTCGAACAGACCGCGGGTTCGCACAAATATTTTGAACCCCATTGAAGTCTATGGGACCCGAACGTTCGAATTCAAAAACGGTCGTTTTAACCACTTGCTTACTGGGCACATAAACCCCCTTCGTGCCCAGGCGAAATTTCAGCTTCCGGCACTGCGTCGCTTTAACTGAGAATTGCGCGGTCGTGCGACGTGGCACCCAAACAAAATTGGCGTCCTTTTTTTCCCCACAAATAGAGCTTTCTTTTGGTGGTATTTGATCGCCCGTGCGGTTTTTATTTTTTGCGTTATAATGAAAAAAAGAGCGACAATTTAAAAAAATATATATATTTTTTACTTGTTGCTATAATAAATATCCCATTTTTTTTTTTTTTTATATATTTTTTTTCTCAGTTAAGGTCGATACGTATTCTTCTACGTATTTTTGTAAAAAAATAAAAAATCACAATAAGTGACTGCTTTGCGCAAAAGTTATAGCACCTACAAAATAGGGGACATAATTATGATTTTTTTTTTATATTTTTTTTTTACTAGTAATGGCGGCGATCTGCGATTTTTATTGGGACTGCGATATTGCGACGGACACATCGGACACTTTTGACACATTTTTGGCGCCAATTCACATTTATACAGCGACCAGTGCTATAAAATTGCACTAATTACTGTATAAATGTGACTGGCATTGAAGGGGTTAACACTAGGGGGTGAGAAAGGGGTTAAATGTATTGCCTGGGTGTGTTCTAACTGTGTGGGGGGAGGGGGGTGACTGGGGGAGGTGACCGATGCTGTCTCCCTATGTACAAGAGAAACAGCATCAGTCGCCTTTCACTGACAGGACGTGAAGCTCTGTGTTTACACTCAGAGCTCCACGTCCCTGCTCTCTCACCGACGATCGCGTGTACCTGACAGACATTGCGGCTGCCGGGTACACGCATCGGATCCTCGGTGATGCGTCGGGACTGTTTTTCCCCGCTGCGCGCCACCCTGTGGCGCGCGTGGGGAATTACAAGTAAATCACGTCCAAAGACGTGACCCCGGCGCCTCAGGTCCGCGCTGCTGATGTATTCTGTCAATAGCTCGGACCTGAAGAGGTTAAAGACCAAAAATTCAATTAAATGTTGGAAAACGTTGTTCAGAACCCGGGTCTTGCCCCAGGGAACATGTATAAATTGATTTTTTTTTTTTTTTAAATGGCTGTTTTTTCCGGAGCAGCCATTTTAATGATGCTTTAAGTGAAAAAAAAAAAAAATCCTATAAATATCACACCTGCTGGTTGTCTATAGTAGTGGCACATGTTTAGAAATGTCCCTGCACAACATGAGAGGACTATAAAAAAAAAGTAATTAATGCTACTTGCGCAAGTTCTGTGTGGCAACATTATGTTGAATATTTTAGCGGTGGTGGGGGGACATTATTGTTTTGTGAAAGAAATTTTTTAGAAAAAAGGGCACCCCTCAAACATACTGTAATTGGAGCGCAACAAGGAGCCACGTGCAAAGTATTGCATCAACAATTGTTATTTAGTGCCCCTGTTAAACAGGGGCTGAAAATTTGTGCCTTGGGCACAACACAACACTTGCAACCCCTCCCAATAACTCCAATTGGAGCGCAACAAGGAGCCATGTGCAAAGTATTGCATCAAAAATTGTTCTTAGGCGCCCCTGTTAAACAGGGCCTGAAAAATTGTGCCTTGGGCACAACACAACACTTGCAACCCCTCCCAATAACTCCAATTGGAGCGCAACAAGGAGCCACGTGCAAATTATTGCATCAAAAATTGTTATTAGGCGCCCCTGTTAAACAGGGGCAGAAAAATTGGGCCTTGGGCACAACACAACACTGCAACCCCTCACAATAACTCCAATTGGAGCGCAACAAGGAGCCACGTGCAAAGTATTGCATCAAAAATTGTTATTAGGTGCCCCTGTTAAACAGGGGCTGAAAAATTGGGTCTTGGGCACAACACAACACCTGCAACCCCTCCCAATAACTCCAATTGGAGCACAACAAGGAGCCACGTGGAAAGTATTGCATCAAAAATTGTTATTAGGCGCCCCTGTTAAACAGGGGCAGAAAAATTGTGCCTTGGGCACAACACAACACTGCAACCCCTCACAATAACTCAAATTGGAGCGCAACAAGGAGCCACGTGCAAAGTATTGCATCAACAATTATTAGGCGCCCCTGTTAAACAGGGGCTGAAAAATTGTGCCTTAGGCACTGGTGGCGGAGCCCAGAAACACAACATTTCTTACTAGCTATCAGCAAGAAAAGTGAGGAGGAGAAGGATATTCCATCAGCAGCATAAGAGGACAGTCACTCAGCATCAGCAGTCTAAAAGGGATCCGACTTTTCAACACTAACTGCGCTCAGGTGGTATATAACAGTACAGGTGCGGTGACACCAAATGCGCTCAGGTGGTATATAACAGCACAGGTGCGGTGACACTAACTGCGCTCAGGTGGTATATAACAGCACAGGTGCGGTGACACTAACTGCGCTCAGGTGGTATATTACAGCACACGTACTGTGACACTAACTGCGCTCAGGTGGTTTATAACAGCACAGGTGCGGTGACACTAACTGCGCTCAGGTGGTATATAACAGCACACGTACAGTGACACTAACTGCGCTCAGGTGGTATATAACAGCACAGGTGCGGTGACACTAACAGCGCTCAGGTGGTATATAACAGCACACGTGTGGTGACACCAAATGCCCTCAGGTGGTATATAACAGCACACGTGCGGTGACACCAAATGCGCTAAGGTGGTATGTAACAGCACACGTGCGGTGACACCAAATGCGCTCAGGTGGTATGTAACAGCACACGTGCGGTGACACCAAATGCGCAAAGGTGGTATGTAACAGCACACGTGCGGTGACACCAAATGCACTCAGGTGATATGTAACAGCACACGTGCGGTGACACCAAATGCGCTCAGGTGGTATGTAAGAGCACACGTGCGGTGACACCAAATGCGCTCAGGTGGTATGTAACAGCACACGTGCGGTGACACCAAATGCGCTCAGGTGGTATGTAACAGCACACGTGCGGTGACACCAAATGCGCTAAGGTGGTATTAAACAGCACACGCACAGTCAGAGCGACTGCGTTTCTGTGCAATTCAATAGCCCACTTGCATTAATAGCAACTACCTTTTTGTGCAAATAAATAGCACACGTGCAGTAACAGTTAATGCGTCTATGTGCAATTAACTAGCACACGATGACTAACACGTTAGTGCATCAAGCACAATCTCCTGCCTGAAAAATACTAATAGCAGAACTAGCTAAGCTATACAGTTTATAAATATATTGACAACTCCTAGGGATGTCAATATATTCTCTACAAACTGTACATTTAACTATACTAACTAGTAGCCTCCCTGATCTATCTATCTATCCACTGTGGGGTAAATTCACATAGAATTAGATTAGCGTAGAGTATCAGAAATACTCTACGCCGCCGTTTTTTACCTGGCTCTACGTGGAATCCCGGAAGATTTTGTCCTGTAAACTACGGCGGCGTAGTGTATTTCTCCCGGCGCAATCCATCTACGCGAGTAGGGGGCGTGAAGGATTTAAATTAGGCGCATTCCCGCGACAATCAAACTGCACATGCTTCGTTCCGAAATTTCCCGCCGTGCATTACGCGAAATCACGTCGTTACGTCATTTTTTTTTGAGTAGCGTCGTTTACGGACATTCCTATTCCCGAACGAGTTACGTAAAAAAAAAAAAAAAAAATGTATTTGACGCGGGAACGACGGCCATACTTAACATGGGCTATGCACCGTTAGACCAGCAAATAGCTTGTCTAACAGTACGTAGCAAAAAAATGACGTAAGCGATTGCGAAGGCCGCTCGTATCTTCGTGGATCGCCGTAAAAACTCATTTGCATATCCCGACGCAGAAAACGACACGGACTCCTCCCAGCGGCCGCAAAAAGATTGCATCGTAGATCCGAAGGCTTACGAAGACGTAAGCCTCTCGGATCGAAGCCCGAAGCCACCGTATCATGGTTTGAGGATTCAAACTAGTGATACGGCGCGCAAAATTTGAAATTACTCCTGTCTAACACCAGTTAGACAGGCGTAATCGCTCTGTGAATCTGGGCCTGTGTCTCTATCTATCTCTCTCTCTCTCTGTCTGTCTCACTTCTCTAAGCAAGCCGGAACACACTACACAAGGCCGCCCGGGAGGCGGCCTTTTATAGTGTGGGCGTGTGCTAAAGCCCTGAGCCCTAATTGGCCAAAGCACCCAGGCTTTGGCCAATTAGGTCTCTTCATTTTTTGGGCGCTGTGATTGGCCAAGCATGCGGGGTCATGGTGCATGCTTGGCCAATCATCAGCTCGCAACGCCGCAGTGAATTATGGGTCATTCGAACGACCCGGTTTGTTAGTTTTCGACGAACGATCGAACGGCCAAGCTCATCCCTACTAATGTACTGTAAGTCACAAGTATAGAATTGGCAACTAACAGGATATATCATATGAGGAGAATAGACTAAGATGGTGTCCATGTTTTCAGACTCTTGCTGCACATGCATGAGATGCATGACATCATAGCACATGGCGCTGCTGGCACAGTAACATCCTCATATCTGGGAAGCCACCAGCACCATGACACATAAGGACAGGCACCAGGGAATTAATGCAGAGGGAAAAAGGATGCCCTATGTCAGTGGTCATCAACCCTGTCCTGCAGGGCCCACTAACAGGCCAGGTTTGCAAGATAACTGAAATGCATCACAGGTGATGTCATTTGCTGCTCAGTGATTGCAGTATTCCAGTCTGCATCTCCCCAAGGTAATACATAAAACCTGGCCTGTTAGTGGGCCCTGCAGGACAGGGTTGATGACCACTGCTCTATGTAACCAAGTAGCTGGAACAGTATCCAAAAATAATAGATCCCAAGCCCAGCGAGCATCCCAGGACCAGAGGCATCCCCAGGTGATCTGGGTGATGGATGCAAGCCACTGAGTCCACCCTTAAGGAGATAGCAAGTGACCAATTAAATACAGCATAGTTACAATACAAATACAACATATCCAATATACTGTAGGATGTGTATTACACAAATGTTAAACAACATAAACTGAAGGTCAAATTTTTACACAGTTAACTGGCACACACAGGGATTTATTTCCTAAAACTGGTGCACACATAATTTGGTGCAGCTGTGCATAGTAACCAATCAGCTTCTAACTTTAGCGTGTTTCATTAGGCTTTGACAATTGAATGTGGAAGGTGATTGGTTATCAAACACAGCTGCACCAGATTCTGTATGCACCTGTTTTAGTAAATCACCTCCATTGCATCAAAGAGCACATGAAACATCAACAGAGCAGTGACAGGGCACATAGTAATCAATATCTTATTCAAGAAACAGTTTATAACTAGTAGCTTTATTAAGTCCATCTCATCTCATCTTAACTTATAACAATCATTTATTGCAATCTGCATCATGAGGGTTATGTATGTCAGGCACAACAAATGACACACAGGGTAAAACATAGGTATACTGAAAAGCCACGTGTCTGCCCATCGGGGAGTTTAAACCTGCCACCCGCATTGCATACACGTGATCGGAAATTCATATCCAGATCTCTCGTATAGTTTTGTCTACATAAAACAAGCCACATTCACATCGAAATGGGTAGATGATTCCCATAGATTTACAATTGACAAAGTGTCTTGACCTAAATAAACGATTATCAGGAAGAATAACCTGCCTTCTAATGTTGATAAATCGACAGTACGCACATCCACCACATCTATAAGCACCTCTAGCAGTGCAAGGATCTCCATTCTTATTATCTTTAAAAATATGTTACATTTTTTTTTTTTATAGACGTAGCTTATTTAAACATAATTTGTGGGGTCTTGGATTCAAACTTACTTACAATCGTATCATCTGTAAGGACATACCCCATGTTGTTGTGCTAAAAAGTGAAATGCTAAAACTTAAGCCCTGTACACATGATCAGAATTTCTGATGTAAAACGTCCAAAGGTCTTTTATTTAATTGGAAATTCCGACCGTGTGTAAGCCCATCGGAATTTTTCAATTGGATATTCCAATGAATTCCATCAGAGTTTAGATAGAGAACATGTTCTCTTTTACTCCGATGGAATTCCATCGGAATTCCAATGTGAGTTTGGTTGGACAAAGGTCCGAACGTATGTATGGGGCTTTACTCTCCTATCAAGGGAGGAATCATACTACTTATAAAAATGGTAGGACGATGTGTAAAGAATAAATTCCTTCACACGTGTTGCCTAATTTATTTTGTTGTCCAGCTATTGGTGATGCATAAATGTTTGCAGTGTTGCACTGCGTCCATACCTCTATGACCTAACAAAATTTGCCCGAGGGCGTGGCCTATTGAAAAGCTTAGCGCTTTTAATTTCTCTTGCACCTGGAGCAGTTTTAAGGGTTGCTTATTTATGCAGTATATTTCAGTTGCATTGGATCAGCATTTACACCTGCATTTACACCTGCACCCTGCTTGAAGTGGTTTTACCAGAGCCATTTTATTGGTGCTTGGAGCGGTGCTCCAATAAATATTTACATTGTTCTTGACTATCTTTCAGTCTCTACAAATTCTCAGTTCCCCTGATAAAGAAAGCAATTTCAAAATGTGTAGGGGATAGAATAGAATTATACCCAATATACAGTATTTTGATCAAGGGATTGATATGCAGCCTAATATGTGATTTTTACTGTATGATATGTTTTAAATTAAAAATATGTTTTATATAGGGATGTATGTCAATCTGTAGCATACCTAAACATTCCAATGAAGACTAGCTATGTGTTTAGATTTACTTAAGGATGTTGGCATTCAGATGGAAATATTTGAGTTTGAATTTAGCTTGCTGCAATGCATGTGGAAAAACACAACAGTGTAAAAAAAAATCTCAATTAGATCCCAGTGAGGCAAGTTTCTAGCAGACCTGATTCATGATAATTTTCTTATCTCTTATAGAGAAATGCCTACGTTTCTCCCAGAATTACAGACAATCCTTCTTATTATATTTTCAACTACAAATTTTTCACTGTTGCAGAACTACAAGTACATACATGGCCTCCTTCATCAAAGTGCTTTTCCTTAGAACTGTCTGTATTGCTCCGTAGCTACCAATTTAATTTAACGTTAAAAGTTACACTTGTTTTTTGCAAGAAAAAGTCTGGCAATACAAATCTTTTGAGACATTGATACATGATGTTCACTGTTATTTTTATGGTTGTGTAGATACAGCCTTTTCCATATTACTGTCCCAGAAACAAGTGAAACCAAACCCAAATGTATGTATTTTAAATAATTGCTTTAATACGAATGCAGTTATTATATCTGGGGGGAAAAAAATGTTTCATCTACTATTCTGTATGGCAGCGTGTCTATGTCTTTTGCAGTGACAATGTTCCCTTCACACTTCAGTGGTGGCAGCTATAGGTAAGGTCATATATCCACCAGGTGCCTGAATGCTGCCCGGATCAGGAGCAATTAAAGTGCAAGTACAAATTTTCAACCAAAGGTTAGTTATTTCATAGCCAATTACCCAAACAGCTTCACCCCACTTTGAACTGCTTGTGAAGTAAGGACATCTTTGCATCTGCTCTCTCAATGGATTCCCTGTAGCTTTCCTCTTCCACTCTATTCATCTATTTTCTAAAGTACTTACTGCACCCACCTGCCTTTCACCATTTAACTCTTTCACTCATGGAGATAAAAGTCGGACATTTGCATCAAACGCCATCCCAGTGTCGCCCATTATAAAGTCTATTTTTTTTTCTATTATATGCCCACTGAGTTCCATTTATCCTTTGAAAAGTGTGACATTTAAAATTGCTATGCACACAATATAAACTGTTTACATGTTTATAATGTATTGTGCAATAATAATAGTTACTCTCCATTCTCTGGTGGCAGACTTATAAAGAACGCCAAACAATGCTTTTTCCGAAGTGTGTCTGGGTCTAAATGGGTTGTGCTTGTGTCTTCTGCTAAATAATAGAATAATGCTATTGTTAAACAGACATGAGACAGCATTGATTTAACTGTTTTGAAATATAATCCATTCCCTGCAATAATTTATCACTTAAAGTAAAATAGTTCATAGAGGATTTCAAGGTGCATTGGTTTAATTTATTTATAAATATCTATTTACTTATATAGTGCCAAAATCATTTCAGCACACCTTATGAAGTACATATAATTTTTCCACAGTCTTTGGTAAAACAGAGTTTACAGTTCCATATCAGGTACCCTACTAAGCTTGACCACAGACTGGTAGATTTCTTACGTAGAACAATTTACATACATCTGTTCATCCTTGAACCCTTCAGAATCTGTGTCATTGTATCTTGTATGAGGCACATGTACTGCAGAAAAAGTAAGAAAAAGCCTTACTGCTCATATATAGAAGACATAATAGAAGAACTTTGTATGCAATGTAAAGCACTTCTGGTTGTCACATCAGAACACGTCTTGCTGAATTCTTAAATAAACACATATGCTGCTTACACATGATCGGTCCATCCGATGAGAACGGTCTGATGGAACATTTTCATCGGTTATCCGATGAAGCTGACTGATGGTCAGTCGTGCCTACACACCATCGGTTAAAAAAACAATCGTGTCAAAACACGGCATGCTAAAAAAAATGAAGTTCAATGCTTCCAAGCATGCGTTGACTTGATTCTGAGCATGCGTGATTTTTTAACCGATGGTCATGCCTACTAATGATCGGTTTTGTTCTATCCGTTAGGAATCCATCGGTTATATTTAAAACAAGTTGGCTTTTTTTTAACCGATGGTTAAATAACCGATGGCACCCACACACGATCGGTTTTGATCGAGGAAATCGGTCCATCAGACCATTCTCATTGGTTTAACCGATCGTGTGTACGTGGCATAAGAGCAGTTAAGATGGAAGCTAACTAACCTGCCATCCTATTTTTGGGAGGATCCTCAAGCATATTGGTCATCCAACCTAAGTCTATGAAGATAGTGCCTCATGTAGGGAAGAAAAAAAGTAATTGTATTCAGAACCCTGGCATTTCAGGCAAAACGTGCTATCCACCATGATTTAATCTGATTTATGATCCAGATTTTTATGTAATTGTTATATTATGTTGGCATTTAGGTTAACTATGTTATTTTATGGATAATGTTGGAAAAAGTGGTGTCATATTTGCATTTTGGAAGTTTGATTTTTTGTTATTTTTTTAATCAGTATTATTTATTCTATGTAGTATTTTCATAGGATGGTATTGTTGGTTACAGTACAGTATTCATTTAGTTTTATTTGGTATTAATTTCTGTTATTGATAGTTTATTGTTGATGTGTCTTGTTATTGTGATTTTTTGTGTTGTCTTTGTTGGATTTAACTGTATTTTAGTAATTTCCCTTTGGAATTAATGAAGTATTCTGAATCTGAATGTTGCACCTTGATCAATATACTGCTCTGCAGTCATAAATGCATCATGTTTCTAATTCAGGTTCACTTTTGCTAAGAAACCAATGAGCTTCCATTTTTTTTTTTTACCAAAGCTTAATTGAACAAGCTGGGGTTAGAAGCTCATTTGTTTCTATGCAGAAGTGATCCTGATTTTGCAAAAAAAAAGAAACATTGTTGTAGAGTGTGCACTGTCATCAGAGTTTTTGTTTAAGACCCCTTTCACACAGGGCAGCATCAGCGGCGCTCATTTTAAGAAGCGTTTTTTTCGGCCGCTAGCGAGGCGCTTTTAAACCCCAAAGAAGGGGTTGAAAACCCCCATGTTGTGGTGCTTTCGAAGCATGTTTCAGGCTCTTTGAAAGCGCTTCCCATTCATTTTAATGGGCAGGGCGTTTTGGAAGCACTGTATACAGCGCTCCCAAACGGATTCAAAGATGCTGCTTGCAGGACTTTTCCTAACATCCCGCATTCGCACTGCCCCAGTGTGAAAAGACACACTGAAATTAATGGGAGGTTGTTTTCAGGCGCTATTTAAAGGCTATTTCTAGAGCTAAAATGCCTAAAAACCGCCTCAGTGTGTAAGGAATCTTACTATCAGATATAGGCTGTTGTCAGTGGCTGGGGCACAGCCTGTTTGTGTTAAGTTTATTTAGTGCTTATTTTTCTTGTTCTGTTCCTATTGTACATGTCATTAGGCACACACATGCTTGCACTGTATTAGCAACATTGAAGCAACACAGCTCAGGACCAACATGCAGCTGATAATATAGAGTGAGAGTCCTGTTTATTGTTGCATGTGTCCTTTATTTTTATTTTTTGTTTTTGCACTAAGAATTTGTGTGTTGCGGGATTTTTTTTGGTGAACATTAAAAAAAGAGTCATCGATGGTGTCACCGATGATGTGTCCCTTGTATACAGGGACACCGATCGGTCACACTGATCAGCCACCTCCCCCAGTCAGTTCCCTTCCCCTGCAGTTAGAATCACTCCCTAGGGCACACATTTAACCCCTTCATCACTCCCTAGGGCACCCCTGTTAACCCCTTCCCTGCCAGTCACATTTATACATTAATCAGTGCATATTTATACCACTGTTCACTGTATAAATGTGAATGGTCCCAAAATGGTGTCAAAAGTGTCCCATCAGTCCACCACAATATTGCAGTCGCAGATAACGCAGATAACCATTACTAGTAAAAAAAAAAGAATAAAAAAAATGTCATAAATCTATCCCCTATTTTGTAGGCTCTATAACTTTTGCGCAAACCAATCACTATACGCATATTCTGATTTTTTTTTTTTTACCAAAAACATGTAGAAGAATACATATCAGCCTAAACTGAGCAGAAAAAATATAAAGAAAAAAAATGGGATAGATATTTATTATAGCAAAAAGAAAAAAAATATTGTGTTTTTTTCTAAATTGTCAGTCTTTTTTTGTCTATAGCGCAAAAAATAAAAACTGCAGAGGTGATAAAATACCACCAAAATAAAGCTCTATTTGTGGGGAAAAAAAATACTTCAATTTTGTTTGGGAGCCACATCGCACGTGGGCAGGAAGGGGGTGAAAATGCCCTGTATTGAAGTGGTGAAGGTACTTTGAAAATATATTCAACATGTATAAATGTATAAACATATATGTATAATGAAAATAGAAGTTCATTAATGTTTTTTTTTATTTTTTTTATTTTGTTGAAGTTTGGTTTTAATGCTAATGTTTACAGAGACTTGAACAATTATTCATACCCCTTGACATTTTCCACATTTTCTCATGTTATACCCAAAATGTAAATGTATTTTATTGGGTTTTTATTTGATAGACCAACATAAAGTGGCACATAATTGTAATTGGAAGGAAAATTATAAACAGTTTTCCAAATTTTTTACAACTAAATATCTGAAAAGTGTTTTTTTTAAGTCAGCAGCTACAAACACTGTAGCTGCTGATTTTTAATAAGCACACTTACCTGTCCAGGTTGCCTGTAATGTCAGCCGTCCGAGGTCCCGACACCACCATCCTCACTAAGGGAAACAGGCAATGTAGCCTTGCGGCTTCACTGACGTTTTCTTCTGTGCATGCGCGAGTCGCGCGGCGCTTTGTGAATGGGTGGCTGACTTCTGGGAGACACAAAGTTCCCAGAAGCCAGCGCGCCCCATTGCCCAGAAGACAACGCAAGGAGGATGAGGCTGAAGAGCACCACGGACAAGGAAGGGGCAGATTAGGAATATCTGCCTAGTAATTTCAGGTAAGTATAAATATATATATATTTTTTCAAATAATTTTGAGCCTTTTTGGCAATTTTTTTTTTTTTTTTTTAGGGTGGACCCTAAAAGCAATAAGAGCAATTTTCAAGTCTTGCCACAGATTCTCAATTGGATTTAGGTCTGGACTTTGACTGGGCTGTTCTAACACATGAATATGCTTTGATTAAAACCATTCCATTGTAGATCTGGCTGTATGTTTAGGGTTGTTGTCCTGCTGAAAGGCAAACTTCCACCCCAGTCTCAATTCTTTTGCAGACTCTAACATGTTCTCTTCTAAGATTGCCTTGTATTTGCCATTCATCTTTCCATCAAGTCAGCCAGCTTCCCCGTATCTGCTGAATAAAAGCAACCCCCACAACCATGTTTCCTGGTGGGAATGGTGTGTTCATGGTGATGAGCAGTGTTAGTTTTAGCCCACACATATTGTTTTGCTTTTGAGACAAAAAATTCAACTTGTTGTCTCATCTGACCAGAGCCACTTCTTCCACATGTTTTCTGTGTCCCCCACATGATTTCTCGCAAATTGCAAATGGAACTTCTTGTGGATTTCTTTCAAGAATGTCTCACTTTTTGCCACCCTTCCATAAAGGCCAGATTTGTGGAGTGCACGACTAATAGTTGTCCTGTGGACAGATTCTCCCCCCTGAGCCGTGGATCTCTGCAGCTCCTCCAGAGTTACCATGGGCCTCTTAGCTGCTTCTCTGATTAATGCTCTACTTGCCCGGCCTGTCAGTTTAGGTGGACAGCCATGTCTTGGTGGGTTTGCAGTTGTGCCATACTCTTTCCATTTTTGGATTATGAATTGAACAGTGCTCTGTGAGATGTTCTAAGCTTTGGATATATTTTTATAACCTAGTCCTGCTTTAACCACTTAAGGACCGCCTACTGCACATTTACGTCGGCAGAATGGCACGGCTGGGCACATTAACGTATATATACGTTGATTTTAGTACCCAGAAGCTCCAGGACCGGGACCGTGGGATTCGCGGACCCGATCGCCGCTGCAGTGCGGCGATCCATCCCTGGAGCGGAAGAACGGGGAGAGCCGTGTGTACACACGGCTTCCCCGTGCTTCTCTGTGGCTGCAGCATCGATCGCGTCATCCCTGTAATAGGGGGACGCGATCGATGACGTCACACCTACAGCCACACTCCCCTACAGTTGTAAACAAACACATTAGGTCACACATCCCCTACAGCGCCACCTGTGGTTAACTCCCAAACTGCAGCTGTCATTTCCACAGTAAACAATGCAATTTAAATGCATTTTTTGCTGTGAAAATGACAATTGTCCCAAAAATGTGTCAAAATTGTCCAAAGTGTCCGCCATAATGTCGCAGTCACGAAAAAAATCTCTGATCGCCGCTATTAGTAGTAAAAAAAAAAAAAATTATAAAAATGCAATAAAACTATCCCTTATTTTGTAAACGCTATAAATTTTGCGAAAACCAACCGATAAACGCTTATTGCGATTTTTTTTACCAAAAATACGTAGAAGAATACGTATCGGCCTAAACTGAGGAAAAAAAATGTTTTTTTATATATTTTTGGGGGATATTTATTATAGCAAAAAGTAAAAAATATTGCATTTTTTTTAAAATTGTCGCTCTATTTTTGTTAATAGCGCAAAAAATAAAAACCGCAGAGGTGATCAAATACCACCAAAAGAAAGCTCTATTTGTGGGAAAAAAAGGACGCCAATTTTGTTTGGGAGCCACGTCGCACGACCGCGCAATTGTCAGTTAAAACGAAGCAGTGCCGAATCGCAAAAAGGGGCAAGGTCCTTTACCTGCATTTTGGTCCGGGTCTTAACCTCCCTGGCGGTCTTCCCGTGTGTGGCACGGGGTGAGATTTTAAAGCTACGATCGGTAACCCCGTGCCACACACGGACTTGCCTCGCTGGATGCAGAAAAAAGTTTACTTACCTTTTCTCTGCGTTCCAGCGATGAATCCCCGGGCGGATGTCCGCCTGATGCTGTGTGTTCCGCCGATTCCCTTCCCTGCGAGCGTCGCGACGTAGGGGGGGGAACGGCGCCAAATTTAAAAAAGTAAACAAACACTATACATACAGTACACTGTAATCTTATATGTTCTCTTATAGATTACAGTACTGTATGTAAAAAATACACACCCCCCATGTCCCTAGTGGTCTGCCCTGTACACTACATGTCCTTTTATATAATAAAAACTGTTCTTTCTCCCTGCAAACTGTAGATTGCCCATAGCAACCAAAAGTGTCCCTTTATGGCAAAAATTGTTTTAGAGCAGCTAAAAAACAGCGATAATAAATCAGAATCACTTGCAGAATTTAGCGATAGCGATTTATGGGGAAATTCGTCATAAAAAAAAAAAATAATGACAGCAAAAATTCTGCAACTGAGCAAATTTCAGTGATTTTGATTTGATTACATTATTGAATAATTTTTACTATAATTATATTATTATTTGTTATAATTTTTTATAATTATTTATTATATTATAATTTTTAATAAGAAAAAAAATCATACCCAGGATGCCTATTAGACTCTTGTTTGGATAGATTTCAGTGAGTTATTCCTAAGAATTACAAGCCTACAGTATAAAACGCCAAATTCCCTTGCAAATAATGGTACCGCTTTTAGCACCTAAAATCTGAAAGAATCATACCGCCAGGGAGGTTAAGTGGTTAAACCTCTCCACAAAAAATGCTGCTTAGGAATCTTGCAAATCTCATAAAATCTCGCAAAAACAATGGCTTCAGCTTGGTCTCCACCTAAGGGAGAACCCCCCAACATGTTACATGCAATTAAGGCTTAATAATAGAAGGCCTCTAAGATTAAGACCTAAATTAGATTAAACATGTTATTGGGCTCTCCTAAAAGTGGAGACCAAGCTAAGTGCCTTAAGAGTGTGCGTGGAGGCACCTTTTTTTGTAGTTATTTTGCAGAATAATGGCAAGCATAGCCTAGCTAAACTGAGAAGGAGGGGGAGAGGTTTCTCTGAAACGCATTCTTTGTGGCATATGAGCGGGGAGGAGGTGGAGGAGAACTCACGGCTGTTTCTTTGGATTGCAGTTGATTAACAAGCTGTATATCCAGTGCATGGATGCAGCTCCATACAGGTGTTCAGGAATCTTCCTATCAGCACACATTACATCTTCACTCCTACCAACATTTGTGAGTGCAATTCCTATTGTGTGTGTTTGTATTTCTATGTATGTGTTCAAATACAATTTTAAACATAAAGAACTATCAGTAAAAATATCAAAATATTTTGTTGTGGTCTCTATATCCTGCTCCTGCCAAGGCCAAGCTACGTTGACCTTCAACCCAACCCCGCCCCCCCCCCCCCCGATACCACATGTGGTGAGATCAGTTTAAGCACCTCTTGGCACATAGTAGCATCTGTACTAAACTTTCAATGCATATGTGGTAATCATACCTGTAAACTGTTTTATATAAATAAAAACTGTTATTTGGAAAATATCAAAATAAGTGCAGCACTAAATGAAATAAAAAAAACATAGGTATATCCCATAGGTATATACTGTGCGATAATGTATACAATTATAAGCAATAATGTGCCAAATATTCCTCCACAGAGTGTATATAGATCAAATGATAGTAAGAACAAAGTGACGGTCCATTATGTTAATAGTATAAATGATTATGGATGAAACGATCTCTCCACAATCATCCACCTTTGTATGTTCTCAAAATCCTTGTGCTTCCTCCACCAGTTGTGCCTTCATCTGTGAATGTGACTTTAAAGCAGAGGTCCGCCAATTTTTTTTTTTTTAAGTCAGCAGCTACAAATGCTGCAAGTGCTGATTTTTAAAATATGGACACTTACCTGTCCAGCATGCTCGCGATGATGACACCCAAGCCCGACCCATGTCTCGGTCCTCGGATGCTGCTGCCACCATCTTCGCTTAGGGAATCAGGAAATAAATCCTTGCGGCTTCACTTCCCAGTTCCCTACTGCGCATGCTCTCCCAAAAGACAGCAGGGGATGACGGGATGTGACGTAGACCCCCGCAGATACTGCAGCTGTCTATGCCCAAAAGGGGGTGCTAATACCTGTATTATAAAGGTATCTGCACTCCCCTCCCCCTGAATGGTGCCAAATGTGAGACTGGAGGGGGGTGGGTTCCAAAAAGCAGAGGTTTCATTGTTGTGTGGACCTCCGCTTTAAAGTGGAGGTTCACCCTGAAAATGAACTTTTGACCATGAGATCCAGCATACTGCTGACATGTGCAGTATGCGTTTTTTTTTTTTCCCTGTACTTACCGAGTTATCCATAGTTGTATTCCGGCTGCAAGAAGATTCCCCCGCGGGGAGTAGGCGTTCCTAAAACCAGGCATAGATGATTGACGTGCACGTACAGCGTGTCACGCCTTCCGAAAATAGCCGATATAGAGCTGACTGCGCAGGCGCCGTAAAAAGCTGAGTCCCACTTCGGGGATTTTCTGAAGGCGTGACGCGCTGTACGCACACGTCAACCTGGTTTTAGGAACGCCTATTCCCCGGGGCAGAGAGAACCCGGAAGCCGGATTAAAACTACGATTTTACGGTAAGTACAGCGGGGGGGAATAACACCAGCATACTGCAGATGTCAGCAGTATGCTGGATCAAATGGTATATATTTTGTATAGGGTGAACGCCCGCTTTAAGAATGGTTACTCCTCTGGAACTCTTCTCCTAGTATTCCTCCTCCTTAAGGCCTCGTACACACGGTAGGTTAATCAGAGGACAACGGTCTGATGGACCGTTTTCATCGGTCAAAACTGATCGTGTGTGGGCCCATCGGTTATTTAACCATCAGTTAAAAAAAAGCCAACTTGCTTTAAATTTAACCGATGGATTCCTAACCGATAGGTCAAAACCGTTTGTTAGTAGGCATGACCATCCATGCATGCTCAGAATCAAGTAGACGCATGCTTGGAAGCATTGAACTGTAAGAACTAATTTATTTCAGCACGTCATTGTGTTTTATGTCACTGCGTTCTAACATGATCGTTTTTTTAACCGATGGTGTGTAGGCACATCAGACCATCAGTCAGTTTCATCGGTTAACCGATGACAACGGCCCATCAGACCATTCTCATCGGATGAACTGATCGTGTGTACAAGGCTTAAGAGCTGCCCGTGAACTCCAGTCACATTGGTCACCTTTTAGTATTATGCTGCCCATGAACTCCAATCATATCGACCACAACTAAAGCAATCAGATTTTGCAACAGTGCTTTATTATTTTAAAACATATTTAAAAGCCTTACAACACATATGCACAAGCATTTAGAAAAGCTTTAACCTCCCTGGCGGTATGATTCTGTCTGGATTTACGTACCAAAAGCGGTACAATTATTTGCAAGGAAATTTTGCGTTTTACACTGTAGGCCTGCAATTCTTAGGAATAACTAATTTAAATCTGACCAAACAAGAGTCTAATAGACATCCCGGGTATGATTTGTTTTTTAAAAACAAAATTATAAATTATAATATAATAAATAATTATAAATAATTATAACAAATAATAATATAATTATAATAAAAATTATTCAATAATGTAATCAACTCAATATCACTGAAATTTGCTCAGTTGCAGAATTGTCGCTGTCATTACTTTTATTTTTTTATGACGAATTTCCCCACAAATCGCTATCGCTCAATTCTGCAAGTGATTATAATTTATTATCGCTGTTTTTTAGCTGCTCTAAAACCATTTTTGACATAAAGGGACACTTTTGGTTGCTATGGACAATCTACAGTTTGCAGGCAGAAAGAACAGTTTTTATTTTAAAAAAGATCATGTAGTGCACTGGGCAGACCACTAGGGACAAGGGGTGTGTGTATTTTTTACATACAGTACTGTAATCTATAAGATTACAGTATACTGTATGTAATGTGTTTGTTTACTTTTTTTAATTTGGCGCCGATCTCCGCCCCCGTGCGTCGTAACGTCGCAGGAAACGGAAATCGGCGGCACACGGGGACACTGTAAATCGCTCACACAGCGGGGATGCATCGCTGGATCCAGGGACAAGGTGAGTAAACCAAGCCTGTGGATTCAGCAAGAAGGTAAGCCGCGCCGCTGCACGCTCTGCACATCTACCCCGAGCGTGACTCGGGGATACCGATCCTAGCATGGAAAACCCACCCCGAATCACGCTCGGGAATACCGCCAAGGATGTTAATGGGCATGTGTGTATTACACCTTTCTAGGACGAATGTATCACCTTTTAACCAGCTCTGCAGTCCCGGTCATCAGTGCTCCATCCGTTGCACTGTGTCTATCCCTTTCTAGTTCCGCGTTTGTCAGCCTCTCAGGTCCCTCCTACTAGTTTTATCAGTCCTGTGACCTCCTCTGGAAAGTCACTAGGCGTGATAAAACTAGTACCTGAGAGGCTGATGACGTGACTGGAGTTCATGGGCAGTTCTTAAGGAGGAGGAATACTAGGAGGAGAGTTCCAGAGGAGTAAACATTCTCAAAGGCACATTTACAAAGCTTATAAGGCGAGGGCACAACTGGTGGAGGTAGCATAAGGAATTTTGAGAACATATAGAGGTGGATGATTGTGGAGAGATTGTTTCATCCATAATTGTTTCTAATATTTAATGGACTGGCACGTTGTTCTTACTATAAGGACACTCTGTGGAGGAATATTTGGCACATTGCACTTTATTTTGCCTTTAATTGCATACAATATTGCACAGTATATCCCTGTGACATATTCCTATGTTTATTTAATTTAATTTAGCGTTGCACTTATTTTGATATTTTTGTTTATTCACATACAGTATTTAGGAAATGTGGGTAGTAATGGTGGCTTTGCTGGTTTAGAATAGTAGCTCACAAGGTTTTACATATTCATACTGCACTATCGGGTTCTGTATTGTGCCCCTCCCATCCCCCCTTTTTTCCTTGTTTTACTTTTTGTATTAGATCAAATACTGGAATCCTTTTTGTGGATCTGGTAGATCAGTATATCCTTAAAAGGTGTATTTTTTTATTTACTTACCAATTGGATCCTGCCTTTTTTTTGCAGGTTGATAATATTCCCTGCATAGGGAAACAGTGATCCCTCACTTTTTTCATCATAAGGTTCAAATTAACAGTGACCAAATTAATTTCCATCTGATGCCCTTTTAATTGTCTGCTTGAAGGGAGCTTCCAGTTCTAGAGGACAGATGTCCACACCACAGACACAACTATCACAAAAAAAACTAATTGGAACCCTGGCAAGCAGTGGCGGTGCTGGAGCCAAGGATTTATTATGCATAAGACATAAAGCATACTTTTCACCCTAGAGGTGGTCATCCCCACACAGCTAAGTGTGCAGCAGGATAATACATGCCTCATCCTGTCAACAAATGTCAAGTGACCATTTACAGGAAATAAAGAGAGTGTGTGCTTCTTTCATGCCTTTACCTATTTCCTTTGCACTTGTAAGGTTTAGCATGTTATTATTAGTGGTCAAGTAGTCAAATGTAACCATCTAATGAATTATTCAAGAATCCAGTGTCCTCTTTTATATTAGTGTTTACTGTATAAAAATGAGTGACTACTTCTAAAGCACATTGCATATGACATTGAGGAAACCTTTGCTGTGTATAAAAATAATATTAATTTTAATAATAATCATCATAATAATATTATACACGTTATTTGTAAGAAATTGTTATTCTCTACTGATTATATTTATATAACAGTATACAGTGTGGCAATGGTAGTAGCAGCAATAGTTGCATATACAAATTTATTTAAACTAATTATAATTAAGCATAGCATATACTTCTAAACACAATAAACTTAAAAAAAAAAAAAAAATCATGAAAATATTTTTATAATTCAATTAAAGCAAGTTAAAAGGGGAAGATGTAAACATCCCATAGGTCAGTATCTGATGCCCCAGAAAATGTTATGGAATATTACTAAATCATAGCATAAAACGGAGAATGGGAAGATTCTAATGTACTGAGGCAGTTGAGATATATTCCTGGTTCAAACCTACGTTACCAATACTTGTGGGGGATGATTCATAACAATTGGAGGGAAGAGTTGTTGCAAATAACAACTAAAAAGATCCAACTTTACATTTTACAAATAAATTAAACAAAAATTAGCCATTATGGGCAACCCCAGGTTTATTCTAATAATTTCTCCAGTTTTAATGAGTTAAACTATAATGAAGATTAAGAGTAGTCGTACATTAGGCATTTCTTTTTAAATTCCTTTATGTGCACAACTGACACACAAGAAAGCCAAGTAAATTCCTTCTTTTATTCACATGATTTTTGTCTTCGTGAAATTACCCTGATATTATGATTATTAAAAGGAGGTTCATATTTTAACGCATGTGGTATTCTCAAAATATTTACTGGAGGCATATCCTTACGATATTTACAGCACATTATTACCACCTATGAATGTTCGGTGAATGTCACACTCTCTGCTTAATAATTATGCCCCCATGCAGGTTTTAATGCAAAGTAACAGCAAAAAATATGTTTTTTTTTTCTATTGAGTAAATCTTCTGTTTAAAGTTGTTCTCTTCTACTGTGTTCCTTAAATCTATGGTTGCCATTTGTACTGTTTTATAATGTTTCACACCGTTTTTTCTATTGCCTACATTTTAAAAAAGTCGGCATGATTTTTAGTTTAGTTTCTGTGCCGCATTTCAGCTGTTGAGCTACAGCAAACAGTTATGTTTGTTCAGGGCAAAAATAAAAAATAAATCAGTAAAATATTGGAAGAAAAGTTAGTAATATAATTTTTCACTTTTGTAGAACTACAGAAACCTACAAATTATTATGTAGATATATATTATTTGTATACTTGCAAGAAAAAAGGCCTTCATGACCAAAGGTCATTTTAACATAGCCTTAACAAATGAGTGATGGACACAACATTATTCGGCCACAAGATGGCACTCTACGATGAGCTTTTTCGTCAGTATATTAAATCCATAGGGTTTTTTCTCACTCTCAAATGACAACTACCCAGGTAGCTTGGGTGACATTTGCTCCCCATTATGATATGCACTAATTAATCATTAGTGATCCCAGATGTATACCAGCTAAAAATCCTATGCAATGGGTTATCTCAGCAGGGTCTTGCAATATTGATACAAATTACATACATTTGTTAGACTGGAGTAACTGACTTTTTAAAAAAAATAATTATTGCTGAAGCTCAGAAACTACAGATGCCATGTGTGTGTGTGTGCGTATATATATATATATATATATATATATATATATATATATATATATATATATATATATATATATATATATAAATGTAAGTGTACCTGTCACTTATACCACTAGGAAAGCCATTTTTATTTTTGTGAGCTTAACCAAACTATATCTGAAAATTCAGTAGAAACTAATAATATTACTATGGATTTAGGAAAACAAAACTGCTCTGTCTTTGGAATAAAAGGGACTTCATGGCTAAACTTTGGTCAGGGTATAAAAATAAGTATGTTGAGGAACCTCCTCCTCCTGATAGTAATAGGATGTACAGCAGAGAAATACTTACCTTACTCATTGCTCCAGTGCCCTCTTACTCTTTCCTCCCGCATTGTTTTTGATGATATCAGCAGGGATAACAGCTGCAAAAAGGAGAAGCTTCTTGGGACTGATCAACTGAAGGGATGAAGACTGCTGGAGAAAGGAATAAGATGGAAAGTTACTTACATTAAATGAGAAATACATTGGCTTCTCTAGACACCTCCTTGTAGTCAGATAGAAGCTCTAGTCCTACTCAGCAAGAAAAACTCAGTTCTACAGTATAGACCCAATGGTAGCCCAAAGACCACAGGAAACATACCGTGAACTGAGCAAAGTAAAATTTACATTTTTCTATTTTGTTTTCCTTTTCCACACTGATTTCTGTATATATAAATGTAAGAATGACATTAGAACAGTGGTTCTTAACCTTGTTGGAGGTACTAAGCCCCACCAGTTTTATATGCGCATTCACCGAACCCTTCTTAATTGGAAAAATAAAATATGATTTTTTCAAATTCAAAACATAGGTATATATTTATACATAGGTGCACAAAATGAACCATACCATTAAAGAACAAAACCATTAAGAACAAAACCATTAAAACATGATTTTCACACAAAAACATAATAATGAATATTTACTGCAAAACAGTGTGACTTCTGCTGTTGTCTTTCAGAGACCAGTTCTGAAATGCGCGGCTTTGCTTTGGCAAGTGCCACTCTCATGTCATTTACAAAGTCTGTGCCTTTTCTTCGTTTTTATGTCCAGCATCCTCGAAAAGGATTGCTTGCAAAGATATGTTGTAACAAACGGTATGAAAATCTCCAGAGCTTTCTTAGCAATAACAGGGTACGTTACCATTTGTTGACACCAAAACTTTGAGACCGTTGTTGTTCTAAAGAGTTGCTGTTGAACCTGGCTCTGCTGAAGTTCAATGATTTCATCAAGGTATTCATCATTGACATCTGTTGTTTCAACACTAAACGTGAACGGCTGTCTCACCCATGTTGGATATTACTCTTTGTAGGGAAGTATCCGTCGAGAGACTTTGCAAGCTCATCTAAGTGCGTGGAAATTGCTTGCTTCAGTTCCGCGGGTACAGAAATGTCTCCGATTCCAGATACATCTTCGATCTTACTTACACAGTCATCTAGCAGGGGAAAGTTTGCGAAGTTATCGCTCTCTATTCGACAATTCCATAACGGTAGCTTTTTTATAAAAGCCTTCAGGTTTTCTTCTACTTTGATGATGTTGACTCCACCACCCTGCATCTGTTGATTGAGATGATTAAGAGCTGCGAAGATATCAGTCATGTACGCTAAAATGAGAATTAATTTTTGAAGCAATCTGCATGACAAGGTTGGTGCTCTTGCCAAAACAGGGCTAATTCTACACGCACAGCAAAAACACGATTCAGCACCTGTCCCCGGGATAACCACTGAACGTTAGAATGGTACAAAAGTACCTCGAATTCAGATCCCATTTCTTTACACAGCTTTCTGAAGATACGGTGCCTCAGAGCACTATTTCGCACATAGTTCACGCATTCCACTACAATTTTTAATACTTCTGCCAGTTTTGGAGGCAAGGTTTTTGTTGTCAACGCATTCCTGTGCAGAATACAATGTGTAACAATGATGTGTGGTGCATCGGCTTTCACGAGCGCACCAAAACCAGACATTCTTCCCAGCATGGCTGGAGCTCCATCCGAACAAACTGCAGAAACCATATCCCACAAAAGATTGTTGTCTTTGAAGAAGTCATCCACAAGTTTATTCACATCGGCTGCCTTAGATAATGTTGTAAGAGGCTTACAAAATAAAAAATCTTCCTTTATCACGTTGTCTTTCACGTAGCGCACGAATACTGCAAGCTGGCTTAGATTGGAAACGTCTGTGGTCTTGTTGAGTTGAAGGCTGAATTTTGCCGGGCTTGAAATCAGATCTGCAACTACTGAGATGTCTTTGCTCATGTCCTCTATTCTGTCGCTGATGGTGTCATTTGAAAGAGGAATTTGGGATAACTTAACTTTAGCCGCTTTTCCCATCATGATATTCGCCATCTTCAACACAGCTGGTTTTATGTGTGTTTTACCAATGGTGTGTGGTTTGTTGATGGGTACAAAGCCGAAAACAGGCAGACTAGCCTTTTCATCGAATCTGGCTCTCCTCACCTTGAATTCAGCGAGCGTTGTCTTCTTGTATTTTCCATCTCCATGCAGCTTAAGGAAGTGTTCTCTTTGTTTTGCTGGTGCTAGACTAGAATTGCTCAACTTGGCATTGCAAATCATGTAGTTAGGATGCTGACTCCCATCACGTTCTGTTATACATGTGAATCCATATTGTACATATTCGTCCGACCACTTTCTTTTTTTGCTCGACATAGTTAGTATGAAGGGATTAAAATATCAAAAGATAAATCACATGACGTACCATCACAACAGTTACAATTCAACTACTGGGCGCGCCAAATTCCCTGCAGCACAGATAGGCCAAGCGATGTTGCGTGATCACCTGCAGCCAATGATGGATGGCGCGTCATCACGAATCATATGAGTTGGGTGTGTGTCTTGACCTCTGCCGAAACCGCCAGACTGACTCACCGAACCCCTGGGGTTCGATCCAACCCAGGTTAAGACCCACTGCATTAGAACATGTAATAGCAAGGTATTGGGCTTTCAGTCTGAGATTATAGCCTGTGACCTTGCCACAGCTGCTTCTATTATGTGGTTTATAAGCATTTAGAATCAGAAACAACCCCAAAGCGCTGGTGATTTTAGTGCTAGGTTAACAGAGTCACATCTTTCCATGAACAAAAATTCTCAGATATACTGCAACTTAATCAGTAATAAAGGTGAATCAAAAGGAATTTAACAGAATAGGCAATAAACCGAGTGATAAGACTGTAACTTGAAATTTAAAGCGCAACAGGTGTGAAGTTGGAAGCAATATTGAAAAAAAGGTTTAAAATGGTAAAGGATATGCAGAATATTGAAAAAACAGGTACAGGATGGCAAATAATATGGACTCTTCAAGACAATATCCCTGTGATTCAATTGGGTTAATGTGAAAATGTTCTCAGCCAAGTTTGCCATTACATCTGTGGATTTCTGAAGTGGTCTTATTAAGACCCTCAACAATGATAGTCCTATCACTATCACAGCTGTTTTATTGCTAGCTGCTCTTTGTGACAGGCTTCACCTTTTAAAATGTCTCTCTTTATTTGATATTTTCTCATGTGATACTCTTCTCTCCCACACTCAAATTCTTCCTTTTTCTATGTGCATCTTGCACTGCATTGTTGTTGATCCTTAAGTATCTCTCTCAGTAATATAATCATATTATGATTTAAACTTGGGCTGCTGTAAAATTTCATGAAGTCATATGGTTCTCTGTGCAAAATTTTCGATAATGCTGCTCCATGAAAATAAAAGCTAACATTGTTTACTTTTTCTATCACTAAGAAAAGTGGGCTTGTAAACTGAACTCTTTACTAATCTCCAATACCATTTAAAGTGATTGTATAGTCTTGTCTTTTTTTCCCGTTAAAAATAACAAACATGTTATATTTACCTCCTCTGTTTTGTGTAATTGCACAGAGGAGACCAGATCCTCCTCTTCTCAGGTCCCTCTTCAGCTATCCTGGCTCCTCCCTCCTGTTGAGTGCCTCCACAGCAAGAAGCTTGCTATAGGGGCACCTGAACCGAGCCACAGCTCCCTGTGTCCATTCAGACATGGGGCTTCAGATCCGGCCCTGCCCCATTTCTCTCCTCATTGGCTGACTGACTTTGATTAACAGCAGCAGAAGCCAATAGCGCCATGCTGCCATGGGCGTCCGCTGAAATTTTTTCAGGGGGGGGCGCTTCAGAAGCAGTGATACACAGTCGCATTTAACCCTTTCTTTGACCGCTAGCAGGGGGTTAAAAACGTGCCCCCCCCCCCGTTAAAATGTAAAAACACCCCACTGTGCCCCCTGCATCTTTTAATATCTCTTTGTCACTACTGTGTACCCCCTCTCTGGACTCCTTTACATTACACAGCACCCTGCACCTCTGGCCCCCTTTACATTTCACAGCACCCTGCACCTCTGGCCCACTTTACATTACACAGCACCCTGCACCTCTGGCCCCCTTTACATTACACAGCACCCTGCACCTCTGGCCCCCTTTACATTACACAGCACCCTGCATCTCTGGCCCCCTTTACATTACACAGCACCCTGCACCTCTGGCCCCCTTTACATTACACAGCACCCTGCACCTCTGGCCCCCTTTACATTACACAGCACCCTGCACCTCTGGACCCCTTTACATTACACAGCACCCTGCACCTCTGGACCCCTTTACATTACACAGCACCCTGCACCTCTGGACCCCTTTACATTACACAGCACCCTGCACCTCTGGACTCCTTTACATTACACAGCACCCTGCACCTCTGGACCCCTGTACATTACACAGCACCCTGCACCTCTGGGCTCCTTTACATTACACAGCACCCTGCATCTCTGGACCCCTTTACATTACACAGCACTCTGCACCTCTGGGCCCCTTTACATTACACAGCACCCTGCACCTCTGGGCCCCTTTACATTACACAGCACCCTGCACCTCTGGGCCCCTTTACATTACACAGCACCCTGCACCTCTGGGTCCCTTTACATTACACAGCACCCTGCACCTCTGGACCCCTTTACATTACACAGCACCCTGCACCTCTGGACCCCTTTACATTACACAGCACCCTGCATCTCTGGCCCCCTTTACATTACACAGCACCCTGCACCTCTGGCCCCCTTTACATTACACAGCACCCTGCACCTCTGGCCCCCTTTACATTACACAGCACCCTGCACCTCTGGACCCCTTTACATTACACAGCACCCTGCACCTCTGGACCCCTTTACATTACACAGCACCCTGCACCTCTGGGCCCCTTTACATTACACAGCACCCTGCACCTCTGGGCCCCTTTACATTACACAGCACCCTGCACCTCTGGGCCCCTTTACATTACACAGCACCCTGCACCTCTGGGCCCCTTTACATTACACAGCACCCTGCATCTCTGGACACCTTTATATTACACAGCATCCTGAAGTCTTTGGGTTCACACTGGTATACTGGAGTTTGTCGCAGTGTATATGCAGTTTTTCTGCATTTAAACCCTACTTCTATTAGCTTGTGTAATTGTACTGCGTTTTCTGAAAGCACACCAAAGATTCAGTATAGTGAACATTTGGTGCACTTTCAGAAAATGTTGAAAAAAATGTGTAATCTAATAGAAGTCTGTGGGACTTTGGTGAAAATGGAGATAAATGCCGGAAATCTGTGTATACACCGGCACTGCATCAGTGTAAACCCACTTGAGTCCTAGTTCACATATATGCGATTCCTGCATTGCATGTTGCTTGTCGGCCGTTCACTCTGCCCTTTGCAAACTGATACGGGTGTCAATGTAAAATTAATGACACCCCCATATCGGTTTGCAGATTGCAGTGAAAACTTTGAAATGGTGCAGGAATTGGATTGCATAGGTGTAAACACCCATCCACTCCAAAAAAAGAGTCCTGCACAGTTATGGTGCAAATTCCATTTCAGCCATACAGTTTTTATGGCTGAATTTGCATCGCACAGACATCCCATGTGATTTGCACAGCAATGCGGTGCAAATCACATGCAATGTCTATGATCAAACAAGTGAAAACCCTGGCTAAAGGCATAGCATAGGGTTAATGAAAGACTGCTGGAGGACAAGACAGGAAGTGAAAGATTTGGGAGAGAGAGGGCAGAGTACACAGTGACAATGCTGATAACTCACTTGATGTTCCCAGGATGCTCACACTAGTAGTTTAGTGGGCTCTTTAGCTATCAGCTACTTGTTTACGGGCTGTGCACAGAGCATGGACAACGGCACACAGAAACAGAGAACAGAGGGGAGGGAGGGGGCAGAGCAGATGCAGCCTCTTCCATTTCTGTGGAAGGGGGGTGGTTGTACTGGCTGGGATGTTACAATTTAACAGAGTGAGACACACAGCATTGTGCATATGGGTCAGTCCACCTGAGCTCTCCCTGCACTGTCAGGATGTCTCATCTCTGCTGCACTACCAAGCCAGTCCTGCTCTCACTGTTTCAAGTGTCTTCTCCTACGATCCTAGGGGGGGGCAAATGACCCCCGTTGCCCTATGGAGCGGACGCCCATGCATGCTGCTGTCTCAGGGAGGGAGTCCTGGGCAGCGGAGAGAATCCTACAACATTGCTGGATCTAAAAAAAAAATCAAATAGTGGTGTTGCGCTCCCTCATGAAATAACATATACACCTAGATATATTAATGCATAGAGAATAAATGATATAGCTAAATATATAAAGTGCTGCTGAGCTTCAAACAAGTGACTACAGGTGCAATGATATAAAGTGCAATGATAATAAATATTCAAAAATTGATAATAATTAGAATAAAAACAATGCATGTAGAATTAGAAACAAATGGAAATAAAGTCCATTGTGAGTGTAGCAAAAGGTGCTAAAGTGCTGGCGAATCTCAGAAGAGGAAAATCAATTCCAAGTGCAGTTTCTCCAGAGCTTAGTAAATGAGGTGAAGCTTCACTTTAAAAGAACATTCAATCACAAAAAAAAAAACAGCATTTTTGCTTGCACATGATTGAATGAGGAAAGTCAGCAGAGCTTTCACTTATTTAATAAGCTCTAGAGCAACTGCCTATTTGCCTTTAATAAATCTACCCCCTTGAGATAACTATGAATTCTGCATCATATCAAAGTGTGTTTGATAAAAAAATATGAGGCCTTGTCCAAAAACCTAAGTTAACCACTTGCCGACTGCCTACAGTACATTTACTGTGAGCGGCTGGTATGGGCAGAATGGATGGGTTGGGGGTGAGCAGCATGATTTCGGATACCTGTATGCAGTCACTTTCACCATGCAACCATATGATCACAATGTCAACAAAGCTGTTATGAATAAATTCCATTCATAACAGATGTGTTTCCTATAAAATTATGTTGTGATTGGCCCACAGCCATCACAATTCCAAGTGCAGTTTCTCCAGAGCTTAGTAAATGAGGTGAAGCTTCACTTTAAAAGAACATTCAATCACAAAAAAAAAAAACAGCATTTTTGCTTGCACATGATTGAATGAGGAAAGTCAGCAGAGCTTTCACTTATTTAATAAGCTCTAGAGCAACTGCCTATTTGCCTTTAATAAATCTCAATAAATCTCAATGTTGTGATTGGCCCACAGCCATCACATGGCACCTGGGCCAATCACAGCACTCTGTACAATGTAATTAGCCAGAGATCACTAGTAATCACAGCTTTTATGAATGTAACCCATCCATGAAGGTTCAAAATATTGGGGGTTATTTACAAAAACTTGAGAGTGCATAATCTGGTGCAGCTCTGCATAGAAACCAATCAGCTTCCAGGTTTTAGAGTCAAAACGTAATTGAAGCTATAGTTAGAAGCTGATTGTTTACCATGCACAGCTGCACAAGATTTGGAGTGCTCCAGTTTTAGTAAATCACCACTATTGCTGTTACAGTGATCTTCATTGCAACAGCAATCAAAATGTAAAAAAAAAAAAAAAAAAAACTGACACTCAACTGCTCTGATAAAAGCATGTTAAACAATGTTAAAAAGGTAAAAAAACAAAACAAAATGTAATGTTTTCATTTATATAGCAAAAATAAAAACAGTTGCGATCAAATACCACCAACAGAAAGCTCTATTTGTGTGAAAGAAAATGATATACATTTAATTTGCATACAGTGTTGCATGACAACACAATTGCCAATTAAAGTAGTATTGGCAAAAAGTGGCCTGGTCATGATTGGGTTAAAACTTTTAAACAGGATTCAGATCTGTCAACATGATATTGATTCACACCACACTAGCAAGTCCACTGATGAATGGTTCATAAGGAATAAATGCAGTGTTATGAATTGGCCTAGCACTGATTGGTCTCATTAAAATGTGTGGGCAGTTTATAGAAGAGAACCCACAAACATCTTGCAAATGAAGAAAGTTAACATTTGTAAAAGTTGATGTCAGAGACTTGGGGACAGTTATGCAAAATGCCTACAAGAATTTTTTTTGCAAATATCTGTTTGCACAGAGTGTATTTACTTCACATCTATTGATGTTTTTGTTGAATAGAATGATGAAAGGTAAAGTCGCCTTGTGCTTTTACTCAAGCATATTACCTTCTGTAATATATTCTGTAGACACCAAAAGAAGCTTTAATATTTGTTGTTAAAATTTGTTGAAAAAGTCAACAATTTCCATTGTACTTCCAGTGTACTTACTTTTTTACATGATTGCATATTCAGAAGTAAACAGATTTCCCTTTGCTTTACCCTAAAAGAGGTGAATGGAAAAATATTTGAATGAGACTACTGCTGTTTACCACGTATTTTAAAGCACAAATGTATTAAACCGGTTGTATACCCGCGATTATTATTATTATTATTTTTTTCACCTGAAAGGCAAAAGCCATAATGAGCTAGTATGCACCGCATACTAGCTCATTATGAAATACTTACCTTGGAATGAGGTGTAGAGAACTTAGCTGTCTTCCGGGTTTCGCCACTCCAGCGCTGTGATTGGCTGGAAAAGCTTCTTCATTTGGCAAGTGCCATGGGCGCCATATGAATGGGGTGCTTTTGAGTGGCTGGGCAGCAAGGCACTTACCAGGGTCTAAGGATCTCTTCTTCCCTCCTCCTGAGCATAGACAGGATCTCCATTTCAGCACCTTTGCTAATGGACAATGGCAGCGCTATCCCCGAAGCATTCAGCCTCAGCACTCCCCAGTTCTCCCAGGCTCTCCCATTCCATCTGGTCCGATTGGCAGCACACAAAGAAGAAGGAGGAACATCAGTTTCTCCCTCTCCTCTGTGGAAACTTTCATCACTTCTAGTATTGGTTCTGCATTTACCTGGCCTTGGAGGGCAGAGGAGGGATCCCCAGATTTCTCCATAAAGAGGATATGTCACTACCCAAGGTATCACAAGAGATGATAAATATCACTAGTTCTGTTAGGCGGCGTACACACGACCGAGGTTCTCGCTGGAAACCAGCGAGAACCTCGCTGGAAGCTGCATTCCAGCGAGGACCTCGGCCGTGTGTACACGGAGCGCTCGCCCCGCCCGTCGGGAATCCCGTCGAGCGAAAAGAGAGCACACTCCTTTTTTGCTCGACGGCCCGCCTTGATGAATGGCTGGTTGCCATTCCCGACGGGCGGGTTGCCGATTTCGACGGCCGGCAGAGAACCTCGACGGGCGGAACGATGTGTTCTGCCCGTCGAGGTTCTCTGCCGTGTGTACACGGCCTTAGCTGTTTTTTTTGTTAAGGTTATCTGAAAGATGGGTTTCAAATGTTTTGACAGGGGCGCAGTTTTAGTGCTTGCCATAGGCGCTATTTTCACTAGATACGCCTCTGCCTACAGGTAAGCCTTATTATAGGTTTACCTGTAGGTAAAAGTGGTAGTAAAGACTTTACTACCACTTTAAGTAAAGTGGTTCATAAGAACACCAGAATTGGAGGACAGGAGGCAAGTGTTCAATTGGAAATGCAGAGAAACCTACTAGATGTACACTTACTGTTTATTTAAAATTACATTTATTCATTAGTTAGAAGAGATGAATTTCCATCTGGATAACACCCTTTAAGAAGGGCCACTGATAAACAGTACAGGAGGGGATTGTAACAACATCACAAAGTTATTTTAGCAGCAGGAGGGGAGGGGCGGGAGCAGATCAGCAGAGACTAGCTGATGTCAGGGAGGGAGGGGGAGAGAGGAGAGCAGCGGGATGATGGAGGCACATAAAATGACTACAGTATCATGGTTCAGCAGTAATGGGAGGGCAGCACTAGGCAGGATCAGCCAGGTATTTAAGTTAATAGAAAGGAACAAATTACACAGCACTAGCACTGTGCTGTTATTCATGCTTTAACCGCTTAAGGAACGCCCACTGTATATATACACTGGCAGAATGGTACCGACAGGCATAATCACGTACCTGTACGTGGCCCTTTAAATGCCTGCTGTGTGGTCGCGAGCGCGCCACCAGTGGCGCGCTCGCGACCCTGCTGCCTTCCCTGTGAGTTAGACCGCGGGTCCTGCAGTCTTAATCGCCGGGAGGATCCCCGCGATCGTCTCATGGAGGAATAGAGCAGCATCTCCCCGCTGTGACTAGTGACAATGGCACAGATCATGTGACACAGAGCCCATCCCCCTACAGTAAGAAACACTATGCAGGGAACACTTAACCCTTACAGCGCCACCTAGTGGTTAACCCCTTTACTGCCAGTGTCATTTTCACAGTATCCAGTACATTTGTATAGCACTGATCGCTGTGAAAATGACAATGGCCCCAAAAATTTGTCAAAAGTGTCTGTGGTGTCCGCCATAATGTCGCAGTCATGAAAAAAATCACTGATCGCTACCATTACTAGTAAAACATTTTTTTTTATAAAGATGCCATAAAACTATCCCCTATTTTGTGAATGCTATAACTTTTGCGGAAAACCAATCAATAAACGCTTATTGCGATTTCCGAAAAATATGTAGAAGAATACGTATCCGCCTAAACTGAGGATTTTTTTTTTATATGCGACTAGAATTGGCGACCTGGCGACTGGGGTGGCACAGCTGGGAAATTCTGTGCCTCCATGCTCCCCCGCCGTGTGATCGCGTCGGGTCGTGCCGGACGGTAATTAAGTCCGTGGCTTTGCAGCCTTCTGCAGGCCTATGCTTCCTTCTGTGATCTGTGCCATCTTGTGGTGGCCGTTGGTATGACAAGACAATTATTTCACTGAGTAAATTGATACCCAACATGTCACGCTCCAAAAATTGCATCTGCTCGTGGAATGGTGATAAACTTTTACCCTTAAAAATCTCCATAGGCGAAGTTTAAAAAATTCTACAGGTTGCATGTTTTGAGCAACAGAGGAGGTCTAGGGTTAGAATTACTGCTCTCGCTCTACAAATCACAGCAATACCTCACATGTGTGGTTTGAACACCGCTTTCATATGCGGGCGCTACTCACGTATACATTTGCTTCTGCGCACAAGCTCAGCGGGACGTGGCGCGTTCCTGGCTCCTAACTTTTTTAGCTGGCTCCTAGATTCCAAGCAAGTTTTTCAAGCCCTGCTGTAAGTGGTACCAAATAGGGATGAGCCGAACACCCCCGCGTTTGGTTCGCACCAGAACATTCGAACAGACCGCCCGTTCGTGCAAACATTTAGAACACCATTAAAGTCTATGGGACTCGAACGTTCAAATTCAAAAGTGTTAATTTTAAAGCCCAATATTCAAGTTATTGTTGGAAAACGTCTTTGAGAACCCCGGGTCTTGCCCCAGGGAACATGTATCAATGGAATTTTTTTTTTTTAAAAAGTCATTTTTTCAGGAGCAGGACTCCTGAAAAAAAAATCATTTTTTAAAACTTTTTTTCCATTGATACATGTTCCCTCGGGCAAGACCCGGGGTTCTCAAAGACAGTTTCACAGGCAAACTATAGACACCCAGCAGGTACAATATTTAAAGGAATTTTTTTATTTTTTTATTTAAGCATCATTAAAATTACTGCTCCAGGAGCAGTGATTTTAATGATGCTTACATAAAAAAAAATATGAAAAATTCCTTTAAATATTGTACCTGCTGGGTGTCTATACCTGTGATAACGTCTTTAAATAGCACAATCACCTGCCTGCCAGTAAATTAAGAAGAACTGATCTATCTAAGCTATACAGTGTATAAATATATGTACAACTCCTGTAAATTAAGCTAAACTGACTAGCCTGCCTGCCTGCTCTATCTAGCTATATAAAAAGACAATCTCTCTGTCTCTCTGACTGATCTCTGTTCAGCGCTGGAATACACTACACAAGGCCGCCCAGCAGGCGGCCTTATATAGTGTGGGGCGTGTGCTAAAGCCCTGAGCCATAATTGGCCAAAGCCACCCTGGCTATGGCCAATTATGGCTCTCCGTTTTTTGCGCACTGTGATTGGCCAAGCATGCAGGGTCATAGTGCATGTTTGGCCAATCATCAGCACGCAATGCCGCAGTGAATTATGGGCTGTTGCGCGTTACTCGAATTTGGCGCGGACGACCCATTTTGTTCGAATTTCGTCGAACGTACGAACAGACAATGTTCGGGTCGAACATACGTTCGAATCAAATGCGGAGCTCATCCCTAGTACCAAACTGTAAACTGTAACAAATACTTTGGCAGGTAAAGAAGCTCACATTTATGTATTATACCTTTATTTACCTTGAGTTCAGCTTTAACAGAAACCCATAATGCTTCAGAGCTTCATACAAATATAACTGTGTATGGGCAGTTTTAGTTGTTGTTTTCTGCAGCTCTCAATAGTTGCTCATTATTTGACACCTACTGCATTGCATACTTTACTAAAGCGTACTGTACTATACAATTATATTCTTAAAGTGGCTCTTCATATATAATATGTGAATATAGTCACAAACTGAGAACTGTTGCTAAGCTCTGCACTACACCATAAACTGCAATGCAGGGTTCCAAAATGGCTGTATATTGCATTCACCTTATAGTTAGTGTCTTACTATATACTACTTGAACATTCCAGAAAATATGGCAAGTTTCCAAAATGATGTGAGAACTTGAGTGTATTTGGAGCATCTCCGTTCTCCTTCATTAACTCTTTATAATCCCACAACAGGGAGTGTCACAGTTGATGCATCCAGAAGTCTATGGACTGCTGGCTTACTCTCCCATGTTGTAGCCATCTGCTGCTAGCACATCTCTAAATGAACACTGACACTGCAGGAGCACAGGATTATTCAGTCATGTTAAAGGCTCATATATACTTCATCTCATAATCTTTGCTTCAAAGCTTTTAAGGTCAGGTAAAATGTCTAATAATCACAAAAAATGCATCCTAAAAAAATAATCTGTTTACAATAACAGAATAATGGTGTGTCTAGAAACTCGTAGCTCCTGTAAACAAACCAGGGGGTGGTCCATTTCTAATTAGGATATTTTAACATATAGTAGCATCAATGTAGCAGGCAAAGTCTAAACCAATGCATTGTTGCAGTTTTATAATCAATGCAGGCCACAAAAACATCAGATAGATTCATACATATGGAGCAGAATGTATTGATCCGTGTGCTAGCAGCTTAGCCGACTGAATCTGTGTAGATACATTCGTCCATAGACAGAGAAAATTATACAGAGAAAGTCAGAGAGAAAGAGATAGATAGATAGATAGATAGATAGATAGATAGATAGATAGATAGATAGATAGATAGATAGATAGATAGATAAGATAAGATAAGATAAGATAAGATAAGATAAGATAAGATAGGTAAGATTAGATAGATAGATAAGATAAGATAAGATAAGATAAGATAGATAGATAGGTAGATAGATAAGATTAGATAGATAGATAGATAGATAGATAGATAGATAGATAGATAGATAGATAGATAGATACAGAGCTTTTTTTCTCAAAAAATAGGTGCAGGAACTCAACCACGACCCGTTCAGATTTCACAAACAGTAGAAGGGTCTTAAAGGGGCATTAAATACCAGAATTGCATTACATACAGTGTGCAGAGTTCAGGGGGTTACAAAGCAGTCACTTGTAAACACAGAAACCAGACTTCTGTGTTCACAAGTGATTGTGGTGAGTGGGCACCAAAGGGTCTGAGCCAAAGATGGTGGAACTGAGTTCCACCAAGTTCCCCCATAAAAAAAGCGATAGATAGATAGATAGATAGATAGATAGATAGATAGATAGATAGATAGATAGATAGATAGATAGATAGATCTGTGTTAATATATCAATCTACATCAGCAACAGAGTAGGGAAAGAGCAGACAGATGAAGATACATATGGATGACTTTAGAATGTAACTATGTATGTTAGTCTATATTTAAAGAAGTGTATTTTTGTGAAAGTTTTTAGAGAAAAACATTTTCCTCCTAAAACTCTTTTTGATATATTTTTTTTTTAATATATACTGTATGAACATGTATAGGAAAATATTTTGAGATATACCGAAGTAATAAAACAAAGGCTTTTCTCTAAGGTGTTTGACCACTAACAATATCATTTTTATTAAATTAAGTGTTTTTGAATTGTTACAACAATTTCATTAACTCTTGTTTAAAACCTAATACAGTAAAAGGATAGTCATTTTGTTTTGGGTTGAAAATTTATTTTGTATAATTAGTATTTAGTGGGCCTTTAAAATGTGCTCCAAAAGCCCTTTGTCTGGAGGAATCCTGAAAATTCGCTGAATTTTCCCTTTCTGGTAATATTCGGACATTTGGTGTGTCTCTGTCTCAGTACACTGAAAGATCAAAAGGAGAACTACCACTGAGAGAGCTGCTGGCTGCAGTAAGAGAACCAATCTCTATAAAGAAGTGAGATTAGATGAAGATTTGAAAGGCTTCCACAAGGTCAAGGGGGAAAGTGCCTCTGATTTAAAATTTTATTCATTATCTTTAGTCTTTTGATGAGCTTCTTTGGTGCTGTAGCAACAAGAAATGAACCTCAAGTGTTAATTTTAATTGCCCCATCATACAACAGTAAACATCTAAATAAGTCATCTTCTCAAGAGTGTTTATTTCTTTGTATCAATAGTTAATGTGCATTTATATTTTTATCTCCAGAATTATCCTGAAAGCTCAAGGTGGATAAGCGAGTTTGGGGTTACTAGACTAGACTAGACATCGAGGATGTATTTACTTACATTAGCAATATAAATTTATGAATTAATTAAATATAGGATGTTGACATGTCGCAAAACACAAGATCAGTCCCCATCCCATGAGAATTTAAACATACAGCACACCCTAATGAAATATTTAAATTAAAGAATGTGTAAACCCAATCAAATCACATATAATGTTAAACAAGTTGATGTTAAAGTATTTTTAAACTTTATTTCCTGTAAATTTCATAAAAAAATACAGAGAGATCCCGCCATGAAGGTCCTTGCTCAAAGATCTTCTGTAATGGCATACAAATTCCTTTTCCCTGTCTTCCAGTTGATCCCATGCATTGTGACCTATTACAGAAACGTCTAGGGGAAACTATATGTGGCTATCATGACTCAATGCACAGGCATGTTTCACTATTGCCACCATCAGGAAGCCCATCCTAAGTAAGACATGCAACTGCTGTTGGGCCATGTGCATACAAACAGCTAGTGGCTGCAAAGAGGCTGAGAGGTATCAGCAGCACTTTGAGGCAAGAGGGTTGAAAAAAAGCACAAGGTATTTTCTAAAAAACATAAAAAAAAATAATAATAAGTCAATTATTTATAATATGCAGTGCATTCAGTCATTTGGAGTTTACATTTACCTTGGACACAGACTACTGGCTCGAAACTCAGAACTCTTATCCAGACAGTGGCTAATCAGGCCACCCCACTATTTAAAATGACCTACTTGCTGGTAATCTAGTGTTCTGTAAAAATGTGTTGCTAAGACATGAAATAGCAGGCCTTGTTTTCTCAGTCCTATCCACTGTAGGTTGTTTACTACCTCTCACACAGAGAGCCTAATTTACAAAGGTTTTAAGCTTAATTGCCAGGCCAGCATTTTAACAAAAATACATCAGGAATGCTCTACGCTACTTTAGAAAGAAAAATCCATTATGATAAACATGCACAGGTGCATTCCCACATGTGTTCCCAAATCAGGCTTATACCCACACACAATCTCTAAAATAGGTTATAATGTATTTTCTTTCTTTTTCAGGAACAGGTGGGCAAGGATTTTAGAACTGAACAAAAATTGTTTTAGAACATTTACTGCAATTTATTGTTGAGCCAATTACTATTTTGGAGGGCTAAGGCAAGTAAAGAAATAAACATTGCCCTCCCATATTTTTAATTACCATATCTTTTGACCTTTGAAATAATTCCATATGTATTTTAATGTGTTTATAAGTATGCAATGTATACTGTTCCTATTTCTTATTATTTAAAAAAAAACATGGAGAATAAGGTTACCTCAAATGATAGCTTAAACTATGCTGTGTGCATAATTGCTCAACAAAAATGATAAATAAATGTCAATATTAAAAAGGCCCAATGAGAGTGGTATGTATTTTTTGGGGAGGTCTGCTATTTTGCTCTGCTTGGTCTAGTAGCCATCATGTTTTCCAGGTGCATCAGAAATGCCTTAAATAATTTTCTGACTCAAAATTGTAAACACTATGGCCCAGATTCACATACACTTAATATTCCGCTGCGTAATCGAAATACTCTACGCTGCCGTATTTTACCAGGCTCTACACCAAATCCTGGTAGATTTTTGCCCGTACGCTACGGCAGCGTAGTCTATTTCTCGCCGCGTAATCGAAATACGCGATTAGGGGGCGTGAAGCATTTAAATTAAGCGCGTCCCCGCGGCGATCGAACTGCGCATGCTCCGTTCAGAAATTTCCCGCCATGCATTGCGCAAAATCACGTCGTTACGCCATTCGTTGTTTGAGTAGCAGCGTTTACGAACATTCCTATTCCCGGACGACTTACGTTTAAAATAATAAAAGACGTCGGAAAACGTTGAAATTTGACACGGGAACGACGGCCATACTTAACATGGGCTGTCTAATATTAGAGCAGCAAAAAGCTGGTATAGTGTTACGTAAATAAAAGATGACTAAAGGTGCCGTAAGAGATTGCGATTGAAGATCGTAATTTTCGGGGATCGCCGGCAAAAGCTCATTTGCATACCCCGACGCCGAAAACGACGGGAAGTCCACCCAGTGGCCGCAATTTTATTGCAGCGTAGATCCGAAGGCGTATGAACACGTAATCCAGTCGAATTGAAGCCCGCAGCCGTCTATTCATGGTTTGAGGTTTTCGACTAGCTAGAAAACGCGCGTAATTTGAAATTACTCCAGTCTAACACCAGTTAGACAGGCGTAATGGCTCTCTGAATCTGGGCCTATATCTATATAACACTATATCCTGGGGCACAGTAAAAAAAAAATTTGGGGGTCATTATCTCAGTTCTGCACTAAACTGGTGGTAATGATTTTTTGGGGTTACTACATTGCACTGTACTTTAATAATAGAAAGGTGTTTTCATCACCTACGCAGCTTACGCAGCCAGATGCTAAAACAATGTCATGCCTGTAAAACCAAATGTCATAGAGCTCCACCTGATAACTGGATATGTTATTTACAAACACAGGCACAGAGGCGCAAGGAATCCTACCTACTGGCTGAAAAATAATTAATAAGTACTAATATTGCAATTGTTCAATAGAGTAAAATTTACATTAGAACCGTTTGAAAGCACTCTTCATCCACGCTTGACGTGCGGTTCACGCGCACTTGAATGCATTTTTCTATACGTTTTTGGTCTTTCTTGACTTAAAGGGGTGCAGTGAAGTGCACTCGAAGTGTGTTTGTAGCACGTTCTCTGCATTTGTAGTGTGGAAAAATGCAGCATGCTCCTAATTTTTTTAACTGGTCTGAACTGCACTGCAAGGATGTGAACTGTGCCCATAGGATTACCTTGGTTTTGGGCTGTCTATGTGGTTAAAATGCAGTTCAAAATGCATCCAACTGCTGCCAACTGAATCCTCATAATGTTTGGTGTGAAATGGCCATCAATGTGGCAGCTAGTGTTTTAGGTATATTTTTTTTCCCTAGGCATTATAACCACAAGACAGCACTGCCCTTTACCCAGACCAGTCACATTTACCCATTCCTGCAGCCATTCTTAGATCAAGAAAGATGTAACACTTCAATGTCCTCCAGTAGTATAAGCCCATTCCCGATGCCACGACAAAGCAAAATGCAACACATTAATTTCCCTCAACAGCAATGCCTTATTCCTGATACCATCTCAAGGTTAACTATCACCAATCACAATATAACACAGATGTGTCTTCTAGTCCAAAAGTAACCTTTGTTACAACAGGTAAGCATAGCATTTGTTTTTGTTTTTTCAATTCAGTCTAAAACATAGTCACACCTTAATTCCTACTGATGTGGAATTAAATGAAAGAATGATCCCCAAAACTCAATGGCCATTGCCAGGTCAGTGTGCAACAAACCAAACATAGCATGGAGGAAATCTTTTGCCATCTAACAGTGAATGAATGAATGAATGAAGAACTTGTATAGCGCAGCACATGCGAAATAAATCGCCTCTGGGCGCTTGTTGTTCCTTTCTCCTTTGAGATCAAAAGAGATGAGTCTTGATCTTTCTCCTGAAGACCAAGTAGTTCTCCTCCAGTCGAATGCTGGCTGGTAAGGCGTTCCATAGTCTGGGACCTTGGACAGCGAATCTCCTGTCTCCTTTGGACTTGTATCTGGCTTTCGGTATCTGGAGCCGATTTTGGTTATTGGATCGTAGAATACGATTGGGATTGTAAATTTTTAATTTTTCGCATAGATAATGGGGAGCATTCCCATGGATACATCTATGCGTTAGACAGAGTGCTTTAAAGGTGATTCTGTCTTTGACTGGTAGCCAGTGAAGGGATCTCAACGAGGGTGAGATTGATTCCCAGGGTTTTTTCCCAGTCACAAGTCTGGCGGCCGTATTTTGTACGACTTGAAGACGAGCGATTTGGTACTTGGGAAGTCCGAGGTAAAGGGCATTTGCATAGTCCAATCTGGAGTTTACAATCGCTCCCACCACGACCGCTATGTCTTTCTTGGGAATAAAAGGCGTGAGTCTGCGTAGTAGGCGCAGCAGATAGTGAGATCCGCTGACTACTGCCCCTATTTGTGCGTTCATTGTCATGTCGGAGTCAAAGATGACCCCCAGACTTTTGACTTTGGCGCTAGGGGTGATGACTTTGCCCAGAATGGGCGGGGGGATCCAGGTTGTTATCGATTGATTGCTACGCTTGGCGTGAAACAGAAGAAGTTCTGTTTTCGCTCCGTTGAGTTTGAGATAACTCTTTGTCATCCAATCCTCTATCAAAGAGAGGCATGTCTCTAGATTGAGGTGGTGATCCTTTTTATTGCAAATGCGGAAGTACAGTTGCGTGTCGTCTGCATATGAGTGATATAGCAGTTTTTGGCTGCTGATGATTTCAAAAAGAGGACGCACATAGATGTTGAATAACATCGGCGACAGGGGAGATCCTTGAGGGACCCCGCACGATAATGTGCGTTGTTTAGAAGTGAAGGGTCCTAGCTTCACTATTTGCGATCGGTTTTCCACAAAAGAGGAGAACCAGGATAGATCGCTTTCTGCGACTTTGGCTATTTTAGCCAGCCGAGTCAATAACAGCTTGTGATCAACTGTATCAAAGGCTGCGCTTAGGTCCAGCAGAACCAGCAGAGAAGATTCTCCTTCGTCTGCGGCCTCAAGAACGTCGTCCCATATCTTAAGCAATGCTGTTTCCGTCCCGTGTCCGGGACGGAATCCCGATTGCAATGGGTCGAGTAAGTTGTGGGTATCTAGATGCTGTTGCAGCTGCAGTACCACTGCCTTCTCCATTACCTTGGAGAGAACATTTAGGCCTGTTATGGGGCGCCAGTTAAGTGGATCCTTAGGATCCAGGGTGGCTTTCTTCAAGATGGGTTGAATGAAGCCCTCCTTCAGCTGGGAGGGCATTTTGCCCTCCCTGAAGGATTGGTTAATAAGCTGCGTGACAGGAGGTGCCAGGATGTCGGCGCATTCCTTCAGCAGTTTGGTGGGGATAATATCATTTGGCGCAGTGCTGTTGCGCAGAGTGCCGATGATATTTTTAGTGGTCTGAATGGAGATGGGTTCCAGCGTGAACTCACCAAACTGTGGTGGATTGCTGCCGGTGCTGTGTAAATGACTACGGGGGGGGCTGGGAGAGCAATTGTTCTGCTGAATGCTTTGCCGGATTGCCTCAATTTTGTTAATGAAGCAATCCGACAACTCATCGCAAAATTCTTGTGTATCCAAGTTGGGGGCTTCAAGACATTCTGGATTCATGGTCTGAGTGACCAACTTGAAGAGTTCGCGGGGGCGATTTAGGGCACCGTTGATAGCCTCAGAAAAATAGTTTTTCTTGGCTTCGAAGATTTGCTTGTAGTATTTTCTGGTGATTGCCTTGTAAATCGCGAGGTTCTCATCTGAAGGGTTTCTTTTCCAGGCTGCTTCTGCCCTTCTACGCTCTTGCTTCAGTAACGCCAGCTGGTTGTTGAACCAGCCGGCGTTGTTTTTCCTGATCTGGGTCTTTCGTTTCGGCGCTATTAAGTCAGCTGACTGCAATAGTGCTGTATTTATGGCCTCTAGTGTTTCTTCCGCTGTTTGGTGCGGCTGAATTGTGTTTATTTTTCCCCCTAACGTGGCTTTGAAGAGTTCCGAATGGAGCTTCTTTCGACATCTAGTCCAGTGTGTTGTCACTGGATTTGATGTTTTTGTTAAGGGGGGGAATTCGGAAATAATGAATTTGATTGCATGGTGATCTGTCCATGGCAATGGTTCATTTTCCAAGATTTTTATTTCCAGATCTTGTCTGAAAATAAGATCGAGCGTATGACCTGAAGCATGTGTGGGCCCACATACTAGTTGCTGAAGCCCTAATCCTTCCAGGTGGTCGATGCAGGCATCGGCAATGGGGTCTTGCGGGGAGTTGGCCCAGAGGTTGAAGTCCCCGAGCATCAAAAGGTGTTTACTATTCAGGGTATAAGTGGAGACAAAGTCCGTCAAAGATGGGAGCAGCTGCGACTTGGGGCCGGGTGGCCTATAGCAAAGTAGAATCCGGACGGTCTCCTGGCCGTTTACTTGCAGTTGAAGAGTAAGGGTTTCCATGAATGGAAGCGGGTTTTGGAGGCTTGGTTTTGTGATCGCAAGACGCGTCTTATGGATCACCGCCAGTCCTCCACCTCTTTGCCCTATTCTGTTTTCCGTTATAATACGGTAGTTTTCTGGCACCAATTCTCCTAGAATGGTGTTACAGTCAGCTGTGAGCCAGCTCTCTGTAATGAAGAGGCAGTCTAGGTCGTGTAGTAGAATGAAATCATGGATTTCAAGTCGGTGTTTTACCGCCGATCTTGTGTTGATCAGAGCACATGCAATGCGCTTAGGTTGGGGTAAACGGCTAAAATTTTTGACGGTCGATCGTCGATCGATCCTCAAAAGGTGCTCAATTCTTAGGGTCTTTTTGGTGATGGCTGGCAACATTGCGGCGAAACGCCTCAAATTCCAAATGGTTTCTGCGGAGTACCGCCGATCAGCCATGGTCGCCATTCACCAGGGGAAAAGTCGTTCCTTTTAGTGGCGATGAAGAGAGGATTCAATGAATCCTCCCGGCTTGGTCCAGAGGAAGGCAAAAAACCCCTAGCCGTGCTGTGCCAATTTGCCTTTGGTAGGGGAAAAAATTCCTTCCTGATCCCTGAAAGGCGATCGGGCAAGCCCCTGGATCAAGTGCTGTTTAAGTTGTGACAGGGGGGGTGGGGGGGAAGCTGACACTGCTGACACTGCTGGGTGTACCAAGATGGCCGCCGACCAGGAGCAGGGCATGGGACCCAGGCTGGTATGTAGCCAGCTGGGTGGATTAGTGAGCCAGGGGGGGGGGCTGGTTGTTGAGGCCAGGGGTGGATGAGTACCCACAGTGGTTGGGGGTGAGCTCCTGGGGGCTACAACCAAAGATTTGGCCGAAAATGCGGCGCGCCGCTAGGCCGCGGACGAAGCCGCGGCCTTTCCTAAGCCGCGGCGGCCGCGAATCAGTGACGGCCGGCGCGGTTCAGGGGAGCAAACGGGAAATCGCGGGGAGGCTCCGAGGGGAAGGTTTTGCTGACAGGTGGGTGGTAATGTGGGGTAAGAAGAGGGAAGGAGACCCCAGCGTTCAGCCGATTCGGCGGCTTATCCTGATAAGGACGGCCGCCAATCGGTTCCAGGGAAGGTGATGGCCGGTAGGGTCTACCTGGGGAGGATGCTCAAGGAGGTGGAGGGGGTGGTGGAGATGGCCCCTATGTCAGGGGCTTACCTTGAGGCTCACGGTGGGAGAGAAGAGAACCAAGGGATCCAGGGACGGCTCAGGGTCAGAGCAGATCAGACGGCTCAGACAGCAGAGGCTGAAGCAGGGGGAGGAAAACCCTGCCTGTCTGGCTCCAGGAGTCTTAGGTTTTTAGCCTTAAGCCTCATACACACTATTAGATTTTCTGCAGATTTTTGTCTTCAGATTTACCAAAACCATGTAGTGCAAGGGCCTGCCTGATTGCATACAAAATGAAACTCTTAGGCCGTGTACACACGACCGAGGTTCTCGCTGGAAACCAGCGAGAACCTCGCTGGAAGCTGCATTCCAGCGAGGACCTCGGCGTGTGTACACTCTCGGCGAGCTTCCCGTTGGGAAGCCCGTCGAGCAGAAATAGAGAGCACGCTCTCTATTTGCTCGACGGCCCGCCTGGAAGAATGGCTGGTTGCCATTCCCGGCAGGCGGGTCGCCGATTTCGACGGCCGGCAGGGAACCTCGACGGGCGGAACGATGTGTTCTGCCCGTCGAGGTTCTCTGCCGTGTGTACACGGCCTTAAGGTTTGACCTCATATTATATGGTTTTGGTAAATCTGAAGACAAAAAATCTGCAGAAAATCTAATAGTATTTGTGGGCTTTTATTAACAAATCTAGTCATACCTGAATTCCTAACATTTTCCATCACTACTACTGTTGTACAAAAACATATTTTGGAGCAGGCCCTGCTACAAGCTGACAGATGTAGTGACATCACCATCACTACTTCTGTCAGCTTAGGTCAGATGATCAGCTGAATCAGGAGGGAGCCAGGAGGCAGTAAGGAATGTGCTCTCTCTCCCCTCCAGCTCCTTCTTCTGCCACTGCAGAGCTCCTGCATTAGGAATGTTAGTTTGGGACTGTGCACAGTTTGCTTACCCACCCCATCTCCTCCCAGCTGTAAATGTGGGTAGAGGGCAGGTAAGCAAACTCTGTTAAGTCCCAATCTGACAATCACAATCCAAAACCCCTACAGCAGTGGCATCTCTCCTCACTAGTTTGCTGTCAAAACTGTTACAAGTCAGCTTGCCCTAGGCTCTGTGTTGGAAGGAGGGGGGAAATTCACTGATTAAATTGGAGGAAGGACAGAGTTAAAAAAAAAAAAAAAAACATTCATGCTGGGGATAATAGTGTACTAAGAGGGGGGAAGGAATAGTGCTAGGTGGCGGGGTTTAAGTGGGGGGGGGAGAATATGTGTCAGGCGGTAGGATTAAGGGGGAGAGGATTTGTGCAGGGGGGGGGGTGATTTAAGGAGGTGTGCTTGAAAGGATGACTTGGGAGGGGGAATTTGTGCTAGGAAGTGAATTATTTTGAAGGGGATTTTTGTTAGGAAGGGTAATTTAAGGGGAGCATTTGTGCTAGTAGGGATGATTGGGGGGATTTGTGCTAGGGGGCTGGAATTTGTTCTAGGAAGGGGGATTTGTGCTTGGGGGGAGGATCTGTGCCAATGGGGAAATTTAGGGGGTAGAGGATTTGAGCTAGAAAGGATGATTGTGGGGGATTTGTAATAGGAGGGATGATAGGGGGATTTTTGCTGGAGTGGAGGATTTGTGCTAATGGGGAAACTTGAAGGGGGGGCATTTGTGCTAGAAGGGGGGATTTGGGGAAGATTTGTACTCAAAGGGGAAATTTGAGGGTCAGGGCATTTGTTCTACAATGGGGGATTTGGGTAGGGGGATTTGTGCTACGATGGTGTCAGGTCCTTTGCGGTCCACAGGACAAGGAACACCCCATGGAGGTTGTGGACCCAACGGCTAACTGCTGAGGGTTCTGGGACACAGCTACACAGGGTTGCAGCAACAGTCCTGGACAGGGAGTTATAGCATAAGATTCCCCAGGGTCTAAGAGCCAGCAGGTTTTCACCAGAGCCTCTGATGGTGATGATGGACTACATTGCAGGTGACTCCGGGTCGCGGCCCCTAGGGTCTCCCAGCTCACACTCACAGCTGGCTCTGGAGGATGAAGAGGAAGCAACAGAACAGGGCAACAAGGAATGGTTGGTAGGCAAGCCAAGGTCATGGCAACACGCAGATGGGGATGGTCAAGACAAGCCGAAGGTTTGGATAGCAGGCAGGGATGGTCAGGAGAAAGTCAAGTCGGTACACGGAACAAAGAGCACACAGCACGAATGACACAGTAATGCCTAACACAAAAGTTGAGCGGCAAGGCACGGCTTACAGTGCACAGGTTAATATAGTATTTTCTGTTAGAGGCTGGGGTGGACCCATGCTTTAGGGAAGATTACTTAAGTACACAGGTGAACAGTGATTGGTCTCTAAGCTGACCATAACAAAGAGGTAAGCAGACAGATGGGGGACAATATTACTGCAGATTTGTGACAGATGGGGGATTTGTGCTAGGGGGAGATTTGAGAAGGGAGAGGATTTGAGCTGGGAGGAGGATGGGGGCCAAAGATTTGTGTTGGGAGGGTGAATATAGCAGGGGGTTGTTCCAGGATGACAAGGAAGTTTGGGAAGAATTTTGGCTTGCTGAGGGAATAAATGCTTAGGGGTTAGAGTTCAGATTAGTGCTTGATTTTCTTTTTGGGGGGGGGAGGGGTGGAGAGATGTTCGATGACACATTCCTCATTTATCTTGGGGGAAGAAGTGCAGTTTATCATCTTCACCCTGGGCACTAGATGACCTTGTCCTGGTGCTGTTTCAGAGACATTTTAATTAATAGTATTTTACCAATTATTCACCAATTATTTATCAATTATTCAATTAATAACATTACCCATAAGCCACACTGACAAGTCATCTAAAGGAAAGTCTTCCACAAGTCAGAAAAGTGAAGAAGTGTGCCAAAAAATAAAAATAAATATAAACATAATTCACAAACGAGTTTGCAAGCCACCCCAAAGGGACTGGTTGCAGAAGTATCAGTCCCTAATTAGCAAACCTTATGTGTGAAAAAAACTACTTCTAACTGCACATATTGCATACTTTTGTATTTCATTAACCGGGTGACTGAACAGGCATTTTTAGAGAAAACTGTAGTTGAACACATAGGGAGATATAGGAGTGTGACCCTTCCTCAATGTAATTTACCTAGTACTTCACGTTCAGCTATGCCTACACCTAGCAGGGCATAGCTACCACTTCACCCAGATGTCTTCTAAAGCGGAGGCTCACATATTGACTGTGGTGACATCTTTCAGCCAAAATAGGGAACTACACCCAGTTCCTTTCCATACACAACTACTGTACTTCATTATATTCACTTGAAGCACACTCTATGCAGTCATGCTCTGTTATCTTTCCAAGGGCATAAAGTATATGTTCGTCCTGTTCCCATGTTGTCCATTTCTAAAAAAAATGCACAGGAAATGTTTCGTTCCATAGGTTTGACTGGTACTAACAGACAAAGTTGATTCATTACTGTTTATAAAGCTGGAAAATTACACATATGCATGCACAGGACGTATGTGCAGTAAAAGAAGGGTCAGGTGGCAGACATCAGTCAATGTAGTCATTTTTTTGAAGGCCAGTGCATTGTGAGAATTGATGGGAATGATGTGGCTGGGGATCCTGAGGGTGAAATGTCTGGCACAGAGAGGCAGGCATGATATTGTCAGAAATGACAGGTACAATTTCAGCTAGAAATTGCACACAGCCACTAGGTAGTTCTTATTTTTTTTATTTTTTTTTAGACAGACAAAACATAAAAAAAAAATCATATGGCACAATAAGAAATATATGCTATATTTCTGGGTCAGTCACTAACTTCTGGACTGGATTGGTAATGCTGTTGCTGGGATTTGGGTGGGAGGCCATCTTGTTTAGCAAGTGATCCAGAAATGTTTCACTGTGTAATCCCCAACTACCAGCCACATACATTACTATACTCTTATTATAGATGGCAAACTTTACTTAGTAGCCGTTACTTACTATAGCATTCATTTTAGCACCTACAGGATAGGCATAGTCTGTATCTATGGTAGCACCTGACTTCCACACTGGTCTGACAATTAGGGGCTGTCCTGTCCTGATCCCCGGTAGCTGCGATGCGCACCGGTTTTCCCACCCCTCTCCCCCACCCCTTTGGTCATGGGGAGATCAGGCAGACAATTGCTTGACGTCAGGACACTGGCGCAGGTTCTCTTTCCACACGTGGTTGGCCAGCAGGGAGTCGCATTGATACGTTTGCTGCTCTGGCGTCAATACTTCTCCTCAGCAGGCATGCTTGTGTGAGGCTGGGAGGGACTTGGGGTGATTGCCTGGTGCATATATACCCCCAGGGGAGATCCGCCCTATAGGCTCACTATGCAACCTGCTTAGGGCCCCTCAAAGCTGCGCAGGGCCCCCCAAATTACTAAAGGCCCCTCCTGCTGAGTAGTCATTTTCGCCCCCTCACCCCACTTCTCAACTCGCTGGCTGCATGGGAGAAGAGGTAAGAAGTCAGCCCCCCGCTTCTCAATTTAATGTAAGATGTCATTTCCGACAGCAGAACACCCCCTCCCCCCGCTTCTCAACTTTATTTAATGTGACATGTCGCTATCATCAGCGCCCCCTGCTTCTCATTTTTAATGTGCCATGTCATTTTGCTTAGGGCCCCAGGGAGGTCAGGATCGGCACTGTATACCCCCCCATCAGGAATTTTTCTCAGCTGCACACTCTGGGCATCTTGTACATTTTCTCCAACAATGGCTTCTAATGGGAATACAAAGTAATTACTTTGGAAGTGTATCCCTTTATTAAAGGTTTTCTTCTTCCATCACTTATTTTCACTTATTTTCACTCGGTTTACTTTCCAATGGAGTTTGCATGTTGTCTTCCACACATTATCTCCTACACCAAAGTCACTCTCTTTATACTTGGGTCATGGTTCATCTACACTTTCTCTCTTCCCATAGCCACTTTGGTTACTGTCATAATTTGTATGGCAATACTATTGCTTTATAATTTATACTTATACATGATATATTATCTCTATAGATACTTGGAAGCTATTACTCTACATTATTACAGAATGCCACTTGGATATCCTTATCCTTTTAGGGTGCATTTATGTGCGCCGGGCCTCCATGTCTGGGTCCCCATCACCACAGCTCCCAGGACGGACATTTATGATAGCCCTCATTTTTCAATACCACAGTTTTAACCTAAGCCGATATGTAAGTATTCAAGAGATGTTGCTTTACCTCTCTGCCCCTCCCTGTTATCCGGGTCAACTATTAGACCACATTGATACATATTAATACATACAAATATGTTTTGCAGATATATCATGCATCCGCTCCTGAGGAAGTGGAGCAAGTCCACGAACTGTGTAGAGCGTACTAGATGCAGATATACCGTACGGATATATTTTATTCCAATTAGACTATACTATGTAATATTCAATCCCTGCTACTTTTGTTGTTTTAATATGGAGTACATATTGGCTTAAATTATTTTTTTTATGTTGTGTGCTATCATGCCTTTCCTGTATTTGCATATTATAATATGTAATTTAATGTTTACATTGTATTATACCATCAACATCTATTGTATGTACATATTGCCATGTGCCATGCTGTTTGCAAAAAAAAGTTTTACTAAGGTTGATGTCATGGCCTCATATTGTCAGGAACCATGAATCAGACTGAGACAACAGTGCAGTAAAAATCACAAGTTTTAATTAAATGGTATAAACAAAGACAACATAGTCAAAACATAGCCAGGGTTCAGTAACCAGAGCAGGTAGTCAGAAAAAGCCAGTAAAACAGGAATCCAAAGATCAGCGTAGTATAGGCAGTAAACGGGATCAGGAACCAGAAGGGTACTCAGCCAAGCAAAAGTCTTTAACAGGAAAACACAGCAGAGAGTATCTAGATATGTTAACCAGACGAAAGCACAGGAGATCTGACCGAAAATGTAGGAAAAAAAGTGTTTCTTAGATTCTTAGATTTTGTCAGTAAATTTTGTAAATAAGTAATTTTTCTCCATCACTGATAGACACTGATGAGGAGGCACTGATGGGCACTGATAGGCTGTTCTGATGGGCACTGCTGAGGAGGCACTAATATGCTGCACTTATGGTGGCACTGATATTGGGCACTGATGAGCACTGATAGTTGGCACTTATGGATGGCACTGATGGGCACTGAGAGGTGGCACTGGTGGGCACAGATAGTCACTGAATAGGCAGCACTGCACCAAGCTGTTGCTAACCAAGCAAACAGAATATTGGCATGCATTAAAAAGGGATCAACTACAGAGATAAAATTATAATTCTCCCACTCTATAAGACTCTGGTCCAGCCGCACCTAGAGTATGCTGTCCAGTTCTGGGCACCAGTCCTTAGGAAGGGTGTGAGGTATAAAAGTGGGCACAACTATGCGCTGAAAAGTGCACAGTGATGAAAAACACAGTGTAAATGATAAAGAAGTGGTAGTGAATCACTCAATTCTATGTGCATGTGCAACTCTGCTGAATCACAAAAGGATCCCGAGCATTAAACCATTAAAACATAGTCACAATGTACATAAGGGTGGGTACACTAAAATGCATACGTAAATGGAAGTCCTCTAAATAGCAACAAAACATAATGGTGTGTATTCCCAAAAGTGAATTATCCAAAAGATAATTGTATGCCTACCAAAAAATGAAAAATTACATTTAAAAAGGAAAAAAAAAATATTTAGAAATACTCGTGGCTATAATGAATTGTTGGGTCCTGGCAATACAGATAAAAGTCATTGAAAAAAAAACGGCATGGGTCCTCCACCAGTCCATTAACAGACCCTTTGGGTCTGGTATGAATATTAAGGGGAACCCCGAACCAAAATGTAAAACAAAATTGCGTGAGGGTCCCCCCAAATTCCATTCCAGGCCCTTCAGGTCTTGTATAGATATTAAGGGGAACTATGCACCAATTTTTTTTTTAAATGGCGTAGGGGTTCCCCTCAAAATCCACACAACCTGGCAGGCTGCAAGAAAAGAGGGGGGACGAGAGTGTGCCCCCCCTGAACCGTACCAGGTTATATGCCCTCAATATGAGGAGGATGTCCCCATGTTGATGGGGACAAGGGCCTCATTCTCAGATCCCGGCCCCCCTATGTAAATTGGTAATGGCGTACATTGTTAAAAAAACACAGTAGACAGCTTGGGAAAAATCCTTTATTAAAAAAAGACAAAAATTCCAGCTATGTAATCCATTCTCGAGCGGAGGATACGGAGAAAAAAACGCAGACATGATCCGCCTCCATGGGAGATGCCCGCCGAATGACGCTAAACCCGCGGTGACAGCTCTTAAATAGCGGAGGGCGGGGCCACCCGTCACATGCGTGGGTGAGTGGTGATGCCAGAGTCCAATGTAGGGATAATGGACACCACAATAGAGATACAATTCTTAGTGCAGTGCAATGAACCAGTGATATTCAAAGAACAGTGCAATCAGGTGCCTAGTCCAGACAATCAATAACTGTTTGCAATGACCGCTCACCTTAGGATAGAAAGTACTGTGCTTCAATAGATTCACAAATCCTCATGGAGTGAGTGTCACTCAATAATACATGGTACTCAGCTCTCACATGGAATAAGAATAAGAATCTTCATGGTGTAGTATAAATGACAGATTTATTAAAACAATGTAGAAACGTACAGTTAAAACTCCACTAATGTGTCCAGCAGATAGAAACCGAGGGGTCACACGCAAATCCGCACTTCCGGTCTCTTTTAATAATAAAAAATAAAAAACAGTGTACCTCAATGTAAATCCATCGTCATACATGACTACTGACGGACCCGAAAACTTGAAAAAATAAAAAATGCTTCCGCCCTCTGGGAGGCTATCCGCCATATGCTCTCTCTTTGTATTGACAGCTCTTATATAGATAAGTGGCAGGGCCACCCAGCTACATCACCTATTGGGCCTCCCCCTTCTGATGTCACATGATGTCATATGTTGTCAGAAGGAGGCGGTGCCTGGGCTGACGTGATTGATGGTGGATTTACATCGAGGGACACTATTTTTTATTTTTTTAGTAAAGGACTTGTCAAAAACTGTTTACTGTTGTTCTTACTTTTTGAAGAAAAAAAAAAGGTGAATGGGTAGGGGTACAATGTACCCCTACCCATTCACATGGGGGGGGCGGCATCTGGGGCAGACCCCAACAACCACAGCCCAAGGTTGTCAGGAGTAGGCCCTTCTCCCCATCAACATGGGGACAAGGTGGTTTTGGGTGGGGGAACACAGAGCTCCCTCCCTACCCTAAAGTACCCAACCCCCATGTTGAGGGCATGTGTTCTGGTATGATTCAGGGACAAGCGAGCTTTTTTTCCTGACCTGCCAGGCTGCATGCTGGGATAAGGGTCTGGTATGGATTTTGTTTTTTAATTTTGGTGTTGGGTTTCCCTTTAAAGTCCATATCAGACCCAAATGACCTGCCAAATGCCATTTTTTTGTTAATAGCCGGGTGTCGGCAAACCTTAAATCATTTTAAATTTGACTATTTTTTTTTTATTTCAGTTTTGCTGTAGCATGTTCTGTTTATGCTACAAATGCACCACATTACAGGCACATTAAGGGGACCCCTGCCAGCATTATATTTAAAGGAATTTTTAATTTTCATTGTTGCAGTTTAAGCATCATTAAAATCACTGCTCCTAAAAAAATATTGTTTTTTTTTTTCTTGTTTTTAATGTTATTGCTACATGTCCACACGGACAGTTTTCAGACCCTCATACCACTTTTATGACCAATTACTTACATATAAGATTTCAAAATGGGCACTTTTGATTTTTCCTGTTTGGCTCCCGTTGACTTCAATGGAGTTCGCTGTTTGGGTTAGAACAATTGCCCTGTTCGGCAAACCGAACAGGGGAGTGTTCAGCCCATCCCTGTACATAATGTACAACACATCTTTTGTAATACATCTGCCTTGTGTCTATGACATAATTACCTGTAATTTTTATTTTTGGATATTTCAAAGCAACCCAAGGTAAAGGCTAACATGATGTGCAGCATATCTCCATAATATTTCTGCTTTGTGCCTTTAACATAATCCTTTGTAATGTTTATTTGTGGATAAAACAGTCCTCATGTCTCATTCTTCAAACAAGTACCACTTACATGATGTGCAATGTGGTTCTGCAATATTTATGCCTCTTGTCATAATCCGCTGTAATTTTTATTTTAGATTTATTTTAAACATGCTTTGTCTCTCCCTCCTATATTGCTACCTTATGAAACTGTTTATTATGCCACTATGTGCTATATGTCTGTTTAAACTTTGTATACAACAGTGGCGTAGAGCACTAATGAAGAGCACATGCTATGCTATAAAACATGTTTTTTCAATGTTTGGAACTTGTTACAAAGTAGAGGTTTACCTTTATTTTATTTTGAAGTCTAAACCTTCTAATAGATTTTAGGTTTGTTCTGTGTACTATTTAATTTGCTCAATTCTGGCCTAATGCTGTTAGATAAAAAAAAAATTTGCAGCAAGTTAATGTAATCAGATAGTGGTATCTCTAATCCAATCCAAGCATCATCCTGTGAGCAAGGGAGAGTGAACCTTAAAGTGGCTATTACCTAGGATTGCCTGGAGATCTCTTGAAAACCTGGTATAAAGCTAATACAGATGTAACATCATCCCAGATACTACAAATTTAAGGCTTTATTATTGCCTTTTTAAGGTGAGAGTTCTGGGAGCTCAGAGGTGGCATTAGAAGGTGAAAGCACACCGTTTTGGTTGTATACAAGCACAAAAACAGCACTTTACTGGGAGAACATCACATTTGATATATTGTTGCTGCAAGAATGAACTATTGTATATTTTATTCGATTTTTTATTTGTTTTAATTTATTTGATTACACATTTATATCTTGCACTGCACGTTGTGAATAAGCATAAGTGTTTATGTTTTGACATTAATATATTATGAATGATATACTGTATAGGACACATTATGCGACAAATTAATTTGCAACATTTAGTCTGCATGGCACCAATTAACACGTAATCTGAAAAGAGTGCTGCTGCTTTATGTAAGCCAAAGAATAATGTAAGATTAACGTAAGCAATTCTAAAACACATAAAACATAAAGAATACGATACCTTTGGTGCTGTCTAAGGCTGGGTTCACACTGATGCAAATTGGATGTGGGTTTTGCCTGCATCAAATTCGCATGACAGGAGAGTGTGACCGGCCCAATGGAGCCAGTTCACACACCTCTGGGGTGGCCATGGTCTGAATTCAGTCAAAAATTCAGACCTGATGTGCACCTAAATGGTAAACACACATCCACTGGACCCCTGCTGTAGGCTGTGGTTTCAACTAGTGTGAACCCAGCCTAAGTAATTTCTGAAACATTTAATTTTAATAATAAGTAATTTTCCATGTCACCCTCAAAGTTGCCTAAAATGGAGGTCATTCTTTTTTTTTTTTTTTGCATTATTACATGTCCCTCCATCAGTGTCCAGTTCCCTGTACCCCTTGTTTTGAATCCCTTGACTTTCAGTCTCAAAAATGAACAGAACTGATTCATGCCCTGCTGATTTCAATTAAAGTTCTCATTAAATTTGTCAACTTGTGAAATTTATGCCAAATGTCCCAGCAAATGGAACCCAAGGGTTGAATTCATCCCTATAAATCAAACCCAAGTGTGATAACAAATGTAATCTAAAGCTAAATAGAAAACCAGACAATTATCCCATCCAACTGTCCCTTCCCCTTTAAAGAATAGGATAGTCCTATGAGATGTCATCTATTTATTTCCTGTCACATTTTTTAATTTGTTTACTGATCAGAATAATGTAGAAATCAGACAGAATAATTTGTCAGAATATATGTGCATGATTGTGTTCTAAATACTATGTAACTAATGCCATAATAATTATAATTACTGCATCCCAAGAGAGACCATAAAATCATAAAAAGTTCATTAACATAGATTTTTTTTTTTTTTTTAGTGAGGGGGTTCAATTGTTCATGTGATATCCACATTGTAGAAGAAGGCACATCGAGTGTTAATCTTACATCAAGGGTTTCATCACTCTCTTGCTGCAGCACCTTAATTAAGGTCACATATGTTCCCTGTGGGCCCTAGATTTCCAGTTTGCCCTGAACTCTTATTTACTCTACAAATATAGGTGCATATATGGCATTACTAGGGAAAACATAGACAGAAGACGGTTAATCTAACACTAGGAATTTAAAACAAGCACCCAAAGAACCAAAAATCTATGAAAATAGAGGCTGTGGTGGGATTTCATATCTAGACCACAATGGTGCAAGACCCAGTGCTAACATGAACCTGTCAGCATCAAAGACCAATGCCTTGTACATACGGGGCCAGATTCTCAAAGAAGTTACGCCGGGGTATATGGAGATACGCGGCGTAAGTGTAAATTTGCGCCGGAGTATCTATGCACCGTACCCACAGAACTAGATACGCACCAAAATAGGCTATTCCCGACCGGTGTAACTTGCCTACGCCTGCACATCTTAGGTGCATATTTATGCCGGACGCATCTGGCAAACCCATTGATTTCCTATGCAAATATGCAAATGAGGGAGAAACGCCGATTCCCGAACATAGGCCCGTTCGGCGCAGGCTACGAGCGGTGTGCCTAAGCTGTTTGGCCGGCCTAAAGTTACCCCTCATAAAGCAGGGGTAACTTTGCACCAGGCTTGCTCAAGTCAGCTGGAGAGCAGCTTCAGCAGCACCGTTACAGGACAACACATGGCAGCCGTGGTCCTAGCACTGCTAATGGGTCCCCCGCCACCAGGGCCGCCATCAGGGGGGTACAGGCAGTACACCTGTAAGGGGCCCGGGGGTCCCCAGGGGCCCGGATGGGAACCCCCTTAAAAAAATAAAAAATAAACTTTTTTATATTTTTATTTTTTTAGGGGTCCGGAGGCCACCAGGGCCCCAGATGGGAACCCCCCTTTTTTTATATAAAAAGAAATTACCAAATAAAGGGGGCTTTCCATCCGGGACCTCTGGGCCCTAATAAAAATAATAATAATACTTATATATATATATATATATTTGTCCGAAAGGCACTGGCCGTGAACTTGTTCTGCATTGCATACAGACAGCAGAACTTTTTCAGCCAACATTCACGAAACTATGTAGTTTTTCTGCTCTTTTGTCCGATGGAGCGTACAGACGGTTTGATTATAGGACAAAACACGTCCATCGGAATATTCGATCGTGTGTGCGATCCTTTAGCCTGTAGGGTTCAATATTGGGTTGGCTCACCCTTTGCAGCTATAAAAGCTTCAACTCTTCTGGGAAGGCGGTCCACAAGGTTTAGGGGTGTGTCTATGGGAATGTTTGACCATTATTCCAGAAGTGTATTTGTGAGGTCAGGCACTGATGTTGGATAAGAAGGCCTGGCTCACAGTCTCCGCTCTAATTCATTCCAAAGGTGTTCTATCAGGGTTGAGGTCAGGACTCTGTGTAGGCCAGTCAAGTTCCTCCCCTCCCCAAACTCGCTCCTCCATGTCTTTATGGTCCTTGCTTTGTGGACTGGTCCAAATCATTTGATGAAAGGGGTGGTTATGGTGCGGGGTTGTTTTCAGGAGTTGGACTTGGCCCCTTAGTTCCATTGAAGGGAACTCTTAAGGCGTCAGCATACCAAGACATTTTGGACAATTTCATGCTCCAAACTTTGTAGAAACAGTTTGGGGATGGCCCCTTCCTGTTCCAACATGACTGCTCACCAGTGCACAAAGCAAGGTCCATAAAGACATGGATGAGCAAGTTTGTGGTGGGGGAACTTGACTGGCCTGCACAGAGTCCTGACCTCAACTCGATAGAACACCTTTGAAATGAATTATAGCAGAGACTGCAAGCCAGACCTTCTTGTCCATCAAAACAATATAAATAAAAATATATTAAAAAAATATATTTAAAAAAAAAAAAGGGGGGGGTTCCCATCCGGGCCCCTGGGGACCCCCGGGCCCCTTACAGGTGTACTGCCTGTATCCCCCTGATGGTGGCCCTGGTCATAAGTCTCCATTGCTGTTATGAGGGCTGACATCTCCTGGGTGTTAAAGTTTTTTTTCCTATTCTGCCTGTGGGGAACAGGAGCAGCCATCTCACAGCAAAAGTACCTTCCCTGGGGGGGGGAAATAAAATTGGATGTACTTTTGCATAGGCTGGGCGCATGTCTGGGCGTAAGTTGGGCCGGTGTATCTCTGTAAGTTGGGCCGGCATAGTTGTGAGCATGCTCAGAAGGGAACGAACGTACTGAGCATGCTCCGTTCAAGATACGCCAGGCGTAAATCACTAGACCATTAATTTGCATAACGACACACCCACTTCCACTTGCACCGACTAAATTAAGTTAGGCCGGTGCAAAGTCAGGCACAAGTGCTTTGTGAATACTGTACTTGCCTCTCTGAGTTACATCGGCGTAGTGTATCTGAGATACGCTACGCCCGCCTAAAGATAGGCAATTCTACCTGAATCTGGCCCACGATCTGAATTTCCGTTGGGATAAACTCTGACGGAATTTCGTTCAAGCTGTCTTGCATACACACTGTCATACCAAATTCCGACCTTCAAGAGCGTGGTGATGTACAACACTACAATGAGCCGAGAACAATTAAGTTCAATGCTTCCGAGCATGCATCGACTTGATTCTGAGCATGCATGTTTTATTTTTCAGTCAGAGTTTCATACAGACGAATACAATTTCCGGACTCTCTAAGTCCGTCGGAATGTCCGAAGGAAAAACTCAGATGGGGCACACACACGGTCGGATTATCCGATGAAAAAATTTCGTCTGACTTTTTTCATCGGAAATTCTGATCGTGTGTACAAGGCATTAGAGAACACAGGTACAATCCTAAAACCAGAAAAATGCTGTACTTATACAGTCCCGCGCTCTTTCTATAGCAAAACCACTCTGGTTTGTCTGCAGGGGTCATTAGGATCCCAGGTACATGGTATTTGCTAATACTAACTTTTAATCATATTGAAGCTTTAATCTGATATATCTTTTTTTTTTTTTTTTTTTCACAATCAAGTTTTATTCAGAAATTCAAACAAAACATACATAGGACATATCAGTATCGAAACAGGAACAAAACCAATGTAAGTACAGGAACAACATACGTAATTTTCCAATAAGGATCTATAGATATTTGAGTGGTATGTTTCACACGTAACAATGAAAAGTATAGTCATACATTTGGAATTTGAACGTATGTAAGCATAGTGGGGGGGGGGGGGGTAAGGGAGCAAAGGGTAAGGGAGGTGGGGGTGAGAAATAAAAGTGGAATAAAGAAAGGGTGGGTGGGGCATGGTAGGGAGTATAGTGGTCCGAGTCTGAAAAGGATAAAGCATACTTTATTTCACACAATACATATTAACAGGGAAAGAGAGCTACAGCCAAAACTTCGTGGACACAACAGTTGAAGTCTTATAAACCTTGATCACTCATAGTATAGATTCAGTGGTATAGTGTTTGGAATTCGTTAGAGTAGGTAAAAAGAAGCCATGGTTGCCATAAAGCATGAAATTGGGAATTTGTTTCACATTTCATTGCCAGGATTTCCTCCATTTTGAAGATAAAAGCAACCCTGTCCAACCAGTCCCTGACTTGGGGCGTATGTGTAGATTTCCAGTAAAGGGGGATAAGGGTCTTGGCAGCATTTAACAAGTGTCTGGTGAGGGTCTTCTTGTATTTGCCTATTGATAAGTGATTGATGTGGATCAGGCAAGCTGCCGCATCAAGCGATATTGTTGTTTCTGTGATGTGTTTGATCCACTTAATGACCCTTCTCCAGAATTCAGCGATGGGGGGGCATTCCCACCAGATGTGTAGGAATGAACCTACCCCGGTTTCACAACGCCAGCAGGTGTCTGAGGCTCCTCTGAACCATTGTTTGTTTTTCTGTGGGGTGATATACCACTGGGTGAGTATTTTGTATGATACCTCTTGGTGTCTAGTGCTGAGGGAGCATTTATGCGCCATGACACAGGCTTTCTCCCATTGTGCATCGTCTATCTGGATCTTCAGGTCCCTTTCCCACCTTATTTTATGTTTAATGTTGTCTGTTTCTGGGGCCTGTAACAGCCATGAGTAGGCCAAAGAGGTGGCATGCGGGACCTGAGATCTCTCAAGACAAATTTTTTCAATTGGCGTAATGGGGCCGAGGTGAGCAGGTTTGTGTTTAGAGTTCACCAAGAAGTCTCTCAATTGGAGGTAGAACCAAAGCCCAGGGAACTCATCCCCGAACTCAGTTCTCAGAGCCTCGTATGTTTTAACTCTGGAACCAGATAGGCAGTTGGTGATCAGGAGGTTGGGGATCTTCTTACCCTGTAGGCCTGGGGGGAAATCGGGGTTGTCGAAAATTGGTGTGAGAGGTCCGGGGATCGTCGCTAATTTATGTTTAGCCGCAATTGTATGCCATACTTTAAGAGTGGTCGCGATCAAAGGGTGTCTAATCGATTTGTTTATTTTTGAGGATGTAGACCATGGGAGATATAAAATGCGATGGGGGACTGATTGTTGCTCTAGGTTGACCCAGTCTTTATCCTTACTGTGGCAGTGCCAGTCTATTATTCTGGAAATGTGGGCCGCTTGATAGTATTTCTTGTAATCAGGTAAACCTATTCCGCCCTTCTTTTTGGGGAGTGTAAGGAGTTTGAAGTTAATTCTCGGGTTTTTACCAGCCCATAGGAAGCGTCTCTGTATGTGCAGCAAAGACGTAAAGAACGAATCCTGTATACGGATAGGGAGGGCGTTGAAAATATACAAAAGTCTCGGCAGGACCGTCATCTTCAGGATCGCAGCCCTGCCGAACCACGAGAACAATTTGGGTGTCCATTTGTGGAGGTCATTGGAGATTGATCTCAGTAAAGGAGTGTAGTTCGCGTGGAAGAGTTTGTCCAGGTGATTGGTCAGGTGTATACCCAAATACTTAAGTGAGGAGGGGACCCATTTGAATGAATGGTTGGACTTCAGAAGATCTAGTTGGTCAGGAGATAGCGTTAGGTTTAGGGCTTCCGATTTCGATCTATTGACTTTAAAGTTTGAGATATATCCGAAAGTTTCGAATATTTTTTGCATGTTGGGGATGGAGAAAAAGGGTTCAGTGAGGAAGAACAGCAGGTCGTCCGCGTAAGCGGCTACCTTATATTCCTTGCGACCCACCCGGAAGCCGTGGACCTCATTGGATCTATTGATAGTTCTGATTAATGGCTCTAGGGAGAGAATGAAAAGTATTGGGGAGAGGGGACAGCCCTGACGTGTCCCATTTTGTATTGTGATAGGGTCTGATAGTGTATTGTTCACTTTGATTTTGGCTTGTGGGTGTTGGTACAGGGCCGTCAACCAGGACATCATGCCCTCCCCCATTCCAATATGTGAGCAGGTGGAGAACATGTACTCCCAGGAGATCCTATCGAATGCTTTTTCGGCATCGGTAGAAAGTAGCATTCCGCTAAGCTTAGAGTCTTGGGCAAAATGGATCAGATCAAGCGCTTTTGTGATGTTGTCACGCGCCTCCCTACCAGGCATAAAGCCTACTTGTTCAGGGCCAATAATTTTGGAGAGGAGGGGTTTTAGTCTGTTGGCTAGGATTTTGGCTAAAAGTTTCAGATCCACATTTAATAGTGAAATGGGTCTAAAGTTGGCACAGTCGGTAAGGTCTTTATCAGGTTTGGGTACTACTGCTATATGGGCCATAAGGAAGGAGCTAGAATTGTGTTTGTTTTTGGCTAAGTAATTAAAGGAGGATAAAAGCGGCTTACAGAGGATGTTGGCGTAGGATTTATAGTATTGGGATGTAAAGCCATCCGGACCAGGGCTCTTCCCTGCTTTCAGGTCTTTTATGGCCGTCTGCAATTCTAATAGATTTATGGGTTCATCTAGTTGAGATGTATCTTCACTACTGAGGGAGGGGAGTCCGCAGTCTTCGAGGAAGTTTCTTATTATGTCTCTTTTAGAGCCTGTAACATGTTGGGGTCTGTGTTGGTCAGGTAGATTATAAAGTTTGTCATAAAACTTGGAGAAAAGTTCGGCTATTATCCCTGAGTCATGTCGCAAGACTCCTTCCCTGTCTTTGATGGCGTGAACCTGGTGGGCTGTTTGAGCATCTTTGAGGGCCCTAGCAAGTAATTTTCCGCTTTTATCTCCTTGCTCGTAGAAGATGTTTTTCTTGAAGAAGAGGGATTTTTTGATTTTCATGTCTAATACTTGTTTCAGGGATGATCTACATTTTACTAAATCTTCTTCTACTTTAATCAACAGGGACTTTTTGTGTAGAGTTTCTAAGCTGGCTATCCTACGTGATAAATTTGCAATTTCCCTTTCCCTGTCCTTCTTTCTCCTGGAGCCCCACTTCATCAATACCCCTCTGACCACACTCTTGTGAGCTTCCCAGTTATTAAGGGGGTTAGTATCAACATCAAGATTATTTTCAAAGTACGTTGTGATCGTCTGATGAATGTCATCTTTGATCACCTGGTCAGTGAGTAGCGATGCATTAAGCCTCCAGTTGAAAGCGGTCCGTTTGGGCGGATCGAACTGCAAGGAGAGGGCGGTAGGGGCATGATCTGAAAGGGCGATGATGCCTATGTCAGCTCTTAGCATACAGCCTAGGTCTCTCTGGGTGATGAAGAGCAGGTCAATACGGGAGTACCTTTTGTGCGGGGGGGAGAAGAAGGTGAAGTCCCTCTCCGAGGGGTGTGTTGCCCTCCATGTGTCCACCAATGTCAGGGATTGAAGGATGCTTTTGACCCGTTTCAATATTTTGTAGGAGATGTGTGTGGATCCATTTGAGGTATCTCTCAGGGGGGAGAGGGGGATGTTAAAGTCCCCCCCTAGTATTATGCAGCCGTCAGCAAACCACTTTAGTTCTTCCACAATTTTGCGGCAGAAAGTGATGTGACCTGTGTTTGGGAAATATACATTGGCCAATGTGATTGGGGAACCCTCCCATGTGCCTTTCAGAAAGATATAGCGGCCATCTGGGTCTGAAAGCTTGTGTTGGAGAGCAAAGGGTGAGTCCTTGTTAAGCAGGATGGAGGTACCCTTGGTCTTGGCCAGGGGGTTGGTGGCATGATGGGCTGTGTTAAAGATGTTATCCGTGATCTTGGGTATGTTCTGTCCCTTAAAATGTGTTTCCTGCAAAAAAACTATAGAGGGGCGGGCTTTCTTGAGTTCTTTTAGGAGTTTTGTCCTTTTTTCAGGGATGTTTAGACCGTTGACGTTGTGCGATATGATCATGGGCGATTTTCCCAGGAATGCGTATGCCATGTCTGAGGAGGTATTCGGTTAGGTGAAACTAAGGTGTGGGGGCGGGGGTCGTGTAGGCAGCGTGTAAGGGGTAAAAGAAAAAAAAAAAAAAAAAAAAAAAAAAAAGGGGGGGGGGGCGAGGGTTCTGGGGTAGGTTAAGAAAATGGGGGGAGGGTGAGTATAACTCTAAAGCCCACCCGAAGGGTGGAGAGTTGGTAAGATTCCTATTTACTAAGAACCAAGGACTTGTATGTACTCTTGGGGGTAAATGGGAGACGCGGGTGCGTGCCGCAACGGGTTGGGAACCGTTACCCACGTGTCAGGGGTGAGTCACGTCTGCGATTCTCGAAAATGAATCACAAACTGGAGAATCACTGTAGGGAGATGCGGGCCGTGGGACCCTAGAGGTTATGCATGAGAAGAGATCAGGACAGTCTGAGGCCTAAATACGGGAAGTGGTACACATAGTAGAAATTCACTTAAGGAGCATAAAGAGAGGGCAGGGAGGAAAGAGAGAGAAAGCAAGAGATAAGAGAGCGATGACCAAATTCCTCCCCCTTCCCCTTGGAGGATCAGGAGCAGATTAGGAGAGGGAGGGAGATGGCGTTTTTAGGTATGAATATCCCAGCTGGAAGAGTGGAGCCTATGTGTAGTGACTTATACAATGAACCAGCATATTATTTTAATGATAAGGTCCCAAATACTTTGTGAATCTTATCTACCTTTTGCCCGGTTTGCTTAATTCATGTGAAGCAGTCATAAACCAAGTATGCGAGGCCCAGGTCAAGTAGTAGAAGATCTGTAAGACAACTCTATTTGAACGAAACAAAAAAAAAAAAAACACAAGAAAAAACAAAAACAATAATTTCACAGGTGAACAGCATTGTATGTTATCCAGTCTGGGGACCAACAGTGTACAGTGGGCTAGCTAGCTGTGCCAGCCTAGTACTCACGGTTAACCTGGATAACAACGCAAAACAAGACTGAATGTGATGGCAAGTGAGAGTTGGTCTGGGTCCGTCATGCCAGCGACCGGTGTGTTTCTCTATATGCTTGTGGCCTCCGATTCAGTCAGGTAGATGTCCCTGGAGAGGGGTAGGGGGCTAAGAATACACAATACAGTTAATGACATGAACCTGGAGGAGGAGAGAGACACTTTTGGCATGCTAATTGTAAGTGCAACGTGTCCTTGGTAACTAGTGGGCCAGATCCAATTACACGCAGACATTCAACTTGTAGGGGAAGAAAATGTAATATCCAGAGCAGTGTAATTAGATTCAATCTGAGGCGTCATTTAATGGATATGGGAGGGAGACCAACCACTCAGCATCTGGGAACGGGTGAGACAAGTCACAGGAGGATAATGGCGAAAGGTAAAACGGATAAAAAAGAAAGAACATATGAAACACAGGGAGAGAAAAAAAAAAAAACCCCAAGAAGGAACAGGGGGAAGTTCACCTCTCCCTTTCCCTATGTCCTCCAGCCAGAACTGTTCAACGGGAAACATGAGAACACAGGTGCGGTGCGTTCCGGGAAGCCATACTTACAGGCTGAAGATAAGCACAGTAAAAGCCAGGGAGGGACATCATGGAGTGTTACAGGCATTGCGCCCCTCTCGCTCTGGGGCTTTTAGAGCTCTTTGAGGGTGCTGGTGAACCGTTGTAGCGCCTGTTGGAGTTGTCACGTTGGTTCTTCTGCTGGAAGGGGGAGACCTGTGGCAGTGGACCCGGTGCGTGTTGGGGGTGATTGATGAGGGGAGGCAAGCGGAACTCCTCGTACCACTCCGGCAGGTCCACCGTCGTTATCTGTAGGGCCTCGCAGAAAGGCAGAAGATCCTCCGGCATCCGAAGCAAATGCTGTTTGCCCATAAAGGAAGCCTGCAGTGCGAAAGGAAATTTCCACCTGTACGTTATCCCCTTTTCTCTCAGAACAGCCAGGAGAGGTTTTAAGGCTCTCCTGTTTTTCAGGGTGATCGGGGATAGGTCTTGGTATAGCTGGATCTGGGCGCCGTCATGTTGGATCTGATCCGTATTCCTTGCTTTCTGTAATATGTCCTCCTTTAGGGCAAAGTTGGGCAGGCAGCAGATGATGTCCCTGGGAGGGTTACCGTCCGGAGCCCTGGGTCTCAGCGCCCTGTGTGCACGGTCAAACTCAATAGGAGATTGTTCTGGTCTATCTAGCAGGCCATTAAAGATGGCGGTCAGCGTCGGTCTCACCTGTTCAGGGGTCGCTGATTCTGGGACCCCCCTTACCCTAATGTTATGTCTACGGCCCCTGTTATCGAGGTCTTCTATTTGCCTGTTCACCTCGATCAAGTGTTGGGAGTGTTGAGCAGAGATGTCGTCCAGCCGAAGCAGGGCTCTGTCCCTTCTCTTCCCTGCGCGTTCGGTCACCGCCATCTGCTCCGAGAGCCTCAATAACTCCGACTTAATGTCCGTGATGGCAATTGCGAAGGAGTTCTTAATGTCCGCCGCTATATCAGTCATAGCTGCATAGGTGAGGGGCCTGTCGATGGAACCCGCATCTTTGAAGGATCCCTCGGACGCTGGGAGGGATATCTCGTCCTCATCTATGTCTTCCTCCTCGTGTAGTTTGTGTGGCGGCGCCATCTTGGAGGCCTTGCCGCCGCCGCTGTACCTGAATTTGCTGAGGTTTGTAGGGGTCAGCTTTCGTTTGGGGGTGCCCAGAGAGCGTAGAGAGCGGCTATGAGATCCTCTCCTGGGCTGGGAGGACATAATCATCCGTACAACGGCCGGTTTCAGCTCTTAGGTCCCACGGGTAGCCGGAGCTCCTTCACACCGCTGCCATCTGCACCGCGCGTCAAGCCACGCCCCCCTTAATCTGATATATCGGGTCGTGGCACTGTTTTTTGTTTTTCGTATCCACAGTTCCACTCTGTGTTGATGCAAATTTTTATTTCATATTGAAGCTTTGATACCCTTCTTTCACCTCTCAGTGCACAATACAGACACTCTAGCAACAAACCGAGAAAAATGTCCATAATTTTGTAAGGGACAAGGTTTGTATCAGTATTCTAACTTGGATATAGATCTGTATTTGTATATGCCATACATCAGATTTTAATGAGCCCCTGAGGCACACAAAACAATCACTTTTAATGGTATTTTACAAAAATATCAGAGCGAAAACTGTTAGGACTGATTTTAAATTTAAACTTATCCAGAGAGAAGCATATGGACTGCCATTGCTGTTGCTTATGTATAGAGAGAGGGATCAGCTTTAGATTTGAGTCGAAACTGTGTTTGCACTGAACCCAAGTTGTACCCAGTTTGACAAAACAGAAAACGAATGCAGCTGTTTGTCATTATGGCAACCAATTAACAATAATGCAGTTCCTGGTATATAAACTGTGGTCAGAAGGCTTAAAAGGGCAAGTAGTATGTGTTTTCTTTTGTGTCAGCTCAATTCAGAGCTACTAGCAGCCTTTTGTCAGATTGTATGGAGATTTGGAGTAGTTCAAGTGGATGTCCAGGCTAAACATACTGGGCTAGATTCAGAAAGGTTTACGTTGGCGTATCTCGAGATGCGCCGACGCAAGTACAAATGTGTGCCATCGCATCTTTACGCTGATTCAGAAAGCAAGATACGCTAAAAACCTGGCTTTAGCCGTCCGACGTAACTTGCCTATGCCGGCCTATCATGGGCGCATAGTTACGCTGGACACATTCGGCGTTCCCATGTTAATTATGCAAATGAGCAAGATACGCCGATTCACGAACGTACATACGCCCATCGCAGTAAGCTACGCCGTTTACATAAGGCGTTTTTTAGGCGTTAAGATAAACCACCAAAAAGATGGCGCAGCCAATGTTAAGTATGGACGTCGGAACAGCCGTCGAATTTCACGTAGTTTACGTCATTTGCGTAAGCCGATTCAGAATTTGGCAGGGCGTAGGTTACGTTCACATCGAAAGCATTGACTATTTGCGATGTGATTTTGGAGCATGTGCACTGGGATATGGTGGCTGCATTTGATGGGCACGGTGGCTGCATATGATGGGGCACGGTGGCTGCATATGATGGGGAACGGTGGCTGCATTTGATGGGACACAGTGGCTGCATTTGATGGGACACGGTGGCTGCATTTGATGGGGCACACTGGCTGCATTTGAGGTTTCTTTTTTTTAGAATCTGTTTGCGCCCCCCCCCCCCCAAACAAATTTAAGAACCGACCGCCTCTGCCCCCCCAGCGCATATCTATCTCTCCCTTCTCTAGGACTAGCCCTCTCCCCAGGACATATCTGACCCCTGCATTTCATGCAGAACACTTGCAATTCAGCTACACGCATTTGCTGCGGCACATTATATGCAACAGCAGTATTTGCACTGTAAACATTATTTATTTATATAACGTGTGGGTGAACGTAAACTGTATCGCTATGCTGTGGTTCCTGTAGCCTTTGCGTGCGGGGGGGGGGGGGGGGGTGGGCTCCATGTCCATTTTGCTTGGGGCCCCCAAAATCCTTCAAACGGCCCTGGCTGTCAGTACTTGTTGTTTTCACATTTATGGAACAATGTGAATGAATGATGTGTGAACTTATCCTTTAAGTGACAACCTGCACCAATATTCAATAGGAAAACTCCAGCTCAGATCTGCTGCCCACTTAGTGCCTGGTGTTTTACCTATTGGCCAAGTAATCCTTAAAGTGGTTCTTTCTGTTTACAAACTGTCTATTTCTGAAACAGCATACAAAAGGTACAATATAGAGTATACAAATTAATTTTAGAGTGCTGTGTTAGGCTAGATTCACACTTGTGTGGGTGGTTATCAATGCAGGACTGTTCCTGTTTCTGCATCCAAAATCACAGGCAAAAAAAAAACATGCTACTGTTCAAGAAATGAATGGGTACCATTAATCCTAATGGCACCCACATGCACTGTAAACCGCCCATACAGTTTCCCTCACCTGGAACCACGCTGCACCGTGAGGATTCCCTGTGGCCAGGTTTTCTGCATTTTCAGTGGATACAACAACCAATTCAAATGAATTGGCTGCTGTACACAAGCAAACACAGCAGGGGGAAATACGGTCAAACAAGCATTTTATGGGCCGTATAGATGGATCTTAAAGTGGTTCCAAAATTTAAAAAAGTGTTTTTATCTTAAAGTGCCTGGGGAAAAAAGTTAATTGTCAGCAGCTACAAATACTGTAGCTGCTGACTTTTAATATATAGACACTTACCTGTCTAGGGAGCCCACAATGTCGGGACCCCAGCCAATTTTCGGGTCAGTTGTCGGGTGCTGTCACTGCCATTTGTCGTAAGGGAAACCGGCAGTGAAACCTTTTGACTTCACAGCCAGTTCCTTTCTGTGCATGAGCAAAGTGCACTGCACTTTCTAATTGGCCCAGCGGTGGGGGAAGGATGAGGGGGGCCGAACTTCTGAGGGACTGCACCGTTGCGCTCCCAGAGGGAAGAGTACCTGTTAAAAACAGGTACCCATTTCTCCCTCCCTCCTGAAAGGTGCCAAATGTGGCACCGGGGGGGGGGGGAGCAGATCAGTGGAAGTTCCACTTTTGGGTGGAACTCCGCTTTAATGCATTTCCTTTATTAAAGTAAAAAAATATTTGCCACTTGTTGTGCCCCCCTCTTCCCACCAAACACTAACTCATTATGCTTTCCTTTATACTGTGAGGTCCCTAGATGAGAATTGGAGATGTGAGCTGTGGCGTTTTGTTTTGCCATTACCCTTAAAGTGGTATTAACCAAGAGCTATCTAACTTCTCATGTGAGAGTCACACATCCTCTGGTAAGCCTCTGAATGCTACTTAGTGTAGGATACAGGGTATTAGACACGTGAAGAGTCATATGAAATAATGCTGCATCATTTAGTTATGTTTATCGCTGATTGCAGTTTTTATATTATGAACTTTCACTTGTGTTTGAAGAGCACATGTCACACCGCATTTACATGGACTTGTGTATGATTTCCGATATTGTTAAGATTACATGCTTTAATTTTTCTTTTGATATTTATTGCTTTTATTTGGTGAGTAGTGCAGCATCTATGTAATGTATTATAAAAAAGAGTCTGCCTCCCTTCAAACCAGTTTGGGATCTGCAGCTCCAATACAGGAAATTTTAAAACAAAAAAGAAAACTTTTGGGGATATTTATTATAGCAAAAAAGTAAAACATTTAGGCCCGGATTCACAAATAAGTTACGTTGGCGTATCTCCGTAATTTTAAATGTGCGCCTTAGCATCTTTGTGCCGATTCACAGAGCGAGATACGCCGAAAAACATGGCTACAGTGGTCAATCGATGTTCACAAATATGCAAATGAGCAAGATACACCGATTCACAAACGTAGATGCGATTGGCCGCTTCAGATACGCGCTTTGTGTAAGGCTTACGTCCGGCGTAAAGTTACCCCTGCTATATGAGGTGCAGCTAATGCAAACGTATGGGCCAGGGAACAACGCCGTCAAATTTTACGTCGTTTACGCCGTTTACGTAGTACGTAAATAGGGCTGGGCGTAGGTTACGTTCACTCATCGTAGGCATTGCACGCCTACGTCACTTAGGCATTCTATCCGACGTGCTTCTGAACATGCGCACTGGGTTACGTCCACGGGCGGCGCATTCGCCGTTCGTTCGGCACATAATTTGCATGGGGTCATGGTTAATTTTAATAAAACACGCCCACTACCTAGCTAGTTTGAATTATGCGGACTTACGCCGGCACATTTACGCTTGTCTCTCTAAGTTTCGGAGGCGTAGCGTAAAGAAGATACTCTACGCCGCTCTAAAGATACGTGAAACTGGGCCTTAGTTTTTTTTCAAAATGTATGCCTTTTTTTGCTTATAGCACAAAAAAAAAAAACACAGATGTGATCAAATACCCCCACAAGAAATCTTTATTTGTGGGAAAAAGAGTGACATCAATTTTGTTTGTGTACAGCATCTAATGACCATGCAATTGACAGTTAAAGTGGTAGTAAACCCACCCACATCAATACGATATTCATAATATTCTGAAAGGCAAATTAAATATGAATCGAATGACCACTTTGTATTTATATAAATTTGTTATCTTACTGCATATATTCCTAATCATCCAAAAGTTTTTTCAGTATATTCGCCGACGCCATCTCCACTGTGGTCTTCCGAGTCTGCATAGCTCTGTATTTCCGCCCACAGAACGTCCTTGTATTGATAATCCCGCCAATGCGCACTAGTTAAAAGATATTCAAGCTTGTAATTCGCGCTGCCTGTCTCTCCTTCTCCGTGTGACGTACAAGTCATATGGTAAGCATCGTGGGATGACAGGGCTGACTAGATTCCGCGATGCTTACCATGTGACTTGTACGTCACACGGAGAAGGAGAAACAGATGGCATTTCCTAAAACAGGAAATGGCACCACCCCGACTTAGACACTGAGGGCCAGATTCAGGTAGAAGTTACGCGGCTTATCTTTAGATAAGCCGCATAACTTCTAACCTACGCTGGCGTATCTGTTTTCTGTATTCAGAAAACAAGATACGCCAGGATTGAGTTAAGATACGATCGGCGTAATTGTATTTCGCTGTCGTATCTTAACTGCAATTTTAAAATGGCAGCTAGGGGCGTTCCCGCTGATTTACGCCGAGAATATGTAAATCAGCGAGATACGCAAATTCACGAACGTACGCCCGCCCGACGCAGTGACTTTATGCCGTTTCCGTAAGGGATTTCCCGACGTAAAGATAAAGCACCAAAAAGCAGGCGCATCCTATGTTAAGTATGGACGTCGTGACCGCGTTGAATTTGACATTTTTTAGGTCGTTTGCGTAAGCCGATTCAGAATGGGGCTGGGTGTAAGTTACGTTCACGTCGAAAACAATGCGTCGTAGAGTCATAATTTGGAGCATGCACACTGGGATACCTTCATGGACGACGCATGCGCAGTACATTCAGCGTGGGGACGTGCTTAATTTAAATACATGACGCCCCCTACCCGCCGAATTTGAATTACGACGGGCCATTTACGCTATGCCGCGGCGACTTTACAGGCAAGTGCTTTGTGAATAAAGCACTTGCGTGTAAAGTTGCGGCGGCGAAACGTAAATCACATACGTTACGCCGCCACAAAGATCCGCTCTCCATCCTGAATCTGGCCCTGAATCTTTCCGGCAGGGTCTCGGCTTGCCGGAATGAAGGAGGAATATACAGCGCATGTGCATTAAACGTCATCACTCGACAAAATACTGATAACACGTATTACTCATAGCAATTCATTTTTAATAACAAACTACACTATGAAATGCAAAGTGAAAATTTTGGGTTTACTACCGCTTAAAGCGACACAGTGCCAAATTGTAAAAAAGTGCTCTGGTCAGGAAGGGGGTAAAATCTTCCAGGGCTCAAGCTCAAGTTTTTCTAACTTTTTAATGTTTTGTAAAGTGGTTAGGGGAGCTGTTCTTTATTGCTCTCACTCTCACCACTGTCACTGAAATTGAACTTGGAAATGTCAACAGTAAATGTTAATCACTTTGGAGAGATTTTTTGTCCCTCACTTTCTGTTGTGCCTACAGGTTTGGCTTTACATATACTTTAAAGCAGGGGTATCGAAACTATGGCGCTCCAGTTTTTTCAAGAACTACAATTCCCATCATGCCTAGTCATGTCTGTGAATGTCAAGCCCCATACACACTATCAGTTTTCCAGACGGTTTTCTCTTCAGGTTTACCAAAACCATGTAGTACAAGGGCCTGCCTGATTGCATACAAATTGAAACTCTTCAGGTTTGACCTCATATTAGATAGTTTTGGTAAACCTGAAGAGAAAACCGTCAGGAAAACTGATAGTGTGTATGGGGCTTCAGAGTTTTACAATGCCTCATGGGTAATGTAGTTTCGCAAAAACTGGAGGGCCATAGTTTGGAGATTCCTGCTTTAAAGGATTCTTAGCACATTTATAAGAGTAAAAATTAATTACTGCACTATCCATGATAATAAATTAAATGAAGGTGTAAGTTAAATTGAATTATACCATTGCAACTTCATGTGAGACACACACAATCAAATTAAATAGAACAAATAAGCTGCGCTGAATAAAAACAATAAAATTACATTATATCAAAACCTAAAGTAATGATAAACACCAAAATGCCCGCCGGCAGACAGCGCGGTGATGTGGCGGTGACGTTGACGCCGCCACGTCACCGCACCAGGAAGTAAAAAACTTCCACGCATGCGTCAAATCCATTCAACACATGCGCAGGCAGATATGTCCGCTGGTTAGTGTACTAACCAGCAGACATGTCGGACGGACGGGTTCCCAGCGGACAGATTGTAAAGCATGCTTTAAAATGTGTCTGCTGGAAAAACCTGTCTGTCCGCCCGTACACACGATCAAATTTTTCTGCTGAAACGGTCCGTCGGACCATTTCCAGCAGATAAATTCAATCGTGTGTACGCGGCCTAACACTTTATATTGAACAGTTTGTTATCACTGATATGTGTAAAAAAGTAGCGCTGGTGATTGAAGAGAGACAGTGATATTTCACTATGTGAAAATATAACCACTATACTGTAAACAGTGATAATATAAACAAAACAACCAAAAATATGTGAAATTAATGTGCTAATAAGTAGTGTTGAGCGGAATACGCCATATTCGATTTTGCGATATTGCGCGAATATATAGAAGAATATTCGCGAATATTCGCTAATATCGAATATTCGTGATATTTTATCCAAAAAAAATGTTGTATTACTTATTTTTGTAATTTTCCTGTATTACTAAACTAATATGCACTAAACACTAACTCTACACTAACTCTACTTAAAAGAAAGGAGAATAAGGGGGCAAAAGAAGGGCGGAGAAGATAATCGCGCAATATTCCTATTGCGCGATTATCTTCTCTGCCCTTCCTTTGCATCAGAGCCAATCAGAATAACTCGAATATTCGGCAAAAGGAATATCGCGCAATATTCCTTTTGCCGAATATTCTAGTTATTCTGATTGGCTCTGATGCAAAAGAAGGGCGGAGAAGATAATCGCGCAATATTCCGTTTGCCGAATATTCAAGTTATTCTGATTGGCTCTGATGCAAAAGAAGGGCGCATCAGAGCCAATCAGAATAACTCGAATATTCTGCAAAAGGAATATTGCGCGATTATCTTCTCCGCCCTTCTTTTGCATCAGAGCCAATCAGAATAACTTGAATATTCGGCAAAAGGAATATCACGCAATATTCCTTTTGCCAAATATTCAAGTTATTCTGATTGGCTCTGATGCAAAAGAAGGGCCGAGTAGCTGATGCGATTCTTTTATGTTGCCGCAATGCGAATTTTTGACAACATAAAAGAATCGCATCAGCTACTCGGCCCAGGGTCTCTCTCTAATCATACCAGCAATGCTTTTAGACGTCGATGGAGATCACTAGGATGTGATCTGTTTTAAAAATAAATTTTAAAAAATACGAATATTCGCCGCAATATTTGAGTTATTCGCGAATACTAGAATATGCAATATTCGTAGCGAATATTCGCAATGCGAATATTCGTGAGCAACACTACTAATAAGTCCACGTGTGAAAAGGAGGAAAGAAGAATGTTCATCAATGGAACTTGTTGATCAACGGTGAAAGGATTAAACGTGCAACCACATAGATCATACTGCGAAACAATATTACTTCTGACTAAATAAATAGTTGAATTGCGCTTACCAGAACCAATGGATCTACCTATCAGCGACAGCAGATCATGTAGGCATGGGAAATATCAAAGTGAATCAGCTCAACTTGGTTGGAGACTGTGCAGTTAGAACCACAAACTTGATAGTTGGAACCCAATAATCCTCAGCGGAAGATCCTGGATGGATGGTGTCCTGGATCGATGGAACAAACGAAAGCTCCCAGGGTAACCACCCTGTTCCAAACTACTACTTGAGGTGGTTGAAGATGAGAAAAAACCCTGGAAGGGATTTGGAGGGCACAATGGAACTGCTCCAAAAATTTACTCCAACAAACATGCAGGAAGAAAGAAAAAGACAGTGCTCCGATTGTTCAGGTCAAAAACGTACAAATAGTTTTATTGTAATAAAACCAACAAAAATAAACAGTAAAAGTGATCACTAATGACAATAAAAAGAGGCAATATGGGGAGTGGCATACCAAGCCCTACACGTTTCGTCCGTCAGGACTTCTGGGGCATCAATCATATTACTGCCCAATATGAATCCTACCTAAATCTTCCCATCACTCCGCCATTATATGAATAAACAAAATATGGGCAGAGGAAGGAGAACATGGGGGAGCGATTTGTAGGTTCGAATGCACCCAAACTTCCATGCCCTAAAGCAGGGGTCTCCTAACTTTCTAAACAAAGGGCCGGTTCACCGTCCTTTAGACTTTAGGAGGGCCGGATCATGGCCAGTGGGAGTGGAAATTTTTCTGGCATCTGGTTAGGAGGAATAATGGTCTACCTTTGCTATCATAGGGAGTAATTGTGCTCCATTATTAGTGTCAGTAGAATAAATGGTGCCCTATTGTTGGTGTTAGATGTCAGAATAGTGTCTCATATCAGTGGGAGGATTAGTGCCTCAAGGGCCGGATAAAGGCAAGGAAAGGGCCGCATCCGGCCCCCGGGCCGCATTTTGGAGACCCCTGCCCTAAAGGAATATCATATTTTCATCGCCTTTATTTGGCGTAAATGTGCCAATGACCTCAGATATAATAGGTACCCTATGGATCCATGCCACCCCAAGTCTCGATAGTTCCCTGACCAGGCAGCTACCCCTCCAGTGGGAACTACATTTGTCAATCCCCAAAAAAGTGTGTTAGCAGGGTTTCCATTGTAATGGATGACATAGTGTTTGGAAACAGAATGAAATCTAAAATGTATTGAAACCTACAAGGGCATTGCAATAAATACATGATGCCCGTTGAGCTACATGTAATGAATGGTTCAATTTGATGTTCATTAGATGTGCTGGTGGACACAAAAGATTCTGTTTTCTTAAGTTTACTCTTATTTAGTGTGCAAATTTGACATCTGTGGCACTGGTGATATCCAGATAGGTTCTTAAAAAAGGATACCTTTTTGGTGGGTGGGTCCACAACATTGGGGGCTACCCTATCCCTAAGGGACGGAACCCCCTCTAAAAATCACCTGTGGATTGGCTGGCAGAAATGTTTGGATGATTCTGTAATTTCCTAATAAATGCCAATGCTTGCGGAGGATTTTCTTGATTACATAGTGTTGGGTTGAGAAAGTTGTGGGTATAACAGGTCTGTCTCTGCTCTTTCTAGGGCCATCCTTCAACAATATAGATCGATCTATTTCAGCCGCCTGTTCAATGGTTTCCTCTAAAGAGTCCAGATCATAGCCTTTTTCTTCCAATCTTCTCTTAAGGATCCCAGCTTGGAGTCTAAAATCATTTATGTCAGTACAATTTTGTCTCATTTATAAGAAAGTGTATGAGATATGAGCAAGCCCTTTGAATTTGCTCATTCTCTTGATTTCTATGTCTTGTGTTTTTTTTTTTTAAGTTTTTATTGTACTTTTTTCCTTGCCTGTAACATTTTAATTGTGTTTCATCTGTCTGCTGCTTCCTATTAGAATACTCCTTTAAAAACATATGTGGTGCTGTTTATTAGTCATATTCATGCCCTTGCCCATGAATTTCATATGGGCTAAGAGACAAACTTGACAGGCGTGAAGTATCCAGCTAGAGAACCCTACCCATAAATTGGGATTGATGTTTTGATGTGATTTTTTTTAAGCAAATTGCAACATGCTGGCTTAAAAGTCTATTTTGAAGTTTGTTTTCTAGTAGCTCTTGACTGGTGTCTAATTTGAAACATGTGTTTGTGCAGTAAATATGCAAGCATTTCTGCTATATATTTAAATTCTTAGCCTCTTAAGGACACAAGTGAAAAATATGGAACTACTGATCAAAAATGGAGCTATTTTAAGAATGAAAAAAAGCTGACCAGCTTTTGTGTTTCTTGGTAATTTGTATTACACAAAATTCATTTTCCACCATCTGTCAAAATGATTGTAAGATACGTGAAAGCTATGTAAGTTTGATGCAGCACAAATGAGCCTGACCTCTTTCACATATATGTATTTGTATTTAACCATCCATGAAAACAGATGCTTGTGCTTTGTTACTGTTGACATGGCTCAAATAGAATTTAACAATATCAGATCAGTCAAAAATATTAACATATGCACATATGAATTTGATGATCTCATTCAAGCCATTACTTGGCTTCAGTCTGCCATCAGTTGACATTTCCTCCACTTTCAAAAGTGTTTTTCATGCTATTAATTAAAGTATTAGCTTTAATAGAAAGGAAACGTTCAATCAATTTTTTTAATAAAATTCATGTTATAACTGCAAAGTATCAGATCATTACACTTGTATTTTATTGACCTTTCACAATTAAATAGGGAAGATAGAGTTCATTGATGGTACATTGGTAGATAGGAAATGTGTTTTAAGTTCAAAATTTTTATTAAAGTTTAAAATGAGAACAGCAATGAAATAGTCAAAAGACAAGGTGCTTGAAGATAGAATAAAACAAACATTACAGCCTGGCACCGAAGCCCAGCTCATGTAAACCTTACACAACAGCGATCTGTAACATAGAGCAGTAAGTCTAAGAATTTGTGTCCCCCATACCCGGACCCAGGTATGGACCCAGCAACCAAGCCATGCGAAAGAATATCTTACCTCAATGGGATAGGCCCACATACCCCCAATCCCCCGGGAGCCCCAACGGGAACAAGCTGCATCCCAGGAGACGGGGCCACCCGAACCCCCCCCCCCCCCACGTGGCCGCCAGCTCCCCACCCGAGCCCACACAGAAGGGGACCACCTCCCCCTCCTGTTGATCCTTCCTAGCAAACAAGTGTAAGGAAATGCAACGAAAATCCTCCGTGACAGAGGGTCACCTCAGGTATGCCAAGATAGGCGAGGGAAAGGAGAGAAAGTAAAGGGGAAGATATGTGAGATTAGAAGAGAAATTCTGACACCAGCTATCCATGTGGGGAATCGACAGACACATCTCCCAATTGTATCCCAGGTATGAGAGAGATATTACTGTAAGAGGCCCATGGTTCCCAAATGTTGTTGAATTTCTCCGTTCTATCATTGAGTTTAGCTACTAGTTGTTCCTGTACCATGATCCAGGAGACTTTCCTCCTGAACCCTTGAAAGGATGCGGTAGGTTTCTTCCAGGCTTTAGCAATGGTCAATTTAGCACCTAGCAGTAAGAAGAACGCCAGTGCCTGTGAGTGTTTGGATAGGTTCGGGATACGATGGTTAAGTAGTGCTACATTAGGATGAGGGCCTATCGATATCCCTAGCACCGAACCCGTAGTACGGAACACCTTCCGCCAAAACGTTCTTATGCGAGGACAGGTCCACCAAACGTGCAGCATGGTGCCTTCAAGTTCACAGCCTCTAAAGCAGACTGGCGAGGTTCCCGGGTACATTTTTGCCAGCCTGGAAGGAACATAGTACCATCTCAACAGTACTTTAAGGCTAGCCTCGATGAGGGAGACATTGAGTATACCTTTATATGCTCTATTAGAAGCACCGAACCACACTTCAGGATCCCACGAGCCGCCCACGTCTTCCTCCCAGGCCCGAGCATAGGTCGGCTTGTCCGTCTTTGTCATCAATGCAGTATAGATCAACGAGATTCCTCCCCTCTAAACCACCGCGTCCGCACACCACTGTTCATAGGGGGTAATGGAGGGGGGCAGAGGTTTGTTGGTCCAGATGGAGTGCAGAAAGTGTGAGATTTGAGAGAACCTAAAAAGCTCTGTGTCAGGCATGTCTAGTGTCTTCCTGCAGTGTGAGAGGGAGAGAGGACCTACTCGATTGAGAAAGTGCCCGATCCGATAAAGACCCTTATCTGTCCACCATTTAAAAGCAACAATATCCAATCCCGGGGGAAACTCCTTATTATGAAACAAATGCCTCAAAGACCTCCATGGCGATATCAGGGTTTGTCTGTCATATAGCTTGGAACAAAGAGTCACAGAATGCGAGAGAGTTGGGGCCATTATGGCCGGTCTGCATTTAGGATCGCAACCCAAAAGGTAATCAACGGTGTGTAACGGGACTGCCTGTCTTTCCATAAGTAACCAATCCGGTTTAGGGCCCCTGGAAAAGGCTATCGATATTTGAGCTAATTGAGCAGCCTGATAGTAGTTCCACAGGCTCGGGAGGCCTAAACCACCCTGCGATCTTAGTCGAACCAGTACACCTAAGGGACACCTGTACCCCTTCTTACCCCAAACAAAGCGAACTATCCCTGACTGTAACCTACAGAGGACTTTTTTCGGGACCGGTATTGGGAGAGAACGAAATAAGTATAAAAGGCGTGGAAGGATGGTCATTTTGACCGCGTGTATCCTGTCCAACCAGGATAATCCTGCCCTGGACCACCCTTCCATGTCACCCTGGCACTTAAGGATCATAGGGGGATAATTAGTTTTGAAGAGGTTGTAGATATCAGGTGTCAGTTTGATACCCAAATAAGGGATGTGTGAGGGAGCCCACGAAAATGCAAAGTTATTGGTAAGTGGGGCAAGAAGGTCCGGAGGAACCGATATATTCAACGCGATCGATTTGTCCATGTTAACCTGTAGACCAGATGTTTCACTGAAGACCCGCAGCGTCTTGAGGATTACGGGCGTGGAAGTCAAGGGGGAGGTTACAAAAAGGAGGAGGTCATCCGCATACAGGGCGCATTTATGTTCCTGTGACCCGCAAGTTACCCCTTTAATATCGGGGTTCGACCGTAGCGCCACTGCCAGTGTCTCTATAGCTACCGCAAACAGGAGGGGGGATAGTGGGCATCCCTGTCTGGTTCCCCGGCTTATAGAAAAGGAGTCTGAAAATCTGCCCAGCAGGCGAATCTGCGCAGTGGGGCATGAGTAGAGGGAATTGATGAGGTTAAGAAAGTGAGGGCCGAAGCCCCATCTTCCCAGGACATCAGACAGGTATGCCCAGTCTATAGAGTCGAAAGCTTTATGTAAGTCTATGGAAAGTAAGAAACCCTTTTGTGGGGACCCCCCGTCCCATCCTGACTTGAGCAGGGAAACAATGTCAATAGCGCGCCGGATCTGGTCTGGGCCCTGTCTTCCGGGGATGAAGCCCACCTGGTCCTTATGGACATACTCGGCAATGAAACCCGATAATCTGTTCGCCATTATTTTGGTCATAATCTTAACATCATTGTTAATTAGTGATATAGGGCGATAATTGCCCACCTCGCTAGGGTCCTTATCCGGTTTCGGGATCACTGAGATGTAAGCAGAGTTTAAATCTGCATTCTGGGGGGCTCCGTCCCGGAGACAGTTAAACAGTCTTGTCAGATGGGGGGCCAGGCTGGTGCTAAATTTCTTGTAATAACCAGTAGAGAAACCGTCGGGTCCTGGGGAGGAACCTAGTTTAAGGGTCTGGATGGTATTTAGAACTTCCTCCTGCGTGAACGGACTCTCCAGGAGATCACGGTGGTCTTTGGTCAGCATGGGTAAATGGAGATCATCTAAAAATGTATTCCGCACCGAGTGAGGGGGAGTGCAGTTAGAATTATATAAGTCAGAATAAAAATGTAGGAAGGCGTCCATTATCTTGGAAGGGTTCTGAGTCAGCTCCCCCGAGGCTACCCGAAGTTTAGGAAATGCATGAGTGCGCTGTTTGGGGTTCAGTTTCATGGCTAGCCTGGCTCCCATTCTGTCCGTTTGTGCATAAAATCTAGCCCCCGTCCACCTAAGGTGTTGCTCCGCTGCTGTGGTCAGGGAAAGGTTCAGAAGAGCCCGGGCCTTGTCTAAATCCTCTAGCGATTTGTGAGCCCTGGCTAGTTGCCGCATTGTGTTCAGCTTTAAGCCTAGAAGCCATCTGGATTAGTTTCCCCCTGATGACCGGCTTGTGCGCCGCCCAGACTGAAATAGGGGAAACCTCACTCGTAGCATTATATAGGAAATATTCATTAATGGACTCCTCCAGTAAGGAGCATTGCGCTGGGTCGCTTAATAGAGACTCCCGTAAGCGCCAACGAGGAGGGCCACCCGACGCCGAGGGCCTATTTGTTGTCAAGGTGACCATGGAATGGTCAGAGAGGGAGGACTCCACAATCTTGGAGCTTTTAATGAGAGGGATCAGTGCTGCGCGAACAAAAATGTGGTCAATCCTAGCAAAGGAGTTGTGGGGTGCCGAAAAGTGCGTATAATCTTTGGTGCGCGGATTGCATTCCCTCCACATGTCCACTAGTCCTACCGAGTTAAGAGATTTAGCTATGCTGACACTCTGTTTAGTTGGGCGCTTAGGTTTTGAGGAACCGTTTGCTAATTTGTCCAGGGCGAAATCGAAGGCAATGTTCGAGTCCCCGCCAATGACCACGGTACCTTTAAGGTGGTTTTGTAGCTTATCTAGCAACGATTCGAAAAATATCTTTTGTCCCCTGTTGGGCGCATAATAGGATACAAAGGTGTAAAGTCCACCATCGATATTCCCAGAGACCAGAATGTAGCGACCCTGAGGATCTACAATAGTCTCAGGTTGCGATAGGTTGATATTTCTAGCAAAACACACCGCAACACCTTTGGTTTTGTTTTCCGCAGATGCCAGAAAAAATTGAGGGAAGCGTTGATGTAGGAACTTGGGAGTAAAGGTGGACGGGAAGTGGGTCTCCTGTAATAAGAGAACGTCTGCGTGCATGGTGGTATACAGTTGCAGGAGCTTCCTGCGTTTAACCGGGGAATTGAGACCTTGGGTGTTGTGTGAGATAATCTTAAGAGTTGGTGAGGGGCAATGTGTATTAGTCATGAGTCAGGATGTAGTGTACTGCGCAGTGGTTCTGAGACTTACCTGGATCGAGAGGGGAGCATAACCGGAGCATTCTGAAGAGGCGGACAAACCGTGGCCCGGGACCCGGGAGTGGAGACCAGAGACAGCCGAGGGGCCTGTGGATACCTGGAGCTGTATGAGCGAGAGGAGAAGAACCAAGAGGGGAGGAGAAAAGAAAGAAAGAAAAGAAGAAGACATCATTATATACCTGAGGAGACAATTGGAATAAGATAACAATACATAACAATACCCGGAGGTCCCCCGACCCCCTCCTGGGGAGGAGTGGACTAGCCATCCCCAGCCCCACAACCTAAAGGATCCGAGAGTCCCTGTTGTCAGGGAACCCAGAAACGGAACAAAAGGCACTGAAAGTGCCTCTGATCCAAAGGAGGGGCATTAATTCCACCACGACCCCGCCCCCCTGTTGAAAGCAAAAACTGAAGGTCTCAAAGAGACCCATGATCCCGTAGTTACCGAGCGCCTTTTAGCAATGAGTTACACTATCCCACAATATTATTGAGAGTTATATAGCAAACAGAGCCGAGGGAGAAAACAGTAGATTCCATTCAGAACACTGTTCCACCTAGGGCAAAAATCCACCCTCAACCCCCAGGAAGAGGAGACCGCCTAGCGGCTCCAAACAAGTAATAAATTGTCAGTAAAATCTAACCGAACCTCTGACCAGAACCTGTATGATAAGCTAGGCAAAAAAAAAACCAGAACAAGAGAAAATAAAAAATAATTCAGCCCGATCCCGAACTAGTAGGAGCCATCCTTGCCCGGAGAGCAAGGGTAAGTCCCAAAAATGGTCCAAGGTGGACCAGTCCCAGTCCAAGTCCCGAAGCCACAAACCAAAATAGGTCTCAACCAATCAAAGAAGTGGATAGAATGTTCACGTCGTCAGGTTCTCCTTACGACGTTTGGAGCCGTGTTTCAGCCAGGTCTGCTGCAGTGGACTTGCTGGTGGTGGCCTCTTTGATGATGTGGGGGTACCTCTATTAGCCAATGCCGGGGGTGGGCCCAGGTGGATCAGCCCAAGTTGGGCCAGGAGACGTTCTCCCTCCGCGAACGAGGAGAAGCCGAGGCTCTTGGTTTTGTGGGAGAAGTTCAGGCGGAGAGGGAAGGACCATCTGTAGGTAATTCCTCTATCCATCAGGACCTGGAGCAACGGTTTAAGTGCACGCCTCCTCTGAATTGTATATGGGGATAGGTCTGCAAAAATTTGGATCTTGTGCCCATGGAGGGTGATACTATCAACCGATCTAGATTTTCTCATTACATCCTCCTTCACCGAATAGAAATGTGGTTTAACTATAATGTCTCTAGGCAGTCCGTCTGAGCGAGGGGCCTGGAGCGCTCTATGAGCCCTGTCCAGCTCAAGGCGGTCGTCAGGAATGTCAGGGATCAGCTGTCTAATAAGGGCTTTTACCGCAGTCTGCACCTCCTTTTCGGATTCAGGGAGCCCCCTCACCCTAAAATTGTATCTTCTCGTTCTGTTCTCGAGGTCGTCGATCTTTGCAAAGGCAGTTTCTAGCTGGTCCTGCACATCTTGTAGTCTGTCTGTGTTCTGATTAATTCTAAGGACTGCCTGGTCTGCCTTCTGCTCAATACTGTCCATCCTCAGTCCAATCTCTTGTAGGTCCGCATGTATAGAGGAGGTAATCTGTGCTGCATTCAGAGCCAGACTTTTAGAGAGCATCTGTGAAAAAGCAGACATCATAGAGGGAAAGTCTGTGGGTGTAGGTGCTTCCTCCTGCGCCTCACTCACTGATAGCAACAGGCCTGTGTGAGGATCCATCATGGGGGTAGAGGGACAGCCCGCCCCCATCCTACCTAGTAAGGATTCTGTGGAGGTCGGGGAGCTGGCCGGTAGCAGCAGGGGGTATTCGGTACCTGGAGAGTGTAGTGGAGCCAGGTCCCGATCGGCTATGGAATCGTCCGCTGGATTCAAAGCAGGTGAGCCTCGTGTAGCCGCCGCCATCTTAGCATAGCTGAGGGAGCTGGGAGCGTCCGCCATCTGGCTCGATAGGTCCCTCCTGACCAGCGGGGCTGACATCCGCCTGCTCCTGAGGGTATGCCTTACTCGAATCTCTCGGTGGACGGTCCAGTGGAGCGCTCGGTAAGCTCCGGGGGTTAACGTTGGGCCGTGGTGGAGCGGAGCTCTAGCAGCCGGTGGCCATCTTGGGAGCTGCCATGCATGCGCCTTCAGGAAATGTGTTTTATTGCAAATGTACTCTCTCATCCTGATGTTTTCAATTGGCAACCACCATGTGAAAAAAGATCATTAGATATGACTAGATGAAGAACCCACCCTGGGAGTAACATTTCCCAATATCTTACTACAATAGAACGCGTTGTGCCAGAGGGGGCAGGGTCACCCGTACACATCATTGGGTAACCCCAGGCTTTCGCAGAGTAGGGACGGGGTCACCCACACACGTGACGGATGGCCCTGCCCTCAGCTATAAAATAACTGTCACACCAGGCGTTTTTTTCCGGATCGCTCGAGACAGGCTTACATCGTTGGAACTTTTTTTTTTAAATAAAGGACTTGTCCCCATTACTAATACACAAAGGGGGGCGGGATCTGGAGTTCCCCTTTGTTAAAGGGGGCTTCCAGATTCCGATAAGCCCCCCGCTCGCAGACCCCCACAACCACCGGGCAAGGGTTGTGGGGATGAGGCCCTTGTCCCCATGTTGAGGGCTTGTGGCCTGTTATGGTTCAGAAAGGGGAGGGGCCGCTCTCGTACCCCCTCTTTTTCCGTGACCTGCCAGGTTGCGTGCTCGGATAAGGGTCTGGTATGGATTTTTGGGGGGACCCCTACTCCATTTTTTTTTAATTGCCGCAGGGTTTCCCTTAATATCCATACCAGACCTGGAGGGTCTGGTATGGATTTTGAGGTAGACCCCTACTCCATTTATTTTAAAAAATTGCTGCAGGGTTCCTCTTAATATCCATACCAGACCTGAAGAGCCTGGTATGGAGTTTGGGGGGACCCCCATGCATTTTTTTTTAAATGTGTTTCTGGTTACCCCCAAAGGGCCTGGTAATGGACTGGGGGGAACCCATGCCTTTTTTTTCAATGAATTGTATCTGTATTGCCTTTAGAAATGTCATTTTGCTGCAGGGACTGTTCTAAACACAGGTAAAATGTGCCACTTTACAGGCATACTATAGCCACCTCCCAGGTACAACATTTAAGGGAATATTTAACTTTAATTGTTTCACTTTAAGCATTATTAAAATCACTGCTCCCAAAAAAACATTCATTTTTAAAAAAAAAATTGCATTGATACATGTCCCCTGGGGCAGGAACCAGGTCCCCAAACACTTTTTATGACAATAACTTACATACTGTATAAGTATTTAAAATTCGCACTTTTGGTTTTTCATGTTAGTGTCCCATAGACTTTAACAGGGTCCCGCAGCTTTCAGATTTTTAACTCAGAACATCCGAACAACCAACTTATGCTCGGGCCAAACGGTTCGCCTATCCCTACTGTCCAGTCACTATACAATTTTTGTGACTATTGTCTCTCAAAAATACACTCAAATAATACACAAATAATTGCAAGAAAAAACCTGGCTTGTGGCACCCCTATTTTAATACTTCCTTCCAAAGCTACTTACATACTTTCCAGCCACCTTACAATAGTTTGGGGTCATGTTTATTGCAAGATAAAACATACCTAATCTCTTTCTTACATAGCGGCCTAAGCAAGCTACTTACACACTGTCCAGTCAGTTATGAAACAATAATTGTGGCTATTGTCTCTCAAATAATACACTCCCGTTTATTTCAAGGTAAAACCTTCTTGGTCTCTACCTTCTTGATTGCAACGAAGGTGCCTACATACTGTTTAATATTTAAGGCAATTGGGCTCCATTCACAGAATGAACTCACATGAGATCTTTAGGTGTAAGGACACCTTTTGCTTAAATATCTCATGCAATCCTGAAACTGTCAATTTACTAGATCATTTGTGTATCTAAATATCTCATGCGATCCTGAAACTGTCAATTCACAAGACCGTTTGTGCAGTATTTATTGATAAATGCTGAAACCGCTTGGAAAACATCACATGAACAGGCATTAAAATCCATTCACATAAATAAATGAATAAATAAATAAATGCATACGTACATTAAGTTGTAGCCCAGACATGCCGTATTTGCGGAATATGAACCGATTGTTAAGGCCTGGTATGGATTTTGAAGGGAACACACATTTTTTTTTTAAATGGCATGGGGTCTCCCCAAAATCATACCAAACCCTTATCCAAGCATGCAGGTCAAGAGGGGACGAGCGAGCGACCCTCCCCTCCTGAACCAAACCAGGCCACGTGCCCTCACCATGGGAGGAGTGTGACCCTGCCCCTTGTGACATTATCTGCCAGGGGCATGCTGGGTCGATAGTGTCACAAGGGGGCGGCAATGTCACCACAACCCTTAGTTGTTTTGGAAATGTCAGACGGCGGAGCTGGCAGACAGAAGGAGCCTTCGGTTTGAGGGGACTTTTTTTTTCTTCAAGTTTGCAGTGCCAGTGGATGTCATGATTGACGATGGATCCACACCAAGGGACATTTATTTTTATTTTAAATAAAGGACTTTTCTAATGTTTTTATTTACACTACACATTTTTTGAGGGTGAATGAATACCATACCCATTCACATAGGGTGCTGGGATCTGGGGGGCCCCTTAATAAAGGGGGCTTCCATATTCCGATAAGCTTCCCGACGGCAGACCCCCTCCCCAGTCCAACCACTGTAACATATCTGTGGCTATTGCCTCTCAGATAAAATACTCTAATGCTTATTAGACATGTGCAATTTGTTTCAGTCCAAATTAAAATTCAGGCAAATTTTCAGTCACTCGGAGATTTAAATGTATCTGACATTCCTAATAAGGACAGTAACAAATTTAGTCAAAATTTGTTTCATTTTGTTTATTTGTTTTCTAACTAATTCCAAACTTTCAGAATGATTTGAATTTGAATCGGTTGAAAATGTATCGACCAATTAAAATTCTGTTTTAAGAATAGCTGGCCAAAGCCTGCCGTTGCATCCTTAACAACTGATGACTCATCAGCTGCCAGCGGGTTTCCCCAATGAAAAACCAAATAGTCCAGCGCTCAATGGGTTGTAAAAACAGACAGTATGTAACAGAAAATGGAACATGAAAACAGTTTATTTGCTATAAATCATGATAAAAACCACTCCTGTAAACAAGCAAAGAGGAATGGGAAGGATGTAGGAATAAAAAGCTTACGGTGTCACCAGAAGTCCACTGTGCAACAAGGAACCAATAGAACCTGGAAAAGATAAAAAAACTCCATGGCAGGGGGGGCCGCCAAGCCCCTGCTGTGTTGTGGCAAAAACGCTCACCGGTATCAGCAAGGTGGTCAGACATGCTGGAGGAGGAGAGAGGGATAGTATCCGGCAGTGAGATGAACACACACACACTCTGTTCCCATATGTGCCAGTGATGTCAGACCAGCTGGAGTCCTGACGTGGGAGGGCAGGAGTGTTGTGGTGCTGCAGCTGGGTCTCCCCTAATCCAACCAGACACACAGACAGCTTGACACTGCTGAAAAGGGTGTAACTAGACCCGGAAGCTGGAATATAGAGCTGAGTCAGCTGTGTAAAGTATCTGTCAGAGTTACCAGGAGGTTGCCGAGGGTGAAGGTGGTTGGACAACTTCTTGGGACGTGGTGACCCGTGGGCTGCTGGGTTGCCTAGGTTGCCTTGACAATGCATTTTGCATGCATGCGCTTTGTCACAGTCCCTTTCAGTACAGTGCAAAGTGGGTTTGCCATTAGCAAATAACCCCCACTGTCTCTCAAATTATACACTCTAATAATTATTGCATTATGAATTCTGCCTCATCTCTCCCTCGTATATCACTGCTACTACCTTGTAACATAGCCTAACGTGTAGAAGGAGACCTCTCTTACAGCCCTGGCTCAGGGGCCACTGGAGTTGTTACAGGGGCCAGAGGAGCGCAGTGGGTTAGAAGTGCTTGCAGAATTCCTTATTGACTATAGAGATGTGTAGCTGATGAGTCGCCACACCAGGCTGAGAGGTGAGCAGCAGGTGGCAGCATAAGCAGCAGGTGCGGATGCACAGCGGATGCAGGACAGTGTCACCAGGTACTAGATGGAGCAGGATGGAGCAGGATCAGACAAGCCGGGTCAATCACAGATGATCAGATTGGTCAGTAGACAGGCAGAGGTTGGCAGCAGGATATCAGGCAGAATAGCAGGTATAGCAGGGTTAAGGCAAGCCAGGGTCAAGACTGGAGATAAGCAAGCGTAGTCAAGGAAGCCATGTTAAATACAGATAATCAGATACAGATACAGGATCAGACTCAAGTAAAACTGCAGATCAGGCATCACTGCACTAGTGCAGCTGTTCTCTTTATATAGGCTCCAGCATTAAACCTCTTGCACATGATACTCCTGTTTGAGCATCTTTATTTTCAGATGTTTTTTCTTTGCATGTATTTGCGTGTATTTTCACGCATATCGGTTCGCGCATTTGGCGCATTCTCCGCTAATGCTTATTCTCGCATTAACAATATGTTAAAGGAAAACAAATTGCACAATTGTGTGCGAAAAATTGCATTAATTACTGACCAAAAATGCAGATTTTTCTATTTTTTTTTTTAACTGAAAGAATATACAGCACTTGTTTACACGTCTGTGTGCTATGATAGGCACATTACAATTAATGGGCTGTATTTTAGCTCAGTAAAAAAATAATCTTTACTGAACTTTTTCAAGCTGCAGTGTGCAAGAGGCATAAATGGCTAACCTGCGCGCGTATTTTCACACATATGTGTTTGCCTGTTCGCAAAAATGTTCCCACGCATGCGCATAGGCATTAGCCTATGCCCAGCAAGACGGGCACCAAATGCATATCTGCACATGCCACGTCCCTGACATCCAGGTCCGCCACTTTCAGTGTGGGCATCCACTAGGGGGTTGATGCACAGTCCCCAAGCTTACATTCTATATGCTCCACTCTGTCTCCTATACCCTGCAGGTCCCCTTTAAAACTGTGTAAGCAGGAGAGCATGTCAGCTTGCAAAGAGGCTCTTAAGGTCAGAAGCATGTTTTTCAGAGTTGAGTCTGACTGGTTCACCCAAGGTAGGAAAAAAAGCAATGGGGTGCACATGATTGGGGCTTTGAGGGTCAGCAACTGATTTGTGTCCTACCTCCATGTCAGCAGGGAGGGCAGATTCTTCCTCTGATACACGGCAGGGCTTGGATTTTAGAGAGCTCAAGTTTTGTGCTCCCGGCGAGTGGTGGAGAGACCCACATCTCACTGTATAAGCAGCAGAAGCGCTTGCCTCGATGGAAGCTTCTTGCTGGCATTGTCTTCCGCCGCCACCTTGCTGTGGCCTCTCTCGAAACAGCGGGAAGATCCCGTCCAGTTTGCAGGGCTGTCTAGTCTCCTGGTCCATCTCGGCATGTCACAGCTGCCCTGTGATGTAAGGGTCATGCTGAGACTGTCGGTGGGTCCATGTGCTCGTTGGGATCCCTGGCTGCAGACTGGAGCTCCTCTATTCAGCCATTAGCTAGAGCAGCCACCCCCCCAATTATATGATGTTTTGTACAGGCCTGATTCTGAATGGGGGTGAATTTTTCATTTTTGATCAGCTATCACACTTGCAATATGCTAATAAGGAGAGTGGCAGGATCTGCATTCCTTTAGCAGTTAATAACTCTTTAGGAGCATCTCATCAAAACTAACATTTTTGTTACAGAGGATGCATAAAATCTGACTTCTTCTCTGCGGGCATTCTGTGTATCAGCTGTGTACAGAAAACCTCCAGGTTGCTATGTTGCATGGAATTTTACAGAAAATTTCAGTGCTGCAGATTGAAAAGAAAAGGTATTTTTTACTAACAATAAATCACAATATGGTTAGTGTTTTAATTGTATATGCTAAATTACCTTTTTTTTATTTGTGATATTTTTTCCCCACAAAAGTGGCCCTTTAAATTATACGGGATACTCCAACAAAAGATCTTCCTTTGTTCGCCTCAAAATAAATCTGAGAAATAAGTTTAAAGATGAGTTTTTCTTCAATATCTATGTATTTCATCATTGGTAGCATGTTATTCCATGTATCTGCTGGTGGATATAAATACTATTTTATATATTTCAAAAAGAGAAAAGGTATAATAAATGTACATGGCAATAAGTTTTGTTAATTTTCTTTTTTTATCACAAGTACTGTTCATTCAGTGTCTTGTCTTGGGACTTACGATGAAATTATAGGTAACTATTTTCAGCTTCCTAATTATAGTATGTGTCATTGTCTTTGTGTAAAGTGATCAAAATATGTCTTGCAGTCAACAAAAGCCGTTGCCTAGAGCCTTATAGCTTGGTAAAATTGTTGTAGTTAATGAAAAACGATAACAGAGCCCCAAGGGTAAGATACTCTTAACTGAAGTAATTAGCAAGAAGTTAAAAATCTGTTAGTGTAGTTTAGGAATAATCACAATCATAGAATGCTGTAATATTTATTTTGCCTTAATTCAAGAATGGATATAATTACCGTGGTATAATACTAGAAAAGTGTTTCTACCCTAGATACAGTGGAATCATTTTACATCAGCACTGCAAGATCCCGAAGCAAGGACTGTAAGGATTATGTGTGGTAAACCTCCAGTGCTAATAAAGTACAAATCTCATAGTAGACATATAGGATAGATCCTCTCCTAACCCCTACCCACATCTCCATCACCCCCTGTCCCTGTAACCCACTGACATCACCATACCTGTATGTACACGCCCATATAACTGTACCGATCGACCCAACCCCCAGGTCAAGCTATACTCTCTAAATGTACGTGGACTGAATACCCCTGAAAAAAGATTGCAGCTACTTCTTCTTTTTTTTTTTTCATAATACTACTTCTAACTTTACAAAAAACTAAGGCTGACATGGTGATTCTACAAGAGACACACTTTAGAACTAACTATATCCCCAAACTCAGCAGTAATCTATTCCACATTGCCTACCACGCATCCAATAACAAATCTAAATCTAAGGGTGTTACCATTTAAATTTCCAAAAATTGCCCTACACAGATTCAAGATACCTTGAAAGACAATAATGGCTAATATCTATTCCTTAAAGGAAAACTCTACAATAAACCCATGACGCTAGCAAATCTGTATGCCCCCAATAAACAACAGGTGCTCTTTGTTCGTAACACTCTGCATCTCCTGCATCTCCTTACCTCACCCATTCATCAGACACCTCTTCAGGTTCCTCCACCCTAACATACAGAGCCCACCGAACAATTAAAACACTACTCAGCAACCTGACCCTACAAGATACCTGGTGCACGCTAAATCCCAACACCAAAGACTTCACATTCTTTTCATCACCTCATAACAGATACACCAGGATTGACTATTTCTTCATAACCCAAACAGACCTGATGTCACTAGTCTAGCAACCATAGATCCCATGCTCCTCTCGGATCATAACCCCATCTCCATTACTGTAGCATTCTCGACAATGCCCACGAGATCAAAGATTTGGCGACTGGATAACTCCATCCTCAATGACCCTGAAACTTTGAAGACCTTAAACTTACGCCTAATACAATATTTCCATGAGAATGAATCCAAACATACCCACCCAGTGACTCTTTGGGCGGCACACAAATGCATCATTAGAGGTGAACTTATCGCCATTGCCACAAAACGTCAGAAAGCTAGGCAAGCACGTATCACAGAACTGTCTGAATGCATTAATTCCCTTGAGAAAATACATAAACAATCATTGGTGACAAAGACTCTCCCTGAACTATTACAGACAAGGGAGTAGTGATGGACGAACATCCAACGGGACGGTTCGTGAACGCTAGCCGCAAACCTTCGCAAATGTCCGTGAACCACAAGTTTGCGGCAGGCCCCATTGACTTTAATGGCAGGTGAATATTAAAAACCTGCAGGTCATATTTGCAGCCACAAAATACTTACTAGCTGTGCACAAATAGTCCCACAACATGGACACTGACCAAGCAGAAGTATTAAGTGAAAAACCGGATACACAGGTGTTCACCTGACAGCAAACAACCTTGTATTCTGTTCCTGGTGAAAGATGTGCCTTCATATCTGTTTTCCGTATTCTCAAAGCCAGATATGCATGCGCCTGAATGTTGGCTAGATCCGACCTACATAAGTCTTAGTACGCCGTCGTATCTAGGGTGCATATTTACGCTGGCCGCTAGGGGCACTTCCGTAGATTTTCCACGTCGAATATGCAAATGACCTAGATACACCGATCCACGAACGTAGTTGCGCCCGGCGTATCAGTATACGCAGTTTACGTAAGGTGTATGACTGGCGTATTTTACCCCTCATAAAGCAGGGGTAAGTCATGTTAAAGTATGGACATCGGAACAGCGCAGAATTTTACGTTGTTTTCTTAAGTCGTACGCAAATAGGGCTGTGCGTAAGTTACGTTCATGTCGGAGGCAGTTTTCAACGTATCTTAGGAATTCGATTCAACGTGAGTCGGAGCATACGCACTGGGTTACGTCCACGGACTGCACATGCGCCATTCATACGGACATGCATCTACATGGGGTCACGCTTAATTTAAATACAACACACCCCCTACCTGCCTACTTTGAATTACGCAGGCTTACGCCGGCCCATTTACGCTACGCCGCCGTAACTTAGGACACAAGTGCTTTGTGGATACAGCACTTGCCTCTCTAAGTTGCGGCGGCGTAGCGTAAAGAAGATCCGCTACGCCTGCACAAAGATCCGCTCATGTCTGTGGATCTGGCCCATAGTATTTGTAGTAACAAGTACTAATTGCATATGAGAGGCAATATAGCTCAGGTACTTTGAGAGAACATATAGGGCCAGATTCAGGTAGAGTTGCACTGGAGTATTTCGATATGCGCCGCGTAACTGTGAATATGCGCCGTCGTTTCTATGTGGCCGTACCCACCAAACTAGATGCGACAGAAAACGGGCCATTTCCGATCGGCTTAACTTTCCGACGCCAGAGTCTCGTCAGCGCATAATTTCGCTTGGCGCATCAGTCGCGCCTATTGATTTCTCCTGCAAATATGCAAATGAGGGAGATTTCCCGATTCGCGAACGGATTAGCACCATACGCTGGCTACATGCGCCGTGCGTATCTCGTCCGTCCGGCGCAAAGTTATTTCTACAAATAGCTGCTTTATCTTTACTCCAGACGGCCTCAGGTCAGCAGGAGAGCAGCTACAGCAGCAGCGTTACCGACGAAACTAGCAAGCTGAACAACCACACGTGCAAGGACAACACCTCTGTGTGCCAACATGCCAGGTGTAGTCACGGTCCTAGCACTAGTACTTGGTCCCCCGGTACGGAGGAGGCGGGCACGTGAGAGGATATACCGCACGCGCATGAGCCTCTTTGGCATGGGGGATGAGGAGGTGTATCGCCTCTTCAGATTCAGCCCAGATGCAATACTTGAACTAACCACAACCCTGCAGGATGACATCACCAGCAAGACACACCGCTCACAAGCAGTGCAGCCACTGGTGAAGGTCCTGGCAACACTTCATTTCCTTGCAAGTGGATCATTCCAGCGTACAAGTGGAGTGGTGGCTGGGATGTCACAGTCCTCCATGAGCAGATGTGTGCACCAGGTTGTCCCTGCAATCCTCAGACGCATGTCCAACCAGTTCATCAGACCAACCACTGAGGAGCTGCGGCTGAAGGCAATGACAGATTTCTACAGCATTGCCAGATTCCCACGCACTGTGGGGGCCATTGATTGCACACATGTGGCACTCCAGCCCCCCAGTGCCACAGAGCACATATACCGCAATCGGAAGCATTGGCATTCCATCAACGTACAGGTGATAGCCGATGCCCAGCGCCTCATATGGCACGTCCGTGCCAAACACCCCGGGTCCAGCCATGACAGCTTCATATACCGTCAGAGCCCCATGCCAGCAGAATTCGAGCAGAACATGTATGGGGACAGCTGGCTTGTTGGTGAGTGACATGGGTGGCAGGCATGACTATCCCCTCCCATGATGCACATCACAAGGGGCACATGCATGACTAACATCCTCCTGTCTTTTCCCTTACAGGTGACTCTGCATATGCACCGGGACCCCATCTAATGACTCCTTTCCGGAACCCCCAAACCAGAGGAGAGAGAAAATACAATGCGGCACATATCAAAACTCGTGCAGTGGTGGAGCAAACATTTGGGCTCCTGAAGTCCCGTTTCCGCTGCCTGGATAAGTCCGGGGGGACCCTATTGTATTCCCCTACCTTCGTGTGTCAGATCATCGGTGCATGTTGCATTTTGCACAACTTTGCTATGAGAAAAGGCCTGCAGATTGACATACGTGATGACCTGACCCCCGACCCACACAGTCCCCGCCTGCCAGAGGAGAACCAGTCTGCTGATGGAAGAGCAGTCAGGAGAGTCCTCGCCGTAGGCATCTTTGGACAATAAACAAAAACATTGATCACACGGACAATGCACGCATGTACACCACTGATGTCCCTAGATCACACACACCACATGCACATCGCATTGGATTAGCCCAAGTCCAGCATGTAGGACTTGGGAGCAGCAACGCCAGCGTCAAGGCCCCAATGATGTCGCTGTCCATTCATACACCTTTCACACGTCATTCACACAGCTGTGGGGTTAACTTCACCACCATGGCCGAGGGTGACACCCCTTACTGGCAGGAGTGCCACCCCCTCACATTCACACACCATTCACACTGTCCCCTGCACTCCTGACCGTGTGCAGTTAAAAATAAAATATATACTCATAACCTGAGTAATAACAGAAAAAATAAACTCATAACCTGAAAAAAAAAAACGAAAAAAAAAACCCTCATCTGGGATGACGGGGGCTCCTCCTTGTGGGCACTCTCGGGCTCCTCAGCTGCCTGGAGGGAGTGGGTGGGGGTGGGGGGGCATCTGGAGGAGGCTGATCCCCGGGTGGGCCACTCCTGGCTGCTGTTGGCTGCATGCCCTCCAAGGCCACGGCAATCCGGCTCAGAAAATGATTGGTCTGGGCCTGCATTCTCATCTGGCGGGTGATATTATGCCGCTGGGCACACTGCCGCTGCATCCCCTCTTCCCGGATGGCAGCTGTGTTGGCGTGGATGGCTGCTGTGAGGTGCCGTACATCAGCCTGCACCTCCCCCAGGCTGGTGACAACGTCCTGCACACCACTGGGCAGCTGCGATACGGAGCACAGACTGTCAGCGAGCCGGTCCAAGTGCCCAGCAATCTCCCCCATCTGTTGTGTTTGCCGGGCATGGTCCATCGCCACCTGGTCCTGGACCAGATCAGACACCCCCCTGGTCTTACGGATGGCCTTCCTGGGGCCAGGAGAAGGTTGTCCCCGTGGGGATGGAGTCGCCCTTGAGGGGCTACCGAGGATGGGTGAGGGGATGTGACAGAGGGACCTGCAGAAGGGGAGGACTCAGATAACACCAAAAAAAACTCCTGCTGAGGAACAGGCTCCTCCTCAACCATTTCCACAGAAGTGGTGTGGGCACTCTCCTCTACCTCAGTGTCTTCAGCACCCAGGGGCTCGTCCTCATGATCCCGTTGGGGGGTTGGGGTGGAATGGCCGGCAACAGATGATGGCCCAGCTCCGTCATCTGTGGATGACACAAAGCAGACACATGTTGGTGGTCCCACACACTTGGCACATGTACCCTCCCCCCCACATGCAACACACCAAATAGGGGATAAAAAACACTTACCTGTCCTGGAGCCTTCCTCCACAGAATCATAGCCTGGTACCCCCTCCAATTGTTCCCTCTCCAGGCAGCGGGCAACCACCTCCTCCTCTGTGGTCAGGCTGACCGGACATGGGGGTCCACCACCTGTGCCCCGCTCATGGCTCCGAATGGTGGCCACCTTGCCACGGACCTTGCGCCGCAGGTCATTTATCTTTTTCTGGATATCACCAGCAGTCCGGGTGGAGTACCCCAACACATTCACCCTGCCAGCAATGGTGTCCAGGATGGCCTGCTTCCTCTCCCGGCTGGTCTTCCTACTTTTCTTCCCATGCAGAAAATCATTATAAGTCTCCATAACAGAGATGACCACAGAGACCTCCTGGGCATTAAAATTGAGGTTCCTCCTCTCTTTGGGGGGAACGGGAGCAGCCATAACAGAGCAAAAGTAACTTCCCTGGGGTGGGGGGAAACGGAAATACTTTTGCGCCGGAATGGCGCTTCCGCTGGTGCTTTTATACGCGCAACGGAAGACATTGCGCTGGCGTTTCCCGTGAAGTGGTGCCGACAGAAGTTGTGAGCATGCGCACAGGGGGCCGAGTGAAGCCTCACTTACTGCGCATGCTCCGTGGATGATGCGCTGAATGTAAGCCTCTGCGCTGGGCTCCGCCCATCATTTACATATGATCACACCCACTTCCACTTGCGTCGGGTTGCGCCAACGCATCTTCGTTACTCCGTCGCAAAATAACTCCCATGCGCTTGGTGAATGCTGTACTTCACTCGCTAGTTTGCGTCAGCGCAGCGTATATGCGTTGCGCTACGCTGGCGAAAAGATGCGCGCATCTACCTGAATCTGGCCCATAGTATTTGTAGCAACAAGTATTAATTGCGTATGAGAGGCAATATAGCTCAGGTACTTTGAGAGTACATATAGTATTAGCCCATGGCCACACGCGTTCACGTGACAGCAAACAACTTTGTATTCTGTGGCCGGTGGTACATTAGGCATTCACCGGATACAGAAGTAAGTGTCGGCCGTTATAGGCCCCAGAAATTAGCCCACGGCTACAGGCATTCACCTGACAGCAAACAACCTTGTATTCTGTGGCTGGTGGTACATTAGGCATTCACTGGATACAGAAAAAAGTGTCGGCCAGGACAGGCTAAAAAAATTAGCCCACAGGCGTTCACCTGAATTTGAATGAAACATGGTCTACTGGTCACATGTGTTGAATTCCTCCGAGATCCATGCTTCATTCATTTTTATAAATGTGAGGTAGTCAACACTGTTGTGTGCTAGGCGAGTGCGCTTATCGGTCACGACCCCCCCTGCTGCGCTGAACGTCGTTTCGGACAGGACACTGGATGAGGGGCAAGCCAACAGTTCCATTGCAAATTGTGCAAGCTCTGGCCAGAGGTCAAGTCTGCCCACCCAGTAGTCCAGGGGTTCATCACTTCTCAGTGCGTCCACATCGGCCGTTAAAACCGATGTAGTCGGACACCTGTCGGTCTAGGCGTTCCCTGATGCTGGATGATGCTTTTAGATAGCTATTTGATTGAATACAGCCTGTCCCTTCTCAATTGGCTGTCCTGCACCACCTGATGGATGTGTTATAGGTCAAAGTTCTTATCCATGTAACATTGCGGACCGCCGCGAACATCGACAGATGTCCGCCGGTTTGGCATACCGCGAACACGCAAAGTTCCCGTGAAACGACCACCGGGCGAAATGGCAGGCCATCTCTACTAGGGAGGCCCTGCTTGAAGATCTGGGGAAAACGATTAGATGCGAATATGCACTGACCAAATGAATGTTCTACGAATTCGGCAATAAATTTGGGAAGATGCTCGCTAGAGCCCTCCAAAATAAAAAAGCGATTTTGACAATTCATTCTATCTCAGATCCTTCAGATAACACAATTGCCACCTCAGAGGGCATTGCTGGCTGGTTTAAACAATTCTACACCAAACTCTGTAATCTACCCACACCTAATGTAACAGAGACCACCACAAGCAGAAAAGAAATGATCACCAGCTTCCTCTCGCAATACAGGCCAGAACCCATCTCCCCATGTAGGCCGCGGACTTAGACAAACCACTTGCATGGGATGAATCCATCGAGGCCTTGAAACAACTGTTCTGGCCCTGATAGCCTGGCCGTTAGCTATTTTAAATCCTTTACGAATACTATTCTCCCTTACTTCCTAAAAAAACTTTTACCTCCAAGGTCTCCAACTACTGGCCCATATCACAACTAGATGTGAAACTTGCGAAAATACTTGCCAACTGCATACTCCCTTTACTCCCCAAGCTGGTCTCTCTGGACCAGGTAGTATTCATCAAAGGAAGGAAGGCAAGGGATAACACCCTGAAGGCCATTAGCATACATCACTGGTCTGGTTGACTACCTCCTCAAAGCCAGGATTATTTTTGTCTCTTGATGCGGAAACAGAGTGACATGGGACTACATGGCAGAAGCTTTAGAGTGGAGTTTCCATCCCAATTTTTTTTTTTCATTATTGTGCTCATTAGACCTAAAAAAAAAATTTAAAAAAATGTTTACTTATCTGGAAATGCCTGTTGCTATGCGGTCCCACGAAATCTGCCTTTGGAATGACCTAGGATTCTGACATCATCTCCCTCTAATGCTCCTGGGAAATGTGTGTCAATATTTCTCAGGATGCAGTGCGCTGTCCAATTATCACTCCCCATCCAAGACTTCACAATGCCCATAAGCAAAATGACAACGGTGTGGACATAGTTTTTCAAAAAAGATAGTTTATAAAACTATGCGGAGCGGCAGCAGATTTAAAAAAAGTAAGTGACCGGATTTATATTATAAAAACGCAGGATGAAAGGACATACATTTAAAAAATGCTAATTGTCTTTAAGGACGTTGGGGTTTAGAGACCACATACTCCAGTCTATCCTTGCACTCTACTCATCCCCAACAGTGAGAATTAAGGTCAATGGTCACCTGTTGGACGCCTTCTCCATGTCAAACGGAACCAGACAGGGTTGCCCCTTGTCCCCTCTCATATTCTTGCTCACCCTGGAACCTATACTCTGTAGAAACAGGGCTAACCCAGACATTAAAAGGGTAGAAAATAAAGACAAACTTGCAGCATGCACAGACAACATCTTGTTATTTCTTACAGAACCCATCACCACAATTCCCAACCTACTTAAAGACGTTCACTATGCAAATGAATATCTAATCTCCAAATCAATTTTGCTCACACGGTGACACATTGCCAAGCCAATTTTCCTGTTGGCTAGGATACACACGCCATCACATATTTTGTTATACTAAGCTAACGGACTTTTACTCCAAGAATTTCCTACCTATCCTCAAAATCATACAACAAAATCTCAATAAATGTTATAAAGGTTCCTTTTCTTGGTTTGGGAGAGTTGCAAATTTGAAATTGAATATCCTCTCCCCAGAATCCTTTATCTCCTACAGACTATACCAATGCAAAAATCTCCCTCATTCTATGCATATAAACAGCTATGCTTAAAATTCATTTGGGCTGATACACTTCCGCACATGGGATGGGACAAACTAGTGACCCCTAGTTTAAAAGGAGGAATAGACCTACCTGACGTTAATAAATACTACTGGTTGTGCCACCTTGCCAAAATAGTTGACTGGCACATCCATGCTAAGTCCAAAGACTGGGTCAAACTTGAGGAAGCATTTTCCCCTCTACCTATTCACCATTTACCTTGGATAAGACATCGGGGGTCCCTCAGGAAAGCATTGGTCTTACCCTACAGACTTTTGGGACGATGTGTAGGACAAACATTGCATCCTCGCCAGGGCCCTTCACCCCAATCGACCAAAACCCAGACTTCACCCCAGGGATCATGTTACTCGACGGTAATGAATCTCCCGCAGATCAACCGATTAGAGCAGAAAACCCTTTTTGATAAGGATAGGATTATCTCTTTCCAAACCCTTTCCTCTCAACACCCTGATCGGAAAATTCCTTTTTTCAATTTTCTACAGATCAGGCACTTTTTCAACAGTACCAAACCACTCTTCACCTGGTATACAGAGACCGCACACCCTTCAAATCAACATGAATCAAAACTGAACCCCAAAGACATGTAATATCAGACACGTACTATTCACAAACACCAACCCCAAGGATAACGCGACTAGTCAAAAATGGGAAAGGGAACTTGCAATCGAAGGACTATGGTGGGATGGTGGGATTGTCCACAGATACAATCCTACTGGAAAGAAGTACATCACTTGATCTTAAATATAACGACTTACACCCCAGACTTCACACCAGCTCAATACCTACTCCACCATGCATCACTACCCCAAGCGGCTTACAAAAAATGTCTCACCCTGCACATCATAAATGCAGCAAAGCTATGTATAACCATTCATTGGAAAGATAGCTCTCCCACCAGCATATCAGAATGGCTCAAAAGATTGGGAAGGATCACCAAAATGGAAGAGATCATCCATTAGGCGAGAGAAACTCAGAATAACTTCCATAAAACATGGGCCAGATGGCTTAATTTTACATTGAATTCTGCAACCTATTAACCACAGTAACATAGCTTGGCCTGGGGGCAAATATACAGGCTCAGACATATATGCCAAAAAACCTACCCACACACCTTCTCCTTCCCACCACATACCCCTTTTCCCTTATTCTTCCTCCCCATAACAAAAACAAATGGTTCCTAACAGACTCGTGGTATATAATAACCAGAACACACACAACTCCAACCCACGTGCAGACAAAGAAAATAGCTCTGATAATACATACCTGATGTTGAATTTGAAATACTTGCAAAACAAATGACACTGAGGGTCTCACCTATCCTCAAAGGAGAACCGAAAAGAGAATAGGCAAAGGTTCTGATATGTCAGCCCCCACCCACTCACAGTTAGATCCCAGTAGGGGTGTTTGGGTGCTTTGGTGGCGAGCCCGGTTTCTCCGCACACTCCTATTAGGAACCCCTCCAATATCTCAACATCGTTACCTGTTGGGCTTGACCTAAACCGGAATTCATAAGGATATATGTAATACTTGATTTACCTAACTATTGTTTAACAGTTTTCAACTTTCTGTCTGTACATCATATGTAATGTAATGTAAGAACATATAAACGCTATTTGTTATATGTAACTTTTCATGTACATTGTAAAACCTTAATAAAAACATTAAAACAAACAAAAAAAAAACAAGGTCAAATTGTATGACAGTAAAGTAAACAGTACATGAACAGTACAGCCTTGGTGTGCACTTTTTTGCAAAACACAGCTAACCTATGAGTTTCATGCAGGTTAGCTGCACTTTCCCATAGACTTCAAAGATGTCCCATGGTTTTGGTCCAGTTTCAGAAAGGTTTGGTGTGCTTTCTGAAACTGCAACAAAACTGCAGGACCTTATAGAAGTCTATGGGAAAGCGCAGCTAACCCGTACGAAAACCACAGCTTAACTATGAAAGCCTTTATCATGAATTAAATATTTATTTGTAAAACAAACATTACATAAATGGGCCCTTTCACACGGGCAGACTGATCAACAATAAACAAAAATAAAATGTACCCAAGTTTATCTTTAAACCACACTAATTTATTATGGATTGTTTACTTGTTTTAGGATTACTAGGAGTCACTGAGAGCTACTGTACACTATGTCTATCCACCACAGTCACCTTCATCATGATTGACTCACGAAGCACAAGAAAAATGCCTCCTGTGCAACAGTGTGTGCATACATGTTTGTACACTATCACACAGGAATTGTCAGACTTTAGTGAACCCTTCTCATTCCAGCTGAAAAAGTAAGGGGTGCTGAATATGCAAAATTTGCCTTTAGAGTCTTATACAGTAAATCTGTAAAACACCCAACTGACTTCAGCGAATCACATTTCCACAATAAAAAGGGCACTGCAATACAACTTTTGCTAACAATTAAAAATAGTGCCTACTCATTACTGATTTAGTTTCTTGCTTTGGTTTTCTGATCACTTAGGTTTGCCATAAATAAATTATTTTTAGAATGACCAGTAGGTGGCAAAATGTATTTGTAATGATTGTTCTCAGCATGCATAAATGTCGAAGATGAGTTGAAACCAAGAATTCAGGTACCTGAATATAATTTTTTTAGCAATCTAATCTAATCTGGTGGGTTCAGTCAATTTGCAGCATTAATCCAAATGTTAAAAGGGACTACAAAGTATACACAGATGTACAAAAATGAAAACACCTTCCACGCATATGGCCATAAATACTTTAGAAAGTTATAGTGCACTTATGACTGCTATGAAATATTGCTTAGTCCACTAAAGCATGGGTACAATCTAGTGGCCATTCCTAGTGATTTATTTATTTTGGTGACAAATTTCATGCTTTATAAAGTCTTATTCTGTTGGAATTCCACTTCAGACTTCACCAAAACTAGAAACTTGCTCATGGTTTATTTGCTTCAGTCGTTTCTGCAACGGTTTTGCATCATTTGTGGTTTTCTATTGTTACTTTCTTTTTATTTTATTTTATCAAAAATGTAAAAAAACATATAGGGCCGGATCCACAAACAGCGGAGTACCTTTGTGCCGGCGTAGTGTATCTTGTTTATGCTACACCGCCGTAAGTTAGGAAGGCAAGTTCCATATCCACAGAGGACTTGCGTCCTAAGTTGCGTCGGTGTAGCGTAAATGGGCCGGCGTAGGCCCGCGCAATTGAAATGTGGATGAGGCGGGTGTGTTTTATGTAAAAGAATCGTGACCCCACATTTTTGACGTTTTTTTTTACTGCACATGCGCCGGCCGTGGATGTATCCCAGTGTGCATGCTCCAAATCACGTTGCAAAACGTCAATGAAAACGACGTGAACGTAACTTACGCAAATCCCTATTCGCAAACGGTTTACGCAAACCACGTGAACAAAGGAAAATTCAACGCCTCTATACAGCAGGGGTAACTTTACGCCGGACATACGCTTACGCAAACGACGTAAAAACACTGCGCCGGGCGTACGTACATTCGTGGATCAGCGTATCTAGCTCATTTGCATATTTTACGTGGAAAAACAACGGAAGCGCCCCTAGCGTCCAGGGTAAATATGCAACTAAGATACGACAGGGTAAGAGACTTACATTACTTAGCGTAATTCTGGCGTATCTTGTTTTGTGGATACAAAACAAAGATACGCCGGCGCAAATTTGAAATTATGGCGGAGTATCTGGAGATACGCCGCTGTAATTTTGTGTGGATCTGGCCCATAGCTTTTATTAATCCAGCCAGGGCCTGCTAGAGACATATCCTTTTAATTAACCATTTAGAAAGTCTCCGCGATAAATCCCCCCCTCCATTTATGGCGCCTGCGCAGTCAGCTCTACACAGCAGGCGCCGTATAAAGCCGTGAACAGCCGAGTGTCACGGCTATTTTCGGAAAGCGTGACACGCTATCCAAGCCCATCAATCAACTACGCTTGCCTTAGGAACGCCTACTCCCCACAGGAATCCCACAGGAATCCCCGCTCGGTGGCAGATTCCGTCAGCCAACTACAAATCCAAAGGAGAAAGATGATTCGCGGTCCAAGGACCCAGACTATGGAACGCGTTACCAACCAGCATTCGGTTGGAGAAGAATCACTTAGCGTTCAGGAGAAAGATCAAGACTCATCTCTTTTGATACCAAAGGAGACAGGAACAACAAGCGCCCAGAGGCGATTCAGTTCGCATGTCCCGCGCTATAAACGTTTTCATTCATTCATTCAGATGAGAAAGACTGCTAAAACGATAAGTACAAACAAAAAAAAAAAAAAACAGCATACTGCAGATGTCAGCAGTATGCTGGATCTAATGGCAGAAAGTTGATTTTTGGGTGAACCTCTGCTTTAATCAGTACAGTTGTCGTCCGAAAATACAATACAAATACATTACAACACATAACACCACTTCCGATTTTTTTTTCTGTAGTACGAGAATTTTTCGTGACTTTAGTAATCTATTCAATTTCTACTTGCGACTATTTACCTTAAAAAGTCAGACGAAAGCCAATATCATATGCCTTTATATAGTAATTGAATCAAGATACCTTTGCTACCTGTTTGGATATAAATGCTGGGTTATTTTCATGACACTCATTAAAACTGGAAAAGCAGTGTGGACAATCTACAAAATATATTCAACACCTACACCTTTTACAACTGACCCTTCAAACCAGGGCTGCTGTTAGACATCAGGAGGTCCCATACAGCCTACCTGGCAGGGCCCCCTCAAATATATATATAAAAAAACATTTTCACAATAAATGTACTAAAATCATTCTTAGCGGACAAACAGATAACAGAGAAGCTGTGTGAATTGGCCCTTTTTTAAATAGTTTTCAACATTTTTGAACAAAAACATTTTATATATTTTTTTTTAAATAAATAAATTATATAATTTTAATTTTTTTACAAATTATTTTTACTTTATTTTTATTTTTTTAACAGGACAAAGAAGCAGGCAGTTGTGTCTGTGTCTCTCCGTCCAACAGCTAAAAGTCGGCGGGAGGGTTTTCAACTGCATCCTGTAATTGCCCCTCCTTCCCTCTGGTGTTTGTCCCCCCCTGTGTAACCCTGGCCGCCTACAGGAGGACTGGTGGTCCCCCCTATCAGCGGCCCTGCTTCAAACATCTGTCAGATTTGGTTGATTACTGAATATGAGCAACCTCAGATGTACTTATGCCATACTCTTCTTATGAAAAAAGTTTAAAGAAACATGATGGGTAAAGTGATATTTGGCAGTGGGACAGTGACAGTGACAGTGGGGGTTTAGCTGGGATGCAAGACACCAAAATGTTTGCTACAAAACACAGTCTTTATTGTGAACTTAGCAGGTTTGTCTTCAGCTGCATGAAAATAAACATAACCAGTGCTTCACATTGCAGCTCAAAAATGTCCTAAGCAGAAAAGATTTTGTCTAACTTCTGCTGCACAATTTCCATAGATGAAAACAAAAGTGCAAATACACAGCAGCATTAGCAGGAGCTATACATTGGCTGGTGGTTTGGGGCAGAATCTGCCTCTGCCGGAGGCAGGTGTTCTGGATTTTCCAGCTCCAGACTTGCATCCCGCAGGGGCTAAACTTTGACTGGGATGTGAGTAAATTTTTTGAGTAGTATCGTTTTTCCTCCCTCTGGCAGCAACTGACACACATCCTTCTTCTGTTCCTTTCTGACCTATTTGGACATTTATTAACCATTGGGTTATAAATGAAGAGACAGATGGATGGGCATTAATATGGGTGGTTAATGATACACTATATTCACATATTTGGTATTATCATTATACTCCATCTGTTAAGACTGTAACAGACACTGTGTTGTGTAACACAACTAGGGATGAGCCGAACACCCCCAGTTCGGTTCGCATCAGAAAATGCGAACAGGCAATAAATTAGTTTGAACATCCGAACACTGTTAAAGTATATGGGACACGAAAAATCTAAAGTGCTAATTTTAAAGGCTTATATGCAAGTTATTGTCATAAAAAGTGTCTGGGGACCCAGGTCCTGCCCCAGGGTACATGTATCAATGCAAAAAAAAGTTTTAAAATGGTTGTTTTTTCAGGAGCAATAAAAGTGAAATATTCCTTTAAATTTCGTACCTGGGGTGTGTGTATAGTATGTCTGTAAAGTAGCGCTTGTTTCCCGTGCTTAGAATTGTCCCTGCACAAAATGTAATTTCTGAAGGAAAAAAAGTAAGTTAAAAGTACTGGCGGCTATAATGAATTGTTGACTCCTGGCAATACAGAGAAAAGTAAAAAAAAATGTGTAGGGGTCTCCCCAAATACAATTACCAGGCCCTTCAGGTCTGGTATGGATATTAAGGGAAACCCTGCTTCAAATGTAAAAAAAATGTTGTGGGCTTCCCCCCAAATATCCATACCAGACCCTTCAGGTCTGGTATGGATTTTAAGGGGAACTCTACACCAAATAAAAAAAAATGGCGTGGAGTTCCCCCCCAAAATGCAACGGGAAACCTGCGTTACATCAGAGGGGAGCAGGCTCACCCGTCACTGGGAAAGTCTGGGTTACCCCTTGCATTAGAGGGGGACGGGGTCACGTGACAGGTGGCCCCGTCCTCGGGTACATAAGATACCTGTCAGGCTGCCGCAACATTTTTCCCGGGGTGTCTCCTGTAGAGACATCACCGCTGGAGCCTGGAAAGGAGATCATCCATTGCAAGATACCGACAGTGCTGAAGTGTGAGTGGATTACTGCCGCTGGAATCTTTTTTTTAAATAAAAGGACTTATCCTAACTGTGTCTGTGTGTTTCTTTACAATTTTTTACACTTTCTTTGTGAAATGGTAGGGGTACCCCATTACCAATTCACATGGGGAGGCGGGATCTGGGCGTTCTCTTTGTTAAAGGGATCTTCCAGATTACGATAATCCCCCTGCCCGCAGACCCCCACAACCACCGGGCAAAGGTTGTGGGGATGAGGCCCTTGTCCCCTTCAACATAGGGACATGGTGTTTTGAGGGGTTAAAGACCCCCAAAGCATCCACCCATGTTGAGGGCATGTGGCCTGGTACGGTTAAGGAGGGGGGGCACTCTCTTGTCCCCCCCTCTTTTTCTTGTGGCCTGCCAGGTTGCATGCTCGAATAAAGGGTCTGGTATGGATTTTTGGAGGGAACTCCACGCCATTTTTTTTTTCAATGACTTTCAATGACTTTTCTCTGTATTGCCAGGAGCCAACAATTCATTATAGCCGGGAGTACTTTTTTTCCTTCAGAAATTACATTTTGTGCAGGGACAGTTCTAAGCACTGGAAACAAGCGCTACTTTACAGGCATACTATACACACACCCCAGGTATGAAATTTAAAGGAATATTTCACTTTATTGGTTCACTTTAAGCATTATTAAAATAACTGCTCCCGAAAAAAACTGCAGTTTCTAAAACTTTTTTTGCATTGATACATGTCCCCTGGGCAGGACCCGGGTCCCCAAACACTTTTTATGACAATAACTTGCATATAAGCCTTTAAAATTAGCACTTTAGATGTCTCCCATAGACTTTTCCAGGCTGTTCCACGGCTTTTCGAATTTGCCACAAACACCCCAAAGTGTTCGCTGTTCGGCAAACGGGGCGAACAGGCAATGTTCAAGTCGAACATGAGTTCAACTCGAACTTGAAGCACATCCCTAAACACAACCATCCGCTGTTTCTGTACATGGAAGCAATGTCCAGGCATGCATTTCAATACACATCCTTCTTCTATTTATTTCTGACCCATTTGGACATTTAATAGCCACAGTGTTATAAATAAAGGGGCCGAGGGATGGGTGGCAATATTGCGGTTCACAGTTTATTTTTTACCCAAATTTGTGCCGCCCATTTCCATTGCCCATTTTTGGTTGTCTGTCCCACCAACTTTATGGTGTGCTATATGTGATGGTTCACTATCTATCTTTCCCAGATGGGAGCCGCATTGTACATGAATGGGTTTTGCAATATACGTTATATTTGTGTGTCAATTTTCTTTTCTGTCTCTTTGTGTGCTGTGCTGTTTTTTTTTTCTCTCATTCCTATGTTAGGAGATTCCCTTATCCATTGATGTGTATGTGCTTATATGTATTGATTGTTGTTTATATCAGGGTGGGAGAGGATACTGTTGTCTACTGGTTAATTCTTTTAGCGTATAAGGACATGGGGTGACACAAGACTATATGGTGTTTTATGATAATCTTTTTATATTTGTTATATTTAGTCTTTATAGAAAAACACTTTGGGGCTGATTTACTAATGAATCTGCGCTGCGCCGGTACATGCCTTAATTAGTGCGCTGGATGAATCCCTAATTAGGCGCATGAACCGGCGGCAGCAGCAGCGCGATGTGATTGATAACTAAAGCCGCCGCCGAACTCCCTGTATAAGTCTATGGGGGAAATCTTAATAGTGAATTTTAAAGGCTAATCTGCAAGTTTTGTCCTAAAAAGTGTTTGGGGACCTCAGTCCTGCCCCAGGGGACATGTACCAATGCTTTTTTTATTTTTTAAAACGGCCGTTTTTTCGGGAGCAGTGATTTTAATAATGCTAAAAGTGCAATAATAAAAGTGTAATTTTCCTTTAAATTTCGTACTATGGGGGTCTCTAATGTCAGCATGTGAAAAAGCGCATGTTTCCCGTGGTTAGAACTGTCTCTGCACAAAATGTCATTTTTCAAAGGAAAAAAGCCATTTAAAACTGACTCGCGGCTATAATGAATTGTCGTCTCCCGGCAATTGCAGGAGAATTCATTCATTAAAAAAAGGAAAAAAAAAAGCGTGGGGGTCCCCCCAAATTCAATAACCAGACCCTTTAGGTCTGGTATGGATATTAAGGGGAACCCCGCCGTCAATTTAAAAAAAAAATGACGTGGGGTTCCCCCCAAATATCCATAACCAGACCCTTCGGGTCTGGTGTGGAATTTAAGGGGAACTCCACTCCAAATTAAAAAAAAAATGGCGTGGAGTCCCCCCTAAAATCCACACCAGACCCCTTATCCGAGCACGTTGACCTGGCCGGCCGCAGAAAAGAGGGGGGGACAGAGCGCGGCCCCCCCCCTCTCCTGAACCGCACCAGGCCACATGCCCTCAACATTGGGAGGGTGTTTTGGGGTGCCCCCCAAAACACCTTGTCCCCATGTTGATGAGGACAAGGGTCTCTTCCCCACAACCCTTGCCCGGTGGTTGTGGGGGTCTGCGGGCAGGAGGCTTATCGAAATCTGGAAGACCCCTTTAACAAAGGGGCCCCCCAGATCCCGGCCCCCCCCCTGTGTGAAATGGTAATGGGGTACCTTGTACCTCTACCATTTCACGAGAAAAAAAATGTAAAGGGTTAAAAAAGACAAGAGCCGGTTTTTGACAAGTCCTTTATTATCTTCTTTCTTCTTTTCTTCGGGTTTCTTCTTCCTCCTCCTTCTTCTTCCTCTGCTTCTGTCTTGGGTCTTCTATTCCCGCATCTTGCCCGGCGTGTTCTTCCATCTTCTGTTCCTCCCGCTGTCCTTCTCGTCCGCATCTTCTTCTCCTTCTTCTTCTTCGCCGGAGGCGCCGCTTCCAATTGAAATCCCCGCTGTCTGCCGGACCACGCCCCCCCCTCTGACGCCACGGGCAAGCTCTTAGGAGTGTGCTGCAAGTGCGTCCGAGGGGGGCGTGGTCACATGTCAGAGGGCGGGCAATTCAATTTGAAGCTCGTGCGCGGCTTTTTCTTTGCCAGAGTCGCCGCTTCCAATTGAATTGCCCGCTTTCTGGAACATGTGACCACGCCCCCCTCTGACGCACTGGCACCACACGGGGACTTTCCTAAGAGCTTGCCCGTGGCGTCAGAGGGGGGGGCGTGGTCCGGCAGACAGCGGGGATTTCAATTGGAAGCGGCCGCTCCGGCGAAGAAGAAGAAGAAGGAGAAGATGCGGACGAGAAGGACAGCGGAAGAAGATGGAAGAACACGCCGGGCAAGATGCGGGAATAGAAGACCCAAGACAGAAGCAGAGGAAGAAGAAGGAGGAGGAAGAAGAAACCTGAAGGAAAGAAGAAAGAAGATAATAAAGGACTTGTCAAAAACCGGCTCTTGTCTTTTTTTACACTGACCCTTTTTTTTACTCGTGAAATGGTAGAGGTACAAGGTACCCCATTACCATTTCACACAGGGGGGGGGCGGGATCTGGGGGGCCCCTTTGTTAAAGGGGTCTTCCAGATTTCGATAAGCCTCCTGCCCGCAGACCCCCACAACCACCGGGCAAGGGTTGTGGGGAAGAGACCCTTGTCCTCATCAACATGGGGACAAGGTGTTTTGGGGGGCACCCCAAAACACCCTCCCAATGTTGAGGGCATGTGGCCTGGTGCGGTTCAGGAGAGGGGGGGGGCCGCGCTCTGTCCCCCCCTCTTTTCTGCGGCCGGCCAGGTCAACGTGCTCGGATAAGGGGTCTGGTGTGGATTTTAGGGGGGACTCCACGCCATTTTTTTTTTAATTTGGGGTGGAGTTCCCCTTAAATTCCACACCAGACCCGAAGGGTCTGGTTATGGATATTTGGGGGGACCCCCACGTCATTTGAATATTTTTTTTTTAATTTCGTACCATGGGGGGGGGGGGGGAATGTCAGCAGGTGAATAAAGCGCACTTTTCCTGCGGTTAGAAATATGTCTTTGCACAAAATGACATTCTGAAAAAAACAAATAATAACAAAAAAGCCATTTAAAACTGACTCGCGGCTATAATGAATTGTCAGCTCCTGGAAATTGCAGGATAATTCATTCATAAAAAAACGAAATCAAAAAGCGTGGGGGTCCCCCCAAATTCAATAACCAGACCCTTTAGGTCTGATATGGATATTAAGGGGAACCCCGCCGTCAATTTATTAAAAAAAATGACGTGGGGTTCCCCCCAAATATCCATAACCAGACCCTTCGGGTCTGGTGTGGAATTTAAGGGGAACTCCACCCCAAAAAAAAAAAAAATGGCGTGGAGTCCCCCCTAAAATCCACACCAGACCCCTTATCCGAGCACGTTGACCTGGCCGGCCGCAGAAAAGAGGGGGGGACAGAGCGCGGCCCCCCCCCTCTCCTGAACCGCACCAGGCCACATGCCCTCAACATTGGGAGGGTGTTTTGGGGTGCCCCCCAAAACACCTTGTCCCCATGTTGATGAGGACAAGGGTCTCTTCCCCACAACCCTTGCCCGGTGGTTGTGGGGGTCTGCGGGCAGGAGGCTTATCGAAATCTGGAAGACCCCTTTAACAAAGGGGCCCCCCAGATCCCGCCCCCCCCCTGTGTGAAATGGTAATGGGGTACCTTGTACCTCTACCATTTCACGAGAAAAAAAAAGTGTCAGTGTAAAAAAAGACAAGAGCCGGTTTTTGACAAGTCCTTTATTATCTTCTTTCTTCTTTCCTTCGGGTTTCTTCTTCCTCCTCCTTCTTCTTCCTCTGCTTCTGTCTTGGGTCTTCTATTCCCGCATCTTGCCCGGCGTGTTCTTCCATCTTCTTCCGCTGTCCTTCTCGTCCGCATCTTCTCCTTCTTCTTCTTCTTCGCCGGAGCGGCCGCTTCCAATCGAAATCCCCGCTGTCTGCCGGACCACGCCCCCCCTCTGACGCCACGGGCAAGCTCTTAGGAAAGTCCCCGTGTGGTGCCAGTGCGTCAGAGGGGGGCGTGGTCACATGTTCCAGAAAGCGGGCAATTCAATTGGAAGCGGCGACTCTGGCAAAGAAAAAGCCGCGCACAAGCTTCAAATTGAATTGGCCGCCCTCTGACATGTGACCACGCCCCCCTCTGACGCACTTGCAGCACACTCCTAAGAGCTTGCCCGAGACGTCAGAGGGGGGGGGCGTGGTCCGGCAGACAGCGGGGATTTCAATTGGAAGCGGCGCCTCCGGCGAAGAAGAAGAAGAAGGAGAAGATGCGGACGAGAAGGACAGCGGAAGAAGATGGAAGAACACGCCGGGCAAGATGCGGGAATAGAAGACCCAAGACAGAAGCAGAGGAAGAAGAAGGAGGAGGAGGAAGAAGAAACCCGAAGGAAAGAAGAAAGAAGATAATAAAGGACTTGTCAAAAACCGGCTCTTGTCGTTTTTTAACCCTTTACATTTTTTTTTCTCGTGAAATGGTAGAGGTACAAGGTACCCCATTACCATTTCACACAGGGGGGGGGCCGGGATCTGGGGGGCCCCTTTGTTAAAGGGGTCTTCCAGATTTCGATAAGCCTCCTGCCCGCAGACCCCCACAACCACCGGGCAAGGGTTGTGGGGAAGAGACCCTTGTCCTCATCAACATGGGGACAAGGTGTTTTGGGGGGCACCCCAAAACACCCTCCCAATGTTGAGGGCATGTGGCCTGGTGCGGTTCAGGAGAGGGGGGGGCCGCGCTCTGTCCCCCCCTCTTTTCTGCGGCCGGCCAGGTCAACGTGCTCGGATAAGGGGTCTGGTGTGGATTTTAGGGGGGACTCCACGCCATTTTTTTTTTTAGTTGGAGTGGAGTTCCCCTTAAATTCCACACCAGACCTGAAGGGTCTGGTTATGGATATTTGGGGGGAACCCCACGTCATTTTTTTTAAAAATTGATGGCGGGGTTCCCCTTAATATCCATACCAGACCTAAAGGGTCTGGTTATTGAATTTGGGGGGACCCCCACGCTTTTTTTTTGGTGTTTTTAATGAATGAATTCTCCTGCAAATTCCAAGAGCTGACAATTCATTATTGCCGCGAGTCAGTTTTAAATGGCTTTTTTCCTTCAGAATGTCATTTTTCACATGCTGACATTACACCCAGGGCCGCCATCAGGGGGGTACAGGCAGTACACCTGCAGGGCCGCCATTAGGGGGGTACAGGCATTACACCGCCCGGGGGTCCCCAGGGGCCCCCAGGGGCCCGGATGGGAACCACCCTAAAACAAAAAAAACTATTTTTTTTTTTTTTTTTTTGTTTAAGGGCTCCGAAGGTCCCCAGGGGCCCGGAGGCCACTAAGGGCCCCAGATGGCAAGCCCTTTTTTTTAAATAAAATATATATATTTAAAAAAAAATATATATTTTTTAAATATATTTGTTTATTTTTTTTTTAAGGAAAGGGCCCAGAGGTCCCCAGGGCCCTGGAAGGCTACCCCCTTGTTTTTTAACTTTTTTTCGATAAATGTTATATTTAAAAAATATATATATATGTATTTTCTCTCTTTTGTATTTTTATTTGATAAAGAGCACAGAGGTCCCCAGGGCCCCGGATGGCTACCCCCCTTTTTTATATATATTTTTCTTTATTTCTTATTTCTGTCAAAATTTTTGTAAAGGGCCCCCCCGCTCCTCAATTTGCGGCACCACCCCCCCCCCCCGCTTCTCAATTTCATACGGCAGCACCCCCCCCCCCGGTTCTCTGCTCCAGGGGGCCCATGCCTGAAGCTGTGTAAGGGGCCCCAAAATTCATGATGGCGGCCCTGTACACCTGTAAGGGGCCCGGGGGTCCGGAGGTGCCCAGATGCCTGGAGGCCCCCCAGTGCCCCAGATGGTAACCCCCCTCTTTTTTTTTTTTGTATATATATTTGTTAGTTGGTTTTTGTAGGATTTTTTATTAAAGGGCCAATTTTTGGAATTTAATATTTTTTTGCAGTCTGGAGGTCCCCAGGGCCCCGGGTGGCAACCCCCCAAATTTGTTGTTATTAAAGGGCCAATGTTTTGGTTTAGGGGTCTGGAGGTCCCCAGTGGCCTGGTCCCCAGTGGCCCGGAGATCCCCAGGGCTCCAGATGACAACCCCCCACCTTTACAAAAAAAAAAAAAAAAAAACATATGATATATTTTTTGGTTATTTTTTAAACATATATATATATAATATAATTTTGAAAGCTCCCAGAGGGCCCCAGATGACAACCTTTTTGCTTCTAAAAATGTTATAAACATTTTCCCCAGGTTTGTTACTTTTTACTTTAATTTCTTTTTTAAAGTGTATTTTGTGCGTGAAGTCGAGAGAGAGGAGCTGGACTTGCAATCGCCATCCTTCTCCATGGCCCCGGTGGCAATGGTGGGTGTGAGGGGGGCCTCCCACTTACCCCACCTGCTACACTTGGGAGCCCGATGGGACAGAGGGACTCCCCCTATGAAGGAGTGTAGCCCACCCAGCCAGCCCTGTAGGTCCTTCACCTCCCTTTATTTTAGGAGACCTCATGGCCAAAGTGTGTGCAAGTGTGGTGTTTTTTTTGTGGGGGGGGGGGGGGTGGGCATACTAAGCACAGGCGTACCTTGCATAGCACACCCACCGGGAGCCGGGCTGACACCACCAAACTCAATTCATATGTAGCCGAGACCGGGATCCGAACCCTTGGCTGCAGAGGTGAACGGCTTGTCAGCGCAGTGCCATTCACGTTGAGCCACCACAGCTCCCACCCAATGTTATTTTTTTTTTAGATTTTTGGTAGTTATTTTTTATTAAAGGGCCCAGAGCTCCCAAGGCAACCCCCTTTTTTATTATTTTATATATGTAGATATTGTAATTTATTTTTCATTAAAGAGCCCAGAAGTTTCTTTTTATTAAAGGGCCCAGTGGTCCCCAGGGCCCCCGGATGGCTACCACCCTTTTTAATATATATTTTTCTATATGTATTTTTTAGTAAAGGAACCCCCCGCTTATCAAATTGCGGCAGCCCCCCCCCTTCTTAATATCAGGCGGCACCCCCCCCCCTATTCTCTGCTCCAGGGGGCCCATGCCTGAAGCTGTGTAAGGGGCCCCATAATTCCTGATGGCGCCCCTAATTGCCTCCCCCCCCCCCATGGTACGAAATTTCAAGGAATTTTTCACTTTTATTGGTGCACTTTAACCACTTCCATACCGCGCCTATTCTGGCACTTCTCTCCTTCATGTAACAATTATATTTTCTTCCTTGAAACTTACTCAGGACCCCCAAACATTATATATATTTTATTAACAAACACCCTAGGGAATAAAGTGGCGGCCATTTTTTCGGACACATTTCCAACAGTATTTGTGCCAAAAATGTTCTAACGTTTTTTTTTTTTTTGGCTTTCCAAAAAAAAACCTGTTTCATGAATGACAAAATAAGAAAGCAGTAAAGCTAGGCCAATTTTTAGGGATAAGGTAAAAGATGATGTTACACCGAGTAAATAGATACCTAACTTGTCACGCTTTCATATTGCGCACACTCATGGAATGGCGCTAAACTTCGTTATAAAAAATCTCCATAGGCAACGCTTGACTTTTTTTCTCAGGTTACCACTTTTGAGTTACAGAGGAGGTCTAGTGCTAACATTATTGCTCTCGCTCTAACGCACGCTATGATACCTCACATGTGGGGTTTGAAGGATGTTTACATATGTGTGTGGGACTTGCATGCGTGTTCGCTTCTGAGTGCGAGCTACTAGGGACAGGAGCATTTAAATTCCTTTGTTATTTTATTTTTTTACTTAATATTTTATTTTTTGCACTTGTTTGTCCCTTTGTTTGTATTATTTTTCACTTTTCTTCCTATTACAAGGAATGTAAACATCCCTTGTAATAGGACTAGTGTGTGACAGGTCCTCTTTATAGAGAAAGGCGGGGTCAATTAGACCCCACATCTGTCCTCCAGGCTGGAAAGCATGAAATTGGAAAAAAAAAAACATCTCATGCTTTCAGCTGCAATCATGTTCGTTCAGCACAGTAGCGTAGTGTGTAGCATGTTCACCTAGCAGCAAAAGGGTTGCTGGTTCGAATCCCGCCCGTGACACTATCTGCCTGGAGTTTGCATGTTCTCCCTGTGCGGGTTTCCTCCCACAATCTAAAAACATGCTGTAAATTGGATCCTGTCTAAATAAGCCCTAATGTGCAGTAGGAGATTTAGGTTTTGTGCTTCCCTAGGCCTGACCAAATTTTGGCACCCCCCTAATAGAAAAATGACCCACCCTTCCTGTCAAGGCCACACCCTGTTTTTTTATGACCCACCCAGGAATTTTCAGGGGACACACACAAGTTCTGTGGGGGGGGACTTGGGGGGGCCCTTAATTTGCCTACTTTTTCGATCACTTCCTGTTTGGCTATGGGGCAGGAAGTGAAGGCCAATCTCCCCAAACGGACAGGGATAATACAAAATAAACTGACAGAGCTTCTAACCCCCCCCCCCCACCAACTCTATCCAAAATGAAAGAAATCCAAAAAATAAAAGTGATGATTATTGTTCCAGTTTAACCCCAAATTTCAGATCATTTTATTGAGAGGCTTAAGAAAATATAACCATGCCAATAGGCCACGATCCAGCGTTGCTAATATGTATGAATGTGTGTTAGGGACCCCCACAAACACCACCCAATGTTAAATCAACTATTTTCATGTTTGTTTTGGGGATGCCTGCACCCCTGATAGGGTAAAGACACCTCACAAATGTTGTCACTTTCTACTTAATTCATTCACTTCCTGCCACATAGCCAAACAGGAAGTGAGGGAAAAACCTGAGTAATGTTTTGTTGGGGACACACAGATCAATATAAATAGTTTCCCATTTTGGAAATGGCATTTTGCTGTGTACACCCCAAATTAGTAGGAATCTTGGACTTTGGGGTCCATTTACTAAAGGCAAATCCACTTTGCACTACAAGTGGACAAGCAAGGAAGAAAACTCAAAACTTGGCGGGATTGGAAGTAAAAACCATCAGTGCTTCCCTTCTGATTTTCATTGCCTACGCTTCTACTGCAGAGCGGCTTTGCCTTTACTAAACCCCAAAGTAACTAATCATTTGGGGTGTACACTGCAGTGCAATTTGCTTAATGGTGACACTAGTTAGATTGACCTGTGCCCCGAAGAAAAGACCATTGGTAGGGTTTTAACCTCACTTCCTGTTCAGCTGTGTGACAGGAAGTGAAGCCAATTTTAGGAAAAGGGACACAAAGCCCAACCTAAAAACACTAGCAGGGGTTCTAACACTCAATTGGCTTCCCTCAAACAACCCACAATTAGAATAGGATTGTCTTGTGCTAGTTTCAAGCACAGCGCTGTAAATCAGCACTTCAAGCCTGTCCAAAAAAAACACACACCCCCCCCCCCCCCTCCAACAGGCCCTGTTTGCAGCTTTTCCTACATCTTGCACATGTGCTTTAAAAAGTCAGTCTGGACATCAGTTCTAGGAAACATTACTTACCGCTTTGTCCTTCCTTTTCTGGTGACTAAACATTTCATGCATACACACCAGGAAAGATCTTAGAGACAAATCACACTTGATGGTTTAGGCCCAAACTATTTCAGCTGCAGCGGTTGAAATCCATAGCATGAAAAAAATATCACAAAACAAACTTCAAAATTTGAAAGTAATTTTATTGGTCCACAAAACAAGGAAAGCAAAAAAAAAATTACAAATAAACACACCAAAAATATATACAAACACCTAAAAACAAAAAAGACCAACGTTTATTTCACAGTCATTGGAAAATAAATCATGCTTTTGAAATAACAGGATAGACCCACAGGATTAAAACATTAGTCATTAACATCTTGAGAAACATTTAGCAAAATTATGTAGCAGAGAAAACATCAAAAAATACAAAACTTGCTCCAAAACATCTCTGTTTCACTCCGCCATTACTTCCAGCCAGCAAATCTGCCCCCTCTGAGGGGCAGCTGACACGTGCAGTATCCACGCTTTTTATAACATGTGTGCTAATGAACCAATTGGAAACACATGAAGAAATGTCAGCCTCTAGTTTGTGTGCACTTGGAACTGCTTACACCTGTTAAGGATGTCCTTAAATTACTAAGCCAAAAAAAGAGCTTTCTGAGCATGCTCAGAAAGATGCAAGTCATTTTCAGGATGAAACTTCCAACTTCTTTTTCTAACTGTTCGAGCATGCCCAGTTCACTCGAAATGCAGTACCAGAATCAAATCTGCAATGGCGGATGAAAGCATTAGAGGTGTTAAATTTTTTTTTGGTCCCCATGAAGTGATGCTTTACAAGCTGAACGGGAGGTCTTATAGAATTTTTACGTAACAAACCTAAATAGTAATAATTTAAACGCCCCTGTCCCTAGTAGCTCGCAGTCAGAAGGGAACAAGCAGCATTTTTATTGTTTCCGGTTACCAGTTTAGATTTACAGATGAGGTCTAGTGCTATAAATATTCCTCTTGCTGTTACGCACGCTATGATACCTCACATGTGTGGTTTGAAGAATGTTTCCATATATGGGGGCGGGCCTTAAATGTGTAAGCCCCGCCCACATATTGAACCCCCGTTCAAACCCCACATGTGAGGTATCATAGCGTACGTTAGAGCGAGAGCAATACTTTTAGCACTAGAGCTCCTCTGTAAATCTAAACTGGTAACCTGAAACACATAAAAAAGCGTTGCCTATGGGTATTTTCAAGTACTGAAGTTTGGCGCCATTCCATGAGTGTGTGCAATATTAAAGTGTAACATGTTGGGTATCTATTTACTCGGTGTAACATCATCTTTCACATTATGGCCATAAATTGGGCTAACTTTAGTGTATTCTTAATTTGTAACCACTTGAGCCCCAGAGCATATTACTGGTCACTGACGGGGCCATTTTTTGCATTTCAACACTGCGTCATTTTGACTGACAATTGCGTGGTTGTGCGACGTGGCCCCCAAAAAAATTGGGCGTCCTCATCCTCCCCCCCCCCCCCTAAAAATTCTTTTTTTTTATTTTTGTTGGTGGTATTTGATCACCTCTGCGTTTTTTCATATTTTTGCTTGACCCAAAAATATAGCGACAATTTGGTAACTAAAAAAACATCTTTTTTACGGTTTGCTATAATAAATCTCCCCCAAAATATATTCAAAAAATGTTTGCCCTCAGTTTAGGCCGATAAGTATTCTTGGACATCTTTTTGGTTGCAAAAAATCACAATAAGCGTTTGATTGGTTTGGGCAAAAGTTCTAAGTAGGGGTTGGTCTTATGGGTTTTTTTTGAATAATTTTTTGTTTTACTAGTAATGGTGGCTATCATTTTTTTTTCTGTCTAATGCGACATTGTGGCGGACACATTTTTGTGAGATTTGGCATTTTTGTAGCGAGCAATGGTATATCAATGCATTGCTTACTATAAAAATGACACTGGCAGGGAAGGGGTTAACACTAGGGGCGCGGAAGGGGTTGAATATGTTACCTGGGTGTGTTCTAACTGTAAAGGGGGTGGGACTGTGTAGGGGAAATGACAGATCGCTGTTCATACATTGTAGGGACAGACGAGCAGGCATTCCCCCCCCCCCCCTGACAGGACCGGGATAAAGGGGAACTCCACCCCAAATTATAAAAAAAAACGGCGTGGGGGTCCCCCTTCTGGTGCACAACAGGCTCTTAGATTTGATCTGGAACATAAGGGGTTAAACCCACGCCAAAAAACGGCGTGGGGTTCCCCCTCAGATCCAGACCAAACCCTTCTCCCAGGCACGCAGTCTGGCCGGACAGGAATGGGGGTGGGGACGAGCGAGCGCCCCCCCCCCTCCTGAGCCGTACCAGACCACATGCCCTCGACATGGGGGAGTGTGTGCTGTGGGGGAGGGGGGCACTGCCCCCCCACCCCAAAGCACTCTTGTCCCCATGTCGAAAGGGACAAGAGCCTCTTCCCGACAACCCTGGCCGTTGGTTGTCGGGGTATGCGGGCGGGGGGCTTATCAGAATCTGAGAGCCCCCTATATTAAGGGGGCCCCCAGATTCTGGCCCCCCACCCTATGTGAATGAGTATGGGGTACATCGTACCCCTACCCATTCACCGGGTGGAAAAGTGTAAACAAAAAAAAACACACAGAAAAAAATAATTTATTAGTCAGCTCCGGGGGTCTTCTGCCGGGACCCCCCACCACCAGCCCATTGGGCCCCGGGCTTCGCCGTCTTCTGCCGGGGGGGGACACCCACCGATGATCTCCGCCATGTCCAGCCAGGCCCCCACCCCAAAATAAGCTCTTTCAGATCCGGGGGGGGGCCGGCCGAAAGAAGCAGAGAACAACGGGGGCGGAGCCCCTCGGTCTTCCAGACGTTTTCTGCCGGGGGGGCTCCAGCCCCGCACCGGTCTTCGCCGCCGCCTTCCGCCGGGGGGGTACACCTACCCCCCCCCCGGTCTTCGCCGCCGCCTTCCGCCGGGGAGAGAGACCCCCACCGATGCTCTCCGCCATGGTCGGCCAGGCCCCCTACCCCAAACAAAGCTCTTTTACATCCGGGGGGGGGCGGCGGGAATGGCGGAGAACAACGGGGGCGTCGCCACTCCTCGGTCTTCTAGCCGTCTTCTGCCGGGGGGGGGAAACACCCACCCATGCTCTCCGCCATGCTCGACTGTGCCCCCACCCCAAAATGAAGCTCTTTTACATCCGGGGGGGGCCGGCCGAAAACAGCGGAGAACAACGGGGGTGTCGCCCCACCTCGGGCTCCTCCGCTTCTGCCTGGCTCCGCACGAGGCCAGGGCTTCTTTCGCCGTCTTCCGCCGGAGGGCGCCACTCTCCGGGCTTCTCGACGTTGTCTTCCGCCGCGGGGGTACACCTACCCCCCCCCCGGTCTTCGCCGCCGCCTTCCGCCGGGGAGAGAGACCCCCACCGATGCTCTCCGCCATGTTCGGCCAGGCCCCCTACCCCAAACAAAGCTCTTTTACATCCGGGGGGGGCCGGCGGGAATGGCGGAGAACAACGGGGGCGTCGCCACTCCTCGGTCTTCTAGCCGTCTTCTGCCGGGGGGGGGAAACACCCACCCATGCTCTCCGCCATGCTCGACTGTGCCCCCACCCCAAAATGAAGCTCTTTTACATCCGGGGGGGGCCGGCCGAAAACAGCGGAGAACAACGGGGGTGTCGCCCCACCTCGGGCTCCTCCGCTTCTGCCTGGCTCCTCCCGAGGCCAGGGCTTCTTTTGCCGTCTTCCGCCGGAGGGCGCCACTCTCCGGGCTTCTCGACGTTGTCTTCCGCCGCGGGGGCCAGGCCTTCTTCTTTGCCGCCCCCTTCGATTTTTTCGGCCTGGACGGGGGTCGCACATCCCATCCAGGACTTGGACGTGGCGGGCTTCTCGTCGCCGTTTTCTGCCGCTGCCCCCTTCACCACGAAGCTCCGTGCTTGTTTGATGAGGGCAGCGGGCTTCCGTCGTCTTCTCCGGGGCGAGGGTCGTACATCCCACCCCGGATTTCGTCGCCGTCTTCTGCCGCTGCCCCCTTCACCACGAAGCTCCGTGCTTGTTTGATGAGGGCAGCGGGCTTCCGTCGCAGTCTTCCGCCGCGGGGTGACACTCGCGGGCTTCTTCTTCCATTCGATGTTGACACGGCGAGGTCCGGCGCTGAAATGCCTTCTGAGCGGCGGGCAAGGACTTATATTGGCATTGGGCGTGGGCGTGGTTATGCCAACATGTGACCTTAACCCATGTGACAGTGATGTCACGTCACATCACTGTCACATGGGTTAAGGTCACATGTTGGCATAACCACGCCCACGCCCAATGCCAATATAAGTCCTTGCCCGCCGCTCAGAAGGCATTTCAGCGCCGGACCTCGCCGTGTCAACATCGAATGGAAGAAGAAGCCCGCGAGTGTCACCCCGCGGCGGAAGACTGCGACGGAAGCCCGCTGCCCTCATCAAACAAGCACGGAGCTTCGTGGTGAAGGGGGCAGCGGCAGAAGACGGCGACGAAATCCGGGGTGGGATGTACGACCCTCGCCCCGGAGAAGACGACGGAAGCCCGCTGCCCTCATCAAACAAGCACGGAGCTTCGTGGTGAAGGGGGCAGCGGCAGAAGACGGCGACGAGAAGCCCGCCACGTCCAAGTCCTGGATGGGATGTGCGACCCCCGTCCAGGCCGAAAAAATCGAAGGGGGCGGCAAAGAAGAAGGCCTGGCCCCCGCGGCGGAAGACAACGTCGAGAAGCCCGGAGAGTGGCGCCCTCCGGCGGAAGACGGCAAAAGAAGGCCTGGCCCCCAGTAGGAGCCAGGCAGAAGCCGGCGAGGAAATCCGGGGTGGGATGTACGACCCTCGCCCCGGAGAAGACGACGGAAGCCCGCTGCCCTCATCAAACAAGCACGGAGCTTCGTGGTGAAGGGGGCAGCGGCAGAAGACAGCGACGAGAAGCCCGCCACGTCCAAGTCCTGGATGGGATGTGCGACCCCCGTCCAGGCCGAAAAATTCGAAGGGGGCGGCGGCAGAAGACCCTCAAAGTTCAAACCACCTTCACCAGGTGAATGGGTAGGGGTACGATGTACCCCATACTCATTCACATAGGGTGGGGGCCCGAAATCTGGGGGCCACATTATTAAACGGGGCTCCCAGATTCTGATTGGCTCCCGCCCGCATACCCCGACAACCAATGGCTAGGGTTGTCGGGAAGAGGCTCTTGTCCCGATCGACATGGGGACAAGAGTGCTTTGGGGTGGGGGGGCAGCGCCCCCCTCCCCCAAAGCACACACTCCCCCATGTCGAGGGCATGTGGTCTGGTACGGCTCAGGAGGGGGGGGGCCGCTCGCTCGTCCCCACCCCCATTCCTGTCCGGCCAGACTGCATGCCTGGGATGAGGGCTTGGTACGGATCTGGGGGGGAACCCCACGCCGATTTTGGCGTGGGTTAACCCCTCACGTTCCGGACCAAGCCGGAGAGCCTATTGTACCCCTGGGGGGGAAGCCGCGCCGGTTTCACATTTGAAATTTGGCGCGGAGTTCCCCTTCAGTGTCAGCGCAGCCCGAGAACAGCTCGGAGCTTGCCGTACGCCGCTCCAGGCAGTGCAAACACTGCTACGCCGCCTGGTATTTACCAAGGATTTCCCGGCGTTCTGAAGAGGCGCGCGGTGAGCTCCGATTTTTCCCTCTGCGCATGCCCAGTATGCAAGTGAACCTTCCGAGGTTCTAGCGTACTTTGCAAGCGCCCGGGGATCGGGTCCCAAAAGTCACTTTCCCTTTCAAATCGGCCCGCCACACAAGTTGAAACACATGTCACTACACTTCCCCTGCATCACCCCCCTCCCTCCCCTCATAAACTCCCGCCCGAATCCCCGATGTTTACATAACTAAATGCCGCACGCCAGCTCTGTACTGGCGTGCTGTGCGCCCTCTTCTGGGCGCATTAGGCACTTTAGTAAATGAGGAAACACGCTGCACTAGCAGCGTGTTTCTTTGGTAAATGTCAAAAACAGGTTTACTCCTGCTTGTGCACCATGAGTCTTGGCGCACAGGCTTGGTAAATCAGCCCCTTTGTCTTGTTAGAGCACATATACATTTTTGGTTATTTGTTTCTTTTGTCTGTATGTGTTATATATAATTATATATTTATGGGGTTCCTTTTCACAAGTGTAGTTTATGTGACAGGAAGTCTGCAATTAGAACCTGGTGACACCTGTTATAGGTGGGACTATATAAGAACTGTTAACATATCTGTGTAATGACTAAGCACATGTGAAGTGTGTGAAACGCGTCTACCCAGCATTCTGATTTCTGTCGTTTTTGGGATGTCCAAATAAAAAGGATTTTGATCTACAGTGGTGTGCGGCCATTTGTTCAAATTTCTTTGTGTGCAGAGGTGAGCCGAGGGGAGCACCTACTAGATCATTCCTGGTCTCACCTGGAGCTGCGGGTGTTTCTCTTTCTATTGCAGCATCTACTATTACCAAAGGAGCACTGTAGTTGGTGTGGAATGATACAGTGATCCTGTTACTACAAGGTCACGTCCTCTTTTGCTTTTCATTAATGCTTTTCATTAATGCTTTTTGCTTTTCATTAATAAACAAAGCAGTCACTGTGTAATACTAATGTGTCAGGAGGTCACTTACTCTGTAAGATGCTTGGCGTGGAGTAATCGGGGAAAGCCATAAGCCTAGTACACACTGCCAAAGGGCTGAACAGAAAAAAAACTGACAGCTCAGGTCGGAGTCGCTGTAGTAACAATTTGATGTTAGGACAGCGATCTCTCCTGCTGTTCTATCACGCTGTGACAGGGGGACGCCCCTCCAACCAAAACACCCCGGTTCATCACTCTCATGGGCTTGGGCTTGCTGATTAGGAGATGGTCAGACCTTTCTGGTCATGCCCATTGGAAGAAGCTGGCTGGTTTCTGTTGGATCAGCTACCCTACACAGGCTGAATGATAGCTGGTTTCTATTGAACCAGCACATGCCACCCGACATTAAGCACATGGCTTTAGTCTTTCGGCTGCTCAAATAGTTCTTGTTCAAAAAAGATGTTGACTTACATCTCTGTGTGAACTACAGGAAGCTAAATACTTGCATCCATAGAGACGCATGCAATGCGGGTCTTTACAGTAATCACATTTGGTCAGATTTAGCAAGTAGATATTGGAAATTGTTGGTCAAGGTGGAAGATTTTGACTGACTTTATCACTGCTATGAGCTTGTTTGAGTTCAGGTGCATGCCTATTGGTTTAAAGTGATTGTAGGTGGGGAAGGTGGATGGTGCCCTGCAGTGACGGCACAGGCCGCGGCTCAGACTCCCAGAAGTGGGAAAGGATACCTGTCAAAGACAGGTATCCTGTCCCCCCTCCCCTCGAAAGGTGCCAGCCAATTGTGGCACCGGAGGGGGGGAGAAATCAGATGAGCGGAAATTCCACTTTTGGGTGGAACTCTGCTTTAAAGTCAAAAGGGTGTCCCCAGATTCTATGAAGATACAGCAGAGGCCCATGTCCAACTTTGACCAGTACCCAAAACCATAACTAAATTATATTTCTACTTATGGCTGGTGTTCTTCTATCAGTGGGAAATTTCTAAATGTTTTATTTATTTGTCTGAATTTCTCACTTCCTGTTCCTCCTCAGTAAGCTTGCCCCATCATCGGAACCATTCTGGCTGGGGGTTAGCTAGCGTGCTTGCCCCCTCCCTTGAGACTACATCTCTGCGGGGAGATTCTGTAAACACATTGTCTCCCTGCAGGGTTGTAATGCCCAGCCAGAACGTCTCGGATGATGGGGGCAAGCTTACTGAGGAGGAACATGAAGTGAGAAATTCAGACAGAAGAAAAAACATTTAGAAGGGTAAATCAAAGGAAAAGATAAGTGAACCAACAATGTACTGGTTTAAAGGATCTATTTAGAAAATAAAAAATAAACCTTTACAACCCCTTTAATTATTTGCTGTTTTTGGGCCTGTAACCAAAACATTTGCTAAATACTTGCTAAAGGAAAGAGTGGGCAGTTTTACAGGCCACAATAACCCTCTAGTCTACTTAAAAATGGTTAGGTTAGGGACACTTGAGAAAAACTTGGGTAGCTAGGCTAGCTCAATTTAATTAAACAATTCCCTCTCCAAGCGTGTTGCTTTGAACTAAGCACTACTTCAGTAATACAAAAGAGCCAGATCCAGCTAGACATCTCTGAAATATACAATTGTAAGGGGTACACTGTTCTACAAAGACAAGATTCTGATATCTCCAATCATATAAGATTATTTTCTGTGAATAGCAAACCGTGATTTCAAGAATGATTTAAGCTGATATCAACTACACATACAGTGTACTACTGCAATAGTGGGACAAGCTGGTGATTCCTGGTGCACATTTGTATCAGATGATCCAACTTTCTATTCAAGAATACAACATTTGTCAATTAGTAATTCAACAGGCAAAAGCTTTGAGAGTATGTCTGATATTACATTGCACAGTGAATGTACTGTAGCGTTAGTTTGAAAGTACTTTTATTGTCCCGGTCTGTCCACCTCGGTGTAAAAGGCCCATCAGAATGTAAAAACTTTGTGTCACAAACTGTGGTGAACAGGAGTTAACCACAACTGCGGTTAAGGAAAGAATTCAATGCACCTCCCTATGTTATGTGAGATTTCAGTACTGGACCCCAGGTGTCACTCCAATCAGAGAACAGGAGTTGGGGGGTTCACTACATCATCTCTCTCACATATAGGAATGTGTTGCACTACTAATAGATCAACTAGCATAACTGCATTAAATATCCAATGCGCTTCTCTATGCAAGTGATTATCAGTATGGGACCCCAGACTTCACTCCAATCAGAGAACAGGAGTTTGGGGGTTCTCTACATCATATCACTTTACATAAAGGAATGCATTGGGCTACTAAGGGATGAGGTATTACCACATACCTTCCAACCTTAGCTGAAAAAAGGTATAACAAACATGTTCAGTATTTTAGGGAGGAAGCCCGTATACAAGTAACAATGAATGTCAAGCACGTAGCATATAAAAATACTGTATGCAAGTAGCATTAACTTGAGAGAGGCAATTGAAGCTTAAATGGTTTAAGAGTATTTAAGATTAATTTAAGATTTTCCACAACTGTTTCAAGAAGGCATGTTAAGTAAACCCAAGCTGCACAGTAGTAAAAGTACAGGAAGATTCAAATACAGTACTTAGTATAAGGTATATGTGAACCGGATAATTGTACAGCAATAATTGTAACGTAGTAATGGTACTTATCCTTTTGTAGAGGATCAGGCCGCATACACACGATTGGTCAAAACCAATGAAAACGGACTGAAGTTCAGTTTCATCGGTCCAAACCGATCGTGTGTAGGCCCCATTGGTCAGTTATCCTTCGGTCCAAAAACAGAGAACTTGCTTTAAAATGGGTCAAAACCGATCGTTAGTATGCAAAGGCATCGGTCAAAAGGCAGCGCATGCTCAGAATGAAGTCGACGCATGCTTGGAAGCATTGAACTTCGTTATTTTCAGCACGTTGTGTGTTTTACGTCACAGCGTTCTGACACAATCGTTTTTTTAACCGATGGTGTGTAGGCACATCAGACCATCAGTCAGCTTCGTCGGTTAACCGATGAAATCAGTGCTTCGGATCGTTCTCGTTGGATGGACTGATCGTGTGTACATGGGCTCAGTGTTCTCCAATAAGCAGAGTATTGCAGCAGCAATGGGATTCTTTCATAGTGGGGGGGATATCTTGGGATGCCTGCAGCAACTGTAGTAAGCTTGCCCGATCCAGGTGTGGGACAGTTTCCAGTTTTAGGAATAGATAGTAGCTGTACTTTGTTTGTAGCCCAGTCGGCTACAGCCGACAATAATAGGACAGCATGTACTATGCACGCTGTCCTGTTTATAGGAGGCAGGCATGTGTAGTGCATAAGCCCTGATTCAAGCCGCACTTCTGCGTTCCACGGTGGAACACACGCGGCGACGGGCGATGATGTCATTGCACGGTCACCACATGCGTTCCACTGCGGAGCTCAATACGGCGACGGAGAGCGGCTGTAACACTTTGCCATTTATAATAGGAGGGTAGAACAGAACACTCCCTGTCATCAGTTCTTGAAAAATATTTAAATATAAACTGTTATCTAAGTTATTTCAGGGCATCAGCATGTTCTATTTATTTTTAATTTTTTTTCCAAATATTCAATTGTTGTACCCACTGTAGATATAACAGTTATCGCTAAGGACTTGTGTAGTCTTAATATATGGTTTGACTAAATGTGTATTGTCAAAACAAGTCCCCAGGTTTGAATAGTGGGTATTCTCTGAAGTATGGTGCCTCAGTGGTTTCAGAAAATCTCATATTAGAAAATCAGGAGCATTGGTCTCTTTATGTTGGCATTGTTGTCTGCATCCTTTGTTTTGATGTTTGTCATGAATGATTAAAAAATGAATGTCCTTAGGTTAAAATTAATATTGATCATGAATGATTATTTGTCAACTTGCTCTTATCGTTGTGAGAGACTTTAATGCTGCGTACACACGGTCGTTTTTTGCGATAAAAAAACACGACGTTTTCAATCATGAAAAAAAAAAGACGTTTTTCAAACTTCATTTTCCAAAACGACGTTGCGTACACACCATCGTTTTTCTACAAAGCTCTAGCAAAGCGTGGTGACGTACACCACGTTCGACGGCACTCTTTCCCATTGAAGCTCCGTCTCATAACTTGCTTCTGAGCATGCGCGGGTTTAAAAACTTCGTTTTGCCCACACACCATCACTTTTTATGACACAAAAAACGACGTTTTGAAAAACGACACAAAAAATTCAAGCATGTTGGAATTTTTTTTTGGTCGTTTTTTTTAAGACAAAAAACAACGTTTTGCCCACACACAATCAATTTAAATGACTTTTTAAAAAAACATCGTTTTTTTTCATCGCAAAAAACGACCGTGTGTACGCGGCATAACAGTAGGTATCTCAGACCAGTGGGCCCAGGAACATTGCTGTCACTTCACTAAGGCCAAACGTCAACTGCAACAAATTTGGCTAAGCCAATTACAGTCAAACCAGAGACAGTGTCATAGTTCACAATCCCAAGCACAAATGTGGCTTCAAACTAAAAGTAAAATGGAAACTTAACGTGCATGGTTTGGAGCAAAAGTGTTTCAATTTTTTAGTGGAAACTTCAATTAGTAAATCTCCCTCAGCTGTGAAAGGTCAAACAGTTGTGGAGACTTCAAATAGCCAGCCTTTGCCCACTATGGTCGACAAACCAATGAATAATTATGATTGCTTTCCCAAGGAAACCACCAGAGAACTTATGCCTGCAATGTTTTCTGATCATATACTTTAAATATGATCTGTAAATATGCTCTGTGTTCGGTTTCTGCAATGCACAGGCAGAGACTATATTTTGTAGCCTACAAATGTTCTGGCTATGTGATGTAAATGCCAAGGACAGCATTCCTTAACCTTCTGAAGAATTTAATGCAGGTGGTTTAAACTGGCCCTGCTATACTAAAGGAGTGCTGGGGCTGCTCCATCTAGTTATAGATGCTGGACAATGATACAGTAATCTTGTGATTGTTAAACCAATTCCCATTTTGGCATGCAGTAGTAAACAAATTGGTCACATGAAATTGCTACTTACTACTGGTGCTAGAGGAAGCCTGGCATAGGACTGATGTGTCCTATTTTAAGCACAATTTTAAGGCCTAACTTGTTCCGTATCTGTTTACTTGATGCAACCTTTTCCTAGGTTAATACTAAAACTGGGTAGTGCAAAACTTGGTGCAGCTCTGCATAGAAACCAATCAGCTTCCAGGTTGATTGAACAAGCTGATTGGCTGCCATGCACAGCTGCCCCAGATTTTGAATTCTCAGTCTCAGTTTTAGAAAATCAGCCTCATTGTGTTTGTGTTTAAGTACCTCTTCAAGACCAGACTGTTTGACTCCCTTCCTGCCCAGGCCAGTTTTCAGATTTCAGTGCTGTCACTCTTTGGATACAGTCATGCAACACTGTACCCAAATTAATTTTATAGGGTTTTTTTTTTGTTTGGGGGGGGGGGGCTTCGCGCTTTTGTTTGGTAGTAGTTAATCACCACTGGGTTTTTTGTTTGTTGCTATATAAACAGAAAAATTGAAAATAAAAAATCTTTCTTTATAAATTTAGGCAATATGCATTTTGCTACATTTCTTTGGTAAAAATAACTCAAATAAATGTATATTATTTAGTCTGTATAAAAGAGTCTACAAATGATGGTATATATTTGAAAATTGATCAATACTGATGTTCCTGAATTTGGAGACATCACATGTGCAAGACTTTTTCACAGCCTAGATGAACACAGAGGCCCAAAATCCAAGGAGCACATTCAGGCTTTCTAGAGGTATAAATTACACATTTAATTACCCATCACATTCTGGAGAATCTGGAGCACCAGGACAATGGAAACACCCACACAATTACTACATTTTGGGAAGAAAACACCCCAAAGTATTTTGGAAAAGGCATTGTGAGTATTTTGGAAAAGTACATTTTTTACCGCAAGTGTTTGGAAAATGTGGAAAGAAAATAAAATGTACTTTTAAATACTAAGTTATCAATTAATAAGGTAATTCTAACATACAGTATAGACATACTTAAAATTACAACCCAAAGCCCATTCTGCTAATTCTCTTGAGTATAAGGATACCACAGGTGTGAGATTTTTTCCCAGTCCAACCACATAGAGAGGCTCAAAATCCAAGGAGCACCTTCAGATTTTCTAGGGGCATACATTGTGCCACTAATTTCCTGGGTACCAATCACATTGTTGGAGACCCTAAAAAAACAGGACAGTAGAAACACCCATAAAATGACATAATGTTGGAGAGTAACCACCAAAGGCATTTTTTAAGAGGCATGATGAGTCTTTTGAAGACCAGTTTTTGCCACATTCTGCTACTCCTTCCAAGTATAGGGATACCACATGTGTGAATGTTTTTCATTGTTTGGACTGATTATGTACCTGGACAATCTTGTGTATTACAAAAAGTAACCAGCACTGTATAGAAAACAATGTACTGTAATGGTCGTCTATGTATACGTAGTCAGGGAATGTAGCATAGTGTAGCTTCACCAACAGCAGTCCCTGTTCCTGAAAGCTATGCAGTCTAATCTACTGGTATGTGGCTGCCGTATGTCCCAATGCTATGTTCACTGGCCAGGATGTACAGGCGGCTGAACAAACAGTAAACAAAAGAGGACCTGTTGTTCCAGTAGTGCAGTTGTTTGCAGAGGATGAGCAGTACTGATGTCTTACAGGGACGTATTCAGTGGGACGTGCAGATAGGTTAGTACTGATGCCAGGCAGAGACATGGTCAGAACACAGTCAAAGGATCAGTGAAGACTGCAGGCAAAAACATGGACAATTAAAAATCCAGGGTCAGTGCAGACAGCAGGCAGAAACATGGTCAGTATAGAAGCAAAGGATCAGATCAGATGGCAAGCAGAATCTTAGTCAATGAACAGGCTGGGGTCAGTTCAGGTGGAAGACAGAGATGTGGTCAGTATGCAGGTAAAGTATCAGTCCAGGCAGGAGGCAAAAATGTGGTCAATATACAATTTGATATTATGGGGTAATTCTGCTGGTCTCTAAGACCTGAACAGAGAAGCAGAGGTTTCTCCCCCCAAAGCTCTTTAAAGTCTCCAAACTTTAGACCCTGATCCAGACAAAACCTAGAGGAAAGCAGAAGCTTTGATCTTTCCACTCTGAAAAAATACTCTGTAGCCCCTAACTCTGCAAACACGAGAACACTTTTTTGTCTTCAATCCCACTACTACTGCAGGAGAACCTTCCCCTGTCATCAGAGGCAAAAGATCAATCCAGGCAGCAGGCAAAAAAAAACATGTTCAATTAACAGGCCGAGGACAATTTAGGCAGCAGGCCGAGACTTGGCCAATATTCAGGAAAAAGATCAGTCCAGTTGGCAGGCAGAAACTTGATCGATTATCAGGCCAGGGTTGTGTCATAGGAAAAGAAAATACCGCTCCAGGTGAGTGATGGAACCAGGTAAGCTGGGGAGTGGACTCTTCCCAGGGGTGCTAGCCTCGGCTCGCCAGCCATTCAATTTGGATAAAAAAAGAATGGATGGCTTCACATCTAGGTAGTGATGAATCTCCTTATTGTAATAATCCATACATGAATAACACCACAGGACAGTGCAGTCTACCTGTACCTGTTTGTCTGTCCTGTGGTGTTATTCATGTTACGGATTATGGTTGTGCATTTTTATGGTTTGATGAATGCTTCTGTCCCATTCCTTACAGAAGACTGAATGATTGCCAGTCGACAATCAGAGAGAGGTCTGTCTGTCTGTCCACATGGGATATATCTAGATCATTTGTATATATTTGTTGATTTTTTGGAAAAGAGCCCTTTAACCATTTCACTACCAGAGCATTTTTTGAATGTTAAAATGCACATTTTAGGTCTGAAGATAAATTCAATACCCCAAACATGATATAGTCTTTAAAAATAAGGACCCAGGAAAATAAAATGTTGGTAGTTTCAATTTGGCTGTTACACAACCCTGCAATTTGGTAAAAAAAAAGAATGGATGGCTGCACATCAAGGTAGTGATGAATCTCTTTATTGTAATAATCCATAACATGAATAACACCACAGGACAGTGCAGTCTACCTGTACCTGTTTGCCTGTCCTGTGGTGTTATTCATGTTACAGATTTTACAATAAAGGGATTAATCACTACCTCTGTGTGCAGCCATCCATTCTTTTGTATCCAAATTGCAGGGTTGTGTAACAGCCAAATTGCAACTACCACCATTTTTATTTTCTTGGGTCCTTATTTTAAAGACTATATAATGTTTGGGGTATTGAATTTATCTTCAGACCTAAAATGTGCGTTTTAACATAAAAAATATGCTCTGGTAGTGAAATGGTTAAAGGGCTCTTTTATAAAAAAAAAAAAAAAAAATCAACAAATATATACCAATGATCTAGATATATCCCATGTGGACAGACAGACAGACCTCTCTCTGATAGTCGACTGGCAATCATTCTGTCTTCTGTAAGGAATGGGACAGAAGCGTTCATCAAACCTGTGTATCATCTATTCTATGATTTGTTGGGGGGTGAGGTGGCACGAGATTCCAGTGATATCAATAAAAAAAGGATAATGGACTGATCTCTGACTGCCAGTCTAGGCCCACCCTAACGATTGAAATTAGGAAAATAAGCTTGAAATAATTGTGTTGCAGAGAAAATATAACGTTTTGATGAAGGTTACTTTCATCATTTACTTTATGTGCTCTGTAATTGCTATCATTATTGCTTTTTTTTTTGCAAGTGACATTTCTCTTTTAACCTTAGCCTCATATCACATCTTGCACAAAATTCTCTAGGCACTGTGAGATAAGTATAAAGACCTAATGAAATGGTGGTTTCAATGCAAATATTTCTAATTTATAAACTTTGAACCCATTTATTATAATTTATTAATTTTCTTGTTACAGTATGGACCATAACTTAAATGCAAAACAAAATATATATACAAATGCAAAAGTAAAAATAAGATCACTTTTAAACACTTTGGGCCAGATCCACAAAGAATTACGGCGGCGTATCTCCAGATACGCCACCGTAATTTCAAATTCCCGCCTGCGTATCTTTGCTTTGTATCCACAAAACAAGATACGCTGGAATTACGCTAAGATACGACTGGCGTAACGTTATTACACCGTCGTATCTTAGCATACTTACGCTGGACGCTAGGGGTGCTTCCGTCATTTTTCTGCGTTGAATATGAAAATGAGCGAGTTACGGCAATTCACGAACGTACGAGCGGCCGGCGCATTCTTTTTACGTCATTTGCGTAAGCGTATGTCCGGCGTAAAGTTACCCCTGCTATATAGAGGCGTACATCATGTTAAGTATGGACGTCGGGCCAGCGTCAAATTTTCCATCGTTCACGTCGTTACCATAAACCGTTCGCAAATAGGGATTTGTGTAAGTTACGTTCACGTCGTTTTCATTGACTATTTGCGACGTGATTTCACGCATGCGCACTGGGATACGTCCACGGCCGGCGCATGCGCAGTTAAAAAAAACGTTGTTTGCGTCGGGTCACCTCTTGTTCATTTGAATTACACCCGCGAATGCCGGGCCCATTTACGCTACGCCGCCGTAAGTTACAGCGGAATTGCTTTGAGGATAAGGCTACGCCACTGTAACTTACAGCGGCGTATAGTAAATGGGACACGCCACGCCGGCGGGGCATGTATGTGGATCTGGCCCTTTATTTTTGCATGGGTCACTTTTGGGAACATTTCCCCCACATTCTTTCCCTGTGACTACTTTAATAGAAGGGAAATCTCCTATCTCTGTAACTATTATTAGAGAGCGGGAAGAAAAACTACTCCTTAGTGGGGACACAGACCACAATAAACTGGACAGCAACTCATCTCCACTCTCTTCAAAACATGGGTACTACTGTATATTATGAGAATTGCAAATTATTTTTTCAAAGAAAAGCAAACAAATTAACATTAATTAAAATAATAAACATCACAAAACTACTTTTTACAAAGTCTCTTCTGGCTCTTTCTCCTAATCTGTCACAAAGGTTTCAACCCCCATCGAGTCAAAGATGTTCCATTTTAGTTATTAATATTAACAATAAAAGTAAATTAAGTGTGCGTAGGCATGATGTCTCTGGCTGTGAATGTTTTATGTGCTGAAATGAAAAAAAAAAACAGTGGGGAGTTAGGCATGCAGCAAAGGTTGTCAAAGAAAGCCATTACTTCACAATCCCTTTGTTCTTGTCAACTGCTCAGTATGAATGGAAACTGAACATTTGAACTACAGGTCTAAAATTATTTACTTTATTTACTGTCACTAAGAATGTGCTTTGTTAATTAGAAGTTTGGAATATCACTGGCTTTGTAGCACCTGGATGGCATGTTGTGAAGATGAAGATGAACTGGACACAACCTTTAGAATACCTTTGTAAATACAGGAAATTGAAAAATTGTGTCATATTGACAGGCCTCTATTCAATTATCATCAATACTAAAATTACCTATGGAGCTTCAAAAAAGCACAATAAACCCAGGACAACATATATTACATAATTGCCAACATTTTAAAACATTTCAAGGGACTCCTTTCTCCTCTGCATACAGCATGCCATGATTAGAATGTACTTTAACTAGATGCAGGACATTCATTTTATTTATTTTTTATAGAGGGGACATTCATTTTAAATGGGTTTGGTTCTACAAAAGATATATCATTAACCCTTTGTGTGATGGTTTCCTGGATCACTAAGGGAAATGTCCAGGCTGGATGCTGTCCTTACATGTGACTATGGCAGCCATCTTGGGTCTATTTAAGACCCTGGTTCCCAGGTTTGGCACGCATTTAGCGTTTTGGTAGGGAAGGGACAGGTCATCTGGCTGACAGGGACAATGATTTACGAAAGGGAGAAGTTCCATATGGGGAAAGGATAGGGACACACCATCCTTCCTGGAAAACTGCCCCATTTGGGTACATACTGACCAAACCTCATTTCACCCCTCAAGAGAGACACTGTCTGCACATCTGAGACCTTATCCTCTACACACTGCTGAGTGTTCAATGAGTGTTCCCAGTTGGGTGCCTTCCCACCGGGTTTGATTTGAATTGCTGTATTCTACATTAGTACAAGTTCTGCTCTGTGCAACTGCACGCTGAGGCCGCGTACACACGACTGAGAAACTCGTCGGGCAAAACTCATCGTTCTCCCTGTCGAGTTCCTAGTTCAGCAGTCAAAAAGCTTGTCAAGCCAAATTTTCCCATTGAACAACGAGGAAATAGAGAACATGCTCTCTTTTTGGCTCGACGAGTTTTTCGACGGGTTTCTCGGCGAAAAGTCTACACACGATCGGTTTTCTCGGCAGAATACGTCTCCCATCGAGGTTCTTGCTGGATTCTGCCGAGAAAATCGGTCGTGTACGCGGCCTGAGTGTTTACTGTCACCACACCATGCTGCAATTCCCCACAAGGAACTATCAAAATTATAAGTTAAATTGTGACATATTGATATAATGCATGTGAAAGTAGACATGAGCTTACTATCTTTGTTCATGAGTGATTATGACCAAAGTATCAAGTATACAAGACACTATGGGGTTGATATACCAAAAATAAATAGACTGTGCAAGTGCAGCTCCTCCAGAACTTAGTAAATGTGCTGAAGCTTCAAAGAGATGTATGGGATTTTTTTTTAAAGAAACCTACTAACCTAGGTGGATGCAGCATTGGTCTGATACTGCACCTGTCCCCCTGCTGGTTCTGACACTGAGAACTGTGGGCAGAGAGCTGGTGACTGTCAGTCACTGCTTTTTGCTCTGCCCCCTCCTCACTCACTGGAGTGCTGAGCTGTGGAGGGCTCGCTGAGAAGCTGAAAAGGGTGCCAGTCCAGGCATGTGGGCGGATCCCGACTTCAATGTCGCTATCTTGCCCTAACCTAGACCGGCTCAGACAGCGAACTTTAGCCCACTGTCTGCTGAAAACAGGTCACAGGATTACAAACAAACTGCACTCCAGTGATCAGTAGGAGGAGGACAGCCAAACAAGCTTTGGCTGTACTTCTTATTTCACTTTGCAAAGAATACCCAATCACATTCAAGATGCTTGCACATGATTGGATGATGGAAGCCAACATTAGCTGCTATGCTCATTGTACAGTTTAGTCTCCTGAACAGGGTATGTTATTTTTGTGGGTGTTCAGTAGTGTAGGGACTGTTCCAGATTTCTTCAAAAGTAGTACTTTTGTCTAGGATCTTCCACTTTAAAACTTTCATGGTGCTACCTGGCTGGTGGTTTCCATCAGGATTCTTGTTCAATAGCACAGGGTGTATGCTTTCCTGGCCAAAGTCTGTTGCTGGTAAGAATTCTCATATCATTTCTCTTGTTTAAATGGGTTGTAAAGCTTCACGTTTCACCATAACCGCTTGCCGGACATGCCATAGTTGAATGACAGTTACAGCGTGGCCCGATAACTCTGGGAGGGCGTACATTGACGTCCTCCCAGAATCGTGCTCCCACATTTCCTCTGGGGTGCGCACATGGGAATATCCATGACCGGATCACAGTAAATTGCCGCTGACAGCGCCGTTTACCATGTGATCGCTCCTTCTAATGGCGGAGCGATCACTAGTAAACAAACCAGCATCATGTCCGGTACGTCTCTCACCTCTCTGTACCGATTGGTACAGTGCGAGGGGAGAGAACGGATGCAGCAGCTCTGTGGGCTGGGTCTGTAGTGCCCACAACACTGCCATCCCTCCATACAAAGCCTACCATCCCTCTATACTAAGCCTGCCATCCCTCTGCTATCCCTCTGCCATCCTGCCATCCCTCTGCCATCCTGCCATCCCCCCACCATACTCTGTCATCCTGTCATCCCTCTGCCATCCCACTACCATCCCGCCATCCCTCTGCCATCCTGCCATCCATCCGCCATCCCGCCATCCCTCTGCCATACTCTGCCATCCCTTCACCATACACTTCCACGCTGAGCTATCCATCCCATACACCTCCAGCCATACTCAAATGACAAAACCAGGCATACTCTGTGATAGCCAGCGGTACCCAGCCATACTCGGCAATACCCAGCCGTACTCAGCCATACCCAGCAGTACCCAGCCATACTCGGCAGTACCCATCCGTACCCAGCCTCTGTATGTGACCAGGCTGTGAAAGTCTCCTACATGTGGTATCATCATACTCAGGAGGAGTAGGAGAATCTATTTTGGGGTGTCATTTTTGATATGTACATGCTATGTGTTAGAAATATTGTATGAATGGACAACTTTGTGTAAAAAAAATGCCTTTTTCAATTACAATCCACATTTTCCAAAAACTTTTAGAAAAAAATTACATGTTCAAAAGGCTCATCATGCCTCATAGATTATATGTTGGGGTGTCTTCTTTCCAAAATTGGGTCATTTTTAGGGCGTTTCCTTTGTCTTAGTGCTCCAGGGCCTTTAAAAATGTAAGAGGTTGTCAGTAAATTAGATGTGTCATTTATGCCCCAGAACGCCTGATGATGCTCCCTGCATGTTGGACCTCTGTATGTGGCCACGCTGTGTAAAAGTTCTCACACATGTGCTATTGCCATATTTAGGAGGAGTATTAGAATGTGTTTTGGGTTGTAATTTGTGGTATGCATATGATGTGTGTGAGAAATAACCTGCCAATATGAAAATGTTGGGAAAAAAAAAAAAACTGATTTTGCAAAGAATTGGGGGGGAAAATTACAACTTCAAAAAACTCCCCATGCCTCTTACTAAATACCTTGAAATGTCTACTTTCCAAAAAGGGGTCATTTGGGGGGTATTTGTACTTGCATTTGTCCTGGCATGTTAGGGTCTCAAGAAATGATATAGTCCGTCAGTACTTCAGGTGTGATCAATTTTCAGAGATTGGCACCATAGCTTGTGGACTCTATAACTTTCACAAAGACCAAATAATATACACTGATTTGGGTTTTTACCAAAGATATGTAGCAGTATACATTTTGGCCAAAATGTATGAAGAAAAATGACTAATTTGCTAAATGTTATAACAGAAATATAGACAAATGCATTTTCATATAATCTTCAGTCTTTTTTATAGCGCAAAAAATTATAAACCCAGCGGTGATTAAATACCACCAAATGAAAGCTCTATTTGTGGTAAAAAAAAGGGGACAACATTTTATATGGGTACAATGTTGCATGACTGAGTAATTGTCATTCAAAATGTGAGAGCATCAAAAGTTGATAATTGGTCTGGTTAGGAAGGGGGTTTGAGTGCCCAGTGATCAAGTGGTTAATGCATTTCTCATTTCTGTAAGCCTAAACTGTTTCCCCAACTCACTGATGCTGTACTGAACATTGTGCAAATATCCTTCTATGTTCAAGCACCACAGGCAGAGGAAACTTGTTTTGGCCAGACAGAGAACTCTGGAGTGTTCTTTTTCAGATCTTTTTTGATCTTCTCTGCAGGTTACAATAGTTGCTTCCCCTGAGCTTAATATTTCAATTATTAAAGTTATTATTGGTCAAAGGCATGACCGATGAAAAAGCAAAAAAAAACATCCAAAGAAAACAGACACAAATTCTTAGTCCTTGATTCAGTTTACCAATACTAAACAGTTGTAAATAGTCATTAGAACAACAGTCATTCCACATTGCTGAAAATTGTAGGTATACTGTAGATACCAAGACAGCCAAAAGGAGTAAATTGTTACATTTGTTATTGTTATGATTATTGGTATTATAATTATTGTTACTAATATTATGATGTTATATCTATTATTATCTATTGTAATGTAATGTTTTCAGATTGAACACAAGATCATTGAACTGTCTGTAAGATTAGACACTACTGCACTATAAGTTAGGCAGGAAATGACAGTTTCACTGGGAACTATTTAAAAACAACTTGATTACACACATATTCTGTATGGCAGCTAGCATGGATCTACATGTAAGACTGGTCGTTGGACATAGTATGCATTATGATTGGCATCACTTGTGACAATAATAATGGTTGGCAGTAAAAAAAAAAGAAAAGACCATTAACTGAAAAAATACAAATAACATTAATTGTATTAAATACCATATGAGCTTAATTTTTTGATTGTATGTTCCCACCCTGCACCCTACAGTCCTTATCATAGGACCCTGGGATTATAATGTTGTAGGTGAGAGCACTTTTTATGCAGATAGTGATTAGTGAAACTTTGGCAGGGCTTCAAGAGACACCTTAACCACTTACCTACTGTGCACCTACACCCCCTTCCTGCCCAGACAAAATATAAGCTTCCCGCACTGCGTCGCTTTAACTGACAATTGCGCGGTCGTGCGACGTGGCTCCCAAACAAAATTGGCGTCCTTTTTTTCCCACAAATAGAGCTTTCTTTTGGTGGTATTTGATCACCTCTGCGGTTTTTATTTTTTGCGCTATAAACAAAAATAGAGCGTCAATTTTTAAAAAAATGCAATATTTTTTCCTTTTTGCTATAATAAATAACCCCAAAAAATATATATAAAAAAATATTTTTTCCCTCAGTTTAGGCCGATACGTATTCTTCTACATATTTTTGGTAAAAAAAAAAATGCAATAAGCGTTTATCGGTTGGTTTGCGCAAAATTTATAGCGTTTACAAAATAGGGGATAGTTTATGGCATTTTTTTTTTTTTTTTTTTTTTACTATTAATGGCGGCGATCTGCGATTTTTTTATTGGGACTGCGACGTTATGGCGGACATTTCGGACACTTTTCTGACATTTTTGGGACCATTTACATTTATACAGTGAAAAATGCTATAAATATGCATTGATTACTGTATAAATGTGACTGGCAGTGAAGGGGTTAACCACTAGGGGGCGGGGAAGGGGTTAAATGTGTGTCCTATGAGTGTTCTAACTGTAAGGGGAGGGGGGGTGACTGGGGGAGGTGACCGATTGTGTCCCTATGTACAAGGAACACAATCTGTCACCTCTCTCCCTGACAGGGACGTGCAGCTCTGTGTTTACATACAGAGCTGCACGTCCCAGCTCACTTACAGAGCAATCGCGTGTGCCCGGCGGCGATCGTTGCCGCCGGGCACTCGCACGGGATCCCCGCGGAGCGGCGGGTGCGCGCGCGCGCGCCGCCGGCGACGCGCGCGCGCCCGCCCGCGGCTTTAAAGGGACATCACGTCATATGACGTGGTGTCAGAACAATGGAGTCGTCTGCCCGCCGTCATTTGACGGCGGGCAGATGACAAGTGGTTAATAACAGATCTTACAAGTAATGAAAAAGAGAGAGCAGTTTGGATACTATCTCTTAATATGACACAACTGCATCTCAGTATACATATAATGCGAGAAAATATTTGCCCATGGGACTTTAAATGAGTTGATCATAGAGGTCATACCAAATGAGTAGAGTAATAAGAATTTTGTATTCCAAAAGCTTAATCATCAATGAGCATAAACACATCATGAAGTATAGCCATAAATATGTTCAATACAATGTTGGTGATACATACTGTAATATACATCTTTTGTACTTTTTTGAGCTCTTCTACCATTATGAGGATACTTATACTATCATTATTATTATATTTCTGAAATATCATTATGGTGATCACTATTATACTCTTATATTACTACTATTAGGATACTAACCAGCAGACATGTCGGGCGGACGGGTTCCCAGCCGACAGATTTGAAAGCATGCTTTCAAACCTGTCGGCTGGCCAAATCCGTCTGTTTGCCCGTACACACGATCGAATCCGTCTGCTGAAACGGTCTGGCAGACCTTTTCCAGCAGACAGATTTGATCGTGTGTACGCGGCCTCACACGATCCGCGTACACACGATCGAACATCTCCGCTGAAACTGGTCCACAGACCAGTTTCCGTGGACATGTTCGATCATGTGTACGGCCTAGCAAACAGGTTTCCAGCGGACAAAAGTTTCTTAGCATGCTAAGAAACTTGTCCGCTGGAAACCTGTTAGTCGGACATGTCCGCTGGTTGGTACGCCTAACCAGCGGACCGAAATCCCCCGCATGTGTCGAATCAATTCGGAAGCATTTTACTACTGTCACCGCCGCGTCACCGCGTTGTCTGTCAGCGGGGATTTTGGTCTGACCGTGTGTACACACATCAGACCAAAATATCCCAGGAGACATTGTCCAATGAAAACGGTCCGCGGACAGTTTTCATCGGACATGTCTCCTCGTGTGTACGCGGCCTTAGAATACCAATGATGGTGACCATTAACAGATCTAGTCATATATCTTTTTTTCTGGCCATTATGCTGTATGTGTTTAATAAGGCACACCAAGGAATGCACCTTCTTTTTTTCTCTTTCTTTTTCTTTATCTCCTCTTCTTTTTGTTTCTTGTCCTCTATCCCCACTCTGTTTTCCACATTTTCCACACTTTTCACTTGTTCTTTTCATCTCTTTTTTCTTCCCTGTTTGCATCCATGTCCATAATTTCATCAACTTCATCATACTACAGTGTTACTCTATCCATATTTTTAGTTTATTATCAAATAATTTAGATACATATATATCTCTATTACAATTGTCATGACATATAGGGCCAATGGGGCAATTCAGAACACACATTCTGTTCCACCATTCTTCCTTCTTCGATATGGTTATTTACCCCCACTGGGTCCTCGGCTTGGTGCTGCGGGTCACGCCTCTTCAGCTCCCAGATGAAGTATGGAGTGCCTCTTCTCTAAACCCCAACCATCATTGAATGTTATATCTTACTGAGATTTACTATCTTTTAAGATGTCCTGTACATACATCAACTCCTAAAGGAAGCGAGCAGAGCTTGTGAAACGCGTCAAGTACAAAAGATGTAAGTGTATATTATGTATCTCCAACATTGTATCGAACATATTTTTGGCTATTAGTTATATACTTCATGATGTTTTTATGCTCATTGATGATTAAGCTTTTGGAATAAAAAAGTCTTATTACTCTACTCATTTGGTATGAACTCTCTATGATCAACTCATTCAAAGTCCCATGGGAAAACTTTTTCTTGCAAAGGATCTTACAAGTAAAGGTATATGCTGACAGCTTTTTGGTCATATACTGTGATGTACCTGAGAGGATTGAGAGGATTGAGAGGTGGAAGGGGGGTAAAACTTGACTTTTACATACAGTTGAGAGAAACATAACAAATCAACTACAGTAATTGTATCTTTGAATCCAACATGCAGTTTTTCCTGCAGATAAACTGCTTTCGAATTTCCCATGATATCCCAATTTGAACTCCCCAGATTTACTTATCTTTGAACTCCCCAGATTATATTGTAATACATTCACAATTGCAAATATTATACATAATACATAATATACATAATATTTACAGTGAATTAATAATAATATTACAAATTAAGAATATTAATTCAGTGAACCTATACACCATACACAAAGCAAGCACACTAGTACTCACCTCTGTAGATATAGACACTGTGCAGAAATGTGCTTTCAAAGTTTGACAATGGTCCCAAAATTGTGTCAAAAGTGTCCGATGTGTCTGCCATAATGTTGCCGTCACAATAAAAATTGCTGATCGCCGCCATTACTAGTAAAAAAAAAGTATTAATAAAAATGCCTTAAAACTATCCCCTATTTTGTAGAGGCTATGGGCCACATACTTTTTCGTATCTTTCTGGCGGTGTAGCGTATCCCATTTACACTACGCCTCCGTAACTTAGAGCGGCAGGTCCCGTATTCAGAAAGAACTTGCGCCCTAAGTTACGGCGGCGTAGTGTAAATGGGCTGGCGTAAACGTGCGTAATTCAAAGTAGGCTGGTAGTGGGCGTGTTGTATGTTAATTAATCGTGACCCCGCGTAAATGACACGCTGAACAAAAGGCGCATGCACTGGCTGTGGACGTATCCCAGTGCGCATGCTTTAAAATCACGTCGGAAATACTCATTGATTTCGACGTGAACGTAACTTACGCCCAGCCCCATTCCCGAACGACTTACGCAAACGACGTTCAATACGACGCTGTTCCGACGTTGCGCCTCATATAGCAGGGGTAACTTTACGCCGATCAAACAAATGTAAACAATGTATATCACCGACGTATACGCCGGGCGCACGTACATTCGTGAATCGGCGTATCTACCTCATTAGCATATTCAACGCGTAAATCTACGGAAGCGCCACATAGCGGCCAGCGTAAATATGCAACTAAGATACAACGGCGTAAGAGACTTACGCCGGTTGTATCTTAGCCAAATTTCAGCGTATCTTGCTTTCTGAATACAGAACACAGATACGACGTGGCATCTTAGAACTTACGCGGCGTATCAACAGATACGTCAGCGTAAGTTCTCTCTGAATCTGGCCCTATAACTTTTGCGCAATGAACGCCTATTACGATTTTTTTGCCAAAAATATGTAGAAGAATACATATCAGCCTAAACTGAGGAAAACATATATTTTTTTGGGGATATTTATTATAGCAAAAAGTAAAAAATATTGCTTTTTTTTTAAATTGTCTCTATCTTTGTTTATAGCGCAAAAAAATTAAAACGTAGAGGTGATCAAATACCACCAAAAGAAAGCTCTATTTGTGGGAAAAACGCACGACCGTGCAATTGTCAGTTAAAGTGACGCAGTGCCGAATCGCAACAAGTGGCTTGGTCTTTGGCCAGCCAAATGGTCTGAGGCTGAAGTGGCTAAATACCACTTTAAAGCACAGGTAAATATTTTTCTATAGTGCTAGAAACAGACTGAAACCAGATTTTAAAGTTTTATTTTCGGTTGTGTTCTTTGAGGATGAATTGTGGGACATCAGGATTGCGCTGCTGAGTGGCCACGCGCCCGCACGATGCCGCTTCCTGTGATGTCCCCCCTAGCTGTTAACATCACATGATGGCTGTGATAGTACACAGCCATCATGTGATCAGGAGGGCAAATCACAGAGCCCTCCTGCCAATCCAAAATGCTGTGTGTCCAGGGGATACGCATGCATCAGGATTGTGTGGCTGCACGGGCACATGACCCTGCGATCCCTGTCTTTCTGAAGGACTTTCAGGAATGTCCACTCAGAAGGAAGGATGAAGGAAGAGTCCACCTGGCCACTGCACATAAACGACCAGGTGGGCGCTTCCTCCTCCTGAGTGGACGTTCCTGAATGTCCTTCAGAAGGAGTGCGATTTCGCGCTTAAAGCGGATGTGCGCTGAAAAAAATATTAAAAGCCAGCAGCTACAAATACTGCAGCTGCTGACATTTAATATTAGGACACTTACCTGTCCTGGAGTCCAGTGCCACCCGCAGCAGAGGACGAGCTATCGCTCGTCACTCTGCTGCCCCCCCCGCCATCCTCGGTGAGGGAACCAGGCAGTGAAGCGCTCCGGCTTCACTGCCTGGTTCCCTACGGTGCATGCGCAAGTCGCGCTACACCTGCCGATTGGCTCCCGCTGTGTACTGGGAGCCGAATGTTCCCAGAACACAACGGGGGGGGGGGGACGGGAGGTGACGTCATGCCTGCAGTTTACGCGAAACTGTGTGGCCGGAAGTGGGTGCAAATACCTGTCTTTAGACAGGTATCTGCACCCCTCTCCCCCCTGAAAGGTGTCAAATGTGACACCGGAAGGGGGGAGGGTTTCCGATCAGTGGGAATTCTACTTTAGAGTGGAACTCCGCTTTAAGCTTGTGTTAATAATTTAATTTCCATGGTCTGTGCATGGGTTCATGTTAAAGTAGAACTAATGGCGACACTTTTATTTTAATCTGTATTTAACATAATGTAACTTCAGAAATTTAATTGCATGTTGTGGCCAGCCCTGACTATTTCAAACTATGTAATCTAATCTAAAAGCAATCACACCGACATTTTAACAATATGCAGAAATATTAGATGCACAGCACCCTTTGCGACTTACATTTAAAAAAAAAATGTGACTGTGTTTTCTCTTATATGTTATATGTTTCTGTATTCAAACACTGACCTTAAAACATAAGAAAGACATTAGAAAGTCAAAGAGTTCTTATGGGTGTGCTTGTAATTCATCAAAAGTGTTAAAAAAAAAGTATTTCCTGATTAGTCTGGAAATAGAAATGATAAACTGTTCACTGCAAAGACTAATCAGCAGTTTCACCAAGTTTCGCTGTCTTTGGATTGTGTTTAAACATGCACAAGTCCTTACTTTGTTAATTAGTAATGTTAATTAAACAGCATTTGTCGTTGTCAACAACAAAGTGAGAGGAACAAGCATGCAGTGTCCAAAATAACACATCATTTGTGTACTAAGCTTAAGCAATTGGAAAATCAACACTTTGCAATAATTGTCAAATCAAACTTAGGTATTGATGCTATTATCAACTATCGTTTCCTTGGTCTAACAGGCTTAAGGGCTGAAAGCTTATATACTGTGATCAAAGCTGGGAGCTGATACCAGAAACCTGCCCGATCCTTAATAGGCCGCGTACACACGATCAAATTTATCTACTGAAACTGGTCCGACGGAACGTTTCAGCAGACATCTCCGATTGTGTGTACGGGCTAGCGGACATGTTTTCCAAGCAGACAAATTTCAAAGCATGCTTTGAAATTTGTCCGCCGGAGACATGTCTGTCGGATATGTCCGCTGGTTAGTACACTAACCAGCGGACAGAAATCTCTGCGCATGCATCGAATGGATTCAACGCATGCGTGGAAGTATTTCACTTCCTCGTTTGGTGACGTGGCGGCGTCAACATCACCGCCACGTCACTGCGTTCCCTGGCCGAGGTGTGTACAAACCGTCGGACGAAAATCCGGAGGAGACATGTCCGCTGGAAACGGTCAGTCGGACATGTTTCAGCCGACATGTCCCTCCGTGTGTACGCAGCCTTAGAGACACAAATGTGAGATCTGGAGATACAGTACATTGTACCAGGTTTAGTTAAGCCCCGTACACACGATCGTAATTTCTGATGGAAAAAGTCCGACTGACTTTTTCCATCGGAAATTCCGTCCGTGTGTATGCCCTATGCCCCAGAATTTAGCTAGAGAATATGTTCTCTTTTACCCCGATGGAATTCCGTTGGAATTCCGATTTGATTTTGGTCCGACAAAGGTCCCATCGTGTGTACGGGGCTTTTTCAGACCCCTTTCTCTAACAATGCATGGAGTATGATTTAAGCTTTTAGCCCTGAGGAGCTCAGTGTACTAACTATGAAATCTTAGTATAGTGATCTCCCCACTGAGCTATTAACACACCGTTGGCTGCAAGCGCTGATCAGATGCTGTTCGGGTGCTGATTTTCTAGCATGTCTAATGCCGCGTACACACGATCACTTTATGTGATGAAAAAAAACTACATTTTTAAAAACGTCTATTTCATTGACCGTGTGTAGGGAAAAACGTTGTTTTATGTCTTGTAAAAAACGACAAAAAAAAATTGAAGCATGCTTCAATTTTTTGTGTTGTTTTTCAAATCGTTGTTTCTTGTTTCACAAAAAATCACCGTGTGTAGCAAAACGATGTTTTTCAACCCGCACATGCCCAGAAGCTAGTTATGAAGCGAGCTTCAATGGAAAAGAGTGGTGAACGTAACCTCGCGTTGCTAGAGCATTGTGAAAAAACGATGGTGTGTAGGCAACATCGTCTTTGAAATTTGAAGTTTCAAAAACATTGTTTTTTACTTCACAGAAAACGTCATTTTTTTTTTATCACATAAAGTGATCGTGTTTACGCGGCATTAGAAGTTAGGCCAGCTTATGTCAGAAGGACTGCTGTACAGACTAGTCAAATTACAGCCAGTTTCTGTTGAACCAACCAATATTAGGCCCGTGTGTACCAGAATTAACGCCTTACAGTCACTGAGACACAAAATACAAATTGTATTTCAGTATGGTGTCTACTTGCCTGGTGCATATTATGTATTAACAAGAAATACAACAAAAATAGTCTTTGCGCTAGAAATGTCCAATCCAAAGTGATACCACACTGACCAAGGAATCCCTTAATGAGAATGCTTAATGTAAAACAATCTGGCCAGCACCATACTCCTTGTAGCTCAGTGAATTGGAAAATTGATAGCTGTGAAAACAAAAGGGAATACGAGCGCACAGGCTCATGGTGCAATAACATCTTTTATTGGATATAAAACAATAAAATCGATATACACACAAGTGAAGATGAATAAACAGTATCAACCAGTTCCTCCAATAGAAAGTGGATGAGAAGATCGCTGGATGGTTTGGCTCCACATACACAGGCTCATCAAGCAGCTGCCGGCAGGCCTTAAGTGAGCCGCTAACTGACTGAAGAAACAGACGGTCAGAAGAGGGCTGTGGGGCGCCTACAACACTTGTCCCAGGGAGAGCTCTGGTAAAGCCAACTGATAGAGGACGCTGTAGTTGTCAGGATAACATGTTTTGGAGGGCGTAGCCTCCTTCCTCAGATCCCTTATATTAAACAGCATTCCTATCCACCTTTCCAGTGTAAATGGATTTATGCTTCTCCACTTTAACCACTAAATGTTTACATGTTGGGGGTTTCCCTAAGCACTGTATGTGTCAAGACACAAGTCACTCAGTGACAGCTCATTATCATGGTTCATAATTCATTACATTATTTAAAATTAGTATATTCTTAACAGGTGCAAAAATGTGTGCCACATATTGACATACAGTATGTTTACAACACAGGCTTGCAAAAGTGCAATGTATTGCATCTTTTGGCAGAATTTGGAGACCTTCTTTAAATATATATAAATCTTTGTTTTATGGCATGTTTTATATATTTCTTCTTTTGCAAAATATATATTTTTATGTAACTAGAGGCTTCTTTAAATGAGGCTTGTCTCTGACAAAATAACATATTTTGACTTCCAATACACTCAATCGGCATAAGTACAGGACTGAATAACAAAATAATCTGGTTTATATTGCCTTAGAGAAATGAAAAAGATTGAAATACCGATTTTAAGGTGAAAAAGTGAAAAAGAAGGAATTTATAATATAGCTGACAACCCAAAACAGCAGGAAGTGCAAAAGTCAAATTGCATTAACTAGGTGGATTCATGAAAGTTTAAATGTCTAGGCTTTAACTCTGACACTGTATCTGACCGCAACAATCAGCTTCAAAAACATTTTTCTCTGTGGAATATCAGCTCTGGCCATGTTTTTGCTCTCTGATCCTCTCTGTGGGATGAGGAAATTCCAATACCATCTTTCATTCTGTAATTGAAAATACCAGCCCACTTTAAAGCACTTCAAATCAATAATAACAGTAAGTTTAACAAGCTAAAAAAATAGAGAACAACTATTTAAAATACAAGTAGAAACATGAATCCCTATTACTACAGAGCTCAAATTATTTAAAAAAAATGTAATTGTTATTAACTGTGGAAAGATACTAAAGGTCCAAAATAATTTTTTGTTATGTTTTGTATTAATGTTTCAGAGCTAATAGTATATATATATATATATATATATATATATATATATGAAAAATGACACCCATACAACTTACAGACTGTCATAAGATATTACCCATGCAATTTAATCTGTTGCATATGCAGTAAGTACACATTCAAATTTACAATTTGCTACCATATTCTTATCTACTGCCACACTTTGACATATGAGAAATGGCCCACCCCAAACAGGATATTGCACTAATTCTAAATAAGAGAACCCGAACCCTCACTAAATGGAAGAGTAGGTTTCCTAATAAAATTTGCCTTGCCTCCACCCAGGACAGGGCCTTTGTGAACAGAGAGTATTCACTTCCTGGTAAATTAATCATCAATATAAACAAAGCAATTGAGAGCAGAACTGCTTCAACCAGCATATAACATCAAACACAAGTAAATAGATGCAAAACCAATAAAGAAATAATACAAGATTTATAAAGAGATTAATAATGGTATATACATCCCATCTACAAACAGATTTTATCAGCAAAGGGCCAAATAGGAGTCCTGGTGGGACTGTACACGTATACCCAGAAGTAGGGATGAGCCAAACACCACCCCCCCCCCGCCCCCGGACCAGAACTTGCAAACAGACAAAAAATGTGCGTGCTCATGGGAACACAGTTAAAGTCTGTAGGGCACAAATGTCAAGAATCTATATTGCAAATTTTAAAGGCTTATATGCAAGTTATTGCCATAAAAAGTTTTTTCAGGAGCAGTGATTTTAAGAAAGCTTAAAGTTAAACAATAAAAAGGAAATATTCTTTTAAATATCGTGCCTGTGGGGTCCCCTTAGTCTGCCTGTAAAGTAGCACATATGTCCCATTTTTAGAAATGTACCACGGAATTTAAAATTGCTTAAAGGATCACTAAAGGATTTTTTTTAGCTAAATAGCTTCCTTTACCTTAATGCAGTGCTGTTTTCATGTTCTCATTGTTCGTTTTTGCTTTGAAGTAGCTGTAATACTTCTCTGATCTCCACACTTCCTGGTTGTCTGGCTCCTTATGAAAAAACTCATGGCAGATTTTCACTGTGGTCTAAGCTGTGAGTCTAAAACTCCTCAGAACCAATCAGATTCATTTTAAAAACAAAACACTGCCCTGGATTTGTTTGTTTTTGTTCTGTGTGTCTTCTCTACTTCACAGAAACATGAAACCATTTTAAAAACGAAAGTGAAACTAGAGGCACATTATATGATTGATTTTTTATCTATTTTTAATCATTTTTAAAAGGAATCAGTTAACTTTTATGTCTCTATACCCTGTAAACAGTCATTTCAGCAAAAAAACATTTTTTCCTTTAGTGACCCTTTAAGGCTGTAATATTTTGCCAGATCCCAGCAATATGCATACAAATTCATTGGAACAAAAAGCCTAGGTCTCCCCCACCCCCCAGTTCATACCAAGCCCTTCTTATATATACTGAACTGCAGTACTGTATATATACTATACAGACTGCACTATATACCCTGCTGAAAAATTTGGGCCTTAGGTGTTAGTGGTGCCAGAACACGTTAACACTTCACAGTTATGCCCCGTACACACAACCGGATTTCCCATCGGAAAAAAGTTGGATGGTTTTTCTGACGGAATTCTGCTCAAGCTTGTCTTGCATACACACGGTCACACAAAAGTTCTCTGAAATTTTAGACTTTTTTTCAACGAAAAAACTGTGGAAAAACTTCCGGAAAAAGATAGAGAGCATGTTCTCTATTTTCCAGAAGGAAAAAATTCCTAGCGGAAAAAACGTTCGTCTGTATGGAATTAAGACGGGAAAAAAACATGCATGCTCGGAAACAATTCGACGAATGCTCGGAAGCATTGAACTTGCTAAGTTAAGAATGCGGTGACGAGGTGAGAAAAATAAGTTGAATGCCTCCGAGCATGCGTCAAATTGTTTTTGAGCATGCATGTTTTTTTTTTCCCGTCGGAATTTCATACAGACAAGTGTTTTTTCCGCTAGAAATGTTTTCCTTTGGGAAAATAGAGAACCTGCTCTCAATTTTTTCCAGCAGTTTTTCCATTGGAAAAAATCTGATGGAGCATACACAAGGTCGGGATTCCCAACCAAAAGCTCTCATCTGACTTTTTCTGATGGGAAAACCGATCGAGTGTTAGGGGCATAACTCTTGTTGTTAAATATTGTTTTAAAAATTGTAATTACATGCCCCTGTTAAGCAGGGGCAGAAACATTGGGCCCCAGGTGTTAGTGGTACCACCAGAACACAGTAACCCTTCACGGTTACTCTTGTTGGGCACAGGAATGGTCCCTGCTGTTAAATATGTGTTGTGGCAGAGTCACCACTAGCTTTTTGGAGGCGTGGTGGCGGAACAAGCTCCAACACTGAACATTGTCCTGCATCCTTGCCAGCTGCCAGAAGAGTTACCCAGTGCGCTGTGAAAGAAAGGTAACGTCCCTGTCCATGCCTGCTGGACCATAAATCAGCATTAATATGAACCTTACTGCTAACCTCCCTATCCAACAAGGCCAAAACATTGCCTTTCACATGGCAGTAGAGAGCCTGAATGCCTTATGGGAAAATAATATTGGCATTTTGGAACCTGCAACTGTGGTACAGTACATTCCACAAATTCACAAAAGGGGGCTGAGTCTACCAGATGAAGAGGCAGCAGTCTCAGTGCTAGCAATTTGGCTAAGCTAGCATTTAGATGCTGAGGATGTGGATGGCTGGGACCAAATTTATTTTTTACGGTTCAGCATCTGGGGTAGGGAAATTTGTCTGCTGAAATAAACTAGTGGTGTACTGCTAGCCGATTGGCTGCAAGTACTTGTGACACCTATTGCTAGACCTCTATTACTCTCAGTGCAGGTTTTTTAGAGGACATTGAGGTATAGTAGGGTTTGCGATCCCAGATGAGGAGAAAAGGCGAAGTCTGGCTTTTGCTATGATGTGGATCTTTCAGGTGCTGCTGCCAACAGACTGCATGGCAGGTCATCATATGTCTGGTTAAGCATGTGGTGCCCAAGTAGCTACTGTTCGGGTCACGCTTGATCTGCTTCAGACATAAATTGCAAAAAGCAATGGTACGATCTGATGCACACATGTCAAAAAAGACCCACACCAAGGAACTTTTAAAAGTCAGTGGGGAGTCAGCAGTACCCTGCACCTGCGGGACTCTGCGGTGTGATGCAATAGGGTGGCTGCCCTTAAGCTGACTGCTGGAGGACATCCTGCCTCCTGGAAATGTGTCTCCTCCTCACTTTTCTCCTCTCTTCTTTCAGACATCAAAGTATGGTCAGTGACCTCATCATCCCCTCGCTCCTCATCACTGGAGGAAACTTGGCAGTATGCTGCAGCTTGGGGAACATTACTGCCAGTTTCCTTCTGTGGCACCTCTCTCTCTAGGCTCACGTTACTCCGTTACTCCACCTGGGAACCAATATCGGAGCCTTCAAATTGCTGAGCATCCTCCAGCAGCATGTTACCGACACTGTGGTCGAATAATTCTGGGTACTCCTCCGTGCATGATGGGGGGGGGGCTACGGACAGGGAGCTGGTGGAATAAGCCACTTTGGCAGCTGCATCGGAGGGCAAACTACTATGAGCCAGAGTGAGAAAATTGAGGACGGTTTTGTTAGGCACTTCACCAACTCTTCTACTCTTCTGCATGTTGTGGCACAATAACACGGCCAGCCAAAAAAAAGGACAAGCGTGCCACAAGACCACCTGCAGAGGATGCACTATGTCCATGGCCACCTGTTGACTGTTACTGTTGACTGTAGACACAGAGGCTGCTTGCCCTCTTTTAGTGGCCTGTGAGCGTCTGCCTTTTATTGGTGGCCTTCCGGACATGATGGGGATTTATTCTTTTCACAGCATACTACACTGTATTATATAAAGTGTACACCACCTGCACATTATTAGAAATGGTACACCGGCTGCACTGTATTATATACTGTGTACACTGCCTGAAGCGTATTAGAAACTGTACACACTGTATTATATACCGTGTACACCACCTGAAGTGTATTAGAAACTGTACACACTGTATTATATACTTTGTACACCACCTGAGGTGTATTAGAAACTGTACACCACTGAATGCACTGTATATATAGGCTACACTGAATGCAGAGTATATAAATATATACTAGACATTGGGCCAGATTCAGGTAGAGTTAGGCTGGAGTATCAGTGATACGCCAGCATAACTCTCACTTTGAGCTGGCGTTTCTGTTTTCTGTAAGCAGAAAACCAGAAACGCCGGGTTGGAGTTTCTATACAAGCGGCGTAATTGTATTTCGCCATCGTATCGGAACTGCAATTTTAAAAATGCCGCTGATTAACGCCGAGAATATGTTAATCAGCGATAATCGGCAATTCACGATCGTACGCAGGCGTGACGCAGTGACTTTCCGACGTTTCCGTAAGTGATACGCGGCGTAAAGAAAAACATGCCCCCTAGGTGGAGTATCCTATGTTAAGTATGGCCGTCGTCATCGCGTCAAATTTAAAAATGTTCACGTCGTTTGCGTAAAACGTCCGTGAATGGGGATTGACAACATTGACGTTCACTGACAGAATTTGGAGCATGCGCACTGACAGTCGACGCATGCGCAGTACGTTCGCCGCGGGATCGCGCCTAGTGTGTGCGTTCCAGACGGGAGATGCTTTTCTGCCGTGTTTAGACAATACACCAATTACTATTAGGCGTCGGCTGCAGAGATGGCCAGAGAGGTTTGGGGCGTTAAAAGGTTTCAGCTGTTCAGAATTAAGCAATTAAAGCCCCTATAAAGACAGCCTAAGGATAACGACTGATTGCTGGATCCTGAGGCTTTGGGAGTGAATGAGCAGTCACAAGCACTTCTGAGAGTTCAGCCTGTAGTGAACCCATCCAGGGGGTCACACACACCCGCTACCGAGTTAATCCCTCACACATGGTGGAGTGCTGCGGGCAGTTAAAGTAAACCCAAAATGGAGGAGATGCTAAAACAGATGGTTATAGCAAATGCAAATCAACAGCAGATGAATGCAAGTTTTGAAGCTCAGCAACAGGCTCACCAGCGGAGCATTGCAGCTCAACTACAGGCTCACCAAAAGAGCATTGCAGCTCAACGACAGGTTCACCAAGAGAGCCTTGCAGCTCACTGAGAGAGAATGGCAGGTTGGGAACAGAGACACCAGCAGCAAATGGAGGCCATCGTGAAACTATTTGAGAGAACAGAGGAAAGGGATAGCAAGCCCTCTCTGATTGAGAATCCAGAGGACCATAATGCTATGGAGGTTACCACGTCTGTTGTTGAGACGGAATCATCACCGGAGTGTAGTACTTCACCAGAGGAGCAAGAAGTGGAGCCAGAGGAGTGTGCCCTGGCAGAGCCTGAAACTCCCAAAGTAAAGGAGCCGCCATTAGTAGTAGAAGAGTCTGTAGAGCCTGTGGAAACCAATGTTGTGAATGGCGTTCCAGAGGTCAAACCAGACGAGATCAAACCAGAAGAGAAAGACCCTCATGTACAAGAAGATGCTGAGGAGGTCCCGGCTGTCCCCGCAGTAGCAGCTCCTATGAAGCTGAATCGACGGTCTGACAGTTCTGCTAAATACAGTAGAGAACCTTTAGAAAATACTTTGAAGAAACTTGATTATCCAGCTACCAAAGCTGTTACCTTGGAACTGGAACCCAACAAGTTAAAGGAAAAGATTTTGGATTGCTCCAGATCTTTTCGCAAGGCCAAGTTGCTGCATTGCCATATGAAGTATTTCCATGGCATTGACAGGTCAGAGCAGGATCAGAGTCCTGTCACAAGGCATATGCAGACAAGAGGCTCTTTAGCTCACGAAAAGGCCAGTCAGCAAAGCTCAAAGAGAAGACGCACCACAAACAGTTCAAATTCCCACTGACCGTCCCTAAAAGACAAAAACAAGGAGAACTTAATCCAGAAGTCTCATTGCAAGCCAGACAAGCTGTCTGAAAGTGTTAAAGAAAAAGTAAGAGAAAAGTTCAAAGATTTCTTGAGTCTGAAGGTCAAAGAAAAAAAAAGAAGAAAAAGAAAGCAATGTCAGAGCTGTCTGGTAGTGAAGAGAACATAGAGGTTTCTAAGGAGCTCTCACCCAAAAAATTACAACCTTCAAAGCTCAACAGTGATTATAAGTAGTGTTGCTCACGAATATTCGCATTGCGAATATTCGCTACGAATATTGCATATTCGAGTATTCGCGAATATCTCGAATATCGCGGCGAATATTCGCTATTTCGAATATTCGTATTTTTCAAATTTCGCAATAAAATTCGCAATCGCGAAATTTCGCATTCGCGAATTTCGCAATAGCGTAATTTCGCAATAGCGCAATTTCGCAATAGCGACATTTCGCAATTTTTTTTTTTTTTTTTTTTAAATATAGCGAATATTCGTAAATATCGAATATTCGTGATATTTTATAAAAAAAAAATCGCGAAATTTTGCATTAGCGAAATTTCGCATTGGCGAAAATTCGCAATTTTTTTTTTTTTATAAAATATCACGAATATTCGATATTAACGAATATTCGCGACCGCATATGTGAAATTTCGCTTTTTTTTTTTTTATAAAATATACCGAATATTCGTAAATATCGAATATTCGTGATATTTAAAAAAAAAAAAAAAAATCGCGAAATTTCGCATTAGCATTTTTATAAAATATCACGAATATTCGATATTAACGAATATTCGCAAATATTCATCGAAATATTCGCGAAATATCGCAAAATCGAATATGGCGTATTCCGCTCATCACTAATTATAAGGCCCCGTGTTCCGGTAAAAGCAGCGATCATGGATGCCGTCCATATACAAGACTAAGTGATAAGGAGATGCTCAGCGATTCTTGCACAGAAAGCTTACTTTGGAGTGATGAGGATTACAACGAAGAGATCGTTGTCATGCATGCTGATGGTTTTCTAAATTTGGCCGCAACAGAAGCAAGTACAGCTCTGCCAAGCAAAGACTTATGATGGAGAGTATGGATGAGAATGCTATGGATGCAAATATGGGCGAACCGTTAGATCTCTGCTCAGGAAAGTTTAACCACTTCCCTACGGCCGTACGACTATATGCGGCCGCAGGGTGGTTCTAAATCTCCGGGCTGCCGTGTTTTCACGGCAGCCCATTTCCTCGTTCCCAGCGCGCGCTCCAAGGGAACTTGTGTACTGGCCGTGTCCCTTGGACACAGACAATCACAGATCGCCGCGAACGGCCAATCAGAGTGCCCGTTTGCGATGCGATCTGTGCAGCGAATGAGAGATGATCTCATATGTAAACATATGAGATCATCTCTCATTGCCGGCTCTCACAATGACAGCGTCCTGTCATAGAGAGAGCATACCGATCTGTGTTCCTAGTACATAGGGACACAGATCGGTCACCCTCCCTCCCCCCACAGTTAGAACACAATGCAGGAAACACATTACCCATTCCTCACCCCCTAGTGTTAACCCCTTCCCTGCCAGTCACATTTATACAGTAATTAGTGCATATTTATAGCACTGATTGCAGTATAAATGTGAATGGTGCCAAAAATGTGTCAAAAGTGTCCGATGTGTCCGCCATGATGTCGCAGTCGCAATAAAAATCACAGATCGCCGCCATTACTAGTAAAAAAATAAATAATAAAAAATAACAATTCTGTCCCTTATTTTGTAGGCGCTATAACTTTTGCGCAAACCAGTCGCTTAATGCGAATTTTTATTTTTTTTAACCAAAAATATGTAGAAGAATACGTATCGGCCTAAACTGAATTTTTTTTTTAAATTGGGCTATTTTTTATAGCAACAAGTAAAAAATATTGTATTTTTTTTCAAAATTGTCGTCCTTTTTTATTTATAGCGCAAAAAATAAAAATTGCAGAGGTGACCAAATACCACCAAAAGAAAGCTCTATTTGTGGGGAAAAAAGGACGCCAATTTTGTTTGGGAGCCATATCGCACGTGCAATTGTCAGTTAAAGCGACGCAGTGCCGCAAGCTGAAATTTCACCTGGTCAGGAAGGGGGTTTACATGCCCAGTAAGGAAGTGGTTAAGGAATCACAATCCAACACCAGCCAGCCTGATGCAAATGGCTCCAAGATAGGGGTTATGGATGAGTTGCTAGGACTCTGCTCTGGAAAATTTGACTGTCAAGATGATGGTCCAAATCAAGAATCTTTTAGTTGTACAAAGGCTCATGCTGAAAATGAGAAAAGTGACCTAATGAATGAAGCAGTTGCTCTCTGTTCCGGTTCTTTCACCAACAGAGAAAATTAAGAAAATGAGGCCGGGCTTGAGGATTTCCATCTTCTACCATGTGATGATTCTGACAGCGAAGAGCTTGCAAATGTTGAAAGTGGTGCAGAAGATGAAGAGGAGGAAGTGAAGGAGGAAGTAAAGGTGGAAATTGCAGTAAAGGAAGAGCCGGTCCTGTCACTGCTGGATGTCCTGGAGGAGGATGACGCCCTGCAGGATGAGGCGTCTGCTGTGCTGGCGGGGATATGTCTGGCCTGTACATACAAGTATAAAAGAGGATAGAAGCTGCGCTTAGGATAGCCTAAAAAGGGGTAGTAGGAAGAGTAAGTATGACTGCAGCCCCCCCTAAATATGACTCCCTGAAGGGGGTATATAGAAAGAATATGTAGGTGATGGGGGTGGTGGCGCTGTCACTAATATGTTGTTTGACTGACCCAGTAGAGCAGGCATCCTCAAACTACGGCCCTCCAGCTGTTGCGGAACTACAAATCCCATGAGGCATTGTGAAACTCTGACATTCACAGACATGACTGAGCATGATGGGAAATGTAGTTCCTAAACAACTGGAGGGCCATAGTTTGAGGACCCCTGCAGTAGAGTGATGGGTAAGTTTTATTGGGACAACATTCCCTAAAGTGATATAGTAAAAAAAGGTGTAATAAAAGAAATATCCTATAATAAATGACAGTAGTGGTGCTTCCAAGTGCTACCAATGGTGTTGGTGTCACCAATAAGAAAAACTTATAATAGTAAAAAGATATAATACTGAGTGTGTTCTTGCAGTGAGAAAACTACACCGTACTATAGTGCAATTAGTTAACAGTTAGCATAAGCTTATTTACAAATGCACAACAATGGTCAAATTATGCAGTAAGTTAAATCACATAAGGTTGAATGCGAAAAGAGTGATCGAATAAACACAAAAATGATTCACATAAAATAGTCCATGAATTATAAAGCAGGTGAATGTGGGTGATGTGACAGTCAAGGTGCACCTATATGAATAGGTGATACATCAAGTGGATATCGCAGTGGATCCGGTGCTCCCCCTTATGGGTCCCCACTCACCAGAAGCATTCACCCCTGCAGGGGTAGAATGTGTTTCAGTCAAAACGTATGCTCCACCGTGTCGTGGCTCCTTTTCCTGGATTCAGACTCTGCACAGCCAGCAGCCACTTCATGCGGTTGGACCTCTTGGCCTGTGGAAAGGCAAAGAATTTTTTGAATCCCATACCAACCACTTATACCAAGGATATACATCAGGAATCCAATTACTATTAGGCTGCAGAGATGGCCAGAGAGGTTTGAGGCGTTAAAAGGTTTCAGCTGTTCAGAATTAAGCAATTAAAGCCCCTATAAAGACAGCCTAAGGATAACGACTGATTGCTGGATCCTGAGGCTTTGGGAGTGAAGGAGCAGTCACAAGCACTTCTGAAGAGTTCAGAGTGTAGTGAACCCATCCGAGTGGTCACACACACCTGCTACTGAGTTAATCCCTCACAATATATATATATATATATATATATATATATACTGTATATATATACACACCCTGAAGTGTATTATAAAAGTAGACCGACTGTATATATATATATATATATATATATATACATATATCAAATACACTGCAACTATTTAACTAATCTGCCTGCCTAATCTAGCTCAGTCTCCACAGTCACACACTATACATAGCCACTATGTAAGCTTTATATAGTGTGGGGCGTGGACTTAGTCCCCCTGAGCCATGATTGACCAAAGGCTAGGGGACGAAAATCCCCTCGGACAGAGAACGCGGTGACGTATAAGTCACCGACGTGCTCAATCCAGGAAGTTCAATGCTTCCACGCATGCGTCGAATCCATTCGACGCATGCGGGGGATTTCTGTCTGCTGGTTAGTCGTACTAACCAGCGGACATGTCCGACGGACATGTTTCCAGCGGACAAGTTTTAAAGCATGTTTTAAAACTTTTGTCCGCTGGAAACCTGTCTGCTAGGCCGTACACACGATCGGATATGTCCGCGGAAACTGGTCCGTGGATCATAAATTAAAAAGAGCGGACTATAGCGTAATAACGTTCTGGAACGGTTTAATTAAAATAGAAATAATCGTACTTACAAACATCGATAAGTAAAAGCATATAAAAGACAAATGGCGGCCGACACTATAGGAGCCCTTCCTCCTTCACGTTGAGCGCGTTGACGCGGTGGCTCTTTTTAATTCATGATCCACGGACCACACGTATGACAAGGGTATAGCGATTTTTCTGATCCGAGGACACAGTGCTGAGGCTCCTGTTAACCCAGTGTTTAACTGTGGACGGAACACAACTTTCACTGCTGGCTTTATCTGTTATGTGGTAAGCTGCTTTCCATGTGGTGGCGGTCTTCACGGATGTTAAGCTCACTCGGGTGTTGTTTGTCCTGATCAATGATATCAAGAAATGTATTCAGCAATTTTTTTTGGACATTATTCAATTTATCAAATTTGTTTCTATATTTATAGGTTCATAATTCATATTTTTAGCCCTATATCTTAATGTGTACATTTACACCAATATTTTTATTTAGCATGTAATTGCTAATAATTTCTTGTTGGCGCAGTTTTTTTCTTATTTAACCTCTGATAACTGTAATTGTGTAATGCTTGTGTACATATACAATAAATAAAAAATGTACAGTTCTTTCTTACTGTAAACTCAATAAATACCAAAACTTTGAATAAAGTGGTATAAAGTCCATACAACCATATAATAAAAAATCCACAACAATGTTCCAACATAGTAACATAGTAACATTTCTAAAAAAAAAAAAAAAAACAGTGTACTAAAGTGATTAGCCATAAAAAAATGCATAAGTACTTGATGCATATACACCACTTAAGTGCAGCTCTATATACAGTAAAATCCATAAAGTGCAACTAAACTAGAAAATAATCAATCTTCAGCAAAGTATAGTATTCAATCTGTTACAAAATATTCTATTGTCATTTCCAAAAAATCATATTACCTTGTGTTGACCTCCACCTTGATACACTCCAGGAGTTATGGGTGTTGCCTCAATCACCAAAAGACATTCACCGCGTGGGGGGATATAGGGTCCCCTTCGGGGGAAACACTCACCAGAAGGTTTCTTTAAACAGCATTTCTGTATAGAAAGTGGGGTGAAAGTTTTATTGTCACCCCAAAAACATATAAACACCAGTCCCCTTTTATAAAACAAGCGCTCTTAGAGGAAGTCCGAACGAACGAAACGTCAGAGCTTTGCTAACCAGCAACCCGACCGGAAGTGACGTTTGCGCTCCACAGGAGAGAGGAACCAGGAAGTAAAGCTGCAGGAAAGTCTCCAAAGCGGTCTTCAGGGGTCCACATCTAACCGTGAGAGTTGCTAAACAACAACAATATTATACATTTGCCTGACTATTTATTCTGTCTGCTACACATGTTTTATAAGGGGACTGGTGTTTATATGTTTTTGGGGTGACAATAAAACTTTCAAAACAATATTGCACTATATGGATGTTTCCTTCCCTTATATACCTGTGGATCTAATACCTGGAGAGTGAACATCCAAACGGTGATCAAAAGGGAGAGTGGTATGCTGTTCTAACCATCTGAAAGGTGACATGTGAGGTGATATATACAGAAATGATGTTTTAAAGAAACCTTCTGGTGAGTGTTTCCCCCGAAGGGGACCCTATATCCCCCCACGCGGTGAAAGTCTTTAGGTGATTGGAGCACATACTAGTGATACTTTTGATCCGGTCATTACACACAGCTTTCTCTTCAAACCAGTGGTTTGCAGCGCTGCTGCAGGACTATTAATAAGCTTTCTGCGAGCTGGCTTTATTTTTCTGCTTTTATCATAGCTAAAAGTTTAATCAAAAGTGTCAATTAATATTGAAATGTACATAAAAATATTTTCAGCAAAAAAACATATATAAGCCATGCTTATTAAAACCATTGGCCCAGATTCACGTACATCGGCGCATTATCGGTCCGGCGTAGCGCACCGCCATTACGTTAGACTTGCGCCATCTAGCCGCGTAATCCCCCGATTCACGTAGCTTTTGCGCAGGAAATTGCGCAAGCGTAAGGTTTTTTCCTGAGGCGTAAGGAGGAGTAATACAAATTGGGAGGGACGTGGGCGTGTTACATTGAAATGAGCCGTGACCCCATGCAAATGAAGGGCCGGCCGGCTCGCGCATGCGCGCGTGAAGGAGACCATGTCAGCTCCGCTGTGCGCATGCTCACAACTCGGGAGCGGCGCAATCAGTGAAATTGGAAATGGACTAGGGCAACGTTGTGAACTACGCAGACAGCATAAATAGACACACACAAACGCACTTGCATTGCAAAAGTACATCCCTTTGTGTCCCTTCCCATTGAACCAAGTGCTTTTGTTCCTGTTGTTCGTTGCAGTGTGTCTTGTAGTTGTAAGATTAGTGTTCTGTGTGATCAAGTGCTTGTTGGTATATTTGTGAAAGTGTATTTTGATAAGTGTTTGAGAGACTGTTTGTTTGATTGATATATTTTTGTTCGTTTGTTTTCTTGCTTTATTTTTTATTTTTATTTTTTTGTGACTGTTTCTTGCTGAGTGCTAGTGTGATTTTTGGGTGTTCGTTTTCTCTTTGTGTGTGTTCTTGCCTGATTGGTTGTGCTTGTATTTGTGACTGATTTTTGGTGACTGGTAGTGAGTTTGTTTGGAAGTATGACTGAGAGAAAAAGAAAGCTCAATTTTACTGTGGGGGAAAAAAGAATTCTTGCCCGGGCCATTAGCGAGTATGGGCGTTTTCTCCACGGCCCGCAGAGTGCCACCACCACCCCGGCCAGGAGGAGGGAGATATTGGATTGGATCACGGAGCAGGTGAATTCATCGGGGGAGGGGGAGACACGGACCCGGTCTGGGATCGAAAAAAAAATAAATGATCTCCGGCGTCTGGTGAAAAAAAAACTGGCCGCAATGCATGCCCATGCCAGGGGCACAGGAGGGGGCCCACCATGCCGTATTAGGCTTACAGCGACTGAGCATGTGGTGGCCCTGACCTTTCACCGGCATGAAGTGGAGGGCCTGCCAGGCTTTGACACAAGTCCGGTCCCCGTGGTGCCAGGTAAGGTTTTTTTTTCTATCAGGTGTGTAGCATGTGTGGGGGAGGGGGTGAAAGGGAATATGTGGCAAGTGTGTGGATCCTCCAACCTGTGAATGGTTTGTGTCATCCACAGATGTGCAGGAGGGTGCAGGGCCATCTGGCCTGACCGCTCCAACACCAGGACAGCAGCCTAATGAGGCCCCCCCAACAAGGCCGGAGTCCGCGAAGGAGGTCCGAGAGGAGGAGGACGATCATGAGGAGGAGGACGATCAGGAGGAGGACGATCATGAGGAGGAGGAGTCAGGCACTGGACGAGTGGTTTGTGCGGACTCTTCCCCTCTGGCTGGCAGAAGCCTGCCCTCCCTAAGGGGGAGCCCCCCCCCCTCCTCCCCCAACATGGCTCCCCTCACAAGGGCCTCCCCTTCTCCCCGCCCACAACCATCACCTGGAGGCAGGATGTCATCCCAGAGCACCAGGGGGGCACCCAATCTCCTGCCCGCCAGTCTGCGAAGGGACCAGGCCCTCCAGACCCGCCATCTGGGACAGCTCTGCCAGACTTTTGGGCGGGTGGAGGAGAGCCTGTCCTCCATGAAGGATACGCTGGGTAACCTGGACTCCCACTCCCGGGCTTTCACAACCTGCCTAAATGAACTGCAGACTACAGCAGCAGGCGTTGGGCAGGATGTGAGGGCCCTTACCCAGGCTATCCAGGCCAACACGGCAACACTTGGTGCTTCCCTGGAAAGAATAGCCGTGGCCTTGGAGGGCAGGCCGCCAGGTGGGCAGATATCAGGGGCTGCTCCTCCTTCCCCGGGTTTGCCCCTCCCCCATGAGTCTCCCCTGAGGGGCCGGGGCCGTGGCCGGGGGCGCCCCAGGCGTGGCTCACGCAGAGGGCACTAATTTTTTTTCCCCCTTCTTTTTTTTTTGGCTGACATTTTTTTTTTTGGCTGACATTTCTAGCATTTTTTTTTTTTTTTGCTGACATTTTTTTTAAATTTTGGGTTGTGCATGCTGTTTGAATGTGGGGGTGACATTCCTGCTGGAAAAGGGGTGTCATCCTCAATTTTGGTGGAGAAGGGTTCCCCAGGACCAGGGAGAAGTGATTCCCAGGTCCGTGTGAATGGTGTATGAATGTACAGTGACATAATTGGAGCCTTGACGTGGCGTTACTGCTCACCAGTCCTGCATGGTGGACTGGTGCCAATCCAATTTGATGAGGATGTGGGGTGTGTGTGCTAGGGACCATAGTGGTGTGCATGCATGCATTCTCATTGTGCCATGATTAATGTGTGTGTTTAACGTGCAAAGATGCCCAATATGAGCTGCCTCCTGACTGCTCTTCCCTCAGAAGACGGGGTATCCTCGGTTAGGGGTTGATTGTCTGGTTGGGGGGTCAGGTCATCACGTAGCTCAACCTGCAGGCCCTTCCTCACTGCGAGATTGTGCAGCATGCAACATGCAACGATGATATGGCACACAAAGTTTGGGGAATACAACAGTGTACCCCCAGACTTATCCAGGCATCGGAAACGTGACTTCAGGAGGCCAAAGGTGCGCTCCACCACTGCTCGGGTTTTGATGTGTGCTTGATTGTATCTTTCCTCCCCTGGGGTTTGGGGGTTCCGGATAGGAGTCATGAGATGGGGTCCCAGTGCATATGCAGAGTCACCTGGAAGGGAAAAGACAGGAGAATGTTAGTCATGCATGTGCCACTTGTGAGGTGTGCATCACGGGAGGGGATAGTCATGCCTGACTCCCATGTCACTCACCAACCAGCCAGGTGTTCCCATACACGTTCTGATCGAATTCCATTTGGATGTGGCATTGATTGTAGATGTAGCTGTCATGGGTGGGTCCGGGGTGTTTGGCACGGACGTGCCATATGAGGCCTTGGGCATCAACTATCACCTGTACGTTGATGGAGTGCCAATTCTTCCGATTGCGGTACATGTGCTCTGTCTCATGGGGGGGCTGGAGTGCCACATGTGTGCAATCAATGGCCCCGATGGTGCGTGGGAATCTGGCAATTCTGTAGAAATCTGTCATTGCCTTCAGCCGCAGGTCCTCAGTGGTGGGTTTGATGATTTGGTTGGCCAAGCGTGTGAGGATTGCAGGGACAACCTGGTGCACACATCTGCTCATGGAGGATTGTGACATCCCAGCCACCACTCCACTTGTACGCTGAAAAGAGCCACTGGCAAGGACATGGAGTGTTGCCAGTACCTTGACCAGTGGCTGCACTGGATGTGAGCGTTGTGTTGGGCTGGTGAGGTCCTCCTGCAGGGTTGTGGTTAATTCCAGGATGGCATGAGGGGTGAATCTGAAGATGCGATACACCTCAGAATCACTCATGCCAAAGAGGTCTATGCGTGTGCGGTATACCCTCTCCCGTGCCATCCTCCGTGCCCTCCTCCTTCTTTGGTCATCTAAATTCACTAGTGCAGCTATGAGCGACGATGCCCCTGGCATGTTGGCAGTCAAATTGTAGTGCAACACGTGTGTGTGGTCTGCTCCTCAGTAACGGTGTTGCTTTCTGTGAGATGTAGACGTTTTTTCAAAATTTAGACCAGCTTTTAGGTGCTCTAACTTTAGACAGGACATTTTGCTGTTGCGCACATCGCGTAGCCTGCGCAGCAACTGCGTTTTTTTGTGGATCCCCGCAACTCCCTCATTAGCATATTTGACTAGCAAATCAATGGTGTGTCTAGCGCATTTTTGCGCGGACGGATGCGTCTGTCTAACGAAATTACGCCGGACAAAAAAAAGTAGATTTCTGGCGTAATTCGTTTTCTGAATCGCGCGCATCTAAACGCACGCGCACATTTAGACTTACGCACGCGCAACACCAGTTGCGCAGGCGTAATCGCTCTGTGAATCTGGGCCATTATATCCAAACAATGTCCATGGTATTAAAGTGCAACAAGAGTGCAAAAAAAATCTTATATATGAATTTTTTCCTGAAAATATTGTTATGCACTTATTTTTTGCACATTCAATATTAATTGACACTTTTGATTAACTTTTAGCTACGTTGTATTTTGCATATTGTTTGAATCATTATTTGCACCACATGGATTTTTTATGTTATTTTAGTTAGCACCACATCATTTGCTATATATTCAATTTATCTGTGGATTTGTGGTAACCTGTTTGATGTTGCGCATTAGTCGTTTATTTTAAAATATATAATGCAAAGCCAGGCTTCGGGCCTAATTCTAGGGGGAGGTGACTGCTGACTGGGGTTTACCCCTTCACCCGGTCTTCCTTCTGGGTTTGTGTGGTCCTGCTGTGTGGCTAACTGGACCGTGATGATGTCACTCTCATGCACGTGCACAGGATACTGTTTTTATGTGTGTTTGCAAAATTAGAGTGGGCCAGTCTAGATGAAGTCCAGGGCCACTTTTTTTGTCCCAGTCCAGCCCTGCTGTCTAGGTTTATCCATATTCTTGCCATTCTGAAGCTAGTTTGCATTATTTCTTTTAACTTTGCACATGTTTAGTAAAATACACTATGCATTTACTTCCAATTACCCATTATGTTCAAGATGTATAAATATACAGTACATAGATCCCCACAGTGATATGTTGTAAATAGTAGTTGTTTGTGTAACTTAGACTTGCATATTGTGTTGTTGTTTCAATGTGTGTGTATGTATACATGTGTCATAGAGTGCCATTGAAGCAACTTACCACAAACCCTAACCTAACTCAAAGTGAAAGGATTGGATTAGCTTTTCCTTAACCACTTGAGGCCCAGAGGATGTCATATGACATCCTGGGATTTGTGGGGCTATATCTGAATGATGCCTGCAGCTACAGGCATCATTCAGATATCTGCATTTTCAGCTAGCGATTTCCTACACCAAAGGGGGTGAAAGGGGATGTTCCCCCTCCTGCCGCCCTCCGGTGCTTCTAGTGACTCACTTGTGCGATCGGTGAGTCGTGACAGGATCCGCCGCCCCCCAGATGTTGAATATAGAGATTTCCGGCGGACCAGATGGTCGCCAAAGTCTCTATGATCGTTAGAGGCCGGACGCGATGTTATGATGTCACACCCGGCCTCTGCATTAAAAAAAACGGTGCCGCTTCGGCTGTGAAGCGGTGATCATTTTTTTGTTGTTTCTCTAGGGTCTCTGATAAAAAAGTATATATAGTGTTTGGGGGTTCTATGTAATTTTCTAGCAAAAAATAGCAAACAAATGATGATTTTTACATGTAGAAACGAAGTGTCAGAATTGGCCCGGGCCTGAAGTGGTTAAAAAGGTAAGGATAATTACATCACACCTCTCACAATTCTTGCAAAGTATCTCAATAAGTGAGACAAGTTACTGAGCAGCTACCTGCTCATTGCTCTGTGTTGTTGAACCTAGGAAATTATGCAGTGAATTATGGAACCAAAACACAGTGGCTGTAGCACAGCAGAGATCAAACAGGAAAATATCAGTATGTTTATCAGGCAGAATGGTATGGACAGTGTCAGAAGATAGTGACAAATAAATTGGTTTGAAAACCAGGCAAATCAATGAAGCATAATTTTAAAACCATTAAATAGAGTGCATATTAATATTCACAATGTCAAGCTCTACCCATACATATGCACACATATATAATGCATGTGTCCATCCAGATTCAGCATCACAATGCACATGTACAGCCATGCTCTCCCTAAAGGAAACATGTGTAGAGCAAGGCAAGGCAACATAATTAGCTAACTCATCAACTGCACATAAAGTACTTATATTACTAATGTCTTATCTGTTCATTTTGCCCATGGGGGGAAGAAGAATTCCCAGGTAAGCTCCAAGTTCTAGGTCCAGAGTTTTCACATGGCTCTTTTCTGTTAGACTTCTCTAGATGCCTAAGTGGGCTGATTTCTAAGTAGCACCACTGCTGTGGGAGGAAAAGTGAATAACATGCTCCTTGATACCTAAAAGTGTCAAGTACATCTCTACCGACATTTAAAGTATGCGCAGAAGGAGTAGACAGCAGTCAAGTACGTCTATGGTTTTGCCATGCAAGGGCAAAACACATTCACATTAAATATTAAATGAGTGATGTCATCTCTCCTCTTGGAATCCTTTTCATTCCAGAGAGAGGAGAGAAGACATCTCAGTGTCAGTGCACCAACACTACACTTATGCCGCGTACACACGGTCGTTTTTTGCAATGAAAAAAAACGTTGTTTTTTAAAACGTCATTTAAATTGATCGTGTGTGGGCAAAACGTTGTTTTTTTTGTCTTAAAAAAACGACCAAAAAAAAATTACAACATGCTTGAATTTTTTGTGTCGTTTTTCAAAACGTCGTTTTTTGTTTCACAAAAAGTCACCGTGTGTAGCAAAAACGTCGTTTAAAACGACGTTTTTCAACCCGCGCATGCCCAGAAGCTAGTTATGAAGCGAGCTTCAATGGAAAAGAGTGGTGAACGTGAAAAAAAACTATGGTGTGTATGCAACATCGTCTTTGAAAAGTGACGTTTCAAAAACGTTGTTTTTTACTTCACAGAAAACGTCGTTTTTTTTTCATCACAAAAAATGATCGTGTGTACGCGGCATTACACCAGTACATATAGGTATACTTGTCATCCCTCGAACACCCCCCAAGTTAACCCATTTACCGTCTGTCACTGTGTCTGTTAGGTTACTTAGTGGTAGGCCCAGATAGGTCTAGGGACAATCGAATAAAGGTTTAACCCCTTGACCACCCCCCATCACAAGTGATTACTATATAAGTGTCACAGGTGATTCTAGTTCGATATTTTTTATAGCATCACGGCACCTTCCGTATATTACCTAAATAAAGGTTTAACCCCCTGATCACCCGGCGGTTGATATCAGTTAGGTTTTAGTGTCAGATAGGGTCTGCGTTGCCCCAGGCAGCATCAGCATCATTAGTGCCAGTAACGCTAACACCCATGCACGCACTATACACCTCCCTTAGTAGTATAGTGTCTAAACGGGTCAATATCTGATCTAATCAGATCTATACTAGCATCCCCAGCAGTTTAGGGTTCCCCAAAAACGCAGTGTTAGCGGGATCAGCCCAGATACCTGCTATCACCTGCGTTTAGCCCCTCCACCCAGCCCAGCCCACCCAAGTGCAGTATCAATCAATCACTGTCACTTACAAAACACTAGTCTCACTACCGTACCAGTAAATTTAGAGGCCAAAATGTCAAAGCTAAGGTACAGTAGTGAAAAGGCCTACACGTTTCTGAGCATGACAGATAGTGGAGAAGAAGTCATCCATTTGTCAGATTCAGGCTCAGAATACGAACCCGTGGACAGCAGAGGCACACTGACAGATACAGTACCTGTCACCGAGAATGTGTTTTATCAGCACGACAGCATCGCGCTGATTCTCGGCGACAGGGTGCCGACATCTCGCACTCGCTGGAATAGACAAAGCACATTCCAGCGAGCGCGTCATAGAAGCGACGGGGATCCGACTTGGATTCCCGCCAAATCTACACGCGGCGTTTAGTATGTATCATGAGGGGGAACTCCATGCCGGATTTTTAAATAAAAATCCGGCATGGGTTCACCCCCAGGTGATATACCAGGCCCTTAGGTCTGCTATGGATTGTAAGGAGAACCCTCCCCCACAATCCATACCAGACCCGTATCCAAAACACGCCGCCCGGCTGGTCAGGAAAGGAGTGGGGGCGAGCGAGCGCCCCCCCCCCCTCCTGAGCCGTACCAGGCAGTATGCCCTCAACATGGGGGGGTCAGGTGCTCTGGGGCAGGGGGACGCACTGCGGCCCCCCCACCCCAGAGCACCCTGTCCCCATGTTGATAAGGACAGGGCCTCTTCGTGACAACCCTGGCCGTTGGTTGTCGGGGTCTGCGGGCGGGCGGGCGGCTTATCGGAATCTGGGAGCCCCCTTTAATAAGGGGGCCCACAGATACCGGCCCCCCACCCTAGGTGAATGAATATGGGGTACATTGTACCCCTACCCATTCACCTGGAGGCAAAGTGTAAACACAAAATAAACAACACAGGGTTTTTAAAGTATTTTATTAGACAGCTCCGGATGGCCCCCCTGTCTTCTTTAGCTCTTTTACCAGGGGGGCCTTCTCCTGCTCTCTGGGGGTCTTCTCTGCTCTCCGGGGGTCTTCTCCGCTCTCCGGGGTCTTCTCCCGCTCTCTGGGGGTCTTCTACGCTCTCCGGGGTCTTCTCCCGCTCCCCGCTCTTGACTCTGCGCTCTCCAGTGCCTTCTTCTTCTTCAGGACTGGCTGCCGCTATCTTCGTGTTAGCTCAATTACTAGCAGCGGCCATCCGCTCTTCTGTCACGTCTTCTTCTTCTCTTCTCCAGATGTTGACTCGACGCTTCCTCCCGCCTATCTTGTGACGTCACAGTCCCATCATGCTCCGGTACCTACCCACGTGGTACCTACCGGAGCATGATGGGACTGCGAGGTGGCTAGCACAAGTAGGGTCCCCAGCCACCAAGAAGACAAAGACAGGCCCGTCGAGCCCATAGTGCCCTTCCTGCTGCATTTTCCAATCCAAATTGGGAGTCAACCACTTCTGCAGCACCTGTACTTGCCCCATTCACTGGCCAACCCAGAATTCAGGTGGAAACAGTTGATTTTTCGTTACTTGATTTGTATTTGCTGTTTTTCACGGAAGATCTCTATAGATCTATTGTGGACCAAATCAATTTGTATGCTGGTCAATTCATTGCCACTGATCCCCAGTTTATCCTTTTCAGAGATTGGAAACCTATTAAGGTTTTCTAATTTAAGACCTTCTTTGGCCTATCCCTCCTCATGGGCATAATTAAAAAGAGTGAGTTTCGGTCATATTGGTCCACCGACCCAATTCACCATATGCCCATGTTCTCTGCCTTCATGACCAGGACACGATACGAGCAGATCTTGCGATTCATGCACTTCAATGATAATGAACTCTGTCGTCCTCGGGGTGACCCTGGATTTGATTGGCTCTACAAAATTTGACCCTTTGTAAACCACTTCAACAGTTTGCAGCCTTGTTTACTCCCGATCAAGCTGTCTGCGTTGATAAGTGTCTGATCAAGTTTTCTGGCTACTTGTCTATTAAACAGTATCCTCCCCGCAATGTGCCAGATATAAGCTCTGAGACAGGGCGACAGGCTATACATATAGTTTTATGGTTTACCAGGGAAGAGATAGTCACGTAGAGCCAGAGAACTGCCGAGACTACATAGGGAGCGCTGGTAAGATTATGTGATTATTTAACAAATGAAAACGAACGCACAGAAATCCAAAATCCGAAAGATCCGAAAATGCTTTATTTTAGTTTTCATTGCAACAGTTTGATATAGATAGGAGATTCAACATGATGCTGACAATAGCAATCAGTGTCTATCGAAACTGTGGTCGAATGTGCCTAACCTTAACTCTATTAGTCCAAGATTATTCTACATAGAGAGAAAAGATTCGACATTATAGAGACAGTGTTAGGATAGACCATTCAACATGAACGATAAGGTTTTGACGAAGTAGCGAAAAACATACAAACATCAAATCTGTCATTGAAGGCTTATAGTGTCTGTCAACAGTTCTAAGAAGATTCGACAAGAAGCTAAACTGTTTGACGCCATAATCATACATTTCCAGTAAAATGCTCGACCCATAGGCTATAGAAGAATTCGAATGTTAATTCAGATTTTCGGACTAATGCATTTTATAACAAAACAAAATAAATAAAAACACATTTCGGGAGTAACTAAATACATTTATTTTTCGGACGAAAAAAAAATTCCGAAACAAAATATTTCAGTGTGCAAATATATACTGAACACCCCTTCGGTTCTGTAATGAATATTAAGGGGAACCCCGAACCATTTTTTTCCCCTCAAATTCCATATCAGGCCCGGTATGGATTTTAAGGGGAACAATGCAAAAAATGGCGTGGGGTTCCCCCCAAAAATCCATACCAGAGAGCGCACCTCCCCCTCCTGAACCGTACCAGGCCACATGCCCTCAACATTTGTTAAGGGGGGTTCCAGATTCTGATAAGCCCCCCTCCCACAGACCCTGCGGCTTGCCAGGTTGCATGCTCGGATAAGGATCTGGTATGGATTTTTGGGGGGAACCCCAAGCCATTTTAAAAAAAAATGGCGCAGGGTTCCTCTTATTATCCATACCATACCTGAAGGGCCTGATATGGAATTGGGGGACCCCCACGCTTTTTTTTTATTTTGGTTCCAGGTTCCCCTTAATATTCATACCAGACCCAAGGGGCCTGGTAATGGACTAAGGGGGAACCCGTGCTGTTTTTTTTCAATGATTTTTATCTGTATTGCTGGGACCTGGCAATTCATTATAGCCGCAAGTAGTTTTAAATTACTTTTTTCCTTTAGAAATGTCAATTTATGCAGGGACTTTTCTAAGCACGGGAAACATGTGCTACTTTGCAGGCATACTATAGACACCCCCCAGGTACAAAATTTAAAGGAAATGTTCACTTTTATTGTTTCACTTTAAGCATTATTAAAATACGGCCATTTTTAAAACTTGTTTTGCATTGATACATGTCCCCTGGGACAGGACCCAGGGCCCCAAACACTTTTTTAGACAATAACTTGCATATTAACCTTTAAAATTAGAACTTTTTATATCTCTCATAGACTTTTAAAGGGTGTTCCGCGGCTTTTCGAATTTGCCACAAACACCCCAAAATTGTTTGTGTTCTAACTCATGTTCGACTCGAACAGATAGCCCATGGCATGTGTGAGCAATATATAATTTAGTGACAACTTTGTGTAATTTTTATAATTTTTTTTGTAATTTTTTCAATCACTTGGGACAAAAAAATAAAAAATATTCAACGGGCTCAACATGCTTCTCAGCAATTTCATTGGGTTGTCTGTTTCCAAAATGGGGTCATTGGGGGGGTTGTACTACCCTGCCATTTTAGCGCCTCAAGAAATTAGATAGGCAGCCATAAACTAAAAGCTGCGTAAATTCCAGAAAATGTACCCTAGTTTGTAGACGCTATAACTTTTGTGCAAACCAATAAATATACGCTTATTGACATTTTTTTGTTTTACCAAAGACATGTGGCTGAATACATTTTGGCCTAAATATATGACTAAAATTGAGTTTATTGGATTATTCTTATTTCAAAAATTAGAAAATATAATTTTTTATCCGTTTATATCGCAAGAAATTTAAATTGCAGAGGCAATCAAATACCACCTAAAGAAATCTCTATTTGTGGGGAAAAAAAGGATGCAAATTTCGTTGGGTACAACATTGCATGACCGTGCAATTACCTTACACAGTACAGTGCCAAATTGTAAAAAGTGCTTTGGTCATTGAGCAGCATAATCTTTTATTTTTTTAATATATATATTTTTTTAATTAGTCACTTTACTGATAGTCAAATTGGAAAAAATCGATTTACTCTGTGGTCTCTCAAAACAAATTAATTTTGTATTGCCTTGCAGTCTGACAGTATCTCAAAACCTGAAGTAGTGCTTTAACATTTGTCACATGGGTTTAAATTGTTTTCTTTTAGGCTCCAAAATATGATACATCAGGTATCAAAATTAAAACCCTCTTTTTGCATTCCCAATACACTGAAAACAGTCTTAAGCCCATAAGGAAGAAAGACTGGTCACAGTAAAAAAAAAGCACATATGGAGATCATTAAGCTGCAAAAGACAAGGAAGCCTCTTCTTGAGAACATGAATGAATTTTCCGATTTACCTAGCATTTGAAACATAATGCAGGAGGAACTGAGTAAAAATAGAAATAATTTCTTCCTGTTCTACCTTGATTTACACTCTCTTAAAGTAGAAAATTAAAAAAAAAAATGTTTTATGATGTTGTAATTATATAATACTTACATGTCATCAAATAAATTAACACTTGTTAACTCGAGTCAGTCCTGTAAATCATTAGAGTTATTTTGCAACAAACTTACACATATGCCTTTTCCTCTTTATTTCATTTAGGACTTTGTTCGACAAGTGACTGCTTCTCTGGTAGGAAAGTAGAAGCTTTTCAGGTCTCCATGACAGGTCATACATAATCACTAAAGGAATATTTAATTACACCTGCCAACCTCTTCTAGTGTAATTGATTCAATAACTAACAATGTCACTGGAAGGCTAGGCTCAGAGGTCTCTCTGTGTGAAAATATTCATACACGGCTAAACATCTTGGTATTTTAATTGCTTGTCATGCTGCTAGGGTCCCATATTGCACCTATCTCCACAGCAACAGACTGGTATGAGGAAAGAGTGCTAAATAACTGAAAAGTGCATTTAGAAACTTGAAATCCTTAAAGAACTGCAGTCATGACAAAATTACAGACTTAGATGATAGCAAGCTGTATGTCGTCTGGTTCTTTTTTATTAGGAGCTGCAACAATACTTGCCTGTTACAATGTTACAACTCAGTCACTGATAGCAGAAATGCCAATCATCAATAAATTTACTGATATTTTGTAAAAATCTGTGATATTTACAGCTGTCAGTAAATGTCCATTAGAAAAATCAGTAAAAAGCAGGCAGTGTAGGCTCTGCAAGTGTAAGAAAGAACCCCTCAACAGCTTGATCCAGCACCAGCAGCCACTTTTTCAGGCAGAGTTTGGAACCCGTTGGAATGGAGCTGGCAGTGGAAGGAGCAGGCCACCGCATTTATCAGGAACTGTCAATAAGAAACAGAGGGGCACCAATCTAAGTGCACCATTATCACAGATTTATTAGTAAAAGCAAAGAAGCAACTCACAAAATGGCAGAATCAGATAGGCATATAGGTTATACGAGCCAGTCCTGGAGCATTTTACAGTGTCTGGATAGCTTCTAGCCACCATGGGCACAAATGATGTATGTGGGGTATCCAGGAATCCGGAACCAGGAAGCAGGATGCTGCCGATCACAATCATGACCAGCGTGAACCGCAGAATAGCATCAGGCCGGATGCGGCAAGACAGGAAGCAGATGATTGGCATTCAAACATAAAAGAAACGGTAATGCATTTTTAAGCTAATGCTTTTTCTATAGAACGTGATAGGCAAACCCATCTGACATATAAAAAGCAAAAAGGTGCAATCAGCGCAAAAATTTAACTAAAACCCCCCGTATGCAAGATGAATACTAAAGAATTTTCACATAATTCAAATGACAATTATTAAAACTAAATATAAGTGCAGCGCAATTCAAATAGTCCAAAATATTGACAGAATGGTATTCTCAGAAAGTAATGTGATGGAGTAACAGTCCAGAGAAATGGTGAACAACAGGATCAATAGAGTTTTTCACCAGTGCTGAAGAAGTCAACAATGGGTGGCAATCCCTCCACCTCTGGTCTAACTAATTACTCTCACATTACAGCATAGACCCCTGAGTGAACAGGTGATCATGCAAGCAGAACTCAAAAGGTTAAACACGGACCATATACTTCTTTCACGTCTCCCTATTTCTCAGCAAGGGCGCCAGGTCATATACTGTATAATAAATCATAAAGTGAGAGCGATAAGATAAAATTTAACACATCTTCTCCCCATTCACACCCAAGACCTTGTAACACTAACGAATCACATTACACCAGGGAGGGAAAATGGCTTATTGGGCCCAATTTGGACATTTTAACTTGCGAGGTACTCACTATTTTTTCCCAGTGGTTTAGACATTAACCACTTGTCCACCGCACCCGCCATTTTGCTGGGATTGCGCCGCCGGGCACCCGCGATTGCCCAGTAACTGAACAGGGACGTGGAGCTCTGTGTGTAAACACAGAGCTCCACATCCTTTAGGGAGAGAGGAGACCGATCTGTGTCCCTTGTACATAGGGACACAATCATTTACCTCCCCCAGTGACCCCCCTCCCCCTACAGTTAGAACACAAACTAGGCTACACATTTAACCCCGTCCTCGCCCCCTAATGGTTAACCCCTTCCCTGCCAGTCACATTTATACAGTTATCAGTGCATATTTATAGCACTGTTCACTGTATGAATGTGATTGGTCCCAAAAATGTCACAAAATTGTCCGATGTGTCCGTCATAATGTTGCAGTCCCAATAAAAATTTGCAGATCACCGCCATTACTAGTAAAAAAAAAATATTAATAAAAATGCCATAAAACTATGCCCTATTTTGTAAAAGCTATCAATTTTGCACAAACCAATCGATAAACGCTTATTGCATTTTTTTTACCAAAAATAAGTAGAAGAATACGTATCGGCCTAAACTGAGGAAAATTTTTTTTATATATATTTTGGGGAATATTTATTACAGCAAAAAGTAAAAAATAAAGCATTTTTTTTCAAAATTGGCGCTCTATTTTTGTTTATAGCGCAAAAAATAAAAACCGCAGAGGTGATCAAATACCACCAAAAGAAAGCTCTATTTGTGGGAAAAAAGGATGGCAATTTTGTTTGGGAGCCACGTCGCACGACCACACAATGGTCAGTTAAAGCGACGCAGTGCCGGAAGCTGAAATTTGGCCTGGGCAGGAAGGGGGTAAAACCTTCTGGGGCTGAAGTGGTTAATGACTGTGTGTTGAGTTATTTTGAGGGGACAGCAAATTTACACTGTTATACAAGCTGTACACTCACTACTTTACATTGTAGCAAAGTGTAATTTCTTCAGTGTTGTCACATGAAAAGATATAATAAAATAGTGAGGGGTGTACTCACTGTACTCACTGTACTCATCTGATTCTGCCATTTTGTGAGTTGCTACTTTGCTTTTACTAATAAATCTGTGATAAAAATGCACTTAGATTGGCGCTCCTCTGTTTTTCATTTGCCCGCAGAGTCTACTGCTTCACTCCAATGGTTTTGCCTTCAGGTGCTGACAGAAGTACTTAATGGACTATAATTGGACTATTTACTCAGTGTGTAAAATACATTATTAGATTTAATACACATTTCTTGTATCCAGGTGTCACATTATCTAATTGGTCTTGCGCCACTGTCCATTCTTGTTTTTTGTTTAAAGCAGAGTTCTGCCGAAGAAAAAAAAAGTCAGCAGCTACAAATACTGCAGAGGCTGACTTTTAATATTAGCACACTTACCTTTCCAGCGTGCCCGCAATGTCGGCACCCAAAGCGGATCTGTCCCTTAGCTCTCGGGTGCTGCCGCTGCCAACTTCGGTAAGGTGTGGCTTCACTTCCTGGTTCACTACTGCGCATACAGGAGTTGTGTTGCGCTATCTCACTGGTCCCTGCTGTCGCCTGGGACCTGTGTGTCTCCCAGAAGACAGCAGGGGGGCCAGAAGAGGGGCCGGACAAGGTGTAGATCGCTGTGGATTCTACAGCGATCTATGCCCATAAGTGGGGGCAAATACCTGTATTAGACAGGTATCTGCTCCCCCCTCCCCTTGAAAGGTGCCAAATGTGACAATTTCAGGTACTTTCAAGAGGGGAATTTGGGAGTGGGAGTAGAGCACTGTACCGGGAGGGGGGTAATTTGGGGGAAAAGGGGGTACCCCTGTACTCTGCACACAGTGCACCCCTGTACCCTGCACTCAGTATGCAGTGCATCCCTGAAACATGCTACCTGTATGTAGTGCATGCTTGAACCCTGCACTCTGTACTTAATGCACACTTCTGGTATTTAACCACTTGCTTACTGGGCACTTAAACCTCCCTCCTGCCCAGACAAATTTTTAGCTTTCAACGCTGATGCATTTTGAATGACAATTGCGCAGTCATACAACACTGTACCCAAATGAAATTTTTATAATTTTTTCCCACAAATAGAGCTTTCTTTTGGTGGTATTTGATCACCTCTGTGGTTTTTATTGGCTCTTGTTCTAGGACAACGTCATATCACTCTGACCCCCCTCTAACAGCGCATGGGCGTGATCAGGTGTGTGCAGGGCACTTATCTCAGTGTTGAGATTCCCCCAGAGATAGCTCATTACAGATTGTGGTAAACAGCCAAAGACAGCGACTGTTTACCACCTGATTCAAAGCCAATCATAAATGTAAACACAGAGCGGTAACTGTCTGTTACTGGCTCTTCTCTCCTCACACACCATTTCCAGTGTGAGGAGAGGAAAACCAGGACTCAGTAAATTACCGATCTGTGTATTGTCAGTGTACTGCACCAAGCACCACACAAGAGAACCTCATGAATATATTTGCCAGCACACCATGGATCGTATATTACGTCCAAAAAAGAGACACAAGAGAACCTGTCACATCGTCCATCAGCAGTGTTACGGTCTTCATCAGTGCCCATCAGCAGTGTTACTGTCACCCCCCAGTACACCTGTCACCCATCAGTGCCCATAAAGTGCACATATCACCCATCAGTTCCCATAAAGTGCACCTGTCACCCATCAACAGTGTACCTGTCACCCATCATTGACCGTCAGCAGTGCACCTGCCGCCCATCACCAGAGTACCCTTCCTACAGCCGCCCATAGCCAGAGTACCTGTCATACAGCCACCATCAGCAGCAGCGCCGGAGTATCACATCCCCCAAATACCAGCACTGGAGTGTCACATTCCCCCAAGAATCAGGGCCAATGCATACCTTCCAGATGCTCTTGCCAACACAACATGACTGCCTTCCAACTAGGGATCAGCAAGCATTCCCTCTTTATTTTACCACACAGCCAGGTGTGCAAGCCAATACTGAAATTTTTTCTGAATTTTTTTATTCATTTTTTTGCCTGACACTTTATTACAATTTATTGTAGTCCAGACAAATCTATTTGCCCAACAATATGAGTAAGTAGGAGTGGGTATGAGCAACCCCAGTTCATCCTATGCCCATCTGTATGAGTGGAGTCCTCTGACGCTGGAGGCGTTCAAATTGTTTATGGGCCTCACTCTTAACATGTGGCTTACAAAAAAAATGAAGGACATACCTACTGTGTGTGTAATGTAAAGGGTTCCAGAGCTGTGAGGTGCTGTGTGGAAAGGGGTCCAGAGGTGTAGTTGTGGAGAGGGGGTACACAGTAGTGACAAAGAGATATTGAAAGATTCAAGGGGCACAGTGGGGTGTTTTTACATTTTAATATGGGGGGGGGACACTTTTAGCCCCCGCTAGCGGTCAAAGACAGGGTAAAATGTGACTCTGTATCGCCGCTGCCAAAGCGCCCCCCCCCCTGAAAAAATTTCATCGGACGCCCATTTACTTGCCCATTTATTCTTCTGTCATGCCCAGCTCCCGCTTTGAGATCCTCATGCACTTCCTCCACTTCAGTGACAATACCCAGTGCCCCCCCCCCCAGATCATCCCAACTATGACAAATTATACAAAATTCACTGTTCCAACAGGCGGACACTGGAAGTGACATCCAGGCCCACAAGCTTGCTGCTCGTTTGTTTGTGTGCCTTTTCACCCATTTTAAATGTGAGTTATTTTTTACGTCTTGGCTTTTTTTTAAATAAACACTCTTAATACATACTACACTATGGAAGCATCTTCCTTCTTTCTCCTCCATAACTGATATGGTTTTACCTGAGATGATCTCTTGCTGACCCTACACGGTGAGGAACATATAGGAAGCAATATCCAGGCTGTATTTTAAACAGAACCATCAAGAAGGAACATTGAAGGGATTTCCCTGTGTATGATCATCTATCCTTACTTGATTTTGCTGATTACCTTACAGCAGTAAGGTAAGAAGTTGGCACACCCACGGGTGTGAAACATATCGAAGATTTCAAGCACTGAAGTCACAGGGGGTTATTTACGAAAGACAAATCCACTTTGCACTACAAGTGCAAACTACAAGTGCAAAGTGCACTTGAAATTGCACTGAAAATGCACTTGGAAGTGCAGTCGCTGTAAATCTGGGGGGTAGATCTGAAATGAGGGAAAGCTCTGCTGATTTTATTATCCAATTATGTGCAAGATAAAATGCTGTTTTTTATTTTTCTTGCATGTCCCTCTCAGATCTACAGTGACTGCACTTCCAAGTGGATTTGCCTTTAGTAAATAACCCCCATAGTGTCACTCTGTTGGTACAACTCAGCACCTTCATTCTTGCACCAGCACTTTTTCATTCACTGCAGTTTTATATTTATATTTATTTCCGAACAGTATTTGCACATTTGCTTTGCACTTTATATGGACTTTTATGGAATTTATCGCATGCACTCTATGGACTTTTATGAAATGTAATCGCATGTTTAGGTATATATCACTTTATATTTATTTGGCATTAACTTCATGTACCGTTCACTCAATATGAGTTCATAAATGTCTTCACTTCACATTACACATATACTGTGTCCCCCCTCTGGCACCATATAATTTATTTGGAGCGCAACCTCACTATATTGATTTTTTACATATTTCTTGTTTTATTTTCAATATAGTAAGTAGCTCAGGGACAGGGCGCAGGAAGGCAAGAAATTAGAAATTTACTCTGGCAGGAGAAAAGTGCCCATTTTTTACTGGCTTCCAGTAAAACTACTGACAGTTGGCAACACTACTTCCATGTGTATGGGCCCTGGCCTGTTTATCGACTATGCTTCTGCTTACCACTTGTACTGATCTGTTGCCCTGCTACTGTAGTACACAGATTGTCTGTGAGGGGCTCCAGAATTGTTTTTCTGGATAGAGAAAATTTTTTTAGGGGTTTTCTCCAGGTTTTGTTATTTCTGCATTAGGGTCTTGAGACCGGAGGCTTCAAAGAGATTTGTTTGGGAGAAGTCTCTTACATGACTGAGGCCCTAAGCCTAATATTTCTCACACATGTAGTAGAGAAAAAGGGAGAGAAATCCCCCAGTGTGGGGCTTTACCGGCAACAATGAATCGAGTAAGAGTAGTAATACAAAATATATTTATTTATAACACAATTATATACTGAAAAACAAATAATTTTAAAAACAATTGCATTGATACCCCACACGGACATCGGCCCCTGAAGAAGGGATTACCCAAAACGCGTAGGGATTGCAATTTTGCCTGTGGATTAGTCCAACCTTTTATCCATGCAATTGTTTTTAAAATTATTTGTTTTTCAGTATATAATTGTGTTATAAATAAATATATTTTGTATTACTACTCTTACTCGATTCATTGTTGCCAGTAAAGCCCCACACTGGGGGATTTCTCTCCCTTTTTCTTGAATACTGGTGGTGTTGGCAACTTATCAGGGTCCTTCTTTAAAGATGTTCCATTTATACTCACACATGTAGTATCACCCATACTCAGGAGGAGCAGCAGAATGTGTTTTGGGGTGTAGTTGCAAGTATGCATATGCCATGGGAGAGAAATAAACCCTTAATCTGAGAATTTTATGAAAAAGAAAATCTTAATTTTTGCCAAGAATTGTGGGAAAAATCTACAACTTCAAAAAAACTCACCATGCCTCTTACTAAGTACCTTGGAGTGTCTGATTTCCAAAAAGGGGTAATTTGGGGGGTATTTGTTCTGTCCTGGCTTGATAGTGTCAAAAGAAATGAGATTTGTCAGAAAACCTTTACTTATCTTTCAGAATCAATATTTTATATGGGACACTATACTACAAAATACTCCCACAAATGCGGGCCATTGATTGCAACCAAAATTTGCACACATAAAAAGTACTGTTCTTAACGATTTCATTCAAGACAATGTTGCAAAAATAAATATACCTTAATGAAAGTCTGAGGAGCAAAGCTAAATTTTAGACAACAAAATCCCAATTAACAAGAATTCAACTACAGCTGAGTCTAATTATTCATTAAACAAGTGTCCAGCACAGTTGATTATAAAAGGGTATTACTTAACAAAGAAAGCCCTTTCCCATTTCATGCTGTCAGCAATGGCACCACATGGAGGAGAAATGTCACAAAGCCTGAGAAAGAAAACAATTCCTTTACACAAGAAAGGTGAAGACTACAAGAAGATCAGCAAAGCTTTACTTATCAGTCAGAATACTGTAGCAAAAGTAATACAAAAATCTTTACACAGATGGAACTGCAACCAACCCACTGAGATGTCCAGCACATCCACAGAAGATAACACTTCAACAGAAGTGTCGCCTGATGAGAAGGGTTGAAGAAAATCGCCAGACTGGGGTGATTGTTAATGTTAAAGCAGTTGTATAGTCCCATTTTTTTTTTTATTAATTTGAATTTTTCTTGTCACCTGTAAAGCAAAAGACATAATGAGCTGGTATGCACCGCATACTAGCTCATTATGATATACTTACCTTAGAACGAGACGTAGGTAACTTACCTGGTCCACGCCAAGGTAGCTGACATGTTGTCTCAGCGTGTCTTCTGGTTATTCCTGCTCCACCGCTGTGAGTGGCTGGAGCCACAATGTTGTCTCTCCCGTGCAACTTCTTTCCGGCAAGAACCGGTGTCTGCTGGGCCTTAAGCTGAGAATCCCCTGTGCGCATGCGCTGCTGCAGTCAGGTTTAGGTGATATTTTTTTTTTACCTACAGGTAAGCCTTATTATAGGCTTACCTGTAGGTAAAAGTTAAAACAAATTACTATACAACCATTTTAAGAGATATACAGTGCCTTAAAAATGTATTCATACCCCTTTTTTTCCATTTTTTTTTGTTACAACCAAAAATGTAAATGTATTTTATTGCAATTTTATCTGTTGACCAACACAAAGTGGAACATAATTTGTGAAGTGGAAGGAAAATTATAAATGGTTTCCAAATGTTTTACAACAATATTTGAAGTGTGGCCTGCATTTGTATTTGCCTCCAGGAGGCAATACTTTTTGTACTTTATACTGCAATTACAGCTACACATCTTTTTGTGTATGTCTCTACCAGCTTTGCAAATCTAGAGAGTGACATTTTTGTCCATTCTCCTTTGCAAAATAGCTTAAACTCTGTCAGAATGAATGGAGAGCAGTTTTCAAGTCCTGCCACAGATTCTCAATTGGATTTAGGTCTGGACTTTGACTGTGCTAATCTAACACATGAATATGCTTTGATCTAAACCATTCCATTGTAGCTGTGTTTGTTGTATGTTTAGGGTCCTAGTCCTGCTGGAAGGGGAAGTCTTTTGCAGACTCTAAGGCCGCATACTCACGGGGAGACATGTCCGCTTCAACATGCCCGACGGACCGTTTCCAGCGGACATGTCTCCTCGGATTTTGGGTATAAGGAGGGAATTCTCAATAAAAAAGAGAAACTCTACCTTATCCCGAAAGCTCCAAGAACACCCGTCATATATTGTTTGCCTAAAATACAAAACATCTAACCTGCCCCCCGGGACGTCCTATACTTAGTGGGATAGATTTGCTTACATCCCGGGTGGGCAGGTATATGTATTTTTTTCTGCAACCTCTGGTTTCTAAAATGCCTTCCCACTTAAAAGATTCACGCCATGTGATTAACATATTATCAGACCTCAAACCTATAAAAGACATGTGGTTGGTCACTGCGGACGTGACTTCGCTCTACACTGTGATCCCCCATAATCTAGGCCTTTCAGCGGTAGAATATTATCTTAGACGAGATTCAGGAATATTTGATGAACAGATCTGTTTTATATTGGAACTGCTACATTTTGCTGCCTCAAAGAATTAGATAGGGATGTAGCGATGGGGGCCAAGTATGCCCCTAGCTTGGCGAATCTTTTAATGGCAATGTGGGAGGAGGATGTCGTCTATGTTTGCCACCAGCCCCAACTCCAAGTTGTGGGCCAGGTACATTGATGACATCCTCCTCCTGTGGGATGGGTCTCTTCAGGAGCTCCAATCCTTTATGGGATCCCTCAATAACAACTCTAGGGGTATCCATTTAAGTTTTGAGGCAAGCCAATCTAGCATACATTTTTTGGACCGTAAAATTTCGATCCTTCAAGATGAATTCTCTACAAGTACTCATTTACTTCTACAACCACATTGCAGGAGCATACAATCAAACCTTTTATCACCTGTTCTACCGAGGGGTGGTTTATTTACTCCAATGCCCTTGTGGGCTTCAGTATGTGGGTAGAACAAAAAGACCCCTCTCGGTAAGATTAAACGAGGCACTACCTTTTGGCTCACAATAAGGACCCCTCAAAAACCATATTTCTAGGAATTGATAGGTAGAGCCCCCACTGGCGTGGTAGTTCACTGGTGAGAAGTATTTCAAAATTAGAAATGGCATGGATCCATAGAATTAAATGCTATACTCCCTTTGGGCTCAACGTTGAAGTAGATAAACACATAATTTTCTGTCAATCAATCTTTTAATATCCTATTGTGATTCTATTGCTTATTTTTTGTGAACTCGATCTGGTTCGATTAGGTGGTCTCTATGCTGGCTTGTAGTTGACTAATGAGGACACTAAATTGTCCTATTTGTATTAGTAAATATACTCATTATCTTTTTGCAGTTAATATATCTTATTATTTAATTTTATTTTTTATATTTTTTATATATATTTTTTATATTTTTTATATTTTCAATAAATAATAATTTTTTCGGTTACGGCTGGTTAGCCTTACCTTCTTACCTACTGAGTGGGTTTATCCCTCATGCATTAGGTACCACTAATACAACCAAGTTAATAATTGTGTTTCTATCATCCTTATTTTAAAACTATTTAAATAATTGTTTTTATATGATATCTTGGAGCTTAATGTTGACATATATGTGTAACTACATATATATTTGTCATACCTTTTCTTGCTTTTCACATGTAATGATTGTGTTGCCCATCCCTGGGCTGGTTTGTCCAGAGTTTTTATATGATCGGTTAGAACACCGTATTGGTGCCGATCGGACCACACATTAAGCTGCACACATACAATAATAAAAAAGATTTTTTATTTCCATTAAGATTCTACATTTTAAAACTGTTGAGTTGATTTATTTTCCATTTAAACGATTTTTACTTGTGATTAAGTAAGACTCTTCCAGGAATGTATTTTCCGTTTTAATTGTTTCCATCCATGTTTGGCTTTGTCAGGCCACCATTGATGGCTATCTAGCTTTTCGATTCAGATCGAGGCTTGGTTTTTCTGAAATGGTATTTCACGCAATGCGTCAGTGCGTCGCCCGTGCCCCAGACAATGTCAATTTTATGACGAAACGTACGTCGGGAAGGTGACGTGCTGACGTATGACGTGATGATCCGAGTGGAACAGGCGTTCGAGTAAGCCGGACGGCTTTACATTTTCTGTGTTTTTATTCATCTGAGTTTCTGTAGGTGTAACTTTTATTAAACTTGGGAGGATTTTTCTACTTACTTCACTATGTGGGCTCTTTATTCCTTTCTGGTTAACTGCCGTTGATGGGATATCTGGAGGATCTATAGGACACCATAGTCAGCAGCTGGTTCACACAAAGGCCCTGGCTAGGGTTTTTAGCCATAAGTGGATTATACTCTGGCTTCTGGTAAGCCTTCATTTTATTGGGTGATTTGGTGGTGGAGGTAATTCAGTCACAGCCATTTTACTTGCACGTGTTGTTTTGTCATACTTCACTATGTGAATTTTACTTCTTGGATACACCTAACCTGCTGATGATCCATCTGGAGGTTTCTTCAATCCATCTCTATTTGGTGCGGACTCCATAAGGGCCCAGGCTGGGCTTTACAGCTGCAAGCTTGTTATGCTTGCCTTCTGGTAGGCCTCCATCTTTCAACGGTGTATTTTTGGTGGTGGTTATTCAGTTTGTACTGCATATTGGACCTCCTACTATCAGGACTGTTTGCAACCCTTATAACACAAGATTTGTTTTCACAATATTTTTTCAATTGGGTCACAGCTGCAAGCTGATCTGGCTTGCCTTGCCATCTGAACTTTGCTTCACTTTTGGGACAGAATTTATATAATTTTGTATATAAGGGTCACTGTGTTCACATATGGTCTCTTAATTTACACCCTGTTTGTTTAGTTTGTTTTTTTATTTTTATCACAGCGCAACTCCATTTCCCCTTTTTTGTATCTTTTGTGTGTATAACAGTTGTTGCAGCTTATGCTACTCTAGTTTTTCTTAGCGCGGTAATTTTTTTGCTTTTTTTCCATGTTAATTTTGTGACCAGTTTTATTAAAAAGGAACATTTTTTTTGGAGTGCGGCCGTCCTAGTTTTTCTCTACAAGTTTTGCACATTAATAAGGGTAACTGTGACCCCTGGTAGGATTGTCCAGTAAGTGAGGGTAGCTGAGACCCTGTTAAAAGTCCAAGCATTGAAAGGGTTATAGATTCAGGTGAAGCAAGCACTCAGAGTATGCTGCCATATGTCAGCAGGGAAGTGGCTCTGTGAATACGAAGTAGGGAGACACAGCAGTGCTCTTCTGAGTGAAGTAAGTTATAAAAGGCACATGATTTAAAAAAAAATGCAAATTCACAAAAGGGAGGGGGTAAAAAGGCATGTCACAAAGGGTGGCCCTGTGGTAAGATCTCAATCAAGACCACTGGTGATGTTTGGCACCGCTGATGTCTGGGGTTTCCAGGGCTCTGAGTTGACCGTCAAACGTACATTCGGAGCATGAGTGCTCCTTCTTCAGGCTGTGAGTCTCCATTTTGTGAGTTGCCATTTTATTTTTTAATAAATCATGTGCCACTTAAAACCTTCCAGCACTCAGAAGAGCACTGCTGTGTCTCCCTGCTACAGTTACAAACATGACTCCCACAGGCAGAGTTTCCAAACAGCTAGAGGGCCCCAGTTTGAGACCCCTATTCTAGGGTAACAGTTGCCTTGTTTTTTGTTCCCTGTAGTAATATGCAAATCTAATTAAAATATTTGGAGAAATTATGTTCATGCTACAGTTGTGTCTGTCGATGAATATGATTGTTTCTTCAAAGCTCTCACTAGCTGCCTTGTGACATTGATCAGTGTGGCTAAAAAACTGCATGTTAAAATCTTGCTGTTAGTGACATTAATGTTGCTGCTTCTGGTGCTTATTTTGTTCATACATATGTATTGTAGAATAAGATGGTTCTGGAATATTGTTTCTAAATGCCACTTCAGCACGATGACAGAGATAAGACACATGTAGTATTTTCTACCCAACAACAACAATAATGGAATAGTGCATTTTTGTATTTTACCAGTTGAAATGCATGTGAAAAATTATGTGTCTGATTATCTAAGGCACTGTAGTAAGTAAAGTGTTTTTTTTACCATGTTAACAATAGATGTTAACAATGTGCTTCCAAAATGTGTGGAGACAAGTTGGCTTACATAAAAATATGTAAAGAAACTAAGCATACTATTGTAGTTGCTGTTCATAGAGAATAATCAGAATAAGTATATAATTATTATATAAAGTGATAGGTGATAGGTGACTGTTTACTGTGAATAACAACTTATTTTATTGAGTAAGCCCCAAATTGTGTGTGGGAATCTTAGTTGCACAGAGATGCCTTATGGGTATTTGTTTTAAGTAAATATAAAATAACAATTTAATAAATAACATTACAATGCCCATTACAAAAAATCACACTTTTTGTTTCCAACTGTTTCTCAGGTGTGCAAAGGTGATTGTGCAATGACCTTAACCACCACAAGAAAATTTCAACAAAATGATGCCCATCTGCACACAGATATCGACTCCCAGTTGCATAAATGTGAATGAGATGGGTAAAAGATGGCTTCAGCTCCTGTTCTCCACCTTCAGAGAACTTCTCAAACTAGAGGCCTACAATATTGCAAAAATAATAATTTTTCTCAGTGCAGTCTGTTAACCGCTTAAGACCCGGACTAAAATGCAGGTAAAGGACCTGGGCAGTTTTTGCGATTCGGCACTGCGTCGCTTTAACTGACAATTGCACGGTCGTGCAATGTGGCTCCCAAACAAAATTGGTGTCCTTTTTTTCCTACAAATAGAGCTTTCTTTTGGTGGTATTTGATCACCTCTGCGGTTTTTAGTTTTTGCGCTATAAACAAAAATAGAGCGACAATTTAGAAAAAAAATGCAATATTTTTTTCCTTTTTGCTATAATAAATATCCCCCAAATATATATATATAAATAAAAAAAAATCCTCAGTTTAGGCCAATACATATTCTTCTACCTTATTTTGGTAAAAAAAAATCGCAATAAGCGTTTATCAATTGGTTTGCACAAAATGTATAGTGTTTACAAATAGGGGATAGTTTTATTGCATTTTTATTAATATTTTTTTTTTTACTACTAATGGCGGCGATCAGCGATTTTTTTCATGACCGCGACATTATGGTGGACACATCGGACAATTTTGACACAGTGTTGGGACAATTGTCATTTTCACAGCAAAAAATGCTATATAAATGCATTGTTTACTGTGAAAATGACAATTGCAGTTTGGTAGTTAACCACTAGGGGGCGCTAAAGGGGTTATGTGTGACCTCATATGTGTTTCTAACTGTAGGGGGGCGGGGCTGGATGTGTGACATCATTGATTGGGTTTCCCTATATCAGGGAACACACAATCAATGACAGTGCCACAGTGAAGAACGGGGAAGCTGTATTTACACACAGCTCTCCTCATTCTTTAGCTCTGGGGACCGATCGTGGGACTCCAGCGGTGATCGAGTCTGTGGGTCTCGCAGCCACGGAGCTTCAGACCGTGCCATTCTGCCCAGCCGTGCCATTCTGCTGACGTATATGTGCAGGAGGCGGTCCTTAAGTGGTTAAAAAAGGTAATGCTTAAATTGGGCTGTAAGAATTTCCATAAAATTGGACTTTTTTTTTATAAAGCACAGTTAAAAATTGCAATTAGCATATATATCTGTCTATCATAAGTCAGTACAGTGGCTTATTGGTTAGAAATTCTGCCTTTGCAGCACCGGAGTCCTCAGTCTGATGCCCAGCCATGGCACTAAGGCCCCGTACACATGAGCAAATACATCTGTTCAAATCAGTCGGACAGATCGATTTGAACAGATCTGTGTGCTGGGATGTATTGGTTTGATCGTGTACACACGATCAAACCAAAATCCCTGCCGGCAGACAGCGCACTGATGTGGCGGTGACGTGGCCATGACGTTGACGCCGCCACGTCACCGCACCAGGAAGTAAAACACTTCCGCGCATGCGTCAAATTCATTCGACGCATGTGCGAGCAGATATGTCTTTAAAATCTGTCGGCTGGCCAAATCTGTCTGTCCGCCCGTACACACGATCGAATCTGTCTGCTGAAACGGTCTGGCAGACCGTTTCCAGCAGACAGATTTGATCGTGTGTATGCGGCCTAAGCCTCATTCATGAGAGATATACTGTAATACTTTACTTTGTATTGGATGAACATATTTAAAGCCGATGCTCGCTTAGTCTAATTGTTAGATGGCGTTCAGCTTTACCCTACGACTGTGGCTCTTTTCTCTGGATTCTCCGTGTCCACCTATGTCTGCCGCTGATCTATGTTACCACCTTTGGCCTGGACCTTTAACTAAGATTGCTCCGTCTGTTTTTGTATCTGGTTACCTGCACATTGAAAACCATTGAATGTCTCTGACCTGGACTTTAAAAGTAACCTAGCTGCCTGGCTGATACCTAACTCCATGATTCTGCTTAGCAGACCTCAGCACCTCCAAGGTCAAGTTTGCTGAACCAACTTTCTGTCTGCTGCCCTACTACTAGGGATGCTTGGACAGAAATTGTGCAGAAATTGTGCATCTCAAAATCCACTGAAAGGTAAGCTACACCTTTTATCAAAAAAAGGAGTTGTATCCTAGGAATAAAGATACCAAAATGTTTGACAAGTACTTTAATAAAGAAATAAACCCCCCAAAAAGTATTCATAGCCGTATGACAGCTCCCTCTGCTGTTATAAGTTATGTAAGTGAAGGGGTGGGGTGGTGACATTATTAACCAAATATATCAATGGTCATATTTGGTCAATGTCATTGCCCAAATTTGGCCAGTGGCTGTATTTGGGCACTGCTATTATTGCTATCCTCACCCTTTACTTAAATGGCAAGGATTCCGGGTGATGACAGTGGTTCCTAGAGACACAGTGGGTACAAGGATCTGTGCTTTCCATAGGAGCAAATGACAGTGAGACGCTTTCCCACAGGAAGCAATTGGATATTTTCTGGATCAACAATCTCTGATGTTATTACTTGTAAATATTAAATTCTGGTCTGAATATAGGAATACATCCAGCTCTTTTTTTTTTAAACAATCTACTTAGCTGGCCAGAACTTTTTTGATTGATTTTATTTCACATTTTCACAGGTCTCAAATGGGTTGTAAACCCTTGTGTTTTTTATTTAATGCATCCTATGTATTAAGGTGAAATAACTTCTTACACTGACCGACCCCCTAGCCCCCTGTTTTACTCACATGAGCCTGTTCATTCCCTTGGCGGAGACACGCTCTTCCTCTCTGCCCATGGTTCTCAGCTCTTGATTTAATAGGTTGATAGCAGCGTAGCCATTGGCACTCTCTGCTGTCAATCAAATCCAATGCCGCAGGCTCCAGGGGCGGGGCTGATTCGGGAGCACACCCGCAAGGTAACCCCCAGGAAGAGCGCTTCTCCCAGGGTGTTAACCGATGCGAAGAGGAGCCACAAGCGTGACAGGGGGATCCCAGAAGATGAGGTTTGGGGCCACACTGTGAAAAACGAACTGCACAGTGGAGGTAAGTATGATATGTTTGTTATTTAAAAATAAATAAAAACAAAGGTTTACAATCACCTTAATACAAAAAAGCCTTCCCCTACGTTGACGTTAAATCAATTTTCCGCCAGATGTAAAAAGTGCCCCCTAGTTTTTTCTTACCAATATATATTTTATATCATTATTTTTCACTAATGTGGTGTCTAACAGAGTCTATTTAAATAGGGTTTTTGGGGATTCACAGATCATCCTACAAATGTGCAACACCGAAAAGCAAACTAAACTAAAGAGAAAATATTTATTACAGCAGTCAACACACCTTTATCTAAAAAATAAAGAATAATGGTTTTTAATGAAACAGTCAGAATGGGCACATCTAATGTATTCCAGGCTGAAGGAAATCCTCTGCTTTGCTTGAACACTTATTGACTTAAGGAATCAAATACCTTCAAGTAAAGAGGTAAAGCCAGATTTCCTTGGAAAGTTTCAGATTCATCTGATTCTCCTTAACATGAATCCAAATAAATTTGCCCTTTTCTAAATGATATCTTAAACTCATGTCAGTATTCATTTGTGCCTGTAGGCATACAATATTTGGCAGTCATAGATCAAATCTCAACCAATTCAGCAGGGACTGGCCAAATTCTGATCCAAATATGGGTACTGTGGTTGTACAAAAGTCAACCTACCAACTGACTCCTGTACAACCACCTTGACTAATTCGACCTGCAATGTTGATCAGTGTATTCTGATGGTAGAGATGTCCCCCCTCTGTCAGAATACGTATTGGCCTAAACTGAGGGAAAAAAAATGTTATATATATTTTGGGGAATATTTATTACAGCAAAAAGTAAAAAATATTGATTTTTTTTTTCAAAATTGTCGCTCTATTTTTGTTTATAGCGCAAAAAATAAAAACTGCAGAGGTGATCAAATACCACCAAAAGAAAGCTCTATTTGTGGGGAAAAAAGTATGTCAATTTTGTTTGGGAGCCACGGCGAACGACCGCGCAATTGTCAGTTACAGCGACGCAGTGCCGGAAGCTGAAATTTCGCCTGGGCAGGAAGAGGGTAAAACCTTCTGGGGCTGAAGTGGTTAAAAGCATGATTAGACAACATATTTTCATCTTCATTAATATATTGATAATCATTTCACTGATTTAACAATATTTCTGCAATAGAGCGTAAAGTTTATTTTATAACAAGCATTCTTGGACTCTACGGAAAAAAATCACATTGAGACACATTTTCTATGTTACTGTCCTAGTGTTAAACCTCTGACCTGTTAGATATGCACTTTGAAATCACAAATAACCTGTAATATGTAGTAAAAAGCTTTTTAGAAACAGACATACTCATGCAAGGTTTCAGGTGCATAACTAGAAAGTATGAAAATGGAGACAATTTTGGCACAGTTGACACACATGCATAATGCAACTTTTCAAACCATTTTCTAAATGGGAAGCCCTTATAGTTTTAAATGACTTTATAGTGCATTTTTAGATGTCATGTTACACCATGTTGCTTAGCAACAGTACACTTCAACCCATAGTCTCTTGAGTGTTCCTAACAAAATTTCACTGATCCATTAGCACAAAATTGCTCATTTTTAATTCAAATGTATGAAACGTTATGCAGCATAAGCAAAACAATGGTATAAAAACTGTGAATTTTCATTTTGTTATTTTATGCTTTAAGTTGTGTGTAAAATAATTGATTAAGCCTTGCATTAATACCCACTGTCAAAATAGTGCAATATTTACTTGCCTTTTTTGCATTTTAATTTTACTGCATACTTTCAAGGTTCTGTAATATGAACAAAATGTCTATAAAACAAAAAAGTAACTAGAACTATTCATTTGTAGACTTATTAAAAGAATAAATCCAAACTATCCCATCCACATGTAGAATGTATAATTATGCTGCCTTTGCCTATCTTCTACCTCTATGCCAATCCTTGCTACAGTTCCTAACAAGAGCCTATGCAAATACCAACCATATCCTATAGTTAAGAGATTGTGTGCCATCGCTAGGTTGGACAATGTGTGGAAGTGTGCATGTGCAGATATCAGATGTCAGATTAGTATTCCGCAGACCAGTTTCAGCGGACATGTTCGATCGTGTGTACGGCCTATCGGACTGTTTTCCAGCGGACAAAAGTTTCAAAACATGCTTAGAAACCTGTCTGCTGGAAACCTGTCCATCGGACATGTTCGATGGTTAGTACATGAAATCATTGGACCAAAATCCCGTGCATGCTCAGAATCAAGTCGATGCATGCTTGGAAGCATTGAACGTCGTTTTTTCATCACGTCGTTGTGTTCTACGTCACTGCGTTCTGGTCCGAGGGGATTTTGGTCCGATGGTGTGTACGCACATCAGACCAACAGACCACTTCAGCCTGGTCTGATGAAAATGGTCCGTCAGACATGTTTCATCGGACATGTCTGATCGTGTGTACGCGGCCTTAGATAAAGCTTGAGTTTTATCTTACATGCATGAGGTCCAGCCCCCCATTCTGTTTTCAGGATGGTGGCACCAGATGCAAGTTATTACTACAGATTTTATTCTCAACATACATATGTGGATGTTATTTACTGTGATACACTTAAAGTCCAGCAATGTCATGTATCTGGCATTGGTGATTCACTGCTCGGATGGATGCAAGTGAGTTTTCCCTTTGATGTCCATGTACAATATTGGAAGAATATTGGAAGAATATTAATATCCAGTGAATGCTGTATGCACCCCTTGTGAAAAAGGAACAGAGAGTAATGCTGTTCTACGTGCTATACGGAAATTGGTTCTGGTGAGTTTGCACTCTGTACGTTTGATGGAGGCAGGAACACCAAGGTGGAGGTTCCCACACAGTCGATTATCTTTGTTTTCATATGAACTTTACTATTTGTTTCTGTTTTAAAGGACTTTTTTTTGGCACCATGTGGGTGGTGTAATATCACATCACTTCAGTTTTGTCTACATTATTGATTGTCAATATTCACTTTAATTCAATGTTTATTTGAGACATATGAAATTATTTCAATATTTACTTACCGCATTTACCTATACTCAAAAATGCTTGCAAAAGAAGGAGAAATTTCCCCCCGGGGACATTCATACAGCTACACAATGTGCATCATAAAATTAAATCGTTTTATTATACAATTTTTTTTTAAATCGGTACATGTACATATTCAATTGATCCCTTGCCGACCAGCGCATGACAATTTATGTAAAATGGGAGTACCTGTAAGTCCCCTTTAAATCACTGCATTGACCCGCCTGCTGCATGCTCCGTGAGACTCGATGTCTGCTGGGGGCCCACGATCATGTCACGAAGAGGCAGAACGGGGAGATGTCTATGTAAACAAGGCATTTCCCTGTTCTGCCTAGCAACATGACAGGGATCTACTGCTCCCTGTCATCAGGAGCAGTTATCTCTGTCATGTTGTAGTGAGACCATCCCCCCTACAGTTAGAATCACTCCCTAGGACACACTTAATCCCTTGATCCCCCCCTTAGTGTTTAACCCCTTCCCTGCCAGTGTCATTTACACAGTATTCAGTGCAATTTTATAGCACTGATTAAAATAGTGTTAAAAGTTTCCGATGTGTCCGTCATAATGTCGCAATCACAAAAAAAAACACAGATCGCCGCCATTACTAATAAATAATAATAATAATAATAAAAATGCTATATATATATATCCCCACTTTGTGTTTTTTTGGGAGGATATTTATTATAGCAAAGGGTAAAAAATATAGCTTTTTTTACAAAATTGTCACAAAAAGTGCTCTGGTCAGGAAGTACCCCCTTCCTGACCAGAGCACTTTTTGTGACAATTTTGTAAAAAAAAGCTATATTTTGTAAATTTTGTAAATCTTCCAAGGCTGAAGTGGTTAAAATGGAAAAATCACAATGTACATTGGCTGCTTCTCTGATTAATGCTCTCCTTGCCTGGGCTGTCAGTTTAGATTGACGACCATGTCTTGGTAGGTTTGTAGTTGTGCTCCGTGAGATGTTCAAAGCTTTGGATATTTGTCTATGACCTAACCCTGCTTTTAACTTCTCCACAACATTATCCCATACCTGTCTGGTGTGTTCCTTCACCTTCATGATGCAGTATGTTCACTAAGATTATCTAATAAACCTCTGAGGGCCTCACAGAGCAGCTGCATTTATACTGAGATTATATTACACACAGGTGGACTTTATTTACTAATTAGGTGACTTCTGAAGGCTATTGGTTCCACTAGATTTTTGTCAGGGGTATCAGAGTAAAGGGGGCTGAATACAAAATGCATGCCACAATTTTCACATATTTATTTGTAAAACATTTGGAAAACCATTTATTATTTTCCTTCCACTTCACAGTTATGTGCCACTTTGTGTTGGTCTTTCACATACAATCACAAAAAAAATACATTTATGTTTTCAGATGTAGCATGACAAAATAGGGAACATTTTAAAGGGTATGAATACTTTTTCAAGGCACTATACAATTCTGAATTTCTTTTTTAATGTTTTCTATATTTTCTGTAGAGTAAAGAAAGACACATTCAGAAATTACATACAAATGGTCAGTAAAGATAATCATCTTCATAATCATTACTTATCTATAAAGGATTAATAATCATCTTTTAATTAAAATCAATTTACATCTACCACCAATACCATCAGATGTTCATGGTTTTATAAACATCAGTAAGGAAGATTATAAATAACAAAATATTAGATTTTGTGTGTTTATTTTTGCCCAAAAATATTGGCTGTAACTAATGCCATAAAATACTCTTTTGAGCAATCCATTGGCTGACTAGAAAACAGATATAGATCACACTTCTCTTCGGTGTCTCAAGCTACGGTAATTACTTGTTTGACTTTTGCATAAAATAAAATGTTTGATGCATTTTTAAAATAGTCAATAAAGTCAGAAATATAGACTGTACATAAAGTACAATTTTAGAAGCTTCATAGTCTAATTTGCTAGTAATGAAACATAAAAAATTGCCCTCCAAACAGATGCTTGATTATCTTGAATCAATATTTTTTGCAGACATATGATTCCTAAAATTATAAAAGGAGATGCTAGCTAATGTACCTTGTGGAAAAAAATGAAAATGAAATGATCCCATTGTGTAGAATTACTAGACATTGTTCTTCTGTCTCTGCCTTATTCATCTATTTGTATAAAAAAAATATGGGCTACTTAAAGGGGTCTGTTATAATCAGTGGGATTGCGAACAGAGAACAAATGCTGCTCTAATGTATAAATTAAGTAATTACATGACTCAACCCTACTTTTGCGAGTCTATTGTCCGAGTTCCTTTTTTTTTACCTATCAGCAAATAATGCAATCTCTAGTACAGCCCTGGAAAAAAATAATATGCTTTGCATGTTAACAAGAAGGTTTTGCCTTGCCTTTTTAGCATATTAAGTTCAAGATTACTGAATTACATGCTTAGTTGTTAAAAATTGGATTTGTTCGTCAAATTTGAAAAAGGGCTAAATGGATCCTTTTAAACTTTTACATTATTCATATTTGACTTTTTCAGAAGTGCTTTAAATACATTCTCCAAAGTAAAGTTAGCAAAAGTCTTTAATTTTGATTTTAAATCATTTTTAAATAAAATATCTTCCAATTATTCCAGTATTGGCTATTAAAACAGACAAATTCTCTAATAATATAAAGTTTTGTGGGCAGGCCATGGGGGAAGCAGACCAGTCCGTTGCTAAGTTCTAGCACTCCCTGTGGTTTGCAATTTGTTACTAGTAAAGCTATTAAATATATACTCTAATGATACTATAGGTTCTGGGTCTACCCATGATGGTTCTCCCAATTCCATGTGTCTGGTTAATGAAATGTTACAGGAGGTATTCAATTGCTAGTTAGAATAAAAGGACCAGCAGTACACACTGGTTCTTCAACCGTTACATCTAAAACGTAAAAAAAAAAAAAAGAGACTTTATAAACACAATATTTAAAAACATCATATTCATCTTGGGAATATTAAAACAACTTTACTTTCATTCCTGGAGGAAATTATATATAAATACAAATTGCATGGATGAAACAGAAACATTAAAATGTTTATAATTCACTCTTCACATTTTTTTAAATACTATGGGCCAGATTCAGGTACACGTAAATTTGCGCAGCGTCGGATACGCTACGCAGCCGTATTTTACCAGGCTCTAGAACGAATTCTGGTAGATTTTTGCCCATACGATACGGCGGCGTAGTCTATTTCTTGCCGCGTAATCGAAATACGTGATTAGGGGGCGTGAAGCATTTAAATTAGGCGCGTCCCCGCGGCGATCAAACTGCGCATGCTCCGTTCAGAAATTTCCTGCCGTGCATTGCGCGAAATAACGACGATACGTCATTCGTTGTTTGAGTAGCGTCGTTTACGGAGATTCCTATTCCCAGACGTTTTACGTCAAAAATAAAAAAAGACGTCGGAAAACGTTGATATTCGACGGGGGAACGACGGCCATACTTAACATGGGCTGTCTAATATTAGACCAGCAAAAAGCTGGTATAGTTTTACGCAGCAAAAAGATGACTAAAGATGCCGTAAGAGATTGCGATAGACGTTCGTAATTTTGTGGATAGTCGGCAAAAGCTCATTTGCATACCCCGACGCGGAAAACGACGGGAACTCCACCCAGCGGCCGCAATTTTATTGCAGCGTAGATCCGAAGGCGTACGAACACGTAAGCCAGCCAGATTGAAGAACAAAGCCGTCTTTTCATGGTTTGAGGATTGAAAATAGTAAAAAAACGTGCGTAATTAAAAAGTACTCCAGTCTAACACCAGTTAGACAGGAGATACGGCTCTCTGAATCTGGCCCTATATGTGTAGACCTTCATATTTTGTGACCCTTTAACCCTGTTTGCTAGGATTGCATTTGACAATCTGTTAACATTTTATCAAGGATAGTTTTGCTTACATTTTTATTTATTTATTGTGTTTTCCATTTTTCCATTCTTGTAACAAAAATGCATGCACCTAAATGGGAACAAAAAGGTGTAAAAGCTCAAAGAGCTGATAAAAAACAAAGAGCCCCCGTTTTTAAAACAACAGCCCTGGGCTGTCAGACTTTGGGTTATAGAGACCACAGGTTATTAAAAGTGAGCATAGAAATGCGGGGTGCTTTATGTGTACCCAACTAAAGCTCATGTTATGTTATAGGATTTTACCATTGAAACTTGTGGTGGTGTTGGTGTTGGTTGATGAGACTAGTAGGCATAGAGTGGTGTTACTACTTATATTGTTATAAAACCTGTCACATATAGGGTTGCTACCTTTTTGTCAAGCCAAACCTGAACACTTTAGCAGCACATGCTCCCCCACTCTACAGACTGAAACAATGACAGTGCATGATGGAGGCGGGCAGGGAGAAGTTGTAAATATCGCTGTGCTCGGTACACTGAGCAGCGGTTTAGCGATCTTTACCCTGCACTTTCTTGGACATATACTGAGAGAAAGCGGTGGTGGGACAATTGTCAAGTATGCTTTGACAGTCTGGTATGAATAACGTGTCTGGGTTTCAGGCGAATAAAAACCCGGACACGTGATTTAAAACCCAGTCTTTCCTGGTGAATCCCAGACAGGTGGCAACCCTAGTCACATAGTATTTTTTGGGAAAGATGATAATGTAGGAAGGAACCACTTCCTGGTGCGGTGACATGGCAGCATCAACGTCACCGCCACGTCACCACGCTGTCTGTCGGCAGGGATTTTGGTTTGATCGTGTGTACAGCGATCAAGCCAAAATAGCCCAGCAGACAAATCCGAACAAATCGGTCTGTCAGACCGATTTGAATGGATTTATTTGGTCGTGTGTACGCGGCCTAAGGCCTTGTACACACGATCAGTCCAAACTGATGAAAACGGACTGAAGTTCAGTTTCATCGGTTCACAGACTGATGGTCTGATGTGCGTACACACCATCAGTTTAAAAACCGATCGTATTAGAACGCGGTGACGTTAAACACAATGACGTGCAGAAAAAAATGAAGTTCAATGCTTCCAAGCGTGCATCGACTTGATTCTGAGCATGCGCGTGTTTTAAACCGATGCTTTTGCATACTAACCATCGGTTTTGACCGATCGGTAGGCGTCCATCGGTCCGATTTTAAAGCAAGTTCTGAAATTTTGGACTGAAGGACAACAGACTGATGGGGCGTACACACGGTCGGTTTGGACCGATGAAACTGAACTTCAGTTAGTTTTCATCGGTTTAGACTGATCATGTGTACGCGGCCTAACAGGTTTTCTTCTAAGATTGCCCTATATTTAGCTCCATTCATCTTCACATCAACTCTGACCAGCTTCCCTGTCCCTGCTGAAGAAAAGCATTCCCACAACATAATGCTGCCACCACTATGTTTCACGGTGGGGGTGGTGTAGTTTTTAAGCCAAAAATAATAATTTTGGTCTCATCTGACCAGAGCACCTTCTTCCATGTTTGCTGTGTCCCCCACATGGCTTCTCACAAACTGCAAACTGGACTTCTTATGGCTTTCTTGCAACAATGGCTTTCCTCTTGCGACTCTTTTATTAAGGCCAGATTTGTGAAGTTCACTACTAATAGTTGTCCTGTGGACAGATTTTCCCACCTGATCTGAGCATCTCTGAAGCTCCTCCAGAGTTACCCTGGTCCTCTTGGTTGCTTCTCTGATTAATGTTCTCCTTGTTCTCCTTGCCAGGCCTGTCAGTTTAGGTGGATGTACATGCTTGGTAGGTTTGCAGTTGTGCCATACTCTTTCCATTTTTGGATGCTGGATTAAACAGTGCTCTGTGAGATGTTCAAAGCTTGGGATACTTTTTTATAACTTAACCCGTTTTAAAACTTCTCCACAACTATATCCCTGACCTGTCTGGTGATTTCCTTGGCCTTCATGATGCTGTTTGTTCGATAAGGTTCTCTAACAAACCTCTGAGAGCTTTGTAAAAACAGCTGTATTTATACTGAGATTAAATTACACACAGATGGACTCTATTTACTAATTAGGTGACTTCTGAAGGCAATTGGTTCCACTAGATTTTAGTTGGGAGTATCAAAGTAAAGGGGGCTGAATACAAATGCACAACACACTTATCAGATATTTATTTGTAAAAAATCTGGAAAACCATTTATCATTTTCCTTCCACTGCACAAGTATGTGCCACATTGTATTGGTCTATCACATAAAATCCCAATTAAATACATTTACGTTTTTGGTTGTAACATGACAAACTGTAGAAAATGTCGAGGGTTATGAATACTTTTTCAAGACATCGTATTTCATAGATAGGGAAACCAGGTGCAGAGTCTATCATCATTTACTTTTCCTGTAAGTCAGGATAATAGCTAATAATGGCAGTTTATTAAAGTATACATATTTATCTTCTTCTCATCATAATCACCAATCTATTCCAACAATATATTGTCCTTTAATGTGTTAAACTGTGCTAAAATGCTTCTTAGCTCTAAAGCAGGGGTGGCCAACCTTTATCAAGCTATAATTCACCCCAAAGGAACTGACACATAAAACAAAACAATAAAGTGATAGATGTACAATAAAATGATAGAAGCCTCTTTTATTAGACAGACAGAAAGGGTTGCATGCTACCAAGAATATGAATGGCAAGCAGTGTTTTTTATCTTGGGTGCTTAAGCTTTTCATACTGCAGATAGGATTGAAGGATGGTGGAGTGATTTCATGAAGGACCCAGTAGTTATAGTACACATTCTTACCAATGCACAGTTACAGGTTGATGTATTTTACATAAATTAAGGACAAATTTAGGACCTCTAAAGTAGTATACTCAGAAATAGAAAGATAGAAAAAAGGAAAAACACACCATAGTGTGGCATGTAATTACCATATTAAAAATGCACTCACAAAATTGACACTAATAAGGCAGAAACTGGTAGTGGGCATTAACAGAGACCAGCATGGTGAACAAACAGGACCTAGATGCCTCAAACCACTGGAGACACAAATTCCAGAACCGCCATTGTACAGTACTTAACTCAGAAGTAAAGCTGCAGGAATGGAACCTCCTCTTCCTGACATCAGATGTGGTGCATGTGCAATTGGAATGCGATTTGAGGCATTCATGCCTCTTTAAAATACTGACTGTCTGGGCTACCCTTTGATTATATATACACATTTTAGAATCTACAAGTGGCTGTAAGGAGGTGGGCCTCTAGTGACTGAATACAGTACCCAGAGCACACGGATCTTAGCTATGACAAGGTGCATGGGATAAAACTGGCTGTAGGGCCTGCGAAAGCCAAAACAGTAGATGCCAAGCCTGCAATACTGCTCAGAACATAATGAAATCAGATAAAAAATACATTTTTTTAAACAAACACATGCTTCTGGCCCTGCCCTCCTGTTGAGTCCCTCCTCAGCAAGCAGCTTGCTATGGGGGCACCCAAGCCAAGCTGCAGCTCTGCATGTCCATTCAGACACGGAGCAGTGGCATGGCTCCGCCCTCTCTCTCTCCAGAGTCCTAGACAACTGAGTTTTTCATGAACATCGCTGGATCGAGATGGGGCTCAGGTAAGTGTTAGGGGGCTGAGGGGGGCCTCATTATCTTAATTCATAGAATGCATTAAGATAAAAAAAAACTTCTGCCTCTACAACCACTTTAACCACTGCAGCTCCGGTCCATTTTGTTGCTAAATGTCCGGGCCACTTTTTGCGATTCGGCACTGCGTCGCTTTAACTGACAATTGTGCGGTCATGCAACGTGGCTCCCAAACAAAATTGACATCCTTTTTTCCCCACAAATAGAGCTTTATTTTGGTGGTATTTGATCGCCTCAGTGGTTTTTATTTTTTGCGCTATAAAAAAAACTAGAGCAACAATTTTGAAAAAAAAAATCGATATTTTTTACTTTTTGCTGTAATAAATATCCCCAAAAATATAGATTTTTTCTCAGTTTAGGCCGATATGTATTTTTCTACATATTTTTGTTATTTTTTTTTAGCAATAAGTGTTTATAGATCGGTCTGCACAAAAGTTATAGTGCCTACAAAATAGGGGATCGGTTTATGGCATTTTTATTAATATATTTTTTTTTACTAGTAATGGTGGCGATTAGTGATTTTTATCATGACTGTGACATTATGGCAGACAAATCGGAGACTTTTGACACCATTTTGGGACCATTGTCATTTTTACAGCGATCGGTGCTATAAAAATGCACTGAATACTGTAAAAATTACACTGGCAGTGTAAAGGGGTTAACCACTAAGTGGCACTGTAGAGGTTAAGTGTTTCCTCAATGAATAAAGACTCCAGAGTTGTTTTCCAATGCTTCTTTATGCTTCAAGGTAACAAGGATATGAACATAGAGGCTTTTTCATAGGTAAATTCCCAATGAAGTTACACAGCTCCCACACTCTACAGTCTTTTCAAAGCAACTAAAGAAAATGGGGTTTAGAGCAGGAAATGGAGGGTGGGAACAACCAAACTAGCCAGAACAGCATGGGGGTAAGGATCATACCAAATAATATAGTAACATAACATGTAATAACAATTGCTAGACAGTAAAAGCTGTGTGGCAGCACACTCCCCGTCTGGTATCGTGAGATACCACTATACACTACATTGTTTTCTTTTAACATACTATTAACATTGCATACAGTAACATGCTATCTAACCTTCTCAAGTCTATAAGCTAGCTATATTATAGGTCTTAAGTGGCTTCTTTACATAACACTGAATCTGAATTTTTGGAAGCAGGCATTATTAGGACTGTCTCTGTGACCGGTCTCAGGAAGGTTTTTGAAGCCCCATCCTTAACGATCCTGACTTCCACACTTCGGATTCTTCCATCATCACTGGTGATGGCCTTTGTAATAAGTCCAACTGGCCACTGAATCCGTTGAGCTTGCTGGTCTTTTAACTTGGAGTACTTGATATGGAACTTCGTTTTTGAAATCAAGTCTTTCCTTCACATAATAGTGCAATGGACATTTCATTGACTGATAGGCAACATTGGTTTTGTAGGAAGCTACATCCAAGAGCTTGTGAGATTGATCTAAACAGACTTCTCCTATTATCTCCCATCCAAGATCCAGTTTCTAGGCCTGAGGAGCATCGTCTGGACCGTTACATAACTCTCTTATTTTATGGACTCTAGGAACGTCTCTTCCTAGTAGAATCAAAATCTTAACATCCTTGTTAAGTGGTGGAATGTAGTCAGCAATGTGGCTCAAATGGGGGTGATGACGTGCAACCTCTGGTGTGGGGATTTCTTCTCTGTTGTTCGGTAGCTGATCACATTCGATTAGCGTTGGAAGAGGAAACTCTATGTCCTCATATTCTGATGCCACTATGAAGCCATGGGCTCTTCTTCCAGAAGTATTGATCTTTCCTGCACATGTCTGCAAGGTATAGGACCAGGCCTCTCCATGAATGTTGAATAGGTCAAAGAATTCTGGACTGGCCAATGAGCGATTGCTCTGATGGCATACATTTTTATGAAATTTTGTGGACATCCTTCAGGAAAAACCCTTACAAGACATATCTTGCTACAAGACTTGCTATGAAGCCCTTCTCTGCATACCTCTGTACACCTTGTGGTTACGGGGTTGGCATGTTGCTCAGTTCTCTCCCTGCCATCATCTGATGTAGACTTGGGGTTGCTGCCAGGTAAGGGTTTCCTTTTAAACAGGTCTGAATGAAGAACGTCGACATGTTTTCGCACTGTTACACTGAGAACATCTGATGGCGATCTTACAGTTTCTACCTAAATAATCGGAGGATGCACAACACTTGAAACAGATATTATGCTCTTTGAGAAATGACTTGCGTTCTTCGATAGGCTTGTCCTTAAATGCACGGCATTTGGAGAGAGAATGTGGCGCATTATGGATAGGACACTGTTGATTAAGATTGCTTGCCTTAATCAGCCAAGACGTTGGATGCTACCTCGGTCTTCCTCATGGCAATAGGATACTTTAAATCCTTGAATTTACTGTTGCGGCAATACCCCTTGAAGTGGTTAAAGGAGTGGTGGTTGTATCTGGATAGAAGAAGCTTGGGTCATTCTTGCATTTTGCAACCTTCTGCACAAACTCTGCAAAATAAGAAAAGGGAGGGAAGGAAACATGATGTTCATACTTATATTTTGATCCTACACTAGTCCACTTTCCCTGAAGATGACTAGGCAACCTTGCTACAATAGAATTTACGCCCTGAGTAGTGTCTAAATAGCTAAGACCTGGTAAACTAGGATCTAACTTAGCAATTTCAAGTTCATGAAGGAGGTCACCTAACTCTCTAAGCTTATGATTATCCTTAACAGAGATCTTAAGAAAGTCGTTTAGTCTCTGGAATAAGGCAGATTCTATGATTTTGGGGCTCCCATAGTCTTGTTCTAGACATTCCCAGGCAGCATCAAGGCCTGCCTCAAAGTTATAGATGTAAACAGATTTAAGTCTCTTTACTTGTTCTGAAGATTGTCGCCCCAACCACTTTATTAGTAAGTCGAGTTCTGCTTGAGGTTCAACGCCCAAGTTCTTGATTACCACCATAAATGTAGATCTCCAACTCCTGTAGTTCTCTGGGTGGTCATCAAATCTAGACAGTCCAGTTGTAATCAATTCTCGTAGAGCCATACACTTGCTTTTTTTGTTCAATACATTTTTATTATTATGAAGCATACAAAATATACAGGTACAAAGAAAAAAGATAAAGGAAAGCCATTCCAAAATGTAGGACATGCAGCAAATCAGGTATAGTATAACCAAATACGATCAGGTAAAGAGAAACAAAGAGGGAGGGGAGGGGCAGACAGTATAGTCTGTCCAAGATAAGGTACAGAGACCTTCTCTACGTCATACAACCAAAACATAGTAAACATCGTTGATACATCTCTACTGAAGAAAACCCCGATACAGTATCTCAATGAGGTTGTGTTTAAACTGAAATGCTGAAACTAAAGTAACCAATATTGGAATGTAAAGAGGGAGGAGAAAAGAAGATAATAGAAGCAGAAGAAGGTAAGAAAGTAAAAGATAGAGACAAGGTTGGGGAGGGGGTGGGGGGGGAAGGGGGGGGAAAGGGGTAGTCCGCCTCAGGTGGCCACCATGCGCATACATGTAGAGTAGACATATCAAATAAGAGCAATGTAATACCACAATTCAGGACATAAGGTTGGCATATGTAGTAGTAAATTTGAAAGCGAACCAGTCAGCCCATATTTTAATCGCTAAGTCAGATTTATTTCTATTAGAAAGTGTGAGGTCCTCCATACGGTATGTATGGTCAACTACCTCCAACCATTGACGCAGAATTGGGACCGTGGCCAATTTCCAAAACCTAGGAATTAGGGACTTCGCCGCATTTAAGAAATGCGGAGTCAAAGATTTCCTATATGAGCTGACTGGTGCACCTGTACAATGTAACAAAACAACCCCAGGGTCATCTGGGGTCTCAAATCCCTGTATTTCCTTCATACAAGCAAGAACAGAGCTCCAAAAGGGGCGTATATTTGGGCAAAACCACCAAAGGTGAGCATGTGTTGCTCGGTTTCCGCAGCCCCTCCAGCAGAGAGGGGAAGATTGGGGGAAAATTCCATTTAGTGTCGCAGGGGTGAGGTGCCACCTAGTGAGAACTTTGTAGTTCACCTCCGCTGTCCTGGAAGAAATCGAAGAGGTGTGTGCCAAGCTAAGGATCTTGGACTTTTGGGTCTCTGTAAAGGATGTATTGAGATCCTGTTCCCAATTGCGGAGAAAGATGGGTTGGCCTTTAGATGATATGGACAACAGTGCCTTGTAAAAGTAAGAGAGAGGCCTTTCCGGAGGGTGGTCCCCAGCGAAAGCTAATTCAATCAGTGACAAATCCGAGAGGCCTCGGAGTGGACGTGGAAGGGAGCGCACAAAGGCTGAAAGTTGGTGATATTTCCAATGATCCATGAAGGGCACAGGAGGGGGACCCACTAGGTCAGATAAAGAAGCCATTCCAGTGGGAGTAATCACTTGATGAAGCATAGTCGCGTTACCTAAAGACCATGCCTTTCCAGAGGTGTGAGAACTCCCAGGGGGGAAGTAATCGTGACCAGCAAGGGGCATCAGTGGAAAGTTGTGCGGCCATCCATGGGATCTACACAGCGAGTCCCAGATTGTTAAAGTAGAATGCGTAAGAGGGGAAGTGGACACAGCCAAGGATCTACATTTTCTGGGGATCCACAATTGCGTAGAGAGATCAGAGGTGCACATGGACTCCTCAAGAGACACCCACAATTTAGAACTCTTATGGTACTTCCAGTCCAGCATCCTAGTAAGTACTGCGGCTGTAAAATAACTTTTAGCATCTGGCAAGGCCAGGCCTCCGTCAGACTTAGGCCTGAGGAGCGTGAATCTAGCTAACCTGGGTCGCCTCCCATGCCATATGTATTTACGGAAGAGGGATCGAAGCACAGTGAAAAAGCCCACCGGGATTTTAAAGGGTATCATTTGGAAGAGAAACAGTAGCCTGGGTAATATGTTCATCTTTATAACACTGATCCTCCCCAACCAGGAATGGGAAAGTTGGGACCACCTCTGTAAATCGGCTCTAATAGCGTTAAGTAAAGGGATGTAGTTTGCTCGGAATAGAGAAGAGGGGCTGGGGGTCAAAAAGATACCTAAATACTTAAGGGACTGAGATTGTCAATTAAAAGGAAAGGACTCTTTCAGGCGGGATGCAAGCTCGCTCGGGACAGTAAGGTTCAAGATTTCTGATTTGGACATATTAATTTTAAAATTAGAGATAATACTAAATTTTGAAAAGGCGGACATCAAGTTAGGGAGGGAAATAAGGGGGCGCTGTATATAAAAAAGAATATCATCTGCATATGCGGCATATTTATGTTCAACCGAGCCAACCGTGATCCCACGGATGTTCGGGTCTGCTCTGATCGTTGAGAGGAAGGGTTCAAGAGAGATGGCGAACAAAATTGGGGAGAGGGGGCACCCCTGCCTGGTGCCATTGTACAATGTAAAGGGCTCGCTCAGGGTGCCATTTATCCGAAGTTGGGCAGTGGGGGAGGAATAAAGGGCCGAGATATGGGACAATAGGGAGGGACCAACGCCAAGATGGGAGAGGGTCGCCATTAGGTACTCCCAGTCCACCCTGTCAAAAGCTTTCTCAGCATCTGTAGATAGAAGAAGGGTGGGCTGGGAGAGCCGGCGAACGTATGACATCAGTGAAAGGGTGCGGAGTGAGTTGTCCCGCGCCTCTCTGCCGGGAATAAAACCCGTCTGGTCCAAAGAGAATAAAGGCAAAGCCCCCTAGTCGGACTTTAAAGGCACTGTGGTGTGTCAGATGTAGTTAGAGAAAACATAGTATTACAATATAATTTATTAAAGAAGTATCAGATAAAAGTTGATTACATGATCTATAACAAATACAAAAAATACAAAATAATGAAATATAGTTCAACATATATTGCTGTGTGATGTGAAGCCCTGTGTGGTCCCGACGTTTCAGGGAGACATAGTCCCTTTCTTCAGGGGTATTCCAGGATTCACAGCTCTAAAAATGTATGGGAAATGATCAGGATAATCCTAATAATGTTGATGATGTTGTTATATAGATTAATACTGAAGTACTTACAGTGAACTGTATGGTACTTCAAGTCAGTAGATCATGTATTTAAAAGCATGGGTTTCCGGATGATCCGAGTCTGCTGGCCTGGCCACTGACGACAGAGCAGAATTGTGAGCAGGGTGTGTTGTTGCCAGATATAAATATGCTGCTGGAGTCAGAGGACATTGGAGCCTAAAGTTGTAATGATGTGTGTTAATATTTATGGACATAGTTGTAATAATAAAATGTGAAATAAATTGTGTTTTATAACATTGTGTTTTATAACATTTTCTTGGAGGGATATGGTATGGCTTACCTAGTAAATAGCGATGGAGAGGCTCGTATTAGGCTGGAAGTGTACAAAAGTAATAAGAAATAATTGGCCAGATTCAGGAACACTTGCGCTGGAGTATTTCGATATGCGCCACGTAACTGTGATGATGCGCCGTCGTTTCTATGTGCCCGTACCCACCAAACTAGATGCGCCCAATAACGGGTCATTTGCGACCGGCGGAACGTTCCGACGCCAGAGTATCGTCAGCGCTTAATTTCGCTGGGCGCAACAGTCGCGCCTATTGATTTCCCCTGCAAATATGCAAATGAGGGAGATTTCCCAATTCACGAACGGATTAGCACCATACGCTGGCTACATGCGCCGCGCGTATCTCGTCTGTCCGGCGCAAAGTTATTTCTACAAAAGGCTGCTTTATCTTTACTCCAGACGGTCACAGGTCAGCAGGAGAGCAGCTACAGCAGCGTTACCGACGATAAGAGCTAGCTGAGCACCCCCACTTGCAGGACAACACCTCTGTCCATGCTTGTCTGTCAAATTTTACAGCCATGGAGGAAGACATCATAGGTCTCCATAGCCGAGATGACGGCTGACAGCTCCTGGCCATTAAAGTTCAGCTTTCTCCTGTGTGTTTGCGGGGAATGGGAGCAGCCATCTCAGAACAAAAGTAACATCACTGCGGGGAGGGGGAGCAGGATATACTTTAGTGCCGGAATGGCGCTTCTACGGGCGCATTTAAACGCCCAACGGAAGGCATTGCGCTGACGTTTCCCGTGAAGTGGTGCCGACGGAAGTTGTGAGCATGCGCACAAAGGGGGCGAGTGGAGCCTCACTCACTGCGCATGCTCCGTGGTTTATGCGCTGAACGTAAGCCTCTGCACTGGGCTCCGCCCATCATTTACATATGATCACACCCACTTCCCCTTGCGTCGGGTTACGCCAGCGCATTATCGTTACTCTGGCGCAAGTTTACGCGCAACTGCTATGTGAATAACAGTACTTGCGCTGAAAGGGTCTTCAGAGTAACGTAAATGAGAAGCGTTACTCTGGAGCAAAGATGCTCTGATCTACCTGAATCTGGCCCAATGAGTAAATATGTACAATGTATGTAAGTAAAAATATCCATGTTATATTAATGTGGTTAAACCATATATAGTTAAATGTTATAGCAAAAATTGCTCAATAGATGGCGTTCAATGGGGATATTTAGATGTTATAGCAAAAAATGCTCAATAGGTGGTGTTTAAAGTATTAAGGAGTTGATTAAAAAGGAAATTTTTTTTTTTTTCCCCCTTTTTTTTTTTTTTTGTTCCTGTAAGTATGAAACTGAATGTATGTAGATAACCAAAACCAGCAGGGAAACTGATAATGTGGTAGCTGTGATTGATATGAAGAAAATAAAATAAAACGTTGTTTACCTTGGGAAGATGGATGCAGAGGAACCGTTATGTTGTCCAGCAAGTTGCTGGATAGCAAATGACTAGTTCAAAGAGACCCAATGGGGGAGGAGCGGGAGAAGCCTGTTCGCAATGACCTTAGCATAAAGCTTGGCGTCGATGTTTAACAGGGAGATGGGCCTATAACTCTCACATTTACAGGGATCCTTACCAGGCTTGGGGATGACCGAAATGTGTGCATGAAGAGTTTCAGGTCGAAAAGTACTAATCTCTGAGATGGAGTTGGCATAGTTGGTCAGATGCGGGATCAGTAAATCAGCAAAGGACCGATAATAGTGAACTGTGAACCCATCAGGGCCCGGGGCCTTACCAGAGGCCATAGCTTTTAACGCAAAACGCATCTCAGAGGTAGTGATTTCTCCTTCTAAGGCGGCTAACTTATCCACTGACAGTTGAGGTAAATTAGAATAAGATAGGTATTCGCTGATGAGTCGAGACTTAACCTCCCTGTCTTCAACCGAATTATGTACATGGTACAGAGCCTGGTAGAACGAGCGGAATTCCTTAGCAATAGCAGATGTATCATGAACCATAGAGTCCTGTATGGTCTTTATCCGTGCTACAAAAGTGGCTGTCTTTTTTTCCTGCAGCGAAGGAGCCAGCAGGCGCCCAGGCCTATTGCCCCATTCGTGCAGGCGTTGAGCTACAATACGGTAGGATTGTTTCTGATCCAGATGATAGAGGGCCCGTAGCTCCTCCCTCCTCTGAGTCAAAACATGGAAGATCGCTTGAGAGCGGCTAGATTTATGTTGACGTTCCAGAGTCTCAATGTCTCTGATCAGATCTTGCTGCTTAGAGGTACGTTCCCTCTTCTTTCTCGACCCCAATTCTAAGAATTTACCACGGATGAAGGCCTTATAGGCCTCCCATATAGTGCCCGGGGCGACATCTGGGAGTTGATTATCCGCAAAGTAATGGGATAGATCTCCCTGGAGCACCTTCCTATCCACTTCATCCATAAGAAGATTGTCGTTAAGCTTCCAATTCGTGGGTCTATTAGGAATGGAGGGGACTTTTAATGTAAGGACAATCGGGGCATGGTCAGAGATAGTAGTGGCGGCAATCGATGAAGCCGTCGGGAGGGAGAGGTGGTGGTGATCAATGAAGAAAATGTCTATCCTGGAATGGGTGCGGTGTAGATGAGAATAATGGGTATAATCTTTCACTCGGGGGTGCATGATCCGCCAAACGTCCATCAGTTGAGCATTATGTAAACATTTACGTAGAAACAACAAGCGTCTCTGTGACAAACAGGACTGACCCAGGGAAGTATCAAGTGATGGCTCTAAGGATACATTAAAGTCTCCAGCAAGGAGGACACAACCCCTGGCGAAATCCCCTAATTTTTTAAGGGTAGAGGCCAAAAAGGAAACCTGGTCCCGATTGGGGGCGTATAAAGTGGCAATAGTGCACTGCATATTACCCAGACTACCTCGAAGGAATAGGAAGCGACCCAGATCATCACAAAGCATGGCATCTAAAGTAAAAGGAGTTCCCCTGCGAAACCCAATGGCTACACCCTTAGATTTAGGAACATCTGAAAGACTATAATACCACAATGGGTAACCATACACTTGCTTAACTCCGCAGCATTGATGCTTTCAGTTTTTATAGCCACAGGGGATACTGATGGTGCGCTGACTTGGACCATGGTCGGTATCTGATGTTGGATTGTAGGTGGAGAGAAAGGTGTTGCAGATGGGTTCAATCTAGGTAAGGGTCTGACATCTGAAGGTCTCTGAGCATTTGAAGTTGAAGAGCGCTGTATCACAGGGGTTATAGAGTTCATCCTGTAGTCTTTTGCTGTACCCTTGTAATATCTATTCACATAGGGTTGTGGTGGCACGTGAGCCATGTAGGTTGACTCACTTGATTTTGTGACATGCGGTAGTTGCGGAGTGTCTCTGTAAGCAGGTGTGTCTAGTTGACCAGCTTGATTTGGTGACACTTTGCCTTCTGGTCCACATGCTGGATGATTATGAGAAAAATCTTCAACTGTAGGTGGGACTGTAATGTTGTGGTTCTCGGTTAAGACAAACTGTAGGGTCCTTTCAACGGGGTCTTGACAAGCAGCCAAGCTGGGACAAGCTGCTCCTTCTTCCAATAGGGCTTGTTCCAAGACAGATTATTCTGCCAAGGCTACTTTTTTTTTCTCTATTTTTCTGAAGGATTTCTAGCTGAGCCTCTGTTTCTGCTTGGATGCGTTTAGCTTCTGCTTTGATGGCTGCTTCTCTTTCAGAACAGGCGGCTTGAACATGGGCTGCTGCTACCTTCTGGCGAGCTTTGACTATTTGGTCGCTCAGTGTTGACCTTACAGAGCAGAAACACAGTGACTTAGAAGAGGAATTATGATAGGAGCGGGCATGATTTTCCTGAGTGTTTGGAAGAAGCAGATTTATAAGATGTAGTTTCATGTAGCTGTGCTAATCTACCTTCTATCTGTGCCTTTGCTTCAAGATATGTGCTATGCCTCTGCTGGTCAGTAGAAGTAAAGTCCTTTAACCTCCCTGGCGGTATGATTCTTTAATTTTAGGTGCTAAAAGGGTACTTATTTGCAAGGGAATTTGGCTTTTATACTGTATGGCTTGGAATTCTTAGGAATAACTCACTTAAATCTATTCAAACAAGAGTCAATAGGCATCCCGGGTATGATTTTTTTTTTTTTTTTTAATTAAAAATTATAATATAATAAATAATTATAAAAAATGATCACAAATGAAATATAATTATAGTAAAAATTATTCAATAATGTAATCAAATCAAAATCACTGAAATTTGCTCAGTTGCAGAATTTTTGCTGTCATTTTTTTTTTTTTTTTTATGACGAATTTCCCCATAAATCGCTATCGCTAATTCTGCAAGTGATTCTGATTTATTATCGCTGTTTTTTAGCTGCTCTAAAACAATTTTTGCCTAAAGGGACACTTTTGGTTGCTATGGGCAATCTACAGTTTGCAGGGAGAAAGAAAAGTTTTTATTATACAAAATGACATGTAGTGTACAGGGCAGACCACTAGGGACATGGGGGGTGTGTATTTTTTACTACAGTACTGTATTATAAGTTACAGTGTACTGTATGTTAGTGTTTGTTTACTTTTTTAAATTAGTCGGACGCTCGCAGGGAAGGGAATGGCGGAACACACAGCATCAGGCGGACATCCGCCCGCCGTGTATGCGGGGATTCATCGCTGGACGCAGAGAAAAGGTAAGTAAACTTTTTCTGCATCCAGCGAGGTAAGCGCGTGTGTGGCACGGGGTTACCGATATTAGCATAACACGTGAAGACCGCCAGGGAGGCTAGTCTGACCGGCGATCCAGCGGGAAACCCCCGCCGGATCGCCAGGAATTTTTGGGGGAAAAAAAAATGCACCCCGAGCGTGACTCGGGGTTACCGCTTCTGGCACTGAATGTTAACCCCGAGTCACGCTCGGGAATACCGCCAGGGAGGTTAATTCCAATGCGGCTTCCTCTATGTTGGAATGTGACAATAGGGAATAGTACTTCTCAGAAAGTCTTTTTTAATTCTCAAATGCCTTCTTAACCCTTGAGAGAGCAGTGTTCAATTGCTCAGGATTGTTGCTAGTTTCATTAGTGGTTGTTATACAACTTAAAATATTATCCCATAATGCAGTCAGGTTACTAGATGTTTCTTCCTTACTTGCTTCATAAGCCTCCCTTGCTTTCAAGGATGGATGCAGGGCTCCAGCAGGACGAGCAGAATGAAGTAAGGAGTCTGCTTTATCTTGATTAAATGCAGGTAACTTTGTGGGATCTCTGTCATACATAATGACACGTGCTGTAGTTTTGGTGTCTTGTTAGAAATCTGCCAGAGCTGAGCTCTGTAGGTAATACCTTCTGTTATTAAGCAGACTGAGATGAAGGGGCTGGATATTTATGACAATGAGCCAGCTAGTGCTGCAACTGGTTCAGACTGGATAGCTCAGCTCAGTGCACCATTCACTATCACTTTATACAGGCAGGAATACACAGTTATTTCAGTAGATTCAGGTATTGGATTCACAACCAAAACAGCTTGACAATGACAAATCCTTGGGACTTGATATAGCTATGATACACAGTCCTTGCACAGTTGAAAAGGTACTTATGGCTCCCCAATAAAGGCAAAACTTGTATAAGCTGGTATTACTAGAGAAATATGTCTACAGCACGGACCAAAAATCCCTAGGGGTTTAGTTTGTAATAGTTATGGAGCACTCAGTAGGAGGCTGGCTTCATAAGCAGAGTAATGCTTCTGGAGGCTGCAGGAGTCACACACAGGCCTTGACTTTCAGTGCACAGCCTGCAGATGGGTTCCTGTCTTTGGTGTTTGTTCTACACACACACACACACACACACACACACACGTGGTTACTCACGTTTCTGAAGCTGCAGAGATAGCTATGTGATGGATTCTTCTGGAAATTCACTGGTCTGTCTCAGCAATCGGTTGTACCTGTGACAAGCTTCTTGTAGACCCAGTCTGTAAGGATGTATGCTGCAGGTTGAATGATGACTTTAACAGACAGTTTACTCAATGAATAAAGACTCCAGAGGTGTTTTCCAATGCTTCTTTAAGGTAACAAAGATATGAACATAGAGGGCCAGATTCAGCAACACTTGCGCTGGAGTATTTCGATATGCGCCGCGTAACTGTGAAGATGCGCCGTCGTTTCTATGTGCCCGTACCCACCAAACTAGATGCGCCCAATAACGGGCCATTTGCGACCGGCGGAACGTTCCGACGCCAGAGTATCGTCAGCGCTTAATTTCGCTTGGCGCATCAGTCGCGCCTATTGATTTCCCCTGCAAATATGCAAATGAGGGATTTTTCCCAATTCACGAACGGATTAGCACCATACGCTGGCTACATGCGCCGCGCGTATCTCGTCCGTCCGGCGCAAAGTTATTTCTACAAAAGGCTGCTTTATCTTTACTCCAGACGGTCACAGGTCAGCAGGAGAGCAGCTACAGCAGCGTTACCGACGATAAGAGCTAGCTGAGCACCCCCACTTGCAGGACAACACCTCTGTCCATGCTTGTCTGTCAAATTTTACAGCCATGGAGGAAGACATCATAGGTCTCCATAGCCGAGATGACGGCTGACAGCTCCTGGCCTTTAGAGTTCAGCTTTCTCCTGTGTGTTTGCGGGGAACGGGAGCAGCCATCTCAGAACAAAAGTAACATCACTGCGGGGAGGGGGAGCAGGATATACTTTAGTGCCGGAATGGCGCTTCTACGGGCGCATTTAAACGCCCAATGGAAGGCATTGCGCTGACGTTTCCCGTGAAGTGGTGCCGACGGAAGTTGTGAGCATGCGCACAAAGGGGGCGAGTGGAGCCTCACTCACTGCGCATGCTCCGTGGTTGATGCGCTGAACGTAAGCCTCTGCGCTGGACTCCGCCCATCATTTACATATGATCACACCCACTTCCCCTTGTGTCGGGTTACGCCAGCGCATTATCGTTACTCTGGCGCAAGTTTACGCGCAACTGCTATGTGAATAACAGTACTTGCGCTGAAAGCGTCGTCAGAGTAACGTAAATGAGAAGCGTTACTCTGGAGCAAAGATGCTCTTCATCTACCTGAATCTGGCCCAGAGACTTTTTCATTGGTAAATTTCCAATGAAGTTACACAGCTCCCACACTCTACAGTCTTTTCAAAGCAACTAAGCAAAATGGGGTTTAGAGCAGGAAATGGAGGGTGGGAACAACCAAACTAGCCAGAACAGCATGGGGGTAGGTATCATATCAAATTATATAGTAACATAACATGTAATAACAATTGCTAGACAGTAAATGCTGCGTGGCAGTACTATATATATATATATATATATATATATATATATATATATATATATATGTATATATGTATATATATATATATATATATATATATATATATATATACAGCTGGTAAGAGTATTGAAGTATTGAAGACGTTAACATTTTTCTAAGCCTGGGCTCACACTACATGCAGTGCAAAGTAACAGAAAATTTGCTGTAGATCTAAATTGCAACCCGTCCATGAAAACCGACACCCTGCAATCGGTGTGAAAAACGCAGCACGATTTACACAATTGGATCGCATAAGGTGTGAAAACCCATGTGATCTGATTCTGGTGTGGACAAAAAAGGGTCCTGCACCAGTGTGGTGTGAATCCGGTGCGATTTGAGACATACAGATCCTGACACACACATGTAATTTGCACAGAAATGTGCTGCGATTGATGTGCCTCGCACCACAGCAGTGTGAACCCCACTTCCGTGGGCTTCTTCTATGAATCTTTAGTTATTTCCATAGATTTTCTATTGGATTCAAGACAGGTGATTGGCTGGACCATTCTAGCAGTTTTATTTTCTTTCTTTAAAACCAATTGAGACTTTCCTTGGCTTTAACCACTTCCCCACCGCGCCATAAGCATTTTACTGCTACGGCGCGGTGGAGTTGCTTTGACACGACGTCCCTGGGACGTCCTCGTGCACTTCCGCGATTGCGCGTCCCCTGGGACGCGCTCGCGGAAGTGTCCGTGCTCGCCGGGTCTAGAAGACCCGGCGCATCACGGATCACGGTAAATTGCCGCTGATAGCGGCCGTTTACCACGTGATCGCGCCGTCGAATGACGGCGCGATCACTTGTAAACAAACCGGCGTCATTTGATGACGCCGGTTCCTCCCTCTCCTCGCTCTCCTCTCTGTACAGTGTGCGAGGAGAGGGGGGGGGAGCGGGGTGTCAGCAGCTGAGCTGTGGCTGGATCTGTGACAAATGCAGTCACAGATCCAGCCATCCCTCAAAACATCCCAGCTCTGCCATCCCCTAGTACCCTGCAATCCCCCCAGTACCCAACAATCCCCCAGTACCCAACAATCCCCCACAATACCCCAGTACCCCACAATACCCCAGTACCCCACAATACCCCAGTACCCAACAATACCCCACAATACCCCAGTACCCCACAATACCCCAGTACCCCACAATACCCCAGTACCCAACAATACCCCAGTACCCCACAATACCCCAGTACCCAACAATACCCCACAATACCCCAGTACCCAACAATACCCCACAATACCCCAGTACCCAACAATACCCCACAATACCCCAGTACCCCACAATACCCCAGTACCCAACAATACCCCACAATACCCCAGTACCCAACAATACCCCAGTACCCAACAATACCCCACAATACCCCAGTACCCCACAATACCCCAGTACCCAACAATACCCCAGTACCCCACAATACCCCAGTACCCAACAATACCCCACAATACCCCAGTACCCCACAATACCCCAGTACCCAACAATACCCCACAATACCCCAGTACCCAACAATACCCAACAATACCCCAGTACCCAACAATACCCCAGTACCCAACAATACCCCAGTACCCAACAATACCCCAGTACCCCACAATACCCCAGTACCCGGCAATGCCCCAATACTCGGCAATACCCCAATACTCTGCATGATACTCGGCAATACCCCAATACTCGGCAATACCCCAATACTCGGCAATACCCCAATACTCGGCAATACCCCAATACTCAACAATACCCCAATACTCAACAATACCCCAATACTTAACAATACCCCAATACTCAACAATACCCCAATACTCAACAATACCCCAATACTCAACAATACCCCAATACTCAACAATACCCCAATACTCAACAATACCCCAATACTCGGCAATACCCCAATACTCGGCAATACCCCAATACTCTGCATGATACTCGGCAATACCCCAATACTCTGCATGATACTTTGCAATACTCGACAATACCCCAATACCCTGTAATACCCTGCGCGATACTCTGCAATACCGCCTATGGGGATTTTTAAGTAGCGAGGTTTGGCGCCATTCCACGAGTGTGCGCAATTTTGAAGTGTGACATGTTGGGTATCTATTTACTCGGCGTAACTTCATCTTTCACATTATGAAAAAAAATTGGGCTAACTTTACTGTTTTGTTTTGTTTTTTTTTAGCACAAAACAGTTTTTTAAAAAACACGCGTTCAATAAATTTCTGCGAAAATACCGTGCGAGATAAAAAGTTGTAACAGCCACCATTGTATTCTCTAGGGTCTTTGCTAAAAAAGCATATATAATGTTTTGGGGTTCTATGTAATTTTCTAGAAAATAAATGATGATTTTTCCATGTAGGAGAGAAATGTCAGAATTGGTCTGGGTGTTCCAGAACGCCTGATGGCGCTCCCTGCATGTTAGGCCTCTGTATGTGGCGACGCCGTGTAAAAGTCCCACACATGGGTATCGCCATACTCGGGAGGAATAGCAGAATGTGTTTTGGGGTGTAATTTGTGGTATGCATATGCTGTGTGTGAGAAATAACCCACTAATATGACAGAAACAAGTTTTTTTTTTTTTTTTTACAGAATTTTCAGTCGTTTTTCTTTTATAGCGCAAAAAATAAAAAACCCAGAAGTAATCAAATACCACCAAAAGAAAGCTCTATTTGTGTGAAAAAAAGGACAAAAATTTCAAATGGGTAGAATGTTGTATGACTGAGTAATTGTCATTCATATTGTGAGAGCACCGAAAGCTGAAAATTGGTCTGGTTAGGAAGGGTGTTTAAGTGCCCAGTGGTCAAGTGGTTAATGTCCACCCTCATTTCATCTTCATCATCCTGGTAGATGGCAGCGGATTTTTATTCCCATTTTTATTTTCATTAATCCTTCCTTCAAAGATATGAAGTACCGTATGCTGAAAAACAGCCCCACACCATGATGGTCCCACCTTGAAACTTCACTGTTGGAATGTTTTTTTTTTGGGGTGATGTGCATTGCCATTTGACCTCCAAACATGGTGTGAATTATGGCATCCAAAGAGTTCAATTTTAGTCTTATTTGGCCAGACTATATTCTCCCAGTATTTTAGCAATGGAGTCTTGCGTGGTGAGTGTGCATACAGGCCATGGCAGTTGAGTGCATTACTTTGAAACAATTGTACCTGCTAATTCCAGGTCTTTCTAAAGCTCTCTACAAGTGGTCCTTGGCTCTTGGACAACTGTTCTGATAATTCTTTTCACTCCTCTGTCAGAAATCTTGCGAGAAGCACCTGGTCGTAGCCGATTTATGGTAAAATTATTACTTTCAACTTCTAGATTATGACTCCAACAGTGCTCACTGGAACATTCGGAAGTTTATAAATCCTCCTGTAACCAATGTCATCAGTATGTTTTGCAACAATATTTTTAAAGGTCTTGAGGGAGCTCCTTGCCTTTGCCCATTATGAAGTGTTTCTTGTGTGACACCATGGTATTGAGACACCGTTTTTATAGTTTTTCAGTTGAGACTGAACCAGCTGATCTAAATGTGCACTGAGGGGCAGGATTGCTTTCTAATTACTGGTATATTTTTGCTGGTGTCTTGGCTTTCCATGCCCTTTTGCATCTCTTCATGTGTTCGTTGCTTTTGTCCTGTGTAATTCCATTTTATTACACATAACTTAACTTCTGAACTTATTTATTTTGGTTTCTTTGTATGTATAGATTGCATGGCTACTAGATTAGGTTGTTACTATCATGTGATGAAAATGTTATGTCAATAGCACCTTTAGAAATGTATTTACCTCAAGACAGGGGTACCGACCGATTTGAACAAATCTGTCTGCTGGGGACATATTGGTTTGATCGTGTACACACGATCAAACCAAAATCCCCGCCGCCAGACGGCGTGGTGAAATGGCGGTGACGTTGACGCCGCCACGTCACCGCACCAGGAAGTAAAACACTTCCGCGCATGCGTCGAAACCATTAGGCGCGTGTGCCGAGAAGACATGTCTGCTGGTTAGTGTACTAACCAGCAGACATGTCGGGCGGATGGGTTCCCAGCCGACAGATTTCAAAGCATGCTTTGAAATCTGTCGGGTGGCCAAATCCGTCGGCTCGCCCGTACACACGGTCGAATCTGTCTGCTGGGATGGTCAGGCCGACCGTTTGCAGCAGATAGATTTGATCGTGTGTACGGGGCCTTAGATACGGCACCTCATCCCAAGTAATAGTAACAAGGTAAAGGGAATTATTATGGTGCCTTGCAAATGATACGATGAGGATGAATTGTTTAAAAAAATACAATATTTTATTACAGTCAAATGATTAATTGACACAATTCATGTGAGATATATATTGGTGAGTACATATGACACCATTTTTGGGAAATTGTGTCATATGTACTCACCAATGTATATCTCACATGAATTTTGTCAATTAATCTTTTGACTGTAATAAAATATTGTCTTTTTTTAAACAAATCATCCTCATCATATCATTTGCAAGGCACCATAATAATCCCCTCAATTCCCTTTACCTTAGCATATGCATATTGTTTTATATCACAAACCCCAGAATAACACTCCCAAATCTGATTAAGAAATTAAAAGCGTATGGTGAGCTTTCAAATCTGAAAATAAACCGTTAAATCCGAAGTCTTAAATATAGGTCTGGATAGAAAAGAGAAAACAGTTCTAATGACAGAATCCCATTTACCTGAGGAAATAAAAAAAATACCTGGGGATAAAAATAACACCGCTATTAAAAGAGCTGTATCAAGTAAATTATATTCCATTACTCAATGAGCATTGAGTAAAAGTGTGCTGTGGCTCTGAAGAGCGATCGTTCTTCAGAGCCAAGCACACTTTTATCAAATCGTACACTCTTTTAACTACATGTAAATTGTGAGTACCATAGTTTTTGTCAAGAAGCCAATAATACAGTTCTCAATGTTATGTAAAGGAACAGGGGGAATAATGGCATCAGATATAAAGAGATATTATCACACGGTTAAATTAACCAGAATGATAGAATGGACAAAAACGAATGTAGATAAAAGGTGGTTTGGGGTAGAGAACACAAAAAATTGGGTACTTTGGGTAAAATGATATGGGTTCCACAAAAGTAAAGAAATATAGAGGGAAATATTCACAAATTAACAAGGAATGTATTAAATATTTGTAAACTAGACACGATTTTGATTGGATTAATGGACTATCACATGGGATTTTTACATTTTATTTTTAACCTTTAATTGCGCTAGATGCCACAAACAATTTTTTACCGGGAAATGAGAGAAAACATAATAATTGGATTAAAAAATGCTAAATTAAAAGATATAATTAAAGATGGGAGGATTTGTACATATCGTGATTTAAAACACAAAATATTAATCATAGATTTGAATAAATGGAGTTTTTTTAAGTAAAAAAGAACTTTGTGGACGCATTACCACAGCTGATTAGACCGGGAAAATAATGAAACTTAATTGAAAAAATTGTGTAATCAAGCAACTAGTGTAAAACACTGTGTTGCTCGGATCTATAAGATAATAACAGAGATAAGGAACTGAAACACCTCCCTTTTGGCACCTGGGAATGTGGAATAGAAACACTGGTGAATGAGCATCAAGTATACAGTATATGTTACAGCCTCAGATATAAACACTGTGGAAATTAATTAATTTTAACAAGATGGTACATTACTCCAGTAATGCCCCGTATACACGATCGGACTGACTTTTTCCATCGAAAATTCCAACCGTGTGTATGCCCCATCGGAGTAATTCCATCGGAAATTACGATGAATTCCATCGGAGTTTACATAGAGAACGTGTTCTCTTTTCCTCCGATGGAATTCCGTTGGAATTCCGATGTGAATTTGGTAGGACAAAGGTCTGATCGTGTGGATGGGGAATAAGAATACATAAATATCACCCAGAGATATCTCCACTTTGTTGGAGAGGATGTGATACAAAGGGTATAATTTTACATATCTGGTGTAAACTGTGACTTGATGACATTGCAAAATCATTCATGCAGAATATTCAGAGCTCTGTTTCTGTCACATGGGTGGGATAAACAAAAGGGTGTGACAGGAAGTCAGGTAAATCTGTGTGTGTTGTCCCAGTTGGGAGATATATTTCTGCCTTGTTTAGACAATACACCAATTACTATTGGGCGTCAGCTGCAGAGATGGCCAGAGAGGTTTGGGGCGTTAAAAGGTTTCAGCTGTTCAGAATTAAGCAATTAAAGCCCCTATAAAGAAACCCTAAGGATAACGACTGATTGCTGGATCCTGAGGCTTTGGGAGTGAAGGAGCAGTCACAAGCACTTCTGAAGAGGTGAGGTGCTGATGGTTATTTCTGTGTGAGAAATATCAAAGATACTTTTTTGTTGTTTTCTGCTGTAGGACCAGCAGTGTCTGCCCAGCAGTAGGCTGTGCCAGACTTCATAGGTAGGTTCCTGTGTTGGGAAGATAGATGCCCCAAGTGGCAAGGGTTTACTTTATGTTTTGTTTTGTTTATGCTGTTTTTATGCTTGCACGTGTATTCAGCAATATGGAAAAATAAACCATATCATTTGTTTTCAATCCTCCTCAACTGCCTTTTTGTACAGTTCAGCGTGCAGTGAACCAATCCAGGGGGTCACACAAACCCGCTACCAAGTTAATCCCTCACAAGGGATAGAACCGAAAAATGTTCTGCAATGAACAGGAAATCAACAATTAATAATCCCACTGTGCAACCAAAATCAAATGGATCCAATATCAATGTACTTGTAGGAAATAATATTAAAAAACTACAACCATGCATATAAAAAAAAAGTGAATAAACATAAATCTCATCATGTAGACTGAAATAAATGCATTTGTTTATTACAAAATTCATAAATCATTCACATAGAATAACATAGTAATGGGCTCATCTCAACTCAAAGTACACAGCCACCACCTTCCCTCAGAGTCCACCCGAGCATGCAGTAAATCTCTAAAGGATGGATTCACAAAGCCAATCTTGCATAGAGCCTTAAAGTTTATTTTCTCTGTCCATTTAGCTCCGCCCTACACGTTTTGTCTAACGCAGTGGTCATCAACCCTGTCCTTAGGGCCCACTAACAGGCCAGGTTTGCAAGATAACTGAAATACATCACAGGTGATATAATTTTCTGCTCAGTGATTGTAGTATTCTTGTCTGCATCTCCCCAAGGTAATACATAAAACCTGGCCTGTTAGTGGGCCCTGAGGACAGGGTTGATGACCACTGGTCTAACGGACATCATCAGGGGCATTCCTGATGAGGAACATTAATTGGTACACACATTAGGTTTATTACATACGCTGGGTGTGGGTACAGCTGATTTAATTATTGTAGGACAAACTAACCTCCACGTAAAGTGTTACTAAACCCACAAAAGTAAAATATGTCTGTATATGCAGAATAGCATGATATACTCATTGTGGAACTGAAGGGGTTAATCCTCTGCATTGTGTAAAAAGACTCTTTGATCCTGTATGGACAGATCCTCTCCCTACCCTGGCAAGGCCAGATAAGACACAGTCAGAGTCAGGGCCGCCATCAGGGGGGTACAGGCATTACACCTGTAAGGGGCCCGGGGGTCCCCAGGGGCCCGGATGGGAACCACCCTAAAAAAAAAAAAAAAAAAAAAAAATTTTTTTTTTTTTGTTTTTTTTTTTTTTAGGGGTCCGAAGGTCCCCAGGGGCCCGGAGGCCACCAAGGGCCCCAGATGGCAAGCCCTTTTTTTATAAAAAAATATATATTTTTTTAATAAAAAAATATATTTTTTTATAAAAAAAAATATATTTTTTAATATATTTTTATTTTATTATTTATTAAAGGGCCAATTTTTTTTATTTTATTTTTTTTAGAGGTCAGGAGGTCCCCAGGGGCCCGGAGGCCACCAGGGCCCCAGATGGCAAGCCCTTTGTTTTCTTTTTTTTTTTTTTATATTTTTTTTATAAGAAAATATATTTTTTTAATATATTTTTCTTTTATTTTTTATTAAAGGGCCAATTTTTTTTATTTTATTTTTTTTAGAGGTTCGGAGGTCCACAGGGGCCCAGAGGCCACCAGGGCACTGGATGGCAACCCCCCTTTTTTTAATTTATTTTCTATAAAAAAATATATTTATTTTTTAATATATTTTTATTTTTTTTATTAAAGGGCCATTTTTTTAGGTGTCTAGGGGCCCGTAGGCCACCAAGGGCCCCAGATGGCAACCCCCTCTTTTTTATTTATTTAAAAAAAATATATATTTTTTTAATATATTTTTCTTTTATTTTTTATTAAAGGGACAATTTTTTTTCTTTTATTTATTTTTTTGAGGTCCGGAGGTCCACAGGGACCTGGAGATCCCCAGAGCCCAAGATGACAATCCCCCTTTTTTTATAAAAATAAATAAATTTTTTATATATTTTTTTATTTCTTTTATTTTAGGATGACAATCCTCCTTTTTTTATATATTTTTTTTACTTTTTTATATATATATTTTTTTTAATATATAGATGTATTTTTATTAAAGGGCTCAGAGGTCCCCAGGGCCCCATGTGTCAAACCCCCTTTTTTTTATAATTGTATTTTTTATTTTTGTTTATATATTTTTTTATATTTTTATTTTTTATTAAAGGGCGCAGAGGTCCCCAGGGCCCTGGAAGGCAACCCCCTTGTTTTTTTTATATATATAAATGTTTATTTCTTTTTTATATATATATATATATTTTTTTTTAAAGGGCCCAGAGGTTTCTTTTAATTAAAGGGCCCAGAGGTCCCGAATGGAAAGCCCCCTTTTTTTGTAATTTCCTTTTATAAAAATAAAAAATAAGGTCCCCAGGGCCCCAGTTGGCAACCACCCTTTTAAAAAAAAAAAAAAATATATATATATATATATATATATATATATATATATATATATTCTCTTTTTATTAAAGGCCACAGAGGTCCCCAGGGCCCCGGATGGCTACCCCCCTTTTTTATATATATGTTTCTTTATTTCTTCTTTTTGTAAAGGCCCCCCCCCCCCGCGCTTCTCAATTCGTGGCAGCAGCCCCCCCGCTTCTCAATTTCATGCGGCAGCACCCCCCCCCCCGGTTCTCTTCTCCAGGGGGCCCACATGCCCGAAGCTGTGTAAGGGGCCCCAAAATTCCTGATGGCGGCCCTGGTCAGAGTAGTAAAGCTGCACATGCACAGTTTTGTCTCTGTTGCTTGAGAGAACATTTCCTTGTTGAGCTGAGCTTTTCAGGTCACATGGTATTGACATCCCACCTTTTGGTGTTTACAGATCCTAAATGACAGTCCAGTTCCTCCTTCCTCCTCCATGCCCAGTAACTAAAAATAACACAGTGGGTGGGATGTCACATGTTTATTCATGGATGAGAACACAGGCTGCAGTGGAAATCTCTTCCTACCTGAACACTCAGCATTCAGACAAACCCTGCATTTTATTACATGACCGTGGTATACAGATCAGCCAAAAAGGTACATAGTGGCAGTATTTTAATGTAAAATAAGATTTTTAAGCTGTGGGCACTGCGGGGTGGATGATTGATTTTCATATTACTGGGTTTAGTAACACTTAATTTTTTTTTGAAAAGAATGATCAGAGAGGAAATTCTCCTTTGCCAAACAACAGCCTTGAATCGCCCCCAAATTATATGAAGGAGAGTTACGATGGCAGAGTTCACAGCTGCCTGATAGGGATTTTGGGGCATGAGCAAACAGGGTGGCAACATTGGGGTTTGCCGACAATATCATTGCCACTCCGCATAGGGGACTCTGTGCTGCTGGTAGGATCACCATGTAATTAGTATGTACAGAGGTGAGAAACAAACACAGTCATATACAGTATTAGAATTTTACAATTTCTTTGGATTTTTCATGATTGAGGTTTATTGACCCTTTAAGGACTTGAAAGCTACAATTACTTACTTTTTATCTTGGGTTTAGAAACGCCTTAACAATGTAACTGTAAAGATCAGTCTTTGTTTAAAATATAATGAAAAAAAATGTGCAATGAGTTGTAACAACACATGACACCATCATTCACACCAACATGAATGAGTTATATGGTGAACTGGTCTTGTAAAACCCCGTCATAATACTGCATTTATATGCACACCCACATTATTCATTGACAATTATTTAACACCATTGAAAAATCAGCAAACTGGTTTATTGGGCACTTTGATGGTTCTGTATTTTTGTATTGGGAGTATGCTTTTCTTTCACTTAGAACAGTGTTTTTCAACTCCAGTCCTCAAGGCACACCAACAGGTCAAGTTTTCAGGATTTCCCTCAGATGAAATGGCTGTAGTGATTACTAAGGCAGTGAAACTGATCAAATCACCTGTGAAAAATAATGGAAAGCCTGAAAACATGACCTGTTGGTGTGCCTTGAGGACTGGAGTTGAAAAACACTGACTTAGATGAACCTGAAAATTATATTGAAGAAGTACACTGGAGCCAGAGGAGCAGAATAGGCAGTCTGCCCAGTGAAAATGAATGTATATTCCACATTTGGCCACTAAATGGCACTAAGTAGCATTAAAAATTCCTATGGTACGTAACGCCATCTAGAAGCCAAATATGGTATTTTCAATTTAATTGTCTTTCCATCCTAATCGCCCAGAAATAATATAAATGCACTTTCACTGGGGGAATTGCTGTGAATAATTTTTATAAATAAACACCAATCTGTTATTTATTTATTTTTTGGGGGGGGAGGTATTAACGAAGAGTCAATTTAGTACTGCAAGCGCAGATGCAACAAATACAACGGTTGATAAACCTAAAAAAGAAAAAAAATGTGGTATATATTACAATGGTGCTGGATAATGGAGTCTATTTCTTTTTTAATAGTTAGTGGTGGTCTTGGTGGCCACCAGTCTGACAACAATGATGGTGTGTACAAGCAGCAATGATAGCAGCCATTTGTATCAGCACTGTTTAAGCTGTATGTCTGAACAAATATTGATAAATAAATAAATAATATCTAGAATATCTCGACATAAAATGCACAAATCTTTATGATTTAGGCCGCATTTAGATGTGCAGTTGGGGGGACAGAAAAAAATGTGTGGTTGAGCCATGTTTTTGCCCCCCTTAAGCTGGAAAGCTGAAATAGGCATTGAACAGGGGTGTTCACATGTACAGGGCATGAAGCTTCAAAGTTTACTCGCCGAACACTACACATTCAAGTAAATGGGGAAGAGCTGCTAACTCCCTGCAACCATGTCCAATGCATACAGTTGCGGCAGAATTGTCTGCAAAAATTAGGTTCAAAGAGGCGGTTAGGAAGCATTGCATCGCTTTCTCACTGCCTGTCTGTAGCCTCTGAAGTGAGATCTGAACACGGATCAGGCTCCAGAGGAAAGGAAGATTTAGACGCATGTCTAAATTTACCTTTAGGCCGGAATCACACTTGTGCGGTGCGAATTTCAGCTCTCTTATCTTTGCAGAGAGATTACAGAAGTGTTCAGCAGATTAGCAACGTTTTAGCTGCGAATTTGGAGACCTGGGAGAAGTTACAGGGGAGAGGAGAGTGGGGGAGAAGTGTATTGAGCTGAATGAGAGAAATTCCTGAAGAGAAATGAACACATCTGCGAATCAGCTGCGTACCCATAGAAGATAATGGGACTGAATTCGCACCTGAGCCGCACCGCAAGGCATAAAATACGCACACGTTTTTTCTGCAATGCGCAGTGCGAATGCATCGCACATATGTGAACCAGCCTCATTGAAAACAAAGTATTTAGAAATATTCTGCGTATTAGATGAGGTTTAAGCCGCAACCAATTCGCATAGGTGTGAATCTGGCCTTAATGTATCTCTTCAAGGACCAGTTCACACCAGAATCACATAGTAATGCAGTGCACAATCCTGCACAATTCCTGTGTGATCCCCATCTGTGCAATTTTCAGCCTATTCATTTAATTGCATAAAAAGTATTGCATGCCCACTAAAAGAGCAGCACCAAATTGCATGGTACTGCGGTACCATACAGTCTGGTGTCCCCCAAACACACTGCATTTGCAAACTGCATTTGGGGTGTCATTAGGAATGTATTGACAGATTGCAAAGGCAGTGCATTTTGAACACAGTGCGGGAAACGCACGCAGAAAGCTCATTTGCCGCACCACTTTTTGGTGTGAACCGGCCCTAAAGAATAAGATCACTTTAAATGCACTTGTCCTTTTCTTAATTCCCCAGTCTCCCTTAATGCAGTCTGCCACATTCAATTTTTACCATCCATCGATCTTCACTATACAGCCTCGCCGGGCACTGCGCAGGTCATCTTTTTAGAGTTACTGCTGCTAAATGGGAGATTCCTGGCTCTGTTTAAAAAAAAAAATCACTTTTAACCACTTGCCAACCACTGCACACCGATATACATCGGCATAATGGCAGTGGTGGGCAAATGGGCATACCTGTATGTCCCCTTTAAGAAGCCGTCAGCGGGCGTGCACGCGCCACACTTTCCATGACCGCGAAGCTCTGCAAACTCGATGTTCGCCGACGGCCGCAATCATGTCACAGACATGTAAACAAGGCATTTCAGCCTGTTCCTAGTGACAGGACAGAGATCTACTGCTCCCTGTCATCGGGAGCAGTGATCACTGTCATTTGACTTGTAGCCCAGCCCACCACAGTTAGAATCACTCCCTAGGACACACTTAACCCCTTTCTCGCCCCCTAGTGGTTAACCCTTCCCTGTCATTTACACAGTAACTCAGTGCATTTGTATAGCAGTGATCGCTGTATAAATGACAATGGTCCCAAAATAGCATCAAAAGTGTCCAATGTGTCCGCCATAATGTCGCAGTCACAATAAAAATCGCAAATCGCCGACATTACTAGTGAAAAAAGCGTATAATAATAAAAATTGCATAAAACTATCCCCCTATTTTGTAGACGCTATAACTTTTGCGCAAACCAATCAATATACGCTTATTTCGATTTTTGTTTTTACCAAAAATATGTAGAAGAATAGATATTGGCCTAAACTGAGGAAAAAAAATATTTTTTTAATATATTTCTTGGGATATTTATTATAGCAAAAAGGAAGGCTTTTTTTTACAAATTGTCTCTCTTCTTTTGTTTATAGTGCAAAAAAAATAAAAAATTGCAGAGGTGATCAAATACCACCAAAAGAAAGCTCTATTTGTGGGAAAAAAGGATGTCAATTTTGTTTGGATGCAACATCGCATGACCGAGCAATTACCAGTTAAAGCAAAGCAGTGCCGAATCGCAAAAAGTGCTCTGGTCAGGAAGGGGGCAAATCCTTCCGGAGATGAAGTGGTTAAAGGAGTACATCATACTGGATTCACAACTTTACATGCACCTTTTTAGTGTCACCCAAGCATGTGATTTAAGGGATTTTATATTTTTAATATTGCCTTTTAAGCTGCATTAGAGATCCCTTTGTCACTGTTCCTATGGCAGTGCCCATCTGCCTATGACTTTGCAAAATGCCTTTGAAAATACAACCAGATTCAATACCAATTGACTTCAATGGGGTTTGGCGCAATGGTTTGATTTGGTGGATTTTACCTAGATTCGCTGAACCTCCTGTGAACTGCACTTTTCCCGATTCACTCAACACTGCTAAAAATAATTTTTTTGAACTGCAGCTTCACATAATCAGTGACTAAGGCTAACTGGACTTGATTTGCCAGCAATTAATCCATAAGGCCGCGTACACACGAGGAGACATGTCCGCTGAAACTAAGCATGCTTAGAAACTTGTCCGCTGGAAACCTGTCCGTCGGACATGTCCGATGGTTAGTACGCCCAACCATCGGACCAAAATCCTGCGCATGTATCGAATTGATTCGACGCATGCGTGGAAGCATTGAACTTCCGTGTTTCAGCACGTTGGTGTGTTATACGTCACCGCGTTCTCTGTCCGAGGGGATTTTGGTCAGATGGTGTGTACACACATCAGACCAAAAGACCTCTTCAGACATGTCCGATGAAAACGGTCCGTCGGACCTGTTTCATCAGACATGTCTCCTCGTGTGTACGCAGCCTTATGGTCCTGTTACCAAGATCCTGAAAAACATTCCTAATACAAGTACAAGACAAATCCAAGTTCACTTCTTCCAGTTTGCTACTAATGTATAGTTTGTATGCATACCACAACAATTATGCCCTGTACACACGATCGGTCAAACCGATGAGAACAGTCTGATGGATTTACCATCAGTTAACCGATGAAGCTGACTGATGGTCAGTTGTGCCTACACACCATCGGTTAAAAAAAAAACGATTGTGTCAGGACGCAATGACGTAAAACACAACGACGTGCTGAAAAAAATTAAGTTCAATGCTTGATTCTGAGCATGCATGGATTTTTAACACAATTTTCTAACCAATGGATGAATAACCGATGGGGCCCACATGCGATCGGTTTGGTCTGATGAAAACGGTCCATCAGACCGTTCTCATCGGATTGACTGATCGTGTGTACGCGGCATTACTGTATTTATCTACAAGAACAATGCAGTAAAATTACATTGTGATAAATTATGACACATCCATATACTTTTTTAGACAGCTTTTGTTTAACAAACATTTTATCTCTTAGGCCTCGTACAGACGAGGCAATCCATTTGTTCAAATCGGTCGGACCGACCGATTTGAACAAATCTGTCTGCTTGGATTTTGGTTTGCTCGCGTGTACACACGAGCAAACCAAAATCCCCGCCAGCAGACAGCGCGCTGACGTGTCGGTGACGTGGCGGTGACGTTGACGCCGCCACGTCACCGCACCAGGAAGTAAAACACTTCCGCGCATGCGTCAAAATCATTTGGCGCGTGTGCGAGAAGACATGTCTGCTGGTTAGCGTACTAACCGCAGACATGTCGGGCGGACGGGTTCCCAGCCGACAGATTGGTAAGCATGCTTTCCAATCTGTCGGGTGGCCAAATCCGTCGGCTCGCCCGTACACACAATCGAATCTGTCTGCTGAAACGGTCTAGCAGACCGTTTCCAGCAGACAGATTTGATCGTGTGTACGAGGCCTTATAAAAGGCTATTGATTGCAGCTGACACAAAGTTGTATAAAGACATAATTACATTATTACCCACATTCAGGCCAACATTTCTGCATAAAGGAAATGTTGTTTCAAATACTTGTAAAGAGTAAACTTGCCACTAATGTGATTTAACACATTTCCTCTCTTCTAAGAGCCAAAACATTCCCTAAATCCTGAATTATATTATTATAACAGTACTTTTTATGTCCTCCAGGAACATATTGTGTGAAAAATATATTACTCATCTGCCAATCCATTGCATAAGTGTCTGTCAGAAAATTATTTTCTTATTTGGTCACAAGTATTTTCCATAGTTTCTTCTGCTGAAACATGTAAGATGTTTTCTTGGAAACATTTACAAATATTTTAAATTTCGTTATACAATGCAATTGTTTTAGATCTGAAAAGTTTTTGGTTTAAGGCAGCAGGCAAACAAAAATAATTTTAAAAGCTGTTATGAAAAGCACTCTGCTTCTTTCTGTCACTCCTCTCCTCCTGGCTAACATATTCTTGATGCTAAATCCTTCCACTTAAGCAGAGCAAACATACCTGCGTATTTGGGAACTGAGGACACATGGATATAGCAAAAATTGTGCTTGATACTTATAGAAGATGAGTTTTAGGAGTGTATTTACAACAAATCCATCCAGAAATTTGCTCTTAAATTAGGTATTTACAGCATTTATATTTATAACTCATTTACAGAGGGGGACAATGAAATAAGAGGCAATGCTGATGGTGAATGATGGTGAGAGCAGCAAGAGGGGGATCCATTTGTTTTCTTTGGTGGGGTTAACAAACGCTTTAACATCATCTGCTTGACGAATGTGGTATTTGTCTTGTTCAAATATTTTATTTGTAAGAAAAAGTGTCATGGATATGCAGTAATGTCTGGCAGCTTACCTTCCTCTCCATGTGTTCACCTAAGAGGCCAGACACTCTTACCCGGCTGCTTTTATCATCTCTCCTCTCTGTATGGCTCCACCCCAGGCCATATCAGGAACTCTATGTTAACCAGTGCACTGCAGGTCTGCCTTGCTGATCAACGTTGTTTGTTAAGCATTGTGTTCCTGCTTGCCGTGTGCTACGTTTATCTCTGTGTACCGATCTTGGCTTGTCCACGACTATTCCTGATTGCTTGTGGTCCTGACCTTTGGCCTGTCCTTTGTTTATCCTTGTCTGCTTGTCGCCCTGACCTTGGCTTACCCCTCACTATCTCTTGTATCCTGAGTGGCTGCTTCCCCTCTCTCCTCTATGCCCTACGGAGCGTAAGCTGGGGGACTCTGGAAGCCGCAACCTGGATTCAGTTGCAGCCAAGGCCATCCTCACCACTAGAGGCTCTGGTGAATACCAGCTGAAACTTAGACTCCGCACCCTGGGAAATCTTGGGCTCAAGCTTCCTGTGGGATCCCTGTTTGTGCTCCAGTGGACCTGCCCTCCATATCCACTCTGTGTTCCATCCGCAGCAGTCTGCCATAGGGTTCACTACCTTGTGGTGCACTCCTTACTCCAACGAGGGTGCATCTGTCATCTGGCCACAGGTGACCTGACAAAAAGGATAAGATACAGAAAACATGTCATATTCATTGTGTCATAGGAAGATAAGTACAATCAACCTGAATTGAAATGAGAATGGGAACAACCATAATGACCATACATTGTAACAAAACAATCACATAAAGGACAGTATCATCAGCGTTCATTAAACAAATTAACCCTGACTTGTCTGTCTACATAGTAGCCCAACTAATTTTACCTACTATACACAGGAGGTGCTTCATACACATACAGTATATGCAGTACATTTCTTCAACACATTCACATTTTCCCTGAAGCAGTTGACCACATTGGAGAATTTGCCCTTACCTCTGGAGATATTTTTTTAATTTTCCATCACATCCTATCTTAGTTACCCAGACCAATAAAGAAGCTGATTCTATGTAGGAGATTTATTAAAGCCGAATATTGCTTTGCAAAGAATATCCAACTCTGTGCAAGGGGAGAAAATGCATTTTTACTTGCACATGATTTGCTGATGTGAGTCAGCAGAGCTTCCCCTCATCCACTAAGCTCTGGGGAAATTTCGATTGAAAAATGCAACTTCCCCTGTAAAGTGAACAGCCTATTTACCTTTAGTAATTTATCCCCATTGACACACTACAAGTATGCATTTCAGATATATTGATGTTGTTGGCTAATTACTTGAGCCTTGTAGATACCTCCCAGCTTTACAAAAGATTTTTTTTAATCCACTTTTGTCGAAGGAGCAAGGTGGAACATTGGAGGCCAAGCAGTGACTGCATCCAATCAGATGTTGTCATTGTTTAGGTATTCAGCAGCTACGAGTCCCGCCAGCTCTTGAACTGAATAGCCAGCAGGGAATATTTCCTCATTCACCCTGTTTGGTGTGTATGGGGGATCATTTAATTTCATTTACTCAGTTCACAGGCTGAACAAGTGAAATCTAAAGGTTTATAGCTAGTTTTACTCCTGGTTAGTTACTCTGAAATTCAGGCCATACAACTAACAATTTTGAAATGTCTAAAAGTCTATAGTGGAAACATTTTGCTAATTCAAGTACATTTTTTCCTGTTGTGATTAAGGACACTATGCTCACTCCTGAGCTCTGCTCTGTTTCTCCCCCCACCCCCACTTCCTTCTCACTGGCTGTGATTAACAGGAGCAAGAGCCAGTGCTGCTGTTTCAGAGCCAATTAGGAGGGAGAGAGTCAAGAGACCTTCTGATCTTGTGCACATCGCTGGATCAAGACCGTGGCTTAGGTAAGTTTAAGGGAGGTTAAAGGGAGCTGCATACAGAAAGTATTTTACCTTAATGCAGAGAATGCAGTACAGTGATTACAAAGTCTCTTTTTTTCTCTATAAAAAAACAAACATGTTATACTTACCTGCTCTGTTACAGTGAATTTGCACAGAGCAGTCAATATCCTCATTTTCTCAGGTCCCTCTTCGAGGTTCCTGGTCTCTCCCTCCTGTTGAGTGGCCTCGGAAAGCAAGCAGATTGCTATGGGGGCACCCAAACCAAATGCAGCTCCGTGTGTCCATTCAGACACAGAGCTGCTGTTCGGCCCTGCACCCTCTCTTTCCTGATTAGCTAACTGACTTTGATTGACAGCAGTGGTAGCCAATGGCGCTGCTACTGTGTCTTAGCCAATCAGGAGGAAGAATCTTGGGCAGTCAAGACACTTGTGGACATTGCTTGACAGTGATGGGGCTTCGGTAATTATTTAACCACTTAAGGACCGGACCAATATGCTGCTAAATGACCCAAGGGGTTTTTACAATTCGCACTGTGTCGGTTTAACAGACAATTGCGCAGTCGTGCGACGTGGCTTCCAAACAAAATTTGCGTCCTTTTCTTCCCACAAATAGAGCTTTCTTTTGGAGGTATTTGACCGCTTCTGCAATTTTTATTTTTTGCGCTATATACAAAAATAGAGCGAAATTTTTGAAAAAAAAACAATATTTTTTACTTTTTCTTATAAGAAAAATCAAATAAACGAAATTTTAGTCAATTATTTAGGCCAAAATTTATTCAGCCACATGTCTTTAGTAAAAAAAAATCACAATAAAAAATAAAAATAAAATAGCTACCTAGCGGGAACAGTGACACTGAGGCGGCGTACACACGACCGAGGTTCTCGCTGAAAACCAGCGAGAACCTCGCTGGAATGTGCATTCCAGCGAGGACCTCGGCCGTGTGTACGGTCTCGGCGAGCTTCCCGTCGGGAAGCCCGTCGAGCAGAAATAGAGAGCACGCTCTCTATTTGCTCGACGGCCCGCCTAGAAGAATGGCTGGTTGCCATTCCCGACGGGCGGGTCGCCGATTTCGACGGCCGGCAGGGAACCTCGACGGGCGGAACGATGTGTTCTGCCCGTCGAGGTTCCCTGCCATGTGTACACGGCCTCATACAGCGATCAGAAAAATGATCGCTTAGTGACACTGGCAAAAGGGAGTGAAAGGGTGACACTGTGACAGGGGGGTGAGGGGGGGGGGTGATCACAAGGGGTTAAATGTGCCTGTGTGTACTGGTGTCAGTGTAGTGTTGGTGCCACTCACTGTGTGATGTCTTCTCTCCTCAGCGGTGGTTAAAAATACCGCTGAGAGGAGAGATTACATCACTTCCCCCTTCCTGTGTTTACACAGGAGGAGGAAGTGACACGCAGGGGGAGCGCGCGGACTGGCTGGGAGTGATCCGGAGGGGGCGGACAAAAAACGAACAGCCGCCCCCTCATCCCGGATCGCTCGGACAGCCACGGGGACCACCGCAGGTACCGGGGGGGTCCCGATTGGACCCCCGACCTACTTCTAGGCAGGGACGTACAGGTACGCCAATGTGCCTGTACGTGCCATTCTGCCAACGTATATGTACATGCGGCGGTCCGCAAGTGGTTAAGGGGGTCTGAGGGGGACTGCTGCACACAGAAGGCTTTTTATCTTAATGCATAGAATGCATTAGGATAAAAAACCTTTTAACTTCACAACCAATTTAAATTAGACTTCTGCCTTTTAATAATTGTATTGGTGTCTAACATTTGGAATATATCAGAGTATAGCACAATTGTATGTCAGGTGTGTTATTTATGCAGGAATAATGTTAAAAGGGATGTTTTTTTCATATATTGATAATGCATTTATAAAGCCTTGCAGCATTGTCAATATAACTTTATAGAAAACATCATTCCCTGTCCTATAAAGGAGCTTATAGTATACCCACTTTGCCATTATAGTTCATCACCTTCTCTAAATCGTTGTTTAGATATGTCTATGACTATATTTGTACTGTCTGTCAACTGAAAGTTGACATTTTTCTGTTTATATTTCAGGCTTTTTCCAAAGAGATGTTGACCAGGCTATTATTTTCAGTACCACAAGCTCAAGTGAGGGATGAAAACCATGTTCTAGCACAGAGACATTTATTTTTAAAGAGTGAAAGCAGGGCAAAAAAAGCAATCATTCAGCCAGGAAAACAAGATCCACTGCACACAGAAACTTGTATTTAGAACATTAAAACATTAAAATTATATATTAAAATTATATATTATTTACAGTTCCTACCAGCCATGCATACATATGTACAGTATATAAATATTGGAGATAAATACAGTAAAACCTTGGTTTGCAAGCATAATTCGTTCCATTAAAAAACATGCTTGTGATCCAAAGCACTTGTATATCAAAGCATTTTTTTTACATGTTATAAAAGAGAAGAGAGGTACCTCTAAGGCGGCGTACACACGTCGGATATATCCGATGAAAACGGTCCGCGGACCATTTCCATCGGATATGTCCGATGGGAGTTTGATCCGATGGCGTGTAAACCATGGATCAAATTCCCCGCCGCCGGACGGCGCGGTACGTAGTGGTGACGCGGCGGTGACGTTGACGCCGCCGCGTCACCGCCACGTCACCGCACCAGGAAGTAAAACACTTCCGCGCATGCGCCGAATCCATTCGGCAGCGGCGCGGCGGCGGTGGGGGCCGACATGTCTGCTGGTAAGTGTACTAACCAGCAAATGTCGGGCGGACAGATCCCCACCGGAAGATTTCAAAGCTGCTTTGAAATCTGTCGGGTGGAGAAATCTGTCCGCTACCCATCCACGAGCGGAGATGTCTGCTGAAACGGTCCATCGGACCGTTTTCACGGACATATCCCCTCGTGTGTACCGGCCTAAGTGTAGCAATAAGTTGCTAAATGTTGTACCTTCATTAAAGCGGAGTTCCACCCAAAAATGGAACGCTTATCCCACTCCTCACCCCCTTACATGCCACATTTGGCATGTCATTTTTTTTGGTGGGGGGAGTGGGGGCTTCAGGAGGAGTGGGACTTCCTGTCCCACTTCCTCCTTCCACCGAGGGGCTGGTTAGGCGATTAAGCCTAATCGCCTACAGCAGCCCCTCCTTGTAGGCCATCGCCTGGGACATGACAGGTCCCATGCGATCACCTGTCCAATCAGCGGTGAGCCGCTCGCGCATGCGCAGTAGGTGCCCGGCTGTGAAGCCGAAGGCTGTCACGGCCGGGTGCCCACAGTTACGATGAGGACGCCGGTTGGGAAGGGGGGGAGAGGAGCGGAGCCCCGGCCGGCGCGTCGCTGGAACGCTGGAGCAGGTAAGTGATTGTTTATTAAAAGCCAGAAGCTACACTTTTTGTAGCTGCTGACTTTTAATAAACATAAAACAAGGCTGGAACACCCCTTTAAATGTAACCATATTGCTACACTTGGAGGCTCCTCTCTTCTTTTTTATACTCAGTTGTGACATGACGCTACTCTTATATCAAGACATCGCTTGTATATCAAGGCAAAATGTATTAAAACATTTTGCTTGTCTTGCAAAATGCTCTTAAACCAAGTTACTCTCAAACCAAGGTTTTACTGTACACATTTTTAAACCCAGGATTGAAAGCTAACAGCATTGTCATGTGGATCCAACCAGCATCCACTCCCATTTACACCTCCAACGCCACAGCCTTGCCAGGTTGTGCTTCAAAACAATTGCACACAAACAGTGGCCGTGAGGAAGATAGGGGACCAGGAGATTTCCTGAATGATGCAACATATAGTGACCAGAATTTTATGATGCATTTTATATTATATTTTTAAAAGATCTAGTGTAAAAACTGAAGTCTGAACTGATATTAGCATTTTCCAGTCTCCTACACAGCAGAGCAAGTCAGCAAAATGTGAGAGAGACATATGTTGCAGAAAACACAGGACTGTCAGTGCTCATTACTAGATATTAGAGTGCTATGTGAAAATAATTCTTACCAATACTAGATGTTTTCGGAAGGGTGGTTGGTTGCGGTGAAAGGATGTATTATGTTTACTCCCCTGAACTCCTGGAACAATTTTTCTAGTGTCTTTGTCCTAATTGGATAACACCAGAGAAGGTGGCTCTCCATGCAGGTCCAGCCCCTAAAAGAAATGCATCCTCAACATCATTAAAGCGGAGCTCTATGCTCCTTCAGAAAAACATTCTAAGTCAGCATCTACAAATACTGTAGCTGCTAACTTTAAATTCTAATACATTTACCTGTCCACGAATCCAGCGGTGTCTTCACCCAAGCCGATTTTTCAATCGGTTCTTGGGTGCTGCTGCCACCATCTCTGGTAAGGGAAACTTTCACAGTCGGTTCCCTACTGCGTATGAAGGAAGTGAGCTGCGCTTTGTGAATGGCTCAGCGGCGGGGGTACGAGGAGGAGGGCTGAACTCCCAGGTGAGTTCTCCATGGCAAAATCGGGCGGAAGTGGAAGCGAGTACCTATCAAAACCAGGTACTCACTCCCTCCTGCCCCCGAAGGTGCCAAATGTGGCAGCGGAGGGGGGGGGGGGCAAATAAGCAAATCTTAGGCCACGTACACACGATCGAATTTATCTGCTGAAACCGGTCCGACGGACCGTTTCAGCAGACAAATCCGATCGTGTGTACGGGCGAGCAGACAGGTTTGTCCATCGGACAAATTTCAAAGCATGCTTTGAAATTTGTCCGCTACAAACCTGTCCGTCGGATCTGTCCGCTGGTTAGTACACTAACCAGCGGACAGAACTGTCCGCGCATGCATCGAATGGATTCGACGCATGCGCGGAAGGATTTCACTTCCTCGTTTGGTGACGTGGCGGCGTCAACGTCACCGCCACATCACAACGTTCCCTGGCCGAGGGGATTTTCATTCAATGGTGTGTACACACCGTCGGACAAAAAGCCGGAGGAGACATGTCCGCTGGAAATGGTCCGTCGGACATGTTTCAGCGGACATGTCCCTCCGTATGTACGCGGCCTGACACTTTTGGGTGGAGCTCCACTTTAAAGCACAGCTAGCCACATAAAAGTGTATGCTATTGTACACACAGCATAATTGTTAGAGTAAAATTAACCAAATACAGAGTATTATTGGCGGAATACACAATTTGAAAAGTAGAAGGAAAAATTTTTGCGATAAAAAAAAAAAAAAAAAACAAAGCAAGGAGTTTTGCTTTGTTAATATTTGTGTATATTTATAGTATAATTAAAGGCAGAAACATTTTCTTTATTTTTATTTTCTTCTTTTTTTTCAGTTTTGGATAGAGCGGAGAGAGAATAGAATACCTGTCTGTTCCCCCATTATGCACGTCACCCCCAGACGATTTGGCTGCTCAATGATCAGGCCATTTTGTGCGATTCAGCACTGCGTCGCTTTAACTGACAATTGCGCGCTCGTATGACGTTGTACCCAAATAAAGTTGACGTACTTTTTTTTCCCACAAATAGAGTTTTGTTTTGGTGGGATTTCATCATCTCTGTATTTTTTTACTTTAATAAATATCCCCAATTTTTTTTCAAAAAGGCAAATTTTTTCTCAGTTTAGGCCGATATGTATTCTTATATATATTTTTGGTAATAAAGATCGCAATAAGTGTATATTGATTGATTTTCTCAAAAGTTATGGCATCTACAAAATACGGGATAGGTTTATGGCATGTTTATTATTATTCATTTTTTTTTACTAGTAATGGCGGTGATCGATACTGTGACATTATGGCGGACACATCGGATACTTTTGACACATTTTTGGGACCATTGGCATTTATACAGCGATTAGTGCTATAAAAATGCATTGATTACTGTGTAAATGGCACTGGCAGGAAGGGGTTAACACTAGGGGGCGATCAAGGAGTTGATTGTGTTCCCTGACTGTGTGTTCTTACTGTAGGGGGAGGGGATTGACTACAGATTGTAGTTTCCAGCTTATAGGAACTTACAATCTGCATCTCGTCTCAGAACAGAACAGTGATGTGTGTGTTTACACACACACGTCCCTGTTCTGCCTCTCGTGCCCAAGATCGCTTGTGGCCGGCAGTCACTGCGACTGCCGGTCACGAGCATCAGCACCCCCGCAGTGCAGCGGGCACTATTCCGGTTAAAAAAAAAGCGATGTAGCTACAATGGTTCGCGGGATCGTGCCAACCTGCCACCATATAATAACGGCGGCAGGTCGGCAAGGGGTTAAAGATATTCACCATCTATTTGTCTTGTTTGCTGTACAAAAGTGTATGTACAACAAAATCCTACACTTTGGGTTGTCCCCAGAATAGGAATAGTGGGGAAATAGTCAAATTGGAGACACTAGTTCTGGTGACCCTGATGACAGCCAGGGATTTCTTCCCTTTAAGCTTGGTTCACATAATGAACCACATCCGATTCGTATGACATCTGAAATAAAATAGATTTTCATTGAAGCTGTTCACATACAGGTGCATCTCATAAAATTTGAATATGATCCAAATTGTAATTTATTTCAGTAATTCAATTCAAAAAGTGAAACTCATATATTTTATATTGATGCGTTACACACAGTGATATAGCATTTCTTTAAATTTTTATGTTTATGGCTTACAGCTAGTGAACATTTAAATATTACATGAGACCATGAAAAACAAGGATGCTTAATACTGAAATGTTGGCTTATACCCCGTACACACGGCCGGGTTTTCCGACGGGAAAACTGTGAGGAGAGCTTTTGGCCGGGAATCCCGGCCGTGTGTATGCTCCCTTGCAGTTTTTCTGACGGGAAGACTGCCGAACCTGTCGGCAAAAAAAAAAAGAGAGCCAGCTCTCTTGTTCCCGTCGGAATTCCCGACTGACTTGTTCCCGTCGGAATTCCCGAGCGTGTGTACGGGGCATTACTGAAAAGTATGTCCATGTACAGTATAGTATACACTCAATACTTGATCGGAGCTTCTTTTGCGTGATTTACTGCATCAATGTGGCATGGCATGGAGGTGATGAGCCTGTGGCACTGCTGAGGCGTTTTGGAAGACCAAGTTGCTTTGATAGCTCCAGCTCGTCTGCATTGTTGGGTCTGGTGTCTCTCATGTTCCTCTTGATAATACCCCACAGATTTTCTATGGGGTTTAGGTCAGGTGAGTTTGCTGACCAATCAAGCACAGTGAGACCATGATCATTAACCACTTAAGCCCCGAGCCTGTTTTTCAGATTCGGTGTTTACGAGACTAAAACATTTTTTTTTGCTATAAAAGTACTTAAAACCCCCAAACATTATATATTTTTTTCTAACACCCTAGAGAATAAAATGGCAGTCATTGCAATACTTTTTGTCACACCGTATTTGTGCAGCGGTCTTACAAGCACACTTTTTTTGGAAAAAATTCACTTTTTTTAAATAAAAAAATAAGATAACAATAAATTTGGCCCAATTTTTTTACATATTGTGAAAGATAATGTTACGCCGAGTAAAATGATACTCAACATGTCACGCTTAAAAATTGTGCCCGCTCCTGGCATGGCGTCAAACTTTTACTCTTAAAAATCTCGATAGGTGACGTTTAAAAAATTCTACAGGTTGCATTTTTTGAGTTACAGAGGAGGTCTAGGGCTAGAATTATTGCGCTCACTCTAACGATCGCGGCGATACCTTACTTGTGTGGTTTGAACACCGTTTTCATATGCGGGCGCTACTCGCGTATGCGTTCGCTTCTGCGCGCAAGCTCGTCGGGACGGGGCACTTTAAAAAAATAATTATTTTTTTTCGTATTTATTTTTATTTATTTTACAATTTTTAACACTGAAATAAAAAAAATAAAAAAATATTACTTTTATTCCTATTACAAGGAATGTAAACATCCCTTGTAATAGAAAAAAGCATGGCAGGTCCTCTTAAATATGAGATCTGGGGTCAAAAAGACCTCAGATCTCATATTTAGGCTTAAATGCAAAAAAAAGACGCTGGGCAGGACTGACGTTTTGACGTCACTTCCGCCCAGCAGAGCTATGGGGACGGGTGAGGGACATTTTTCCCTCATTCGCATCCCCAGTCAGCAGCCGACATGACCCGATCGCCTCTGCCGCTACCGACGGCTACGGTAAGCGGCGGAGGGCCCTCTCCCGCCACCGATAACGGCGATCTCGCGGCGAATCCGCCACGGAGATCGCCGTTATCGTGTGCAGGATCACCCACTGAAGAGATGGATATCTCGGTTGTGGCAGCAGCTGTTGCTGTTACCGGGATATCCATCTTTAACCACTTGACCACTGGGCACTTAAACCCCCTTCCTAACCAGACCAATTTTCAGCTTTCGGTGCTCTCACAGTTTGAAACAATTACCAGTCATACAACATTCTACCCATTTGAAATTTTTGTCCTTTTTTTCACACAAATAGACTTTCTTTTGGTGGTATTTGATCACCTTTTTTTTATTTTTTGCGCTATAAAAGAAAAACGACTGAAAATTCGTAAAAAAAATAAAAATAAAACTTGTTTCTGCTATTAGCAGGTTATTTCACACACAGCATTGCATACCACAAATTACACCCCAAAACACATTCTGATTCCTCCCGATGGCGACCCCATGTGTGGGATTTTACACAGCGTCACATACAGAGGCCCAACATCAGGGAGCGCCACCAGGCGTTCTGGAACACCCAGACCAATTCTGACATTTCTCTCCTACATGGAAAAATCCATTTATTCGCTAGAAAATAAAAACCCCAAAACATTATATATGCTTTTTAGCAAAGCCCTAGAGAATACAATGGCGGCCGTTACAACTTTTTATCTCGCACAGTATTTTCAGAATATTGAGCTTTTTTTAAAAAACTTTTGGTTCAAACAAAACAAAACAGTAAAGTAGCCCAATTTTTTTTCAATGTGAAAGATGAAGTTACGCCGAGTAAATAGATACCCAACATTCACACTTCAAAATTGCGCACACTGGGTGGCGCCAAACTTCGCTACTAAAAATCCCCATAGGCGGTTTGCAGAGTATTGGGGTATTGCAAAGTATCTGCAGGGTATTGCCGAATGGGGTATTGCCGAACTGGGGTATTGCCGAATTGGGGTATTGCCGAGTATGGGGTATTGCCGAGTACCGGGGTTGCCGAGTTGGGGTATTGCCGAGTATTGGGGTATTGTTGAGTATTGGGGTATTGCCGATACTGGGGTATTGCCGAGTATGGGGTTTGTCGAGTATTGGGGTATTGTCAGTAATTCATATGAGGTTTGCCGAGTTGGGGTATTGTTGAATATTGGGGTATTGTCGAGTTTGGGGTATTGCCGATACTGGGGTATTGTTGAGTACGGGTATTGGGGTATTGCAGTACTGGGGTATTGTTGAGTACTGGAGATTGGGGTATTGTTGAGTATTGGGGTATTGTTGAGTATTGGGGGTACTGGGGGGATTGCTGGTACTGGGGGGGTGCTGGGTACGGGGGGGTTGTGGGTACTGGGGGGGTTGCTGGGTACTGGGGGGATTGCAGGTGGGATGTTTTGAGGGATGGCTGGACTGTGATTGATTTGTCACAGATCCAGCCACAGCTCAGCTGCTGACACCCCGCTCCCCCCCCCCTCTCCTCGCACACTGACAGGGGAGAGGGAGGAACCGGCGTACAAATGGCCGGTTTGTTTACAAGTGATCGCGCCATCATTTGGGCGCGATCACGGGTAAACGGCCGCGACGGGCAATTTACCGTGATCCGTGACCCGGGTCTTCTACCCAGCGAGCACGGACACTTTCGAGCGCATCCCAGGGGACGCGCAATCGTGAAAGTGAAGGACGACGTCCCAGGGACGTCGTCCCAAGATAACCCCGCCGCGCCGTGCAGTAAAATGCTTATGGCGCGGTGGGAAAGGTTAACCACTTCAATACAGTGCACTTAAACCCCCTTCTTACCCAGACCAATTTTCAGCTTTCGGTGCTCTCACTGTGACAATTACTCAGTCATGCAACACTGTACCCAAATAAAAATTGCGGCCTTTTTTTCACACAAATAGAGCTTTCTTTTGGTGGTATTTAATCACTTGTGGGTTTTTATTTTTTGCACTATAAATAAAAAAAAATGTCTTTGTTTCTGTCATAAAATTTAGCAAATTCATATTTTTTCTTCATAAACGGGTGACAGGGCAGGTCAGGGGGTGACGGGTGACAAGGGCATCACAGTGGTGACGGTGACAGGGTACGGTCACTGTGGGTGACGGTTGCACCACTGATGGCACTATTTATGTGACAGTACTCTATGGGTGACTGTTGGGTGACTGGTGACAATTGAGGGGGGCAAAGGGACAGATGTGGTGTTTGTGCAACTCAGTAACACAGAACTGTAACTCACTGCTTCTAGCTCTTCTCTCCTCACACTGGAAACGATGTGTGAGGGGAGAAGAGCTGGTAACAGTTAGTTACAGCTCTTTGTTTACACTAGTGATCAGAGCTGATCACGTGGTACACAGCCCTGACCAATGGCTGTGTACCATTGTCGGTGACGAGCAGTGTTCCCAGGAACACGCTGCCACCGACGGGCGATCGCGAACACGCGCCGTGCACTATGGGGGTGTTGCCATGCGTGATCAGCTGTGACTTCATCACGGCCGATCACGTGGTTAACAGCGCATCCGCGCCGCTGTTCACCCCTGTCGGTAACGAGCGGTGTCTCCGTGTCACGCCGCTACCGATAGTACAGGGATGTGCGCACACGATCGCGCGCATTCCCTGTTTGAATGACTGGACGTCATATGACGTGCAGTCAGGAGATTGGAGTCCTCCGCCCGCCGTCATTTGACGGTGGGCGGTGGACAAGTGGTTAAAGTGCCGACGTATAACGCCGGTGGGCGGTCGGTAACTAGTTAAACTAGGTATTGGTACTTTTGGCATTCTGGGCAGGTGCCAAGTCCTGCTGGAAAATGAAATCAGCATCTCCATAAAGCTCATCAGCAGAGGGATGCATGAAGTGCTCTAAAATTTCCTGGTAGAGAACTGTGCTGAGTCTGATGCTGACATATAGAGCTTTATTTTGGTGGTATTTGATCACCTCTGCTCTTTTTATTTTTTGTTAACAAAATTAAAATAGACCGAATTAAAAAATAAAATACAAAACCACTTTATACTTTGTTAAAAAAAATTGCAAACAGGTAATTTGTCTTCTTCATTTATGTACGCTGATGAGGCTGCACTGATGGGCACAGATAGGCTGCATTGATGGGCACTGATTAGGCGGCACGGGTGGGCACTGATAGGTGGCACAGGTAGACACTGAGAAGTGGCACTGATGGGTGGCACTGAAGGGCATTGATAGGTGGCATTGTTGGGCACTGAGAAGTGGCACTGATAGGTGACACTGGTGGCTGGCAGAGATGGGCAATGGTGGGTTGGAGTGATGGGAACTGATGAGTGGCAATGATGAGTCGCTAAGATCTCTTCACTGTTTGCCAGTGAAAGACAGAATCACTTTCAAGGCACTCTGCCTTACACATAAGTGTATTCAAGGAAACGCCCCCCAATATCTATGCGAAAAAATCAAAGCCCATAACCCCAATCGCACTCTGCGATCTACAAATCAAAACCTACTGCACATCCCAAAGGCAAGATACAAGTCCAAAGGAGATCGGAGATTTGCTGTCCAAGGACCTCGACTGTGGAATGCACTACCAACCACCATCCAACTGGAGTCCTACCACTTGGCCTTTAGGAGAATGATTAAAACTCATCTCTTCTGAAGGCAGAGCATTCCTTTATCCAAGGAATGGAAATAGCGCCCAGAGGCGATTCAGTTCGCAAGTGTTGCGTTCTATAAGTTTTTCACTCACTCATAGGCACTGATTGGCACTGGTAGGTGACATTGATAGGCAGCACTGCAAGGTGGCATTGTGAGCACTCATGGGCATTGATAGGTGGCACTGGTGGGCACTGATTAATGGCACTGTGGGCACTGGCAGGCAGTACTGGTTGGCACAGATAAGGCGGATGTGCCTCTTTCTCTTCCGTAACCGATGTCTCTTGCACAGAAGCTGGTAATCAGCTTTTTTTTCCTCCTCCCGCTGTCAGCATGAGGAGAAAAAAAATGATTACCGAGCTTCTGTTTACGTCACATGATCAGCTTTCGTTGGCTGACAGCCGATCACGTGGTAAGGAGCCGAGATCGGTCCCTTACACCGTTCTGTGATCGCCTGAGTCTCACTGACTCGATGATCACAGTGCGCGGCGCGGCGCTCGCTCTCTGTAGGGGGTGCGTGGGGAGTGCGTAAAGGGGAGGACGTCTATTGATGGCCTCCTGGCAAAGTAGGCTATAGTGCAGATCTGAAGGGGTTAATAGATCATATAAAAAAGAGATTCCTTTCAACCTGCAGGATTCATCCTTAAAGTAAACTTGAGCATTTATGTCAATATTTAGAGGTAGCAGGTGTTTACCACGGAAATAATAGAGTCTAGTACGTACAAGAAGTGGCCTGAGAGTGCTTTTTGTGTATTTTATACAGAGATATTGAAATGGGTGAATAGTGTGATTTATGTAAATATCAGAAATATGAGTGAGGCCTTTAGATTTACAGACATTGGAAGTTAAAGTCAGGTATAAAGTGTTGCAAAACATCGGTATGTACAGTAAGTTTGTGTGAGGTTGTGGAAGTCTGTGAGGCAGCAGTACTTCAGACCATATATAAAAAGACAATCTCTCTGTCTCTCTGACTGCTCTCATTAACGAGCCGGAACACACTACACGAGGCCGCCCAGCAGGCGGCCTTATATAGTGTGGGGCGTGTGCTAAAGCCCTGAGCCATAATTGGCCAAAGCCATCCAGGCTTCGGCCAATTATGGCTCTTCATTTTTTGCACGCTGTGATTGGCCAAGCATGCGGGACATACAGCATGCTTGGCCAATCATCAGAGCGCAATGCCGCAGTAAATTATGGGCCGCTTTGCGTCACTCGAATTTAGCGCGAACGACCGCTTTTGTTCGAATTTTGTCGAACGTACGAACAGACAATGTTCGAGTCGAACATACGTTCGTATCGAACGCGAAGCTCATCTCCTACCATATAATAATGAATAATATTGGGCAAACCCATACCTCCATTTTTTCTGTCTCATCATTATTAGTGAGCAAATGTTGGGTTTATGTCCCATATTTAAGGTCTAATTTGTATTTAATTGATATTGTAGAATTTTCCTTTCCTTGGTTCTGATGAAGCTTGGCATGTGAAATGTATTAAGAAAGGAGACGTTTGTGAAAAATAAATAATTGGAACTCCAGGACTAATGCCGCGTACACACGGTCGTTTTTTGCGATGAAAAAAAACGACGTTTTTTAAAACGTCATTTAAATTGATCGTGTGTGGGCAAAACGTTGTTTTTTGTCTTCAAAAAAACGACCAAAAAAAAATTCCAACATGCTTGAATTTTTTGTGTCGTTTTTCAAAACGTCGTTTTTTGTTTCACAAAAAGTCACCGTGTGTAGCAAAAACGTCTTTCAAAACAACGTTTTTCAACCCGCGCATGCCCAGAAGCTAGTTATGAAGCGAGCTTCAATGGAAAAGAGTGGTGAACGTAACCTCGCTTTTTGTGAAAAAACGATGGTGTGTATGCAAAATTGTCTTTGAAAAGTGACGTTTCAAAAACGTCGTTTTTTACTTCACAGAAAACGTCTTTTTTTTTCATCACAAAAAATGATCGTGTGTACGCGGCATAATGGATAAATGTTCTGTAGACAGTAAGGGAGTGAACACTTATGTGGTAGTCTTCTCAAGAAGTAGGATGGTCTGTGATAATATTTTACTATGTAATACTCTTATGAAACAATAAAGGATTTGTACATGTTTGTATACAATATTTGAATAACATTTTTATTATTTACATTTTTCAGTAGATATAAGCATTACAAGTCGCATTAGGCCATTTTTAGTATTTGCAAATGGATATTGTATATAGGGTGTGTGGAGAGCTACAGAGTCATGTTATAGCACAACTTATATATTCCTTGGGAACAAATATGCACAATAAACTGAAATATATTTATCTGTTATTAGTTCACTTAGGAACTGGTCAATGGATGAGAATGATCCAATAAGAGTCTTGCTTAATTAACTGGTAGAAGGTACAGGTGCATTGATGCTAGACACCCCTCATATAAACACACACACCTTACTAATGGCCCGTACACACGATCCGAATATCGGATTAAAACGATCGTCCGATGATGGATCGTACGATTTTCGGATCGTGTGTACACTACTTTCGAGAGCCGATCACGACCGTTCATCCGATATTATTCGATCGGACAATCGCGAAAATTTTCCTCTTACGATATCAGATCGTACAATTTTCGTTTAGTCAGTACAGCCGTCGTCCGAAAATACAATGCAAATACATTACAACACATGACATCACTTCCGATTATTTTTTTCTGTCGTACGAGAATTTTCGTGACTTTAATAACCTATTTTATTTTACTTGCGACTATTAAGCGAAAAAAGTCGTACGATCCGTCGTCCGATATTCGGATCGTGTGTACGGGCCATAAGGCCCCTTTCAGACTGAGGAGTTTTACAGGCGATACAGCGCTAAAAATAGCGCCTAAATACCGCCTGAAAAACTCCTGCCCAGCCTTCTCAATGTGAAAGCCCAAGGGCTTTCTCACTGAGGCGATGCGCTGGCAGGAGAGAAAAAAATCTCCTGCAAGCAGCATCTTTAGAGCGGTAAGAGGAGCGGTGGGAAACAATGGGAAACCGCGATAATACTGCCCACAATGCGCCTCTGTATTAACCCTTTAACGGCCGATAGCGGGGGTTAATACCGCACCGCTAGCGGCTGAATCCGGCAGGAATTCTGACGGTATAGTGCCTCTATTTTTAGCGGCGCTGGACTGCCACCGCGCGCTCCCACCCCAGTGTGAAAGGGGCCTTAGTAAGACCTAATAAGGAAGTACCGTATTTATCGGCGTATACCGCGCACTTTTTTGCCCTGAAAATCAGGGCAAAATCGTGGGTGCGCGGTATACGCCGATAGCCGCTTTCCCGCGCTATTCAGTGTACTGCGCCTGCATATACCGAGTGCAGTACACTCGCGTATAGTCGGGCAGGCTCGTCTCCTTTCGCGCTCACGTCCTGTACGTCCAGGACGTCAGCGCGAGAGGAGCCGAGTCTGCCCGACTATACCCGAGTGTACTGCGCTCGGTATATGCCGGCAGAGTATTTGAAACTCGGCGCGGGAAAGCGAGGAGGACGCCGCGAGGACACCGGACCCGGCGAACAGGACACCGGACCCGGCGAACAGGACACCGGACCCGCCGAAGAGGACACCGGACCCGACGAAGAGGACACCCGAAGCTGCAGACGGACGCCGCGCAAGACACCAAAACTGTAAGTACAAAAAACTTTTTTTCCACAGGAATGGCGGCAACTTTAGGGGTGCGCGCTATACGCGGGAGCGCGCTATACCCCGATAAATACGGTATTTTAGCTTCTTGGTGGGGTAATGTCATCACAATGGGTGGGAAAATATTATAATAATAATAATATTATTATTACAATTATTATTATATGATCTCTATATGCATTCTTCATTGTAGTGTAAAGAATAAATCTGATAATGTGGTTCTAGACATCTCTGAACAGTCAAGTCTTAACATTCTGCAAACTGTGGATTTGCTTTAACTAAATCCTCTAAGCATCTAAGCATTAACACTCTTCACACCATTTGGTCTTGAACTGATCCTATAGCGAGGTGTACACACACCAATGATAATAAAGAGCCATCTGGCAAAGTTAACTCCAGACAAACAATGCCGGACTGAAGTGAAAAGAATGGCAACGATTGCCACAAACACGTAAAATACTCTTAAAGTGTTTAATTTAGCAGTTTCCTGTCCAAGCAAGTAAACAAACATTACATGCTTTTCAGCGGAAGCAATGGCAACAATGTTTCAACTTGCAGTGATTTATGTGTTGATGAAAAATGCAGCATAGTTGATATGAACAACAATCAAGAGTAGCCAGACAATTTCTCCCCTGGTCCTATACTGTCAGGGTGATGTACTGAAAGTCTTTATTTCATTCTGGCTGGGCCTCTCAACAGTGCATTCTCCTCTTAGGCTGTTCTCATGCCTTTCTCATCACCTGCTGGGGCCTTGATCATGGACAGAGTAGACGAGCAGCAGGGGACAATTAGAGAGGAGTTCAGACTTTGATCATTTGACCATATGTGAATACAACAGCTGACCACATGTTTGAAAAGACAACTCGCTTGAAAGTATTTAGAGAAATAACAAAAGAAAGCATAGATACTGAAAATCTACATTTTAATTATCTGACATAATTCACCATGCACACGTTTTTTTACACATTTCCAAAATGTAACACAATTAAGAGTGTTTATTGTTTCACCAGTTTAATGGCAGTGTCTCAGCATTGTGTAACTTATTCTTGTTCTCTATAAAAAGATCCAGCATAAGGTCATTTTCAAGTTTGCACGGGTGAAATAATTGATATATGGCTTTGCATCAATACAATAAAAATGTAAAATTGCAATGTATGTATATATATATATATATATATATATATATATATTTTTTTTTTTATATTTGTCAACTTGGCATGGTCTTTAAAAAAAAAATGTTTACATAGTTAGTCAGGTTGAAAAAAGACACTAGTCCACACATTGAAAACCTCCACATACACTATCCTACACTGTCCTATACCCATAGCTAAGTTTTATTTTTTATTTAATTTTATTTTATTAACCTCCCTGGCGGTATGATTATGTCTGAAATTTTGTGCCAAAAGCGGTACAATTATTTTGCATGGAAATTTTACGTTTTATACTGTAGGCCTGCAATTCTTAGGTATAACTCACTTAAATCTGTCCAAACAAGTCTAGTAGACATCTCAGGTATGATAAAGTTTGAAACACAAAATCATAAATTATAATATAATAAATAACTATAAATAATTATAACTAATAATAATGTAATTATAATTAAAAATGATTCAATAATGTAATCAAATCAAAAACACTGAAATTTGCTCAGTTGCAGAATTGTCGCTGTCATTATTTTTATTGTTTGATGATGAATTTCCCCACAAATCGCTATGGCTCAATTCTGCAAGTGATTCTAATTTATCGCTGTTTTCTAGCTGGTCTAAAAGCACTTTTGATGTAAAGGGACACATTTTGGTTGCTATTGACAATCTCCAGTTTCCAGGCAGAAAGAACAGTTTTGATTATATAAAACTGCATGCAGAACACTGGACTAACCACTAGGGACAAAGGGGGTGTGTATTTATTTCATACAGTACTGTAATCTGTACGATTACAGTATACTGTATGTGTATTGTGTTTTTCACTTTTTGAATTTGGCGCCGAACTCCGTCCCTGTGCGTCGTAACGTCGCAGGGAACGGAGCTCAGCGGGAATATGAATCGAGTGAGGAGACACAGCGGAGGAGCCTGCACACACAACAGGGACACAAGGCAGGATCCAGGGACAAGGGAAGTAGCTTCCCGATGTATCCTGCAATGCGATTCCGAGTCTGGCTCGGGGATACTGCTTTTGGTATAAAAAATTCACCCCGAGCCTGACTCGGGATTACCGCTAAGGAGGTTAAAGTAAGTAGCTATTGTATATAAGACATGCTAAAACTTTTTTGGCTACTATGTTTTTTTAACGTTTTAAGTGCACTAACACATATGGTATCTAGACTGAAACATCAGGAGACCAAGTCTAACATACAGCCTTCATGCAAATGTAGACTAAATCTGAAACAGTTGGACAGTCAAGTTTCTTAAATGTATAGATTTCAGTGGAATGGCACCAATAAAGGGGTCATATGTAAGCATACTACCTTAAGAAACACTATCATAGTGTAACACATTTCATAATCCTAGTTAAAAATTATTGAATTGATTTGGTCAATCTTCTCAGTGCAGTTATCATAATATGAAGTGTAATTTTTACATCTGCTCATATCTAGTGGTGGAACTATAGTAGACATAGGTTCACCTAGATAGGGCTTGCATTATGGTCTGCTGTTACTCATTACATTGGGACGCACCTGTTGATGTTTCTGCAGTGGCCCCAGTGATCCTGATTCCCTGCAGTTATGTGCATGTGCTTCTGTATCCCGTGCAATGATGTCTTTGAAAGAGGTAACATTATCAAATACATCCCTTGGACTTACAACATATTACCACCAGCAGACTATTCTTTAAGTGCTCTTCTTTTTATTCACAGTGCAATGTTACACCAACAGATTAATTTGGATCTAATTTAAATGACTGCTCTTAAAAAATTAAGAAATAAACTCAAATGAAGGGGAGTCTAATGGCCCATACACACGTTCCGAATATCGGCCGATGGATCGTACGACTTTTTTCGCCTAATAATCGCAAGTAAAATAAAATAGGGTATTAAACTCACGAAAATTCTCGTACGACAGAAAAAAAAGATCGGAAGTGATGTCACGTGTTGTAATGTATTTGTATTGTATTGTCGGACGACGGCTGTACTCACTAAACGAAAATCGTACGATCTGACATCGTACGAGGAAAATTTTCTCCCTTGTCCGATCGAAAAATATCGGATGAACGATCGTGATCGGCTCTCGAAAGTAGTGTACACACGATCCGAAAATCGTACGATCCATCATCGGACGATCGTTTTCGTCCGATATTCGGATCGTGTGTATGGGCCATAAGGCCGCGTACACACGATCGAACATGTCCGCTGAAACTGCTCCTCAGACCAGTTTCAGCGGACATATCCGATCGTGTGTACGGCCTAGCGGACAGGTTTCCAGCGGACAAAAGTTTTAATCCCTTTTAATCCCCCGCATGCGTCGGTCCGCGGACCGTTTTCATCGGACATGTCTCCTCGTGTGTACGTGGCCTAATGTGAACACAGACATATTTATAAAGTAAATCATATTAATAATTATATGAAATCTTATTACTCAGAAAAACAGCAGTTTTTTTAGAAAGTTCATCTAATGCCGCGTACACATGTTTTTTCTGTCATGCAAAAAAAATACGTTTTTCTCGACATGATTCCTCTCAAGCCTGCCTTGCATACACACGTTCATGAAAAAAAAAAACGTTCGAGCAAAGTGCGGTGACGTATCACAAGTACAACGGCACTATAAAGGGGAAGTTCCATTCAAATGGCGCCACCCTTTGGGCTGCTTTTGCTGATCCTTATGTTTGTAAAAGTTTGGTGAAAGACAATTCGCGCTTTTCAGTCCATTACATTGTGATGAATGTGCTATCTACATTACGAACGCTAGTTTTACCAGAACGAGCGCTCCTGTCTCATACTTGATTCTGAGCATGCACGTTTTTTTTCCCCTCGGAAAAGCATACACACGAGCGGTTTTCGCGATGAGAAAAAGACAGATGGGAAAAACGACGAGAAAAAATAGAGCAGGTGCTAATTTTTTTGCTGTGGAGCATACACATGACCGGTTTTCACGACCAATCTAAAAAACGGCAGTTTTCTCGCCATGAAAGACGGTTGTGTGTACGAGGCATTAGACTTCAATTGGTTTAAGGATAGTGTCATTCTGTATGCAGGTACCGTAGCAAATTTCATTCTGCAATTGCTGGCCTTTTGAACTTGATTTTAAATTGGTTTCCCTAATATTATTAAGTCTATTTGCTTATAGAGCAGACTAGCACAATAGAACCAATAGTGTCAAGTGGTTAATTTCCTTTGACTTGCTTTGTATGTACCTTTTAATGTCTGTGTTGTTGCTTTCAGCCCTGACGTTGCAATACTTTTACTTTGGTAAATAGGTCCTTTGGTCTTTTGATACACTATAGATGATAGATAGTCTAATGCTGCCCAGCAGCTACACTTTCACGCCAATTAGCATACTAATGAGGCAGATATTTACACTCCAGCAAAAAAAGCATGATGGTAAAATTACAGTAATTGTTTTGGCAACAACTCGCTTAAAGAGATATTTTGATCTTTCTTTTGTGTTTCAAAAATGTACATATACATCTTGTATGTGAATCAACAAGGGCAGTTCTTATCAGACATGTATATGTGTATTGTATATATATATATATATATATATATGTATATTCTTAATGGCAAGTTTCTAAAAACATTCCAGTATCCACAATCGTTATACACTTTTATTTCAGATGTTATTAGGGTTTGTGCATACACGTTTTTACTTGCCAAGATGAAAGGGAGGTAGGACTTTTGTAATGATGTGAGACTTAACTCCTTCCATACAGGGCATTTTCACCCCCTTCCTGCCCAGACCAATTTTTAGTTTTTAGCACTGTTACATAGTTAGCTAGGTTGAAAAAAGACACAAGTCCATCCAGTTCAACCATAAAGAATAACAAAATAAACAAAATAAAACACAGTACAATCCCATATACCCGCTGTTGCACTTTGAATGACAATTGCGCAGTCATGGAACACTGTACCCAAATTAAATCTTTATGTTTTTTCCCCCACACAAATAGAGCTTTCTTTTGGTCGTATTTTATCATCTCTGCGGTTTTTATTTTTTGCGCTATAAACAAAAGAAGAGCGACAATTTAAAAAAAAACACAATATTTTTAACTTTTTTATTTAATACATATCACAATTTTTTTTTTAAACTTGTTTTTCCTCAGTTTAGACCGATACGTATTCTTCTACGTATTTTTGGTAAAAAAAAAAAAACGCAATAATCGTATATTGATTGGTTTGCGCAAAAGTCATAGCGTCTACAAAATTGGTGATAGAGTTATGGCATTTTTATTTTTTTTAATAGCAATGGTGGCGATCTGCGATTTTTTTTTTGTGACCGTGACATTGCGGTGACACTTTTGACACGTTTTTGGGACCATTCACGTTTACACAGCGATTAGTGCTATAAAACTGCACTGATTACTGTGTAAATGTGACTGGCAGGGAAGGGGTTAACACTAGGGGGCGCTGAAGGGGTTAATATGTTTCCTAAGGTGTGTTCTAACTGTAGGGGGAGGGGGACTCACAGGGGGAGGAGACCGATGTGTGTTCCTCTGTACTGGGAACACACATCAGTCTCCTTACCTCTGACAGGAGGTGAGGAGATCCACACTCCTGCCGTGATCGCTGGTAATCGCGGCACGCGCGCCCTAGATCTCCGGGAACAGATGACGTCATATGACGTTCACCCAGATCGAGGAGGGGTTCCTGCCGCCATCATTTCACAATGACGCGGTAAGGAAGTGGTTAACATAACCATTACTATTATTTTGTACTGCTCGTCCTATATCAACCCCAGACTGAGCTCATTATAAACTTAGACTGAGCATAACCTTTAGTGTGACCCAGCAATTACTGAGAACATAGCACTGTGATCTTGTTCTGTCTGACTGACAATACTCATGGCAGGCTGTTGTAATAAAGTAACACACTATGGGGTTATTTACTAAAACTGAAGAGTGCAGAATCAGGTGCAACTGCATAGAAACCAATCAGCTTCAGAGTTTTATTGCCAAAGCTTAATTGAACAAGCTGAAGCTAAAAGCTGATTGGCTACCATGCACAGCTGCACCAAATTTTGAGCGCACCAGCTTAAGTAAATCTACACCTATCAGGTGGGTTTAACTGTGTCTGTGCTTAATTCTAAGGCTGATGCATCACTACAATGAGATGACCAATAGAGACCTGACAAAGCTAATGGATGCCATAGCCAATACTGCTAATATCAGCAAGCTTGCCATTCTTCTGGTCTGTTTATGTTTGCTTCATTTGCACTAATGTGTGTTTAACTCACCCAAAGGTGTGGCTTGAATACACGTGTAACACTTCCAGGTAACATGACTTATTTTTTTAAACAATTACTTGCTAGAATATGATTTCAGGCAGGGCATGATTTTGTGACAAAAGGCAACAGGTGGGGTGTGGTGTGCATCAAAGCACCATTTTTGAATAATCCCTTATCCTGCATTTTATTTACATAGAACCTACATTTAAAGCAGAACTGTTGGCGTCAGATTGGATTCGGATTGGATTGTTTATGCCTAGAATTGAGAGCACGTGCCAACATAGTGTCCGGTTTGTTAGATTTCATAAACAAGGCGTGTCTAGATCGTTTCGGGGATTAATCCGCATTTTCTGTGAGAAAGAGATCATATTCTAAACAAGCCTTTTCTAATCTAGTTTTTGTGGTCGAAGATGAATTATCTTGGAAATTTACAAAGGCAGTGTTATATTCTAAGTCTAGTTTGCTTTCAATAATTTTTCGCTCACCCCCTTCCTGCCCAGACCAATTTTTAGTTTTCAGCGCTGTTGCACTTTGAATGACAATTGCGCGGTCATGCAACACTGTACCCAAATTAAATCTTTATGTTTCCCCCCCCCCACCCACAAATAGAGCTTTCGTTTGGTGGTATTTGATCATCTATGCGGTTTTTATTTTTTGCGCTTTAAACAAAAGAAGAGCGCCAATTTTTAAAAAAACACAATATTTTTTACTTTTTGATTTAATAAATAATTTCCTCAGTTTAGACCGATACCTATTCTTCTACATATTTATGGTAAAAAAATCGCAATAAGCGCATATTGATTGGTTTGCGCAAAAGTTATAGCGTCTACAAAATAGGGGATAGATTTATGGCTTTTTTTTTTTACTAGTGTAGCGCCTGGTTACTTTGAAGAACCGGTGCTATATGAATGTAAAGGGAGATCAGAGTGTAGTTAAACTCTGATCCAAATGTTTATGCTTAAAACAGGGTCTCTGTCTCAGCTTGGCTGTGTTGTGGGCTCATTCTGTTGTGCTGGGGTGTTCTTCCCACCCCTGTGCAATAGATGGCAGCAGTGGAGTCAAGGTTTGGGTGCTCTTCCCCAGCAGCCAATCAGGAGGGTGTAGCCTCGCTGTGCATGCTGGGGAGGGTAATTATGGGGCAGACGGCATTGGTTCTGCGTCTTCTTCATCCAGTGTGGCACCCACCTTTAGGGTGGCCACAACGCGGCACCCCGGCATTATGGCCTACCGGGGGCGTGCGTGCCACGCAGTGTTCCTGGGCCATGTTGGTCCGGAACATCTGAGCAGCGACAGGGACCCAGTGATTGACTGGGTTCTCACCTTTTGAAGATCCCAAGCAGTATTGCTGTTCGGTGGGGAGTTCGTCTGAGGAGCGCCAATGAGAGGCTGGCGATCCAAAAGGATTTTGACAAACCACCGGGGATCAGGGTAGCTGGACACTGAAGGATTGATTACCTGTCAGTCGGTACCTGGGCGACATTAAGAAGGAGATCCAATCGTAATTTAGCCAATGACAGCTGATCACATGATGTAAGCAAAGGATCGGTAATCATTTTTTTAATCGGTCTAAATTCAAAATATAAATTATTTTATTTTTTTAATAAAAAATAAAAACCGCAGAGGTGATCAAATACCACCAAAAGAAAGCTTTATTTGTGGTAAAAAATTTGGGTGCAGTGTTGTATGATTGCACAATTATCATTCAAAGTGCGACAGCGCTAAAAGCTAAAAAATTGGTCTGGGCAGGAGGGGGGGGGGGGTGTTTAAGTGCCCAGTAAGCAAGTGGTTAAAAAAGGTAAGGGGTGGAGCCACCTGGCGATACTGCCCCATGTGACATCACCACTGGTGCATGCTGGGTAGGTGATGTCATATGAGGGCGGTGCTATTGGGTGATGTCACCAGGTGGCCCCACCCCTTACCTATATAAGAACTGTCAGATGGCAGAGCAGACAGATGGTGGTAGCCTTCGTCGGGGTGGAGCTTTTTTTTTACAGTCTGGTGGGTGTTGTGATTAACAATGGATCTACATCGGTGGACATTTATTTTCTTTTTAATAAAGGAATTGTCAAAAACTGTGTGTGTGTGTTTTTTTTTTTTTTTACACGTTTTCTGGTGGATGAATAAGGCTACAATAGAAAAAGAAAAAGTTTGCGCCAACTAAAAAACTTATACAATAACGGTATAGTACTTAATACAGTACAATATATAAAAGTCCAATACAATAAAGAAGAAGAAAATCCTTTCATCACAGATAACACCCAAGTGTACTTCAGAAAACGTGAACCGCCACCACATGGACTGCAGCTTACCAGAAATAAGCAAGTTAAGAGCCTATAATTGAATCCAATGTAGATTATCACGGAACCAGATCACACGGCTTCATGGGGTCCTTATATCATTTCCAGACAGCTAGTCACAGGATCCTCATCAGACAAGATGCAGCGTTGAATAGTCACCAATGAGCATATCATGCAGGGCAGCAGTGAACCATAAATAGAGAAGGAGACCGCAACATAGTGTGATACCAATGCGATTTAATAAATAAAAGTTAAAAAGCCACTTACACAAAAGATGTAAAGTACAGCAGTAAAATTAAATGCCGGCCAGCATAGATCAGGAGCCCTTCCTCCTTACGCGAACGCGGTGACGTCACTGCACGCCTACGTCCCAGACGCGTTTCGTCATAGGTTGACGTTATCAATGGGGTGATCTGGAGGGCCCCTTGTTGAAAGGTTGCATCGAGATTCTGATAAGCCCTCTGCCTGCAGACCCCCACAGCCACATCTCAGGGTTGTGGGGAAGAGTCCCTTGTCCCCATCAATATGTAGACAAGGTGCTTTGAGGTGGGAGGCCACCTATGGTTCAGGAGAGGGGGCGCTCATTCCCCCACCCCATTTCCTGGCTTGTCATTCTGCATGCTCAGATAACAGTCTGATATGTATTATGAGGTCACCCCATGTAGTTTTTTTTTTTTCCATTTTGGCATAAGGTAAAATCCATACTAGACCAAAGGGCCTGGTATGGATTGGGGAGGACCCCCCACCGTTTTATTTTATTTTTTCATTTTTGTATTGCTGGCTATAGATTGCAGTTAAGAAAATCAATTTAAATGTATTTTTTTTTTCTTTACATATGTCAGTTTTGCTGCAGCAGGTTCTATACATGGTACAGATGTCTAAAAAGACCCCCCCCCCCAGGCACTATATTTAAAGGAATTTTTATTGTTTCACTTTAAGCATCATTAAAATCACTGCTCCTTTAACCACTTAAGGACCGTCTCCTGCACATATATGTCGGCAGAATGGCATGGCTGGGCACAGGCACATACAGGTACGTCCCCTTTAAGTGCCCAGCTGTGGGTCGCACAAGCGCCCCGCGAGTGCGCGCCCGTGACCCAGTCCGAGGATCCGTGACCGCGGACCGGATCGCCACTGGTGTCCTCCGATCAGTCACAGTAGCAGAAGAATGGTGAGAGCTGTGTGTAAACACACCTTCCCTGTTCTTCACAGTGGCAGTGGCACTGATCATCTGTTCCCTGATATAGGGAAAGACGGTCAATGACGTCACAAGTCCAGCCCCACCCCCCTACAGTTAGAAACACATATGAGGTCACACATAACCCCTACAGCTCCCCCTAGTGGTTAACTCCTGAACTGCAATTGACATTTTCACAGTAATCAATGCATTTTTATAGCACTTTTTGCTGTGAAAATGACAATGGTCCCAAAAATGTATCAAAATTGTCCGATGTGTCTGCCATAATGTCGCAGTCACAAAAAAATCACTGATCGCCGCCATTACTAGTAAAAAAAATATATATATATTAATAAAAATGCCATAAAACTATCCCCTATTTTGTAAACGCTATAAATTTTGCACAAACTAAACGTTAAACGCTTATTGCGATTTTTTTTTTATACCAAAAATAGGTAGAAGAATACGTATCGGCCTAAACTGAGGAAAAAAAAGTTTTTTATATCTTTTTTGGGGATATTTATTATAGCAAAAAGTAAAAAATATTGAATTTTTTTCAAAAATGTCACTCTATTTTTGTTTATAGCGCAAAAAATTAAAACTGCAGAGGTGATCAAATACCACCAAAAGAAAGCTCTATTTGTGGGAAAAAAGTACACCAATTTTGTTTGGGAGCCACGTAGCATGACCGCGCAATCGTCAGTTAAAGCGACGCAGTGCCGTATCACAAAAAGGGGCAAGGTCCTTTAGCTGCATAATGGTCCGGGTCTTGAGTGGTTAAAAATGGGGACTTTTGATTTATTTTGCAAGTTTGGGTCCCATAGACTTTAATATGGTTCGTGGTTCGGATCCAAACTTTTTTCATGTATCAAGAGTTCTGGTGCGAACTGAACCAGGGGGTATTTTGGCACAACTCCAGTACTCAGCATGGAGAGGTTTTATCCTGAGTGCTGCAGTGTCAATGATAGTCAAGTCTGGGAAGCAACAGATATATGAATTTCAGCATGTTCTGAGCAGCAACCATCCGTCATTCCCTGGGGAAAGCATTGAAATGCCTTGTACACATGATCGGTTTTCCCAGCGGTAAAAAGTTTGCTGTGAAAACCGAGAACCTGCTCGGTAGCTTTTTCCCCCTACACATGGCCGGGTTTCCCGACAGGTAAACAAGAGAGCTTTGGTTGGGAAACCCGGCCATGTGTATGATCCACTGCAGATTTTCCACATAGGAAAACTGCCGCTTAAAATTTTTCTCTTTTTTTTCCCGCCGGGATTCCCGGTGGTTTTCCTGTTGGGAAAACTGCAATAGAGCATACACACGGCCGGGATTCCCGACCAAAAGCTCTCATGGCAGTTTTCCTGCCAGGAAAAAACGGTCGTGTGTACGCTGCAAAAGTGTAATTTACCTCTGTTTGTGCGGTAGAAAATTTGGCAAGAATACCACTTACCTCCCAGGTTTTCCGTGTTTTATTGCTGAAATTCGCAGTCTGAAGAGTTCATATTTACTTTCACAGCTTATGGGAGATAGACAGCCTTTTATGAACTTATTAAAAAATTTTTAATCTTTTTGGGATTGTTATAGTATAGTATATGATTACGTTTTATTGCACTTTAGTACTTTATATATATTTATATATATTTACAATATTGTTTGACTGCACAAGGTTTATCAATTGCCTATTAGAGTGATATTAAAGTTAATATTTTTTAATAATAAACATGTTATACTTACCTGCCCTGTTTAATGGTTTTGTACAGAGCAGCCTTGGATCCTCCTCTTTTTCGAGTGCATGCGTGCTTGCTCCTGAGCCCCACTCTTTTTCCATAAGACACACTAAACCATCGCTCTCTCCTGACTGACTGTGATTGACAGCAGCGGGAGCCAATGCAGGGCTTATCTGCAAAAGCCTGACATTGTACCCCTGATTCAGGTGCATTGCTTTCCAGGCTCCTGCAGGAAAACATAATACATGTTAAAAAAAATTCTCAGAAAAAATATGTGCATTCATACATTTTTCTCAAAAGGTGAACTTATCCCTTAACCACTTTCTGACCAGTCGCTGCCGATATACGGCAGCAGGCCGGCTTTATTGCGCAAATCGCTGTACCAGTACGGCGGTTCCTTTAAGAGATTCCTGTTACTAGAGGCACGCTTGCCTGTGGCACATCGCCAGAGCAAATGCTCGTGGCCAGCATCCACGGTGTTCGCCGGCCACCCATGATCACTCCTCATAGAGGCAGAATGAGGATCTGTCAATCTAAACCAGGGGTCCTCAAACTACGGCCCTCCAGTTGTTCAGGAACTACAATTCCCATCATGCTTAGTCATGTCTGTGAATGTCAGAGTTTTGCAATGCCTCATGGGATGTGTAGTTCCACAACAGCTGGAGGGCCGTAGTTTGAGGATCCTTGATCTAAACAAACAGATCCCTATTTTGTCAGGGGAGTAGAGAAAGTTATTGGGAACAGTGATCTCTCTCCTCCTTCACTCGGCTCTTTCCGCCACAGTTAGAAACTTCTCCCTAGATAACACTTAACCCCTTGATTTGTATAGCACTAATTACTGTATAAATGTCACTGGTCCCAAAAAAGTGTCAAAAGTGTTGCAGTCCCGCTAAAAATCGTTGATCACCACCATTACTAGTAAAAATATATATATATATATATATATATATATATATATATATATATATATATATATATATATATATATATGCCATAAATCTATACCCTATTTTGTAATTTATAACATTTGTGCAAAAATATGTAGTAAAAAACATATTGGCCTAAACTGATGAATACATTTGTTTGTTTTTTTTCCATTATTTTGAGGGGATACTTATTACAACAAAAAAGTAAAAAAAATATATATATATATATATATATATATATTTCCAAATGTTCACTTTTTTTGTTTATAGCACAATAAATAAAAACCTCAGAGGTGATCAAATACCACCAAAAGAAATATCTATTTGTGGGAAAAAAAGGATATCAATTTTGTTTGGGTACAGGGTCGCACAATTGTCAGTTAAAATACAGTAGTTAAGGCATATCACCTTTTCTCCTCCCAAAAAATATAAAAAATGTAAGTGAGTGTTGTCCTAAAGTGACAACATTCACTCACACCCTACTGTATCAGAGAAGATCATTGCTGGGGTTTACATACACTTTAAACACCATGCCAATCCACACTATATTGCCAAAAGTATTGGGACACCTGCAATTAGATGCACATGAACTTTAAAAGCTAAGTTCACCTTTGTTCAACATTTTTTTTTCTAAATTCCAGCTCCCCATGTACCAATATAACATTAATGTACTTATTTAGCAAAAATAAAACAGCTTTCCATTAATTCCACACCTGTTTACCTCACTGTCCTTAATAGCTGTTTAAACACACTACTCGATTACTTCTGCCTTGCTTAAATGTTAGCTCTATAATGTTCATCTACACCAGGGGTGTCCAAACTTTTTTTCAAAGAGGGCCAGATTTGATGAAGTGAACATGCTCGAGGGCTGACTATTTTGCCTGACATTCTTTGAACTATTAAAATTTGGTCTAAGTGTGTTTGTCCGAGCTCTAATAAACGGCCCAACAAGAATTCTCTTGCCTTTGTGGCTGTGTGTGGTGAAGAGATGAGCTTGGGTGTGTTATTTGGATATACTGTATATATTTATTTTATGGCCCCATAAAAGCCCAGAGTGCTGCTCAGGACCAAGGATGAGCTTGGGCGTGTTATTTGGATATACCACATTTATCGGCGTATAAAACGCACAGGCTTACCATTGCCATTAATGCAGCCCCACATGTGCCATAAATGCAGCCTCACATGTGCCATAAATGCAGCCTCACATGTGCCATAAATGCAGCCTCACATGTGCCATCAGTGCAGCCTTACCATTGCCATCAGTGCAGCCTGATCGATGCCGATCTGCAGCCTTGAAGGGCAGAACGAGGAGCGGGATGAGTGCCGACAGAATACAAACAGGAGAATCTCTTGTTTACACTGTGGCCTCTTTAATACAAAGTCCCGCCTCTTATGATAGACAGAACAGTCGTCCAATGGCATCCCAGGAGACGGAACTTCCAATAGAGACGCTGCTGAGTAAACAGAAGATTCTCTTCATGTAATCTGACGACGCTCGTCCTGCCCCCTTCCTGTCCCCTCCAAGGCAGCACCGATAACTACAGTATATATCTTTTGTGGCCCTGGGGCCACAAACAATATATATATCCAAATTCCCAGGGGGGCCATATTAAATCAACAGGGGGGCCGCATTTGGCCCGCGGGCCAGACTTTGGACATGCCTGATCTACACGGACAATCAAAGAAAATCCCACACCTGTTGCATTTCCTCGAATCTAGGCCTACACTATCTCTATTGTAGCAAATCTTTTTTTTTTTGCATTTCAAGATGTGCCATTATAAAAATAGGTTTTCTATTTTCTTTTTCCTAGATTGTCTAGATTGTTTTAGACAGATGAAGGCCCCTTTTCAAACACTATGCCTCATTTGTTAAAGTGTTTGAAATAACAATCAAATTCCAACTTTTCATTTTTCAAACAATATTTTGAGTTCTGCGTAACTATATAATAATATTATATGTATGAATGGATATCATTTTGTAAAGATTGGTTATTTTTATGTCGTACCTGAGTGAGAGTTGCCAGATTAGGTCTAACATTGCTTAGCTTTCAGCAGTATTGCCCTGTGACCTTACAGAAGTAACACTTAGCAAGACTGCTCAGGAGTATTTTTGCTGTTAAAGGTCACTATGACTTTTATGATACTAAGAAAATGTTTTAAGTCTTATGCCTTGTACACACGATCGGTTTTCCCGATGGTCAAAAGACCGCCGGGAAAACCGAGTGGAAAACCAAGAACCGGCTCGGTCCCTTTTCCCCTCTACACACGGCCGGTGTTCCCGACAGGAAAACTGCCAGGAGAGCTTTGGTCGGGAAAACCGGCCGTGTGTATGCTGCACCGCAGTGTTTGCCATAGGAAAACTGCGGGGAAAAAACACAGTGTTTGCGGCGAGAAAAAAGAGAACAATTGCTCATTCTTTAAACCGCAGTTTTCGTGTCAGGAAAACTGCCAAGGAGCATACACACAGCTGGTTTCCACGGCCAAAGGAAAACATGGCAGTTTTCCAGACGGGAAACTAATTGTGTGTACTAGGCATTAGGCTCTATTCACACTAATACATGTTCATATCAATGCATTTTTGTGCCTCTGCATTTTTAGAAAGGGTCAGGGACTTTTTAACCTGCTAAATGCAGCGTTTTGCATGTAATAGATTTCAATGGACCCGCATCCAAAACACAAGTACCATGTTTTTACTGCAATTTTGCAGCAATTTTCCTTTTTTTTTTAAACTGCATATAGCTGGTTGCTAAGGAGGGGGTCGGGAAGCCGGCCGCCGCGTCCTTAACAACCAATCAGCTGTCAGCGGGCTTCCCACTGAATGTAAAAAAAAAGAATTGGCAGCTAAAAAAAAAATCAGGACAAAAACAGTGTGGGGTCCCCCCCCAGGTCCATACCAGGCCCTTGGGTCTAATATGGATTCAGAGGGCACCCCCCATGCCAAAATAAAAAAAAATGGCGTGGGGTCCCCCCCAAAATCCATACCAGACCCTTATCCGAGCATGCAGCCCGGCAGGTCAGGAAAAGGAGGGGACGAGCGAGCCCCCCCCCTCCTGAACTATATCAGGCCACATGCCCTCAACATGGGGGATGGGTGCTTTGGGGCAGGGGGGGGCTCTGCGCCCCCACCCCAAATCACCTTGCCCTCATGTCTGCAGGTGGGAGGGCTTATCGGAATCTGGAAGCCCCCTTTGACAAGGAGGCCCCCAGATCTCACCCCCCCCCCCATGTATATTAGTATAAGGTACATTTCAAGTTTGGAATGAGATAGTGTGTCTTGAACTCTACTGTATATGCTTGCAGTTAAGGAAAAAACAGAAATACTGAGTTTGTCCTCTTCTGAGGAAACCCAAATTACTAATAATGCATTTTCTTTATTGTCGGCTGTAGTCAGGTTTAATAGTGTTACCAAGAAAGAGGGGTGAAAATGTGCAAGTCCATCCCTACAAAAGTCAGTTCTTACATCCGCCTTTTTTTTATGGTTTGTGTTGGAAGTGGAGTACATGGTGACAGCTGTAAAAGCTATAAATGATATATACTGTAAATAGTGCTGTATAGCACCACTGCTACATTACAGTGAAGTGCAGTGTATTGGGTTACAAAGAGTGGAATGTCCTCCCACCCCCGTATTGATTGTGCTGTACAGTACTCTAGAAATGTGAATAGCATAGCAGGAGATTACATAATAGTGTGTACCGCCCACAGTAGATAGAGCCAACAGTCCTTTTTAAGGTTACTTTTTGTGTGTGTCAACAGAAACTTCTGTTGCCCCCCCGATATTTTTTTGGTGTTTCATATTTATTTTATTTTATTAATTTTTGTTAAGATTTTGTCCTAAAAAAGTGTAAAAAAAAAACATTTGTTATGGTGTAAGAGTTGTTGGCATTTGGGAGATAATGGGCCAGATTCAGAAAGGACTTACGCCGCGTAAGTCCACGGATGCGCCGTCGTATCTATGCGCCTTATTCTTGAAATAAGATACACCTGAATTTTGGCTTCATCAGACTGACGTAAGTCTAATACCCTGTCGGATCTTGGGCACATATTTACGCTGGCCGCAAGGGGCGCTTCCATAGATGTACGTGTCGTATATGTAAATGAGCAAGATACGCCGATTCACGAACGTACTTGCGCCCGTCGCTGTAATCTATGCTGTTTACATAAGGCGTACGTCCGGCGTAAAGTTACCCCTGCTATATGAGGCACAGGTCATGCAAAAGTATGGACGTCGAAACAGCCGTAGAATTTTACGTCGTTCGTACGTGAATGGGGCTGAGCGTAGGTTACGTTGACGTCATAGGCATTGAGCTGTCGTATCTTAGGGAGTATATGCAACGTGATTCTGCGCATGCGCGCGCATTCGCTGTTCGTTGGGCCATTCATTTGCATGGGGTCACACTTAATTTAAATGGATCGCGCACAATAGAACACGTCCTTCCTACTTTGAATTAGGCGGGCTTACGCCGGCCAATTTACGCTACGCCGCCGCAACTAACGGAGCAGGTGCTTTGTGAATGCTGTTCTTGCCTCTCTATGTTACGTTGGCGTAGCGCATATGAGATGCGCTACGCCCACACAGATAGACGCCGCTCTAGCTGAATCCGGGCCAATGTGTTAAAGTTATAGTTTTTTCTTGTATTTCTGTATCATTTTGATAGGGCTTCTAAGTTACTGTTTGATAGCATCTTGAATGTGGTGTTGACTCATGCAAAGTTGCTCTTTGTTAGCAGCACATCAATGCATACTATTGCAGTCTAGTTTACTGAACATAGTTACTATATTGTGACCAAATAACCACATCCTCAATTCCTCTATTGTCATAGCTGCTTCATCATGTCTTGAAGACCTAAAGGAGAGGCAGAGGATCTTTACGTGAACTGGCAAGTGCAGGATATTGTTAGGGCATCTTACAGAGGATTATAGGGATGGTACTGCTCCATGTGTGCAGGCCAAGGGTATCCATGGGTTTTCTCCACAGAGCTCAGCAGTTTGGGCCTTCGTTCACACATCTGCTACAGACAATGCCATAGTGGTTTGCAGCCTCTTGCTGCAGCATATCAAGTGTGATGAATATGCTAGTCATTTGGGTCCACATGCACAAGAGTTGTCATGACAAAGCTTGGAGGGAGCCTGCACTGCTCCTCTTACTCATATAAGAATCCGCTGCAACATTTGTTGCCTCAATTAATAGTGATGGAAGTGGGACCATGCAGAGTAGGACAAAGCATAGGCTTCAAACTCTCTGTAAGTCTCCTAACCCCACTCCACCATCTTCAGCTGTTTCATTGACCAGGCATGCCTCTTTCCCTTCTGGAATGTAAAAATATCCACCCAGTCACCCTCTGTAATGTACCTGATAGGAGACTGGAATGACAAGGGGGTCCTCAATCGTATCCTGCACAAGCACCCCCAAAAATGATATAGAGGGGAAAAAGGGATGGGATGAACATGGAATCCAGAGGATGTTGTTTGTAGATCCCCAAACTGGAGATGGCAGAACAATACATTGGAACATGCAAGCAGGTGTTTCAGATGGGTTGTCGGCAAGAGAACCAGCATAAATTAAAGGGGAACTCTGGCTTGTTCTAAAGTTGAGGACGGCAGACCTCACTGATGACTCTAGTAGACATATAGCAAGATTATGGATGAAAGTAGACAGCTGCCTTAGCACATAGGGCAAGCAGGCATTTAACAAAGGTGTGGAGCATAATCAGAACGGAAGCAGAAGCAAAGTCACAGATCAAGCCGTGGGCAGTGCAGTATTAAATTAGAGGCTGGATCAAGGTCAGGAGTGAAGCAAAAGTCAGAAACAAGTTAAATATAAAGCAGGATTCAAAATCAAGTCAAGAGGAATCTGGGTCGATAACAGGAATCACATATAGAACACAAGTCAAGAAGCAAGGAACAGGCTGAAGACCAGTCAACACTGACACAGCATCCCTTCATTAAGCCTTCTGGCGCCAATGCTGACTTTGAGTGCACATACGCACATACATCATGATGCACATGCACCTGGAATTCCCTGATAACTCCCTTGCTCTCGTCCAGTGCCTCAGTGCCATTTTTGGTAAATTGTTGGCTGTATAGTTGCTCTAATTCCAGCTTGTTTTCATGACTTTGCAGCTTGTACCCAGTCACTATATTTTATCCAGAAGAAAATCCTTGCTCTCCACCAGTACGTGGAAGGTTATGTTTATGGACAACACAGTCAAAGAAAGGATCCACATATACACAGACACAGGATCACTCAAGCATAGTCAGGGATGTTGCATCTCTTTTACAGTGCACTGGGTAAATTTGCTGGCAGCTGGGAGGGTCAGAGGGTGAGGCATACCAGCTGGGGGTCCCTACCCATGTACTGCAACTTGGTGATGGTGACAGCTTGGTGATCTCTACCCTTCATCATCATTGACCTCACCTGGTAAAAAATCAGAACCACCAGTCTGCCCAAGTGCTCAAGAGCCTACACATCAGCCTGATTACATTTATTTAAAGCAAAAAATATCCTATACTATCACTTTAAATCAGTGGAAAATTGTTTCTGTAGCTTGGCACATACGTTCAAAGAGTGAAATGTTAATCACAAGCTGATAGCTGCTACCGCAGCCATTAGCATGTGCTCTGCTTGTTCAGCTAATTCCCAGCTTGAAAGTAAAAGTGTTGCTGCAGCTGTATAGCCCACTGATCAAGTAAAAGTGATGTGGCAGCTGTATAGCCCACTGATCATTTTTACAAAAGCAGCGGTGTAGTGCCACCCGCTGGTGGCACCACCAATGGATGCCCCCATAGTTCGGGGGCTCTCCTACTTACACTAGGAGCCCGGGACCAGTCCACAACCTCTGGCTTCAGGATAGAGACAGGTATGAGAGCGAGGCAAAGGCCTACATTTTACATGTAAAAAAAAGAAATCAGAAGCAAAGATTATTTAATCACTTTGGTTTCAGATCCATCATTTCCTGGCTGGTACAGCCAGAGGACACATCTAACCAAGCAGATCTGTAAAAGGGGGGACATTGGGGTCTAATATACCCCTAATATCTCCAAAAAGAGTACCTATCACCAGCCCAATGCTATTTCATGGGAGTTTATTTAGGCCCCATGCACGCGAGACGCTGGTAAACTCGAGTTCAGAGGCATTTGGGCATTTTTTTCAACTGCCCCTGAACACATTTAATGTTATCCTATGTGTCCATGCACACATTCACGTTTTTTTGCGTTTTAAAGCAGTTGGGTTTAGGCTCATTTTTTCAGAAGCAAAAAAATGAGTTCAGACGCAAAAGTTTTTGCGTTTCAGACGCAAATCGCGGCAAAACACGGTACCGGCATTTTGCCGCGATTTCATTTATAGGCGTTTTTAAAGGTGACCTATTTTTTTACATTATGGCAAAGATGTGGTATATACCGTAGTATATACACTCACCGCGCTACTAAACAGTGAAGCAGCTGACACAACTAAACGATCAATTTAGCAAACATAGGATATACAAAAAAGGAATGTGTAGCGCTAAATATGAAAATAACTAGCAAATAATAACATAAGCAAATAAATAATGTAAATTAGCCACCGAAGGTGCACTTGAAAAACATAAGGTGTCTCTAAAAAGGTGAAGGTGGTAATGTCCAGGTAAATCAATTAATGAAGTGACTGGGTGCAAGTGAGGTCCAAATAATCCACCACCGTAGATAAAGCTGAGGAGGCTTACCAGATGGATAGTGACCAAAATAAGTATACACCTATTAGGTCAACTAAGGCTAAGGCGGCGTACACACGAGGGGATATGTCCGCTGAAAACGGTCCGATGGACCGTTTCAGCAGACATCTCCGCTCGTGTGTATGGGCTAGCGGACAGATTTCTCCACCCGACAGATTTCAAAGCAAGCTTTGAAATCTATCCGGTGGGAATCTGTCCGCCCGACATGTCTGCTGGTTAGTACACTTACCAGCAGACATGTCGGCCCCCACCGCCGCCACGCCGCTGCCGAATGGATTCGGCGCATGCGCGGAAGTGTTTTACTTCCTGGTGCGGTGACGTGGCGGTGACGCGGCGGCGTCAACGTCACCGCCGCGTCACCGCCACGTCACCGCGCCGTCCAGCGGCGGTAAATTTGATCCGATGGTGTGTACACGCCATCGGATCAAACTCCCGATCGGACATATCCGATGGAAATGGTCCGCGGACCGTTTTCATCGGATATGTCCGATCGTGTGTACGCCGCCTTAGTGTGGCATCAGGGACAGCTCACAAGAGGACTCCAGTGGAAAGGAGAGTGGTAATAGTATCCGATCGGATGAGAAACCAAACACAGAAATATTCACTTCCAAATAGATTCAGCTAATAGGATGACTCAGAAGGCCCAATGGTAAGGAAGGAAATAATAAACAGACATAGCGTAACTCTGATAAAGTTTACTAAAATCAAAAAAGTAATACATTCACATTTGGATGATCAATCATGTGCATATAAGAATACAAGCAGTAGGGTCAATCGGTTCCCGACGCGTTTCGTTTCACAAACACCTTCATGGGAATTATTTTTTTACATTAGAAATCTCAAAAATTATGGCAAATGATGAAAAACAAATAAAAAAACTTAAACAACTGTAATTGCTTGCATTGCATTGTGGACAATCCACCACTTGTGGCAGGTGATGTGGCCAGGTGACATGACAGGTGACGTGGGCCAGGTGACGTGGCCAGGTGACATGGCAGGTGACGTGGCCAGGTGACATGGCAAGTGGACAATCCACAACTTGTGGCAGGTGAAGAGGCCAGTTGACGTGACGGTGACGTGGCCTGTGGACAATCCACAACTTGTGGCAGGTGATGTGGCAAGTGGACAATCCACAACTTGTGGCAGGAGAGGTGGCCAGGTGACGTGGCCAGGTGATGTGGCCAGATGATGTGGCAGGTGACGTGGCCAAGTGACATGGCAAGTGGAAAATCCACAACTTGTGGCAGGTGACGTGGCCAGGTGACATGGCAGCTGACGTGGCCAGGTCACGTGGCCAGTGGACAATCCGCAACTTGTGGCAGGTGACATGGCCAGTTGACATAGCAGGTGACGTGGCCAGTGGACAATCCACAACTTGTGGCAGGTGACGTGGCCAGGTGATGTGGCAGGTGACGTGGCCAGGTGACATGGCAAGTGGAAAATCCACAACTTGTGGCAGGTGACTTAGCCAGGTGACATGGCAGCTGACGTGGCCAGGTGACGTGGCCAGTGGACAATCCACAACTTGTGGCAGGTGACGTTAAATAATATTGTTTTTTGAGCTAAGGGAGGGTCTTATGATGTTTCTTAACTAAACGCTTATAAACGCAAACGCGGTAAACGCGGCAAAACGTTGTGAAATTCGCGGCAAAAACGGGCATTTTAAACGCCGTTTTTTGCCTTTGAAAACGTGTGTTTAGATGTGTTTGCATTTGCGTCTCGTGTGCATGGGGCCTAACCCTTTGAGATAGCAAGTAAGAAAAAATAAATATACAAATAAAAGAAAAACATTTAAAAAAGATAAAATTATAATTAAAATGTATTAAAAAAATTACCTGGTTGCCCCACAAAACACAAATGTAAACACAGTCCAGGGTGAACACTCATATGTAAACCACAATTGCACCGCACGTATGATGTATTTTGTTAAATGTCTGAGAGCAATAATTCAAGCACAAGAGCTCCTGGTTAACTCTAAATTGATGAGCTGTAAAGTATTTTAAAGTGTCACCTATGGAGATTTTTGGGTACCGTAGTTATCACAGGAACACACAAGGTTTAGAATTGCCATGTTTAGTAACTCAACACAACCCTTTATCTTTTACATTTTATCAAAAATAGCTTTTATATTGTGTGTGTTTGCACTCAAATTTGTTTTACTATATGTTTTCCTTAAAATTTGTGACATATCACATGACATAAAAACTTGTGGCTATCATATTTTTAAATAGTATACACCTATTAGGTCAACTAAGGCTTAGTGTGGCATCAGGGACAGCTCACAAGAGGACTCCAGTGGAAAGGAGAGTGGTAATAGTATCCGATCGGATGAGAAACCAAACACAGAAATATTCACTTCCAAATAGATTCAGCCCATAGGATGACTCAGAAGGCCCAATGGTAAGGAAGGAAATAATAAACAGACATAGCGTAACTCCGATAAAGTTTACTAAAATCAAAAAAGTAATACATTCACATTTGGATGATCAATCATGGGCATATAAGAATACAAGCAGTAGGGTCAATCGGTTCCCGACGCGTTTCGTTTCACAAACATCTTCATGGGAATTATTTTTTTACATTATAAATCTCAAAAATTATGGCAAATGATGAAAAACAAATAAAAAAACTTAAACAACTGTAATTGCTTGCATTGCATTGTGGACAATCCACCACTTGTGGCAGGTGATGTGGCCAGGTGACATGACAGGTGACGTGGGCCAGGTGACGTGGCCAGGTGACGTGGCAGGTGATGTGGCCAGGTGACATGGCAAGTGGACAATCCACAACTTGTGGCAGGTGATGTGGCAAGTGGACAATCCACAACTTGTGGCAGGTGAGGTGGCCAGGTGACGTGGCCAGGTGATGTGGCAGGTGACGTGGCCAGGTGACATGGCAAGTGGAAAATCCACAACTTGTGGCAGGTGACGTGGCCAGGTGACATGGCAGCTGACGTGGCCAGGTCACGTGGCCAGTGGACAATCCGCAACTTGTGGCAGGTGACATGGCCAGTTGACGTAGCAGGTGACGTGGCCAGTGGACAATCCACAACTTGTGGCAGGTGACGTGGCCAGGTGATGTGGCAGGTGACGTGGCCAGGTGACATGGCAAGTGGAAAATCCACAACTTGTGGCAGGTGACTTAGCCAGGTGACATGGCAGCTGACGTGGCCAGATGACGTGGCCAGTGGACAATCCACAACTTGTGGCAGGTGACGTGGCCAGGTGACATGGCAGGTGACGTGGCCAGGTGACGTGGCAGGTGACGTGGCAGGTGACGTGGCAAGTGGACAATCCACAACTTGTGGCAGGTGACGTGGCCAGTGGATAATCCACAACTTGTGGCAGGTTATGTGGCCAGGTGACGTGGCAGGTGATGTGGCAAGTGGACAATCCACAACTTGTGGCAGGTGACATAGCCAGGTGACATGGCAGCTGACGTGGCCAGATGACGTGGCCAGTGGACAATCCACAACTTGTGGCAGGTGACGTGGCCAGGTGACATGGCAGGTGACGTGGCCAGGTGACGTGGCAGGTGACGTGGCAGGTGACGTGGCAGGTGACGTGGCAAGTGGATAATCCACAACTTGTGGCAGGTTATGTGGCCAGGTGACGTGGCAGGTGATGTGGCAAGTGGACAATCCACAACTTGTGGCAGGTGACATGGCCAGGTGACATGGCAGGTGATGTGGTCAGGTGATGTGGCAAGTGGACAAATCACAACTTGTGGCAGGTGGTATGGCCAGGTGACGTGGAAGATGATGTGGCAAGTGGACAATCCACAACTTGTGGCAGGTGACGTGGCCAGGTGACATGGCAGGTGACGTGGCCAGGTGATGTGGCCAGTGGACAATCCACAACTTGTGGCAGATGAAGTGGCAAGTGGACAATCCACAACTTGTGGCAGGTGACATGGCAAGTGGACAATCCACAGCTTGTGGCAAGTGACACGCTAAATACAAGTATACTGCTGCTCTTTCAGCTGCTACTCACTTTGGTCTCACAAAATGGCTGAAATGGTTAAATAATATTGTTTTTTGAGCTAAGGGAGGGTCTTATGATGTTTCTTAACTAAACGCTTATAAACGCAAACGCGGTAAACGCGGCAAAACGTTGTGAAATTCGCGGCAAAAACTGGCATTTTAAACGCCGTTTTTTGCCTTTGAAAACGTGTGTTTAGATGTGTTTGCATTTGCATCTCGTGTGCATGGGGCCTAACCCTTTGAGATAGCAAAGTAAGAAAAAATAAATATACAAATAAAAGGAAAACATTTAAAAAAGATAAAATTATAATTAAAATGTATTAAAAAAATTACCTGGTTGCCCCACAAAACACAAACGTAAACACAGTCCAGGGTGAACACTCATATGTAAACCACAATTGCACCGCACGTATGATGTATTTTGTTAAATGTCTGAGAGCAATAATTCAAGCACAAGAGCTCCTGGTTAACTCTAAATTGATGAGCTGTAAAGTATTTTAAAGTGTCACCTATGGAGATTTTTGGGTACCGTAGTTATCACAGGAACACACAAGGTTTAGAATTGCCATGTTTAGTAACTCAACACAACCTCATCTTTTACATTTTATCAAAAATAGCTTTTATATTGTGTGTGTTTGCACTCAAATTTATTTTACTATATGTTTTCCTTAAAATTTGTGACATATCACATGACATAAAAACTTGTGGCTATCATATTTTTAAATCTACAGGGCCTCTGCTTTCAGAAAATATTTAATGTTTTGGGGGTTTAAATAATTGTATTGCCAAAAATTAATTTTTTTACAGGCGTGCTAGAGACTAAGGCCGCGTACACACGATAGGTTAAACCGATGAGAGTGGTGTGATGGACCGTTTTCATTGGACCAAACCGATCGTGTGTGGGTGCCATCGGTTAGTTATCCATCCGGTTAAAAAAAGGGAACTTGTTTTAAATTTAACCGATGGATTCCTAACCGCTAGGTCAAAACTGATCGTTAGTAGGCACGACCATCGGTTAAAAATCCACACATGCTCAGAATCAAGACGCATGCTTGGAAGCATTGAACTTAATTTTTCTCAGCACGTCGTTGTGTTTTACGTCACCGCATTCTGACACGATCGGTTATTAAACCGATGGTGTGTGGGCACGACGGTCCATCAGTCAGCTTCATCGGTTAACCGATGAAAACGGTCCAACAGACCGTTCTCATCGGATGGACTGATCGCGTGTACACGGCATAACTGGTAATCTTAATCTAAGACAAAGTTAAGGGGTTAGCTTTTGGAAAAGGTGGACCTATGGTAGAGTTCAGTGCAAAAATCCACCAGCACTGGCATTTAATTTGATGCCACAATTTATAATTGGTTGCTATGAGTTTCTGCACTTAACACCTTGCTTATTTTCTTGTAACGTAAGCCTGGAAGTTTTATGGTGCATACCATATGTGCAACACAGGGGGTCTGTATGTTTTTTTCTTTCTAAACTCTTGAATCTATGTGTAAATGGTGTTTAAACCCCTGATTTACTTCTGCTCAAGTTATTTCTGTAAAAAGCAGAAAAATTATGTTTCCTAGCTCACTCTGTATACTTGTAAAAGTAAAAAAAAAATATTTAAGAGACTCTACTTATTTGAAAATTTGAAAAATGCCTTTGTAATAATTTAGCACTAAATGTTCAAAGTAAAATTATAGGTGAAACTACAGTATCAAGTGTTGTAAAGGTAAAAACACATGCTGTTATTGTTGCATACAAAGCTGGGGAAAGGTGTTTGACAGATTTAAACTGTAATAAACTCATGTAGCCTAACCAAGCAGCAGTAAAAGTAACCTAAGTGTCAAATAACCCAGCATGGAAGAATTTTTTTTTCTTCTTTGGCTCTTGTTCGATTTTTTTAGGAGAGGAATTAAATAAACTACATTGCACATAGGCAAACTAACAATTTTATGTTTACTTTGCAATAAACAACCTTCTGATTCTGCATGGAACCAATCTGTTGGCTCCTTCATTGCACCATGGGTGTCCATGTGAATTGACAATGCAACACAAATGATGAGGATAGCAGGGGGTTAAGTTGGTCCCCTGTTGTCATTTACAAGAGGGAATGTTATCAACACATAAATTAACTTTTCTCTTTAAGATTGGCTATCTTTTACAAATGGCATGCATTTCAAGGAGGAAAACCTGTTCTTTTTCCCCTTTCTTTTTAAATGCATGCAGGAGAGTCATCAGAATTTTAACAGGAGTTTGACCTGGCTGATCTGCACAGATACTACTCATCAACAGCTGTCACTAAGACCCCATAAATTTCATGTCATCAAGCCGTGCGCATATTGTGTGCTGAGGCTCTCAACAATGCATAATGATGTCTATCAAAGCAAAGAACATTTGCCGAGTGAAAGAAAATCTACAGTGGTGAATGGTGGCTGGATCTAGCCATCCATCCTTTTGCTGTCAGTCACGTGGTGGTAAATCAAACTCATGAAGTAGTTGTGACACTATGGGTGTGGAAGATCAAGAGAGAGAATAATGTGTTGTGAATGATTTGTATGGTAACATACAGGTTTTTATGCAGGTCTATATTTAGGCAGTAACTGTACTGTAAACCAGCAGTTTTGAATACAAGGTTTGAAACGGGGACATCAATGAATTTTCTTTCCTCTTTAGATGATGGATAAATTACATTTTTTTTTTTTGTACGTATTTTATTTAGTAATTTATGACCACCTTCTGTTTCATGAAGGCAATAATGTGGTTGAGAATATTTGAAAAGTTTTAGACTCCTTTTGGTCCATCACACCATGACTTTTGCTTTAGCAGGGCAATGGTGAGCTTATGGGAAAAATAGTTTGTATCTGGTACATAAGAAATATTTATACTGGTTGTTTTGTTTAATAAAGATAGGAAACCTTAAATGCAATTATCAGTATGTCATCCTGAAAAGAATAAAACTGTTGGTATTTAATCAGTTATTTTAATGTAGATTTAACCACTTGCCGACCACAATACATATCGGCGTATTTATCGGCGTACAACGCGCACTTTTTTTCCCCTTAAATCAGGGGGAAATCGTGGGTGCGTGTTATACGCCAATCCCCGCTGTCTGTGTGCACTGCCGGTGCCTAGATACTGCACACCCAGCTAGGCTCGGCCACGCCCGCAGCCACGCGAGAGAAGCCGAACAAACAGGAAGAGAGGAGCCGAAAGGAGCCAAACGGGAACAGGAAATTCAGCTTTGCACAGCGAGGCACCAAATCCAAACACCGCTGCGACCCCGGGCAAGGTGCGAATGGACACCTGGACACCCACAAGGCTGGACGGACCCCACGCAAGACCACGGACAGCCGCCGGAAGAGCATCCAAAAGGTAAGTGTTTTTTCTTAACCTCCCTAGCGGTATGATTCTGTCTGGAATTTTGTTCCAAAAGCGGTACCATTTTTTTGTATGGAAATTTGGTGTTATTTATTGTAGGCCTGCAATTCTTAGTAAATACTTACTTAAACCTGACCAAAGAAGACTCTAGTAGACCTCTCAGATGTAATAACGTTCGAAAAAATAAAATCATGAGTTATAATCTAATAAATAATATCATTTTATTCAGTAATGTAATAAATAATGCAATTTGTCAAACAGAAGAAAATTCAGTAATAAATAATGCAATTTGTCAAACAGAAGAAAATTCAGTAAACATCCTGGGTGTGGTAAATTTTGAAACATGGGACTGCACATAGACCAACGTCACAATCAGAGCAATAGAACCTTGTTTCCTTTCGGACTTTTTTTCCATTCCCATCTCGCTTTGAGCAGCAAACTACACACATTCTTGTAGGTGCTGCCTTTTTTGCGCTTGGCGGGATGTAATCCGTAAAGTGACGACCAGTCAGCCTCTCTGGGTTTACAATGTCAACAGCGCGACGTCCAGATCTGTTCACGGCCACTGATGGCGTTTGGTAGTTCAAAAAAATTTGCTCCACCACCTTCCAGATGAAGTCGGAGTGAACAAGAGGCTTGTCACTCCTTCCCTTGTGCAGTATATAGGCATTCCACATACATTGTTCCAGGAGATGCCTGAATATTTTTTTATAGTATTTTTTTTGTTGCTTCCGCATAGCTGGATAGAAGGTCATCGCCTGATCGGCTCTATCGACTCCTCCCATGGTGTTGTTGTAATCGATCACAAGTTGTGGCTTTTTGACATCTTTCCCACCTCTTGTGTGGACCATGGCAGTGGAGGTGGTATGTACTGTACTCATTAGGCACACGTCTTTTTTGTCACGCCAACGCATTGCCATCATCTTTCCTTTCTGCCAGGCCACCATTTCTCCTGTTTTCAGTTTTTTCTTGGAAAACATACATGGCAGGTCACGTCGGTTGGCTCTAGCGGTTCCATATGCGTCAGTCTTGTTTTTTAGTAGAAACTCGTACAGCTCAGGCGACGTGTAAAAGTTGTCGGTTGTTACACAATACCCCTGATTGAGCAATGGTTCAAGCAATGAAAGGACTGATGACGTTGCCATCCCATAGTCGCTGTACCTGGGGTTGAATTGTGTTCCTTTGCCGGTGTATATGATGGAATTCCATATATAGCCAGTTGTAGACTCGCAGAGCATATAGGATTTTATTCCAAACCGCGCTCTCTTGGATGCGATGTATTGAATCCAGCTGAGGCGTCCTTTGTAAGCCATCAGACTTTCATCAATGCTGATGTCACGGTCTGGGACATAGGCCTGCTGGAAATTTGTTATAATCATTTGGAATACTTCCCAGATTTTCTTCAGTTTGGGCGCTGGATGTGTGGCTTCGTCAAAGTCCTCATTGTTGGTGAAGTGTAGATTCTTCATTATGAGGGAAAATCGGTACTCGGACATGATGGTGCCAAAAAATGGGGTTGCCAGCAATTTATTTTTAGTCCAGTACCATCTCTGCAGGGGTTTACCCACCACCCCTTGGAGAAGTATTAGCCCCAGAAATTTCCATATGTCCTCCTTACTCACAGGTTCCCATTTTCTGGATCTGGAAAACTTGCTGTGCAGAGTAGTGGATTGCTGCTCTTTGTAGCGGTTTGTCTCCGTGACAATCTTTTCAATGACGTCATCTGTCAGAAATAATTTTAGGTACGCCAAAGGATCATTGTGATCAACTTCTACCTTCATCCCAGGCGATCCTGTAAACGGGAATCTTGGCGGTGGTACTGCATCCATACCGCAATCAATAGGGCACCAAGTGCGCACCTCACTGAGCTCAAGTGGAGATTCGTCGCTGTCGCTACTTCTCTGGTCAGAGTCGGAGTCGTATGACGAATCTTGCCACGAATCGCTATCGCTGTCGCTCAATTCTGCGAGGAACTCTGTGTCGCTGTCGCTGTCACTTATCTGATCCAAAGCCGCTTTGGAGGTGCTAAAGTGACGCTTTGATGCCATTTTATTTTTTTTGGTTAGATAAAACAGCAAAAAGGGCAGCCAGGGCAGTGTAGAATAATCTGAGGTGATACAGTGAAATCCTGTCAGATTACACTGTATCATGTAACTTTATGTGTGTGTTTTACTTTTTTACATTGTAACATTGTAACTTTTTTGAATCTCCCGCCCACTTCCGCCACTGTGAGGCGCTGCGGTTCACAGAGACGGAAGAGAGAGGAGACATCAGAGAAGACATCAGCGGGGCTCTCACCGGGATTAGATAAGAACACCGCTGCGCTCACTCTGCAATACATTCTGCCGGGGCTCTCACCGGCGATCACAGCGGGAAACCCCGCTGGATCGCCGGGATGTCACCACACCACCGCTGCGCTCACTCTGCATTTCCCCTGACTCATCTGACCGGCGATCCAGCGGGACTAGTCTGACCGGCGATCCAGCGGGAAACCCCCGCCGGATCGCCAGGAATTTTTGGGGGAAAAAAAAATGCACCCCGAGCGTGACTCGGGGTTACCGCTTCTGGCACTGAATGTTAACCCCGAGTCACGCTCGGGAATACCGCCAGGGAGGTTAAACTACCTTTTTTTTTTTTTAAACTACCTGGCTAAACTTGGGGTGCGCACTATACGCCGGCGCGCGGTATACCCCGATAAATACGGTATATGCATTGCAGTTTGCAAGTGGTTTATTTGAGTTATGGCTGAAGCCATAACCCCGGTATCGTTTATTTTTGTGGGCCACTGGCTTTCTCATTAAAGCGATCTGAGCGGCACTGGATGACTTCTCGAAGTGGCAGGAGGCAGATTGTCTACATCTGACTAGATCTGACTGAGAATAGATAATCTCTGATTGCCTCTATAACCCTGGAGGGCCAGGAAGTAAATGATATGTTTTTTTTAAGCAAAAGATTTTCTTTTTAATATTTTGCTTTTAAAGGTCAAGGAGAGATTTTGCCCCCAGATCTCTTCATAAAGAGGACCTGTCCTTATTTATATTACAATGGATGTTTACATTCCTTCTAATAAAAGTGATTAATTTTTTATTTTTTATTTTATTAATTTTGTATTTTTAAAGGGACAGTGTAAAATAAAATAAATAAGAAAGAGAAATGTAAAGTGCCACATCCCTCCGTGCTCGCATGCAAAAGTGAGTGCATACGTAAGTAGTGCACGCATTACAGGTGTTTACACCACACATGTGCGGTATTGCCACGAACATAAGCACAAGAGCAATATCTATAGCGCTAGACTTCCTATGTAACTTTAAACAGGTAACCTGTAAAGGTGTTTAAAGTATCCTCTATGGAGATTACTGTAGTTTGACACCATTCCACAAGCGTTTGCAATTTTAAAGCGTGACATGTTTGGTATCTATTTACTCGGTATAACATTGTCTTTCGTATTATACAAAAAAAATAATGGTCCAGGTTCACAGAGCGATTACGCATCCCCAAAACGAGATACGCAAGAAATCTACTTTTTTTTGTCCGGCGTAATTTCGTTAGACAGGCGCATCCGTCCGCGCAAAACTGCACTAGACAGACCATTGATTTGCTAGTCAAATATGCTAATGAGGGACTTACGGGGATCCACAAAAGAACGTTAGGGCAGCGCAGGCTACGCAGTGTGCGCAACAGCAAAATGTCCTGTCTAAAATTAGACCATATAAAAGCTGGTCTAAAAAGAGAAAAAACGTCTACATGTCAGATAAAGCAACACTGTTAGTGAGGAGCTCAGCAGTCACACGTGTTGCACAACAATCTGTATGCCAAAATGCCAGGGGCATCGTCGCGCATAGCTATACTACTGACTTTAGATGAGCAAAGAAGGAGGAGGGCACGGAGGATGGCACGGTAGAGGATATATCGCACACGCATAGACCTGTTTGGCATGAGTGATTCTGAGATGTATCGCATCTTCAGATTCACCCCTCATGCCATCCTGGAATTAACCACAACCTTGCAAGAGGACATCACCAGCCCAACACAATGCTCACATGCAGTGCAGCCACTGGTCAAGGTCATGGCAACACTCCATTTCCTTGCCAGTGGCTCTTTTCAGCGTACAAGTGGAGTGGTGGCTGGGATGTCACAATCCTCCATGAGCAGATGTGTGCACCAGGTTGTCCCTGCAATACTCAGACGCATGGCCAACCAAATCATCAAACCCACCACTGAGGAGCTGCGGCTGAAGGCAATGACAGATTTCTACAGAATTGCCAGATTCCCACGCACCGTGGGGGCCATTAATTGCACACATGTGGCACTCCAACCCCCCCATGAGACAGAGCACATGTACCGCAATCGGAAGCATTGGCATTCTATCAACGTACAGGTGATAGTCGATGCCCAAGGCCTCATATGTCACGTCTGTGCCAAACACCCAGGGTCCAGCCATGACAGCTACATATACAATCAAAGCCACATCCGAATGGAATTCGATCAGAACGTGTATGGGGCCACCTGGCTGGTTGGTGAGTGAAATGGGTGGCAGGCATGACTGTACCCCCCCATGATGCACACATCACAAGGGGCACATGCATGACTAACATCCTCCTGTCTTTTCCCTTACAGGTGACTCTGCATATGCACTGGGACCCCATCTCATGACTCCTATCCAAAACCCCCAAACCCCAGGAGAGGAAAGATACAATCAAGCCCACGCCCAAACACGTGCAGTGGTGGAGCGCACCTTTGGCCTCCTGAAGTCACGTTTCCGATGCCTGGATAAGTCTGGGGGTACCCTCTTGTATTCCCCAAACTTCGTGTGCCAGATCATCGGTGCATGTTGCATGCTGCACAACTTCGCAGTGAGAAAGGGCCTGCAGATTGACCTACATGATGACCTGACCCCTGAACCAGACAATCCCCCCCTAACCGAGGGTCCCCCGTCTTCTGAGGGAAGAGCAGCCAGGAGACAGCTCACATTGGGCATCTTTGCACGTTAAACACATACATTAATCATGGCACAATGAGAATGCATGCATGCACACCACTGTGGTCCCTAGCACACACACCCCACATCCTCATCAAATTGGATTGGCACCAGTCCACCATGCAGGACTTGTGAGCAGCAACGCCGCGCCAAGGCTCCAATTATGTCACTGTACATTCATACACCATTCACACGGACCTGGGGATCACTTCTCCCTGGTCCTGGGGAACCCTACTCCACCAAAATTGAGGGTGACACCCCTTTTCCGGCAGGAATGTCACCCCCACATTCAAATAGCATTCACAACCCAAAAAAAAACAAAAAATGACCAGCAAAATCAAAAAATTTCCAGCAAAAAAAAAAAAGGGGGGAAAAAAATGAGTTCCCTTGACGTGAGCCACGCCTGGGGCGCCCCTGGCTCCTCAGGGGAGACTCGAGGGGGAAAACCGGGGAAGGAGGAGTAGCCCCTGATCTCTGCCCACCTGGCGGCCTGCCCTCCAAGGCCACGGCTATTCTGTCCAGGGCACCACCTAGTGTTGCCGTGTTGGCCTGGATAGCCTGGGTGAGGGCCCTCACATCCTGCCCAAGGCCTGCTGATGTAGTCTGCAGGTCGTTAAGGCAGTTTGTGAAAGCCCGGGAGTGGGAGTCCAGGTTCCCCAGCCTATCCTTGATGGAGTGACAGGCTCTCCTCCATCCGCACCAATGTCTGGCTGACCTGTCCCAGATGGCGCGTCTGGAGGAACCGGTCCCTTCTCAGAGTGGCGGGCAGGAGATCAGCCACCCCCTGGTCTTCTGGGTCGCCTTCCTGCCTCCAGCTGATGCTTGTGGCCGGGAAGAAGGCTAGGCCCTTGGGAGAGGAGCCATGTTTGGGCTCTCCCTTAGGGAGGGCTGGCTGCTTCCAGCCAGAGGGGAACGGTCCTCCAACAACAATAGGCCAGTGCCTGACATGGACTCCTCCTCAAACTCCTCCTCCTCAAACTCCTCCTCCTCCTCTCCAACCTCCTCCGCGGACTCCGGCCTTGTCGGGGGGGCCTCATTAGGCTGCTGTCCTGGGGATGGTGCGGTCAGGCCAGATGGCCCTGCACCCCCCTGCACATCTGTGGATGACACAAAACATTCACAGGTTGGAGGATCCACACACTTGCCACATATTCCCTTTCACCCCCTCCCCCACACATGCTACACACCTGATATAAAAAAAAACGTACCTGGCACCACGGGCTCCGGACTTGAATCAAAGCTGGGCAGGCCCTCCACTTCATGCCGATGAAAGGTCAGGGCCACCGCACACTCCTCCGGTGTCGGCCTAACACGTGGGCCCCCTCCTGTGCCCCTGGCATGGGCAAGCATTTTGGCCAACTTCTTTTTGACCAGACGCCGGAGGTCATTAATCTTTTTGTCAATCCCAGACCGGTTCCGTGTCTCCCCCTCCCCCGCTGAATTGACCTGCTCAGTGATGATGTCCAAAATCTCCCTCCTCCTGGCCAGGGTGGTGTTGGCACTGTCCGGGCCGTGGAGGAAATGCCCATAATCGCTAATGGCCCGGGCAAGAATTTGTTTTTCCCCCAAAGTAAAATTTAGTTTTCGCTTTCTCTCTGTCATACTGAAAAAAAACACTCCCAGTCAACAAAAATCAGTCACAAAAACAAGCACAACCAATCAAGCAAGAACACACACAAAGAGAAAACTAACACCCAAAAAATCACACAAGCACTCAGCAAAAAACAGTCACAAAAACAAACAGCAACAATTAAGCAAGAAAACAAACGAGCAGAAATATATCAAACAAACAGTCTCTCAAACACTTATCAAAAAACACTTTCAAAGATCTACTAACAAACACTTGATCACACAGTACACTAATCTGACAAATACAAAACACAACGCAACTAACAACGGGACAAAAGCACTTGGTTAAATGGGAAGGGACAAAGGGATGTACTTTTGCAATGGAAGTGCGTTTGTGTCTGTCTATTTATGCTGTCTGCGTAGTCCTTAGTCCATTTCCAATTTCACTGATTACGCCGTTCCCGAGTTGTGAACATGCGCACAGCGGAGCTGACCATGGTCTCCTTCAAGCGCGCATGGGCGAGCCGGCCGGCCCTTCATTTGCATGGGGTCACGGCTCATTTCAATGTAACACGCCCACGTCCTTCCCAATTTGTATTACTCCGCCTTACGCCTCTGAAATAACGTTAAGCATGCGCAATTTTCTGCGCAAAAGCTACAAGAATAGGGTGATTACGCGGCTACATTGCGCAAGTCTAACATAAAGGCGGTGCGCTACGCTGGTCCAATAATACGCAGATGTACCTGAATCTGGCCCATTGTGTTTTCGTTTTTTTTAGTTCAATAAAATATATATTTTAAAATAATTGCATTTGAAAAGCTGCTGTGCAATATCGTGGGGCACAAAAAAAAATGCAATGGTCACCATTTTATTCCATAGGGTCTATGTTAAAATGCAGTACATAATGTTAATGCTATAATAAATATCCAATAAAAAATAAATAAAAAAACTCAGTTTAGGCCAATATGTAATCTTCTACATGTTTTTGGTAAATTAAACCACAATAAGCGTATGATTGGTTTGTACAAAAGTTATAGCGCCTACAAAATAGGGGATAGCATTTTTATTATTATTTTATTAATATTTTTTGTACTGTACTTAACACTAGGGGGTGATCAAGGGGTTCTAACTGTGGGGGGAGGGACCTGACTTGGGGAGGTGACTTATCAGTGTTCTTATATACAAGGAACACACGATCAGTCTCCTCTTCCCTGACAGGATGTGGATCTGTGTGTTTACACACACAGATCCACGTCTCTGCTCTGTGATGTGCAATCGTGCATGCCCAGCATACATCATGGCTTCCTTGCACACGCATCGGCTCCCAAGTTTTGCCGCATGCCCCCTTTACCACCGGGAAGCCATGGACATCATATGGGTAGGGAAGTGGTTATAAGAAAAGAAATGCACGCAATTCTAAAAATATTTAATTCTTCAAATTTTGGTAAATTATCGACCTCCAAGATAAACTCTCTGAGATAAACATTTTAATTAGTTGAATTATAAAACAGGTAATAAAGGTGCTGGTTGGCTAAAGTTTTCAAGATATTTCACAATAAAGATAATACACAGCCTCGTAACTTCTCGAAAAATTACAGTAGAACAATGAAAATAGTACCACATGGAAGTGTATAAATGTAACTCCACTTTGAGACTAAAGATTAGTACCTAACTGTAATGTATTCTTCTTTTATTGCAAGATACATTTGTCTTGCTCAGATCTACACACCATACAGTTACATCTAGTGGCTTGTGAAAGTTGCCTATTGTTTCCAAGGAATAATTTTGTGATATTTTCCCCCAGGAGTCAAGATGCCTTGAAACTGTGTAAACAACACAGATAACTTTATGGAGAGGTTACATTTGCATCTCAAAAGTGCAGTATGATGGCAGTGGTAAAAAAAAGGCATACTTATATTTTGGATGCAAAATAGGGGATGAGGTCAAGAGTTGGGCCCCTCATTATTGTTTCATTACATGTTACAGGAAATACCAATAAATGAATGGAAAGATATGTTATTGGTATCAATAAAGATACATTCATAATGACTTATGGAGCATAATTGCACATCCCCGTCATAATTTTGAATTATTTTAATGCAATTTTGACCTGCAGCTGTATCTTGGAAACTGGAGCCAAGTAATACCCAGGACTGAATTTTCCTTTATTAATGACCCAATTCTGGTAAAATGTAGCTACTTTAATTTCCGAGGCTTTCTCCTTGTAGACATATAAGCAATTGGCAAAGCAGTTATTTCACATATCATATTTTTGTGGGCCACAATGAATATAGATTATCATAGTGTCTTGTCCATAGAGAGCTGCCCACTGGGAGGGCCTAAATAGGAGCCCTATTATACAGTGCTAAATATTTAACAGCATCCAGGTATGTATAAACAGTGCCGATCCTGACCTCCCTGGGGCCCTAAGAAAAATGACATGTCACATTAAAGTTGAGAAGAGGGGGGGGGGTGGCGCTGCCGACATTGACATTAAAGATTAAAGTTGAGAAGTGAGGTGGGGGCCAAAAATGACTTCTCACCAAGGCGGGCCGGGGTGGGACCTCTAGTAATTTGGGGGACCCTCCACAGCTTTGCGGGGTCCTAGGCGGCTTGCATAGTGAGCCTATAGGGTGGATCGGCCCTGTGTATTTTAGTTTTTTTTGCTATCATGGAAAGAGTGGGGAAAAAAACTCTATTGTCCCCCTACCTGCTTATGAGAATTAATTTCCACACAAAACCCCACTGGTCAGGTGTTATAAAAGATTAGCTCAGGGTTTCCAGGCATTCATTATTGCTACTTGGCTTTCTCCAAGCATTACAATCCACTATGAAGCTAGTTTTAAGAGTAATTAAGGAAGAACTGTGAGCAGGTTTAAGTGGGTTTTGATCCATTAAAACAACTGATTTTCTAGGGTTCTAGAGTAAGACATTGTCACCAGTCAACAGCATAATTAACAAATAATGAACTTCTTGCTATTAACTGCTTGCCGACCGCCGCACGCCGATGTATGTTGACAGAATGGCACGACTGGACATATTGGCGTACAGGTACGTCCCCTTTAATTCTTTAATAATGCGCAGCCTTGGGCAGCGCACGCGCCACCACCGGCGCGCTCGCAACATGTTCAGCTGAAAAAAAGGGGAGAGGTAAGTGTAAACAAACCTCTCCCTGTGCTTCCTAGTCAGACTGTCACTGATTGTCTGTCATAGGGTATGAGGATCAGTGATGTCACACACCAAGCCTCGCCCCCACACAGTAAGAATCACTCCCTTAGGGCACACTTAACCCCGTCAGCGCCCCCTACAGGTTAACCCCTTCACTGCCAGTGTTATTTTCACAGTAATCAGTGCATTTTTATAGCACTGATCGCTGTAAAAATGACAATGGTCCTAAAAGAGTGCCAAAAGTGCTTTTTTTTTATATATTTTTTGGGGATGTTTATTATAGCAAAAAGTAAAAAATATTTGTTTGTTCAAATACTGATATATTGATCAAATACCACAAAAAAAAAGATCTATTTGTGGGGAAAAAAAGGACATCAATTTTGTTTGGGAGCCACATCGCAGGACCACGCAATTGTCAGTTAAAGCAACGCATTTCCAAATCGCAAAAAGGGGCCTGGTCCTTTAGCCACAAAAAGATCCGGGGCTTAAGTGGCTTAAGTGGTAAAAACATCTTTATTTGAAGATCTTAGCCCAAGGAAAAATAAGTAAATGAGTCAAGTGTCTTTAATAAAAAAAAATGAAACCATCCCTGCTTTAATGATGTTTCTCAAGGTAAAGTATGTTGAACAAGTTGTTCTTTAAAGCCCACAGTCAATTGTTTCCTTGAGGTTAGAGTAGCAACATTCATGTTTTCTGTGCTCCAACAGCATTTCAGGATAAAAGAATGAGCTTATTCGTGCTGCACTGGTGGAAAAAACTGACAGCCTGCTTATATTGTATTTTATCTTTTGCAGTGGTAAGAAGAAAGATGCAAACGTTATTGCTAATAGCAGTTGCTGCCAACATTACTACACTCCTATCTTACTATAAGGTCTTGCTGACTCAGTGGTTAGTAAGAATGGTACAAATCCCTCACTAATAATTCCTGGCCTTCTCCCTTTTGCCCAGTATTATTTTCTAAGCATACTGTAAATGTCATTTAATGATTATACATGAGCAGATAAGGGTGTTTTTTGGTGAGAAGAAACGGAAAGGTTCAGGAGCTCCCAGAGGATGTTACAAGAAGACAGAAAAACACAGTGAGAAATTATTTCATGAAAAATAGATTACAGGGCCATTAAGTAGTGCATGTGTATGAAAAATGTTTGAAGAATAAGGATATCTATGGATATCTGCTAGTGACACTTTAAATATACAAATATAATCAAAACAGAGCTTCCAGTAATCATATGTGCAAACAATGTATTATGTATCCTATATTCCTTTAAGAATAAATAAACTGTATCCACTAAATTCACTTTATTTTTTTATTAAATCAGGGGACATTTTTATTTTTTTGCTAGTAATAGCAGCAATCAGTGACTCTCTGTCTGTCGCTGCCGCCGCCTGCCTCACATAAAACAACAAAACCTGGAGAATGCCCAGGGAAAAACCAAGCCTCCTTACCGACCAGCCTGCAGAACAACCAATTAACCTGTCTAACAGTATGCGTTAAAAACAGGGGTTTTGTCCACACGCATTTGCAAACGCACGCGTGAGCCACAGAGCCACACCAAAGCACCCTGTAATGTGTGGTCCTAACACTAAACAATGAGCGTCCCCACAGTGAAGGCACATGCATTCTAATGGATAGATGGGGACAGGTGGACTGAAGGGCAGCCACCCTTCCTTATAGGTACAGGAGCACAACAAACACCCAGCATATAGCAGCCTTTCAAGTCTTACTCTCTGGGCCTCGGCTACTACTGGGTGGGGAGCAGAGGAAGATCACTCTGCCAGGGAAGACAAGGAGATAGGCAGGTGACTGGCCAGGACTTGAGCCAAGGCAGAACATGCAAGCTGAGCTTAATGAACATGCTCCCGAAACTGAAAAAATATTCCCTCTGCTCCAAACAGCACATGATAGTCAGAAAGGCGCACAGATATTGGAAAAAAAATACACCCCCCCCATAGCTAGTGGGAGCGGGTGTAATTCATAATTTTCATTTTTTTTTTATTCTGCACTGACTGTCTTTGAAATTGCCCCAGTCCCTGTTCAAATCTAATCTGGGGACAGACTTGGTCTGGCGACAGTGTCCTCAATCCGGGGACTGTCCCCTGAAACCGGGGATGTCTGGTCACCCTAGTCTAAGGGTCAATGCAATTAATTTGTTCCCATTGCTAAGGAAACAGTCTAAAAGTAAGCAGGATAAGGCCCCAACTCTCAGTGCATCTTGTCATCACCTGACTTTTTCAAAAAGGAGAACTTTCTTTAAAAAAGTCAGGTGCCCGATCACATATACAAACTGTTCCCCTGGCAACAGGAATCAGTTACATAATTACATAGTTAATCAGGTTGAAAAAAGACACAAGTCCATCTAGTTTAACCAATAAAAGAGAAACAAGTAATATTAGAGGCCCATATACACAATCCTATACCAGTGAGTCATCAGAGGCTGGTGCAGTTCTAGCACGTTTATAAGAGAGTGGATTTGTACTTGTTTCTAATGAAGTGTTTTAGATGTTTTTTTTTCACATAAAATATAATAATGTATCAGCTTCTCACCCTTGCTGATGATTACTAATTGGGAGGTAAAAACTCAATGTAAACAAAAAAATCAGCTCATGCATGGGCTTTGTTATAGGCTTTACCGGTATGATAAAGTGGACCTTGCATCAAATTGCAAAGTACCACAATTTAGTGGACAACTCTCCCAATCCTTCCCAAATTTGTAAAGTAAGCAATAAAATAAAAATGTGAGAAAAAAATAAAATGACTTTTAGTATCTTTGCGTAGATGATACTGGTGGATGATCCCAAGCTCTTGATGTTGTCCACTTGTTCCAGGCAATGATTTGGAAATTGGTAAAGCCATTCAAGTGGACCACCTTATTCTACGAGTACAACTTTCCCTTAAATAGACTGTCATGTTGGAGAGAGTGTGGATTTTGTAAAATTATTCCTGTTTCTTCCATATTTTCTTTTTGTAAGATGATGGTAAGTGTACATGTCTGCTTCTAAACTGTAACAAAAATCATTTGAAAGATAGAGACCATGTCATTTTGCACATGCAGGGCACAGTAACAGTCTTTCTACTGATGGCACCCCCTGACCCCCCAATATAGTTCCTTTACCTGTATTTGTCTGCAGATTTTTGCTCTGTAGTTGGTGCTGAAATTGCTTACCAACAATATCTGTCTTTGACTAGCTACATGTGTACCAAAAAAACAAGGGGTTAAATATCAATGTCTTGACATTTTTATTTTCTGTCTAAAACACAGTGACTAAATGTGTCTGGTACATATTCATTAGCTATTACTAATGGAAATCCTGTAATGTTTAAGAAAATCTATATTTCAACACAACTGGGTTCTTTTTACATTTAACAATGAACAGAGGGAACAGATTTAGCAGTTTTTGTGGTTTAAAGCTTTGAGAGGAAATTGAAGGGGAAGGCTTGTCTCCCCTTATAAAGTAGGGAGAGGTCATGCTCATAAGTGGGGAGATTGGAAGTACTTAACTTTTAGCTACTACAGAAGCTGGTTGAGGTCTTCTATAAGAGCCTTTGAAGGTTTATATTACAGAGAGAGGTTAATTTTAAGGCTGCAACATTTCTTCTCTTTCTTTCCAGGTTCATCGACAAGAAAAGATTTTCAGCGTCAATTGATCTTTTTGCCAACTATTTTCTTCCATTTTCTTACATTTTGTATGTTTTTTTTTTTTAGAGTGCACAAAAAGTCAGTTTTAAACTTTACAAATCGTATAATCGTATTTAACAAACTTTTCAAAAGGCAAAACACCATATGTTAAAACCTTCAAAAGAATTGTTTTCTGAAGGTTAACATATAGAGATGAAAAATAATTATTGTATAATTAATTTATGAGCTTGGCACGATATGGTTGGCACCATCGGGAGAGGATCTCTGTTGGATTTAAATGCCAAGATTGATGCTGGACTGACGCCGCCTTTTTAACTTCGGATTCCTTCTTCTTTCTTTTCAGATTTAAGTTTCCTAGCAGCAATAATCAGATTGGACTTATTTGGGGTATTGAGACATTTTGTTATTGAATTGGAAATATTTAGGGGCCAGGTGGTTTGCCGCCACTTTTCAGCATCTCCATGTGTGCACGTTATATGTCTATGTGTCCGCCTGCGACCCGGTCCGAAGCTCAGTGACCGCGCCTGCGGGACCCACGGAGCCGATCACCGCTGGTGTCCCGCGATCGGGTCACAGGAGCTGAAGAACGGGGAGAGGTGAGTGTAAACACTGTGGCTTGTCACTGATCGTCTGTTCCCTGTTATAGGGAACGACGATCAGTGATGTCACACGTGCAGCCACGCCCCCCTACAATAAGAATCACTCCCTTAGGGCACACTTAACCCCTGAGTGCCCCTAGTGGTTAATCCCTTCACTGCCATTGTCATTTTCACAGTAATCAGTGCATTTTTATAGCACTGATCGCTATAAAAATGCCAATGGTCCCAAAAATATATCAAAAGTGTCCAAAGTGTTCGCCATAATGTCTCAGTACCAATAAAAATTGCTGATCGCCACCATTACTAGTAAAAAAAAATATATATAATAAAAATGCCATGAAACTATCCCCTATTTTGTAAACGCCATAACTTTTGTGCAAACCAATCAAAAAAAGCTTATTGCAATTTTTTACGAAAAATATGTAGAAGAAAACGTATCTGCCTAAACTGAGGAAAAAAAATGTTTTATATATATTTTTGGGGGATATTTATTACAGCAAAAAGTAAAAAATATTTTTTTTCAAAATTGTCGCTCTATTTTTGTTTATAGGGCAAAAACTAAAAACCACAGAGGTGATCAAATACCACCAAAAGAAAACTCTATTTGTGGGAAAAAAGGACGCCAATTTTGTTTGGGAGCCACGTAGCATGACTGCGCAATTGTCAGTTAAAGCGACGCAGTGCCGAATCGCAAAAAGTGGCCTGGTCTTTGACCAGCAATATGGTCCGGGGCTGAAGTGGTTAAAGGGACGCAGTGCTGAATCGCAAAAAGGGGCCAGGTCTTTAACCTGCATATTGGTCCGGGTCTTAAGTGGTTAATCAAAATAATATGAAGTATTGCTCCCTGCAATAGAAGACTGTGAATATTCCATTTTATGCCAGGCAGTCATTTGAACTCCATCATCATCAATTGCTAAAGTGTCCATCAAAGCAGTGTTAAATACCTGCAACCTCATCATGTGCTGTTATTCCTCCCACCAGCCCCTACATCACTACAGGGAACAAAAGTAATGTAAGGGCTGGAGGGGGGGGGGGGGGACCATTGACCACAGCAGTTAACACAGGCGTTTGGCACACCTACAACAGTCAAATGCTTAAAACATGCTTTAGCAATGGAAGACAGCAGAGTTTGGACTTGCCACCAATCAATGAGGTAAGTATTCACAGTCTTGCAGGGAACAATTCAGAATATTTTGGTGAAGCGACATTTTACATAAAAATGTCTGTGGCCTCCCAACCATCACACTTATGTATAAATATACTATATATGCCTAATTTAAATACTGTCAAAATGAGATTAATAAATAAATAATAATTAAAGATTTATTTTGCTCTCTTGAGATCTGATAGCTTCATTCAAATTATCAGTTGTTGTTTTTTTTTTTTTTTTTTAAACCTGACAGTCCTATTGTTACATAGTCAAAATAAAGGTTTCAATTGCAAAATAAATGAGACATTATTAGAAGGAATACACAGCAGACAAGACGGAGCTTTTTTTTACAAATACACATCATGAAGCTGACTACATTTGTTTATACTGGGCTCCTGGGAATAGCAAAGTAGAAGTTTTGCATAATCTGTTTATTTTCCAGCTGCTCAGAGTAGCAATGCACAGAGATAAAGTGGCTCCTTTTACACTTCTCTTTTGCTGTTGCACTTCACACCTAGGTGCTGATACTCGAATGGCATTCCAATAAAAGGTCACCAAGTACACAATTACCAGCAAAACAGATTAGTACTCCCTGCCATCAAATGTAAATGTTGGTATTCCCATGCTAACAGGATGTCTGCACAATGCAATAAGAGTTTTGCAACACTGCTGATTTCTGGGTTATGCTCCTGTCTGATTAATCTGGATTTTTATAACAAAAACATTTTTGCAATAAGAAAAGCAACTTTGTGACCCACATTCAAAAAAATGTATCAGTTGCTATAGTTAAAAAACCCAAGATCAGATATGAGACAGTAGGAGTGATTGTTGCTCACAGTATAATTGAGAAAGCAGCAAAAAATGTCATAAAGTAGAATATAAGACCAAATATTAATCACTGGAACACCTTGCAGTGACAGTTGGATTATTTGGATAGTAAAAGCAGACTGCTTAAGTAATATTTGGACGCTGATCTTTAAAAAAATATTGTTCATGTTGGATGGGAATTTTTTCTTAGCGTCTCCTTGCTCACAAATTGAACATAAGCATGGGAGAGGTACAATGCTTTATTCTTTTAGTAAATTCACCCCACTTTCATAATAAGCATCAGATCGACAGTTACCTGAAACATCTGTTCTCAACAAATTAGCCTGATCTGGCCAAATCTTGACCAAGTAAACTACTTTACTTACCTCTACTCTTAACCAAGAACTTCACAGTTATTTAATTGAAAATCAAAGGATGTTGATTCAGATGATGAAACAGTGTCAGACAGTGCAAAAGACATTAGCACCGACTTTGTGTTGAACATCACTGTAGGATGTGGATTTGTCCAAAATGGGCAGTGAAGATAAGCAGTGTTCCTTCTCCCTCACCACTAAAATCACTTAGTGAAAAAAAAGGATGAGACCCAAAAATGGAGCCATTGTGTGGTCAGCAGAGACGCCCAATAGTTAAAAAGGTGCTTCCAAGTAGATTTTTTCAGGAAAGTTGGTATTTATTGATCATAGAAACCGGATATAACACTTTTAACATGTTTTGTGGCTCCTTAGTGGCCACTTTGTCAGTAAAAAAGGTGTACTATAGGCATGAGCTTTATGTTCGGGTCGTACATGAGTTCGATTTGAACATTGGCTGTTCGCCTGTTTGCCGAACAGCCAAAAATTTGGGGTGCTCGCAGCAAATTCGAAAATCCACAGAACACCCTTCAAAAGTCTATGGGAGAAATCTAAAGTGCTAATTTTAAAGTATAATATGCAAGTTATTGTCATAAAAAGTGTTTGGGGACCTGGGTCCTGCCCCAGGGGACATGTATCAATGCAAAAAAGTTTTAAAAACTGCAGTTTTTTTAGGAGTAGAATGACATTAAAGTCATTTAAAACTACTTGCGGCTATAATGAATTGTCAGGTCCTGGCAATACAGATAAAAGTAATTGAAAGTCATTGAAAAAAATGCATGGAGGTCCCCCCAAATTCCATAACCAGGCCCTTGACGGAGAGTTACCCTAAACTTAATGGAACCAAAACAGAACTTTTGCTGTTCCACGCTAACCGCAAAAAAAAACAGCGACGGCGTCATGGACGCCCCCGCCCATTTTGGGACAAATCATTACCCACAGCCAAGTCAAAAGCCTCGGAGTAACCTTTGACTCCGACATGCACAAATGCACAAATAGGCTCAGTAGTCAGCGGATCTCACCACCTGCTGCGCCTGCTGCGTAGACTCATTCCCCTCATCCCAAAAGAGGACACAGCGATCGTCGTGGGAACAATAATCAACTCCAGGCTCGACTATGCAAACGCCCTGTATTTAGGTCTTCCAAAATACCAGGTTGCTCGTCTACAAGTCGTCCAGAACACGGCGGCACGACTTTGTTAAAGGGGGCTTTCAGATTCCGATAAGACTCCCACAACCACCGGGCAAGGGTTGTGGTGATGAGGCCCTTGCCCTCATCAACATGGGGAAATTCTCCTCATGTTGAGGGCATGTGGCCTGGTATGGTTCAGGAAGGGGGGGCACTCTCTCGTCCCCCCTGGTTTCCTGTGGCCTGCCAGGTTGCGTGCTTGGATAAGGGTCTCGTATGGATTTTTTTGCGTGGAGTTCCCCTTAAAATCTATACCAGGCCTGAAGTGTCTGGTATGGATTTTTGGGGGGAACCCCATGCTATTTCTTTTTTAAATTTGGTGCAGGGTTCTCCTTAATATCCATACCAGACCTGAAGGGCCTGGTAATGGAATTTGCTGTCCAGAGTGTTCTGGTGGGGGCTGTTACTCTGTCAGGACACAATAGGACAGCAGGGAGATCTCTGTACTAACGTTGGGTAGTTAGTACAGTGGCTCCTTTGAGATGTCAGTTTTTTTTTGTTTAGCCTTGCTGGGTTGAGCGGAAAAAAATACTAGTGTGTACCAGGCTCAAATATCGTTTTGTTGTGGGCAAAGTCTCACTGCAAGGGTTTAATTTTTATTTGCCCAAAGTTGGGCTTTAAGGCACTACTCCAGCCCGTATTGTTTTATGCAAATATCCTCAAACCACTTCCTATTTAAAAAAAACTAAAAAAATTTTGATCGATCAACTTGAAATGTTCAGCCTGCCCATGCATGGTTCCTGCTGAACCGGCCGAGATTCGAACTGTGGCTTGCCTTAGGTCCCTTTTACACCTGCGGGTAGTATGTTTGTATTTCATCCATCCGTTTATATATACGGACATACATGTATCCCTATGGGATAGCGGGTATCAGCGGATGAACATCCGCTGACACACAATCTGATCAGTCCCAGCTATGGTCCGATTATGCAGACGGAGGAAAATCCTATTTTTCCATCCCTCTGAAGAAGCGGATCAGATAAACACAGACAGACGGTCCGTGTTCATCCGATCGCCCCATAGGGGAGAGCAGAGATCTGACAGGATGGTCCCTGCACAGTCATCTGCCGGCTCAGCGGGATCAACGGAGCGATCCCCGCTGAACAAACAGGATATAAGGGGCCTAAGGTCTCATGCACACAGGACTTTTTACAGCTGCTGTTAGGGGCATTCGATGTTTTTTTTTTAACTACCTCTAAAAGTCCCTCTATGTTAGTCTGTGTGTCCATGCACAGATAAACTGTCAGAGGAATAAGCATTTAGTTGCAAAAAAACAGCCAGCCTGTGCTTTCAGGAGCAATAAAAACAAGCTATACACACAAAAAATGGCAAAGAAATGCATCTAAACGTGTCAAGCCGCGTTTAGCCAAGTTTGATGTTTTTCAACGTTTTTACATTATAGAGAGTGTTTCCAATAAAAAAAATCCCAGAAACTAAAATGCAGAAAAGCGCGGGAAAACTGTAAAAAATGTAAAAATGTGGTTAAACGTGCAAAAAAAACAGTTTTTTAGTACTGCTGTGGCGCTGGCATTTTTAAATGTCCTGTGAGCCCTAAGTGATTCTGTAAAGCCGAGCTGCCCTGTAGAAGTAAAGCCATAGTAGGCGGTTGGCAAGCGGTTAAAGAAATGGCTATCAGTAAAGTATGGTGAACAGATTTCTCGTGGTTTACGTATACACATTGCACGGCAAAACTATGCATATGTCTTATGCCCCGTACACATGATCGTTTTTCGGCATGAAAAAAAACGACTTTTTTAAAAACGCCATTTAAAATGATCGTGTGTAAGGCCGTGTACACACGGCAGGGAATCTCGATGGGCAGAACACATCGTTCCGCCCGTCGAGGTTCCCTGCCGGCCGTCGAAATCGGCGACCCGCCCGTCGGGAATGGCAACCAGCCATTCTTCCGGGCGGGCCGTCGAGGAAATAGAGAGCGTGCTCTCTATTTCGGCTCGACGGGCTTCCCGACGGGAAGCTCGCTGAGACCGTACACACGGCCGAGGTCCTCGCTGGAATGTGCATTCCAGCGAGGTTCTCGCTGATTTTCAGCGAGAACCTCGGCCGTGTGTACGGGGCCTAAGCTTCACATCGTTTTTCATCTTCTGAAAAACGACAAAAAAAAAAATTGCGCATGCTGCATTTTTTAACCACTTAACCCCCGGACCATATTGCTGCCCAATGACCAGAGCACTTTTTGTGATTCGGCACTGCGTCGCTTTAACTGACAATTGCGCGGTCGTGCCACGTGGCTCCCAAACAAAATTGCCGTCCTTTTTTTCCCACAAATAGAGCTTTCTTTTGGTGGTATTTGATCATCTCTGCGGTTTTTTATTTTTTGCGCTATAAACAAAAATGCAATATTTTTTACATTTTGCTATAATAAATATCCCCAAAAAATATATAAAAAAATCATTTTTTTCCTCAGTTTAGGCCGTTTAGCATTTATTGATTGGTTTGCGTTTACAAAATAGGGGGTAGTTTTATGGCATTTTTATTAATATTTTTTTTTACTAGTAATGGCGGCGATCAGCGTTTTTTTTGGCGGCGATCATTATGGCGGACACTTTTGACACATTTTTGGGACCATTGGCATTTTTATAGCGATCAGTGCTATAAAAATGCATTGGATTACTATAGAAATGCCATTGGCAGTGAAGGGGTTAACACTAGGGGGCTGGGAAGGGGTTAAGTATGTTCCTTGTTGTGTTCTAACTGTATGGGGGGTGGACTCACTAGGGGAAATCGCTGATCTTCCATTCATACATTGTATGAACAGAAGATCAGCATTACCCCCGCTGACAAGACCAGGAGCTGTGTGTTTACACACAGCTCTCGGTCCCCGCTCTGTAACGAGCAATCACGCGTGCCCGGCGGCGATCGTGCCCGCCGGACTCGGGGCGAGCATAGGCGCGTGCTGCTCCCTAGTGGCCGCAAAATGAGCCGACGTATAGCTACAGGCTCTCGCTCAGGAGAGCCGACCTGCCACAGTAAAATGACGGCGGCTGGTCGGCAAGCAGTTAAAAATTTAGTTTTTCGGGTTGTAAAAAATGATCGTGTGTGGGCTAAAACGTCGTTAAAAATGACGTTTTAAACCCGTGCATGCTCAGAAGCAAGTTAGGAGGCGGGAGCTTGAATGGAACTTCCCCTTTAGAGTGCTGTCGTACGTGTTGTACGTCCGATGGAACATACACACGTTCAGGATTCCCGACCAAAAGCTCTCATCAGACTTTTTCCGGTGGGAAAACCGATTGTGTGTACGGGGCATGACAGTCCCTGACCCACATATTTAATTCCTTGGTTTTTAAGTGGTTGTAAAGGCAGAAGGTTGCATTAAGATGGTTGTAAAGGCACTATATGGATTAAGATAAAAAAAAAACTTCTGTATGCAGCAGCCCTCCTCAACCCCCCTAACATTTACCTGAGCCCATTTAGATCCAACAATGTTGCACAAGAGATCCTGACGTTCCCTCCTCATTAGTTGAGACAGCAGCAAAGCGCCATTGGCTCCCGCTGCTGTCAATCAAAGACAGTGAGCCAATGAGAAGAAAGTGGGGCTGGGGCCGGGCCGTGGCTCTGTGTCTGAATGGACACAGGGAGCTTCAGCTCGGCTCGGGTGCCCCCATAGCAAGCTGCTTGCTGTGAGGGCACTCAACAGGAGGGAGGAGCCAGGAGCACAGAAGAGGAACCCGAGAAGAGGAGGATCCAGGATGCTCTGTGCAAAACCACTACACAGAGCAGGCAAATATAACATGTTTGTTATGTTTAAAGGAGAAAAAACAAGACTTTAGTATCACTGTCAGTACTTTTAATCACGTAAACTCAACATCACATGTAGCATTACCTAGGGTAGTCTGCATGCAAATACAGCTTGCCTAGGAATACCCATTCCTTCAGACTGACCTCCACCTATCAAGTAATTTTGATATTTGTACAACTGCTTCTAAGAGACAGCCAATTGCTTGCATCAGGATTTAACCCTTTATAGATAAGTACTAAGGCAGGATGCTGTTCTGTTTTCAGGAAGCTATTTACAGTACCCTGCAAGCCCCTCCCTCGAGTCATAATTGACTTCACTACATAGAGAAGCACAGAGATCCAGTGATGACATCACTAGATCTAAAATAGGGTATATAATGAAAACTGAAAGGTGTTACTTTAAAGGTTAACTTGCATGTTGATGGAGTGGGAAACCAAGTAAAGCCAAATATAAGCAGAATAAACTTCAGCTTTAATGAGTGCTCCATTTCATATACTTTGGTAACTCTAACCTCTAAAGCAAAATATGTATTCAATTCATTATAGATAGTAATTCTTGATTATATCAGTATTCAATAGTTTTATACAGTAGTCAGAATACAACATATGTAGAGGTTATACATTACTTCAAAAATAATCACTATGAATAATGTTAATTGTTGAGTAAGAAGAACAATTAATATAGGTTAATCACAGGAAATGATACTCCTTAATGCATTTTATTCAGCTGATTATAATAATATATTTATGAGCTACAAAGATTACAATAATTAAAAGAAAAATTATCCAACCTTACATTTAATTAAAACAATATAAGAATAACTGTATTTCATGTTAAAATCGATGCTCATGTGATACAATGAGTCATAAGATTTACTTCCATAAATAGGCAGTTATGCTCATCATGCTAGTGACTGCTTGACTTTAGCAAATTTACATACACATTAGGCTTCTTTAATCAGCATTAATGAATCTAAAACTAACATATGCATTTGACAGTGGTTGGATGTGCAGGTACAATGCAACTGCTGAAAATAGTACATATAGAAGATCCTTTGGTTAAAGAAAATTTATGAATGGGAGGGGCTTTGTATACATTTGCTTTTCACCCTCTTCCTGCCCAGACCAATTTTTAGGTTTCCGCGCTGTTGCACTTTGAACGACAATTGCGCAGTCATGCAACACTGTACCTAAATGAAATCTTTATGTTTTTTGCCCCACAAATAGAGCTTTCGTTTGGTGGTATTTGATCATCTCTGCGGTTTTTATTTTTTGTGCTATTTGTGTTATAAACAAAAGAAGAGAGACAATTTAAAAAAAAAAACACAATGGGCCAGATTCAGAGAGCGATTACGCCGGCGTAACAGGAGATGCGCGGCGTAAGTCTAATTGTGCGCGTGCGTTTCGATGCACGGCATCCCCAAAACGAGATACGCAAGAAATCTACTTTTTTTGTCCAGCGTAATTTTGTTAGACAGGCGCATCCGTCCGCACAAAACTGCGCTAGGCACACCATTGATTTGCTATTCAAATATGTTAATGAGGGAGTTACGGGGATCCACAAAAGAACGTTGGTGCAGCGCACGCTACGCGCTGTGCGCAACAGCTAAATGTCCTGTCTAAAATTAGACCATATAAAAGCTGGTCTAAAATTAGAATAATCGTCTACATGTCAGAGAAAGCAACTCCGTTAGTGAGGAGCTCAGCAGTCACACGTGTTGCCCAACAATCTGTATGCCAACATGCCAGGGGCATCATCGCGCATAGCTATACTACTGACTTTAGATGCGCAAAGAAGGAGGAGGGCACGGAGGATGGCACGGGAGAGGATATACCGCACACGCATAGACCTGTTTGGCATGAGTGATTGTGAGGTGTATCGCATCTTCAGATTCACCCCTCATGCCATCCTGGAATTAACCATAACCTTGCAGGAGGACATCACCAGCCCAACACACCGCTCACATGCAGTGCAGCCACTGGTCAAGGTCCTGGCAACACTCCATTTCCTTGCCAGTGGCTCTTTTCAGCGTACAAGTGTAGTGGTGGCTGGGATGTCACAATCCTCCGTGAGCAGATGTGTGCACCAGGTTGTCCCTGCAATCCTCAGACGCATGTCCAACCACATCATCAAACCAACCACTGAGGACCTGCGGCGGAATTCGATCAGAACGTGTATGGGGACACCTGGCTGGTTGGTGAGTGACATGGGTGGCAGGCATGACTGTACCCCCCCATGATGCACACATCACAAGAGGCACATGCACTACTAACATCCTCCTGTCTTTTCCCTTACAGGTGACTCTGCATATCCACTGGGACCCCATCTCATGACTCCTTTCCGGAACCCCCAAACCCCAGGAGAGGAAAGATACAATAAAGCCCACGCCCAAACACGTGCAGTGGTGGAGCGCACCTTTGGCCTCCTGAAGTCACGTTTCCGATGCCTGGATAAGTCTGGGGGTACTCTGTTGTATTCCCCAAACTTCGTGTGCCATATCATCGGTGCCTGTTGCCTGCTGCACAACTTCACAGTGAGAAAGGGCCTGCAGATTGACCTACGTGATGACCTGACCCCTGAACCAGACAATCCCCCCCTAAGCGAGGATACCCCGTCTTCTGAGGGAAGAGCAGCCAGGAGATAGCTCACATTGGGCATCTTTGCACGTTACATCACGGGCATCTTTACACATTAAACATGGCACAATGAGAATGCATGCATGCACACCACTGTGGTCCCTAGCACACACACCCCACATCCTCATCAAATTGGATTGGCACCAGTCCACCATGCAGGACTTGTGAGCAGCAATGCCACGCCAAGGCTCCAATTATGTCACTGTACATTCATACACCATTCACACGGACCTGGGGATCACTTCTCCCAGGTCCTGGGGAACCCTTCTCCACCAAAATTGAGGGTTACACCCCTTTTCCGGCAGAATTGTCACCCCCACATTCAAACAGCATTCACAATCCAAAAAAAAAATTACCAGCAAAATCAAAAACTTTCCAGGAAAAAAAAAGGCCCAAAAAAAACGGGGAAAAACAAATTAGTGCCCTTGACGTGAGCCACGCCTGGGGCGCCCCCGGCCACGGCCCCGGCTCCTCTGGGGAGACTCATGGGGGAGGGGGTAAACTGGGGAAGGAGGAGCAGCCCCTGGTCTCTGCCCACCTGGCGGCCTGCCCTCCAAGGCCACGGCTATTCTGTCCAGGGCAGCACCTAGTGTTTCCGTGTTGGCCTGGATAGCCTGGGTGAGGGCCCTCACATCCTGCCCAACGCCTGCTGATGTAGTCTGCAGCTCGTTAAGGAAGTTTGTGAAAGCCCGGGAGTGGCAGTCCAGGTTCCCAAGCGTATCCTTGATGGAGGACAGGCTCTCCTCCATCCGCACCAATGTCTGGCTGACCTGTCCCAGATGGCGGGTCTGGAGGAACTGGTCCCTTCTCAGAGTTGCGGGCAGGAGATCGGCCACCTCCCTGGTCTTCTGGGTCGCCTTCCTGCCTCCAGCTGATGCTTGTGGCCGGGGAGAAGGGGAGCCCCTTGGGAGGGGAGCCATGTTGGGGGAGGAGGGGGGCTCCCCCTTAGGGAGGGCTGGCTGCTGCCAGCCACAGGGGAAGAGTCCTCCAAAAACAATAGTCCAGTGCCTGACATGGACTCCTCCTCCTCCTCTTCAACCTCCTCCGCGGACTCCGGCCTTGTCGGGGGGGCCTCATTAGGCTGCTGTCCTGGGGATGGTGTGGTCAGGCCAGATGGCCCAGCACCCTCCTGCACATCTGTGGATGACACAAAACATTCACAGGTTGGAGGATCCACACACTTGCCACATATTCCCTTTCACCCCCTCCCCCACACATGCTACAAACCTGATAGGGCAACAAAACCTTACCTGGCATCACGCCTTCATGACTTGAGTCACAGCCGGGCAGGCCCTCCACTTCTTGCCGATGAAAGGTGTGGGCCACCGCACGCTCCTCCGCTGTCAGCCTAACACGGCATGGTGGGCCCCCTCCTGTGGCCCTGGCATGGGCAAGCATTTTGGCCAGCTTCTTTTTGACCAGATGCCGGAGGTCATTTATCTTTTTCTCAATCTCAGACCGGTTCCATGTCTCCCCCTCCCCCGCTGAATTCACCTGGTCAGTGATCATGTCCAAAATCTCTCTCCTCCTGGCCGGGGTGGTGTTGGCACTGTCCGGGCCGTGTAGGAAACGCCCATAGTCGGAAATGGCCCGGGCAAGAATTTGTTTCTCCCTCAAAGAAAAATTAAATTTCCTCTTCCTCTCTGTCATACTCTGACCAAAAATCACTCCCAGTCAACAAAAATCACTCACAAAAACAAGCACGACCAATCAAGCAAGAAAACAAACAAACAGAAAACTATCAAACAAAAAGTCTCACAAACACTTAGCAAAAATCACTTTCAAATATCTTCTAACAAACACAAGATCACAGTACACAAATCTGAGAAATACAAATCACAATGCAACTAACAACGGAACAAAAGCACTTTGCTATATGGGAAGGGAAACAAAGGGATGTACTTTTGCAATGGAAGTGCGTTTGTGTGTGTCTATTTATGCTGTCTGCGTAGTTCTCAAATTTGCCCTAGTCCATTTCCAATTTCACTGATTGCGCCGTTCCCGAGTTGTGAGCATGCGCACAGAGGTGCTGACATGGTCTGCTTCAAGCGTGCATGCGCGAGCCGGCCGGCCCTTCATTTGCATGGGGTCACGGCTCATTTCAATGTAACACGCCCACGTCCTTCCCAATTTGTATTACTCCGCCTTACGCCTCTGAAATAACGTTACGCATGCGCAATTTTCTGCGTAAAAGCGACGAGAATAGGGTGATTGCGCGGCTACATTGCGCAAGTCTAACGTAAAGGCGGTGCGCTACGCCGGTCCAATAATGCGCAGATGTACCTGAATCTGGCCCAATATTTTTTACTTTTTGATTTAATAAATATCACAATTTAAAAAAAAAATTTCCTCAGTTTAGACCGATACGTATTCTTCTACATATTTTTGGTAAGAAAAAATCGCAATAAGCGTATATTGATTGGTTTGCGCAAAAGTTATAGCATCTATAAAATAATAAATAAAAATGCCATAAATCAATTTCTTATTTTTTTTTACTAGTAATGGCGGCGATCTGCAATTTTTATTGTGACCGTGACATTGCGGCAGACATATCAGACACTTTTGACATGTTTTTGGGACCATTAACATTTATACAGCGATTAGTGCTATAAAACTGCACTGATAACTGTGTACATGTGACTGGCAGGGAAGGGGTTAACACTAGGGGACGCTGAAGGGGTTAATATGTTCCCTGGGAGTGATTCTTACTGTAGGGGGAGGGGACTCACAAGGGGAGGAGGAGACCGATGTGTGTTCCTCTGTACTGGGAACACACATCGGTCTCATCACCTCTGACAGGAGGTGCATCTGTGTGTTTACACACACAGATCCACACTCCTGCCGTGATCGGCGGCAATCGTTTGTGCCCGGCGGACATCGCGGCCGCCGGGCACGCGCACCAGGTCACGAGCGGTGCCGTGCGTGCGCGCACCCTAGATTGCCGGGAAGAAAAGACGTCTTATGAACCCGGAGGGAGGGAGGGTTCCTGTCAAAGTAATTTCATTTCTATTTTTAAAAAGAAAATGGTGTGTTCAGAACTCCATTGTTATTGGACAGTTTCACTTGAGGTTTCAGTAAAAAATCAGCTATGTCTGAACCCTGCAATGGCACCATCCTAAAACCGATTTTAAAAAGTACTTTCTGTACTACTTTTTGCAATTTCGCCCCTTTACAGATGTGTCTGTAATCCCAGCCAAAATCTGGGGGTGACCAGCAGGAGTGAAATTGTACGAGTTCAACTGAATTCGCAGGGCTTCACTCCCACAGCCAGGGCCGGATTAACATAGGTGCTATTGGAGCTGCAGCTCCAGGCCCCTTCCTTAAGATAGGCCCATTTGCCCCCCCAAAAAAATCAGCTTCGAGGATTGAAGCTCAGGGGGGGGGGTATGTAGCCAAATACCCACCCCACCACTGGTCAAAATATGGGGCTGTTATCATTTATGGTTCCAGAGATACGGGGCTCCTTGCACAAAAAGCGAGGTTACGTTCACCACTCTTTTCCATTGAAGCTCGCTTCATAACTAGCTTCTGGGCATGCGCGGGTTGAAAAACGTTGTTTTAAACGACGTTTTTGCTACACGCAGTGACTTTTTGAAACGACGTTTTGAAAAACGACACAAAAAATTCAAGCATGTTGGAATTTTTTTTTGGTCGTTTTTTTGAAGACATAAAACAACGTTTTGCCCACACACCATCAATTTAAATGACGTTTTTTAAAACGTTGTTTTATTTCATCACAAAAAACGACCGTGTGTACGCGGCATTTGACCCTCTACATCCCTCTCCCTCACCTGCACATACTTCCCACTTTTATACCGTCCATACTCCCCCCCTATGCCCTTTACCCACAAATACAGTTCTTTAAAATTATACTCAATATCCTCAATGTTACCAGAAAATCTTCTCAGTCCTCATATTTGTTCTGCCCATTATTAGTACTCATTTCATTTTGTGATTATGACTGTGATGTATAGAGGAACATAGGGGATCTCAGCTACTCTAAATATAGCACTTGTAAAAAAAGTGTCCCTTAAAAATATGTGTTAAGGGCCAAGGGCCACTGGGTCAGTAGGGGGCCCCATGAGAGGCTCCTGGGATCCAGTGATATTAAAGTGGTAGTAAACTTTGCTAACATTACTACTTTTTAGAGGCCCTGAGGTAGGTTATGCCACAACGTACAAGTATGCACAGCATATTAGCACATTAGGGTACATTTAAATTGTCAGACTGAACCCTACAGTGCTGCGCTGTGATCAATCCGGCGGGTCCCAGGCACTTCCATCTTCACCCGGTCTTCCTTCTGGGCTCTGTGCTTTCAGTCACTTGCCTTGGCCGGGCTATGTTGATGTCATTCCCACGCATGCTCATGCGTATCCTCTCTCTCTCATACTCCCTTTCTCTCTCATCCTCCCTCACTTACCCCTCTTTCATCCTCTCAAAAATTGTTTGTATATTTATTTATTATTTATAAAAGGCCCACCAAAATCCTCAGCACCAGGCCCATGATGTTCTTAATCTGGCCCGCAGCCCAGTGTGAACCGCAATGTTAAGCCATGGTTGTAGCAAGCAAGATCTCAGTAGAGGCAGGAGAAACATTTTGTAGGATTTTGTTAGTAGAATGGACTACTGCTGAGGCTGGCAGGATACCTAGGTTAGAAGTCTGTCTCTAGTAGAAAATGTATATAGCATAGGTGTCATTTAAGCATGGATGCAGAATATCTGTTTTAGGGAACATGTTAAATGTCTCAGGCCGTGTACACACGGCAGAGAACCTCGACGGGCAGAACACATCGTTCCGCCCGTCGAGGTTCCCTGCCGGCCTTTGAAATCGGCGACCCGCCCGTCGGGAATGGCAACCAGCCATTCTTCCAGGCGGGCCGTCGAGCAAATAGAGAGCGTGCTCTCTATTTCTGCTCGACGGCTTCCCGACGGGAAGCTCGCCGAGAGTGTACACACGGCCGAGGTCCTCGCTGGAATGCAGCTTCCAGCGAGGTTCTCGCTGGTTTCCAGCGAGAACCTCGGTCGTGTGTACACGGCCTCAAGCTTGGAATCCATAGAAAGACATTTCTCTGAGTCTAAAGCAGAACAAGTAAGCAAATTCACAAACATTTGGGTTGTTTGATCTGGAAAATATTCTAAATTATATATAGTGCCATCTATGAATGGTATGGAACTTCTGAGGAGATGGAAACAATTGTTATGGATCACTTGTACTTGAAAGTTTGAATGTGCCAAGGGAAAGCAAAGTGCCCCTTTAAAGATAACAACAGATGTTATTTGTAGGTCTTGTGGCTGGAAGTTAGAAAGAACTGGAGGCTTAACTGAATGTACCTGCTGCCAAAGGCTACTCGGCAACTGGAACTGGAATTTGGCTAGGATCTGGAGGTGCTGAGCAGGTTACAACCCCAAGTGCACCTGGTGCAGGGGATTAGGCTGCAACAAGACTTAAAGGCTTGGTGGTACCTTTAAACCAGCGACTGTTTCTATTTGGATTTACTGACAAGAGTCTTGCTGATTGTAATGGAAGGAACTATGTAAGGAATAAAAATAGGGGGTGCAAAAACTACAACTGGGCAAAAGTGTTTCATCTTGGTCAGTTTAGAAAATTAAGTCAGGAAGAATGTAATTCCCATAAAAATAATCCAACCTGTAGATATTTGCATGTGCTTGGGTGAGTTTAAAAATGGATACCAAGCCAAAGTAAGTCTTTAAGAATTGAGGAAAATATTTCCATAATATAAAGTCAGTACAGTATTCTTTGCTTGCTATGATGTTGGTTCTATCTAAGTGGAATTATAGCAGGCTTAAGCCTCGTACACACGATCTGATTGTTGGCCAACCGAGCGTCTGATTTTTGTCCAAAGGGCGTGTGCCAGTAACTTGTCTTGCATACTAACAGTACACAATTGTCGGCCAACAAACACGAACGTAATGATGTAGTACGAGAAATTTCAGCTTTTGAGTGCCACCCTTTGGACCCCTTCTGCTAATTTAGTGTTTTGTGAGCATTGATTCCGAGCATGCCTGTTTGTACTTTCGACTTTTGTGTGACAGACTTGTGTACTGACGATACAAAAATCAGACAACAGAACGTTGTCTGCCGAAAATTTACTAGCCTGCCACCCAACATTTGTTGGGCGAAAGATGGACCACAATTGTCAGAAGGAGCATACTAACAGTCAGATTTTAGGATAACAGTCTGTCAGCAGACAATCCCCTTCCAACAATCGGATCGTGCGTACGAGTCTTTAGGCTTTATGCACACTGGGCTTAAAAAAACGCCAGTTTTCCTGGCAGAAAAAAACGCCCATATAGAGTACTTTTTGTACAGAGAGAGTTTAGGAAAGTTTTGCATTTTTTCTGCCAGAAAAGTCCAATCAAAAACGCAAACTAGAAGTTTTTTTTTTTTCCTCCCTTTAAACGTTAAGCCTAAAATATGCTTCTAATCATCCTATGTGCATGGACACATAGGATAACATTGACCTGCTTCTACAAGCAGAACACAAAACTCCTGTACTAGCAGCGATTTTTAAGCCAGTGTGCATGGAGTCTTAGCTTTTGGCCAGCATTTTATGTCACAATAACGCATAGTTGAACTGCATGTGATAAGCCTGGCCCTTAAAATTCCCCCATAAACAGGATATATGCAGTAATAAATGTTGGTTCAATTCATAGCATTATTAACAATCTGTGGAGAGGTATCAAATTTCAGCACCTATGTCATCCCACCAAGCAAGGCATCACATTAGAAAACACGGCTGGAGCCAAGGTCAATAATAAGATACAATCCACCAGACAAGGCTCAGACTGAATTAGGACTCAAACTGTGATCAAATGACAAGACGCGTTTGGAATTGGTGGTTCAGACACTGGAACTTAGAAAATGAGGATACCAGGGTTAAAAAATAAGGAACTCAGAAATTCAGGAACAAGAAGGCCAGCTGAATAGCAGAATGACATTACTGGTTCCTACATTCAGAGAAGGGTTTATACAAACATAGAATGCAATCAATAAAGAGCATGTGCACAGCTTGCTAAGTCTGAAGGTTGATCAGTTGTCAGTATCAAAAACTGTAGTGTTTGCTGAGCCTTCTGGAATGATACAAAGCTATGACCCAAATCAAAAGTTAAACATTACACTATGTTTTAATTCTGAGATCATATTTAGGCAGGACCACAATAAAGATTGTTGCCAGCTACATATATCATCTCCCTTACCGTGACAACTACATATTTAGTTCTATCTGCTAATAGAGTCACTTGAATCTTTGCAGTCTGTGGGGTAGATTCACATAGATCAGCGGATCTTTATATCCGCGTGATCTATCTTATTTACGATCCGCCAGCACCAGTTTTTGAGGCAAGTGTTGTATTCAGAAAGCACTTGCCTCGTAAGTTGCCCTGGCGGATCGTAAATCCCCCACCGGAATGCAAATTCCGCGGCTAGGGGGAGTTTACTATTTAAATCAGGCGCGTCCCCGCGCCGATCATACTGTGCATGTGCCGCCGGCTAAATTTCCCAGCGTGCATTGCTCCAAATGACGTCGCAAGGACGTCATTGGTTTCGACGTTAACGCAATTTACGTATGGCCGTATTCGTGAACGACTTATGTAAACGACGTAAAAAAATCAAAACTCGACGCGGGAATGACGGCCATACTTAACATAGGATACGCTGCACTTACCCCTCATATAGCAGGGGTAACTATCCGCCGGAAAAAGCCGAATGCAAACGACGTAAAAAAAAAACGACGGCCGGGCGTTCGTTTCTGAATCGGCGGTTCTCCTCATTTGCATATTCATCGCGTATAATAACGGAAGCGCCACCTAGCGGCCGGCGGGAGATTGCAGCCTAAGATCCGACGGTGTAAGTCACTTACACCTGTCGGCTCTAAGGGAGATCTATGCGGAACCTGATTCGAGGAATCAGCCGCATAGATCCGAGCGTCGGATCTCAGAGATAGGACAGTGTATCAGTAGATACACCATCGTATGTCTATGTGAATCTACCCCTGTATCTCTTGGACTGTCAAAGGTACAGTAGCACAGTGGCTAAGTGGATAGCACTTCCACCTAGCAGCACTAGGGTTGTTGGTTTGAATCCCAACCACAGCACTACCTGCCTTGAGTTTGCATGTTCTTCTTGTGCCTATGTGGGTTTTCCTCCCACACTCCAAAGACAGGCTAGCATGTTAATTTCCTCCTGTCTAGATTTCCCTAGTATGTATGAATGTCAATTAGAGATGTTAGATTGGAAGCTCCTTGAGGGCAGGGACTGATGCAAATGTACTATGTGTATGTAAATTGCCAGCGCTGTATAAATACCTGTAATAAATAAAGTCTGAACACCTAGCCTGCAGTCTTGTTTTTGGAAAGTGGCTCACTAAATACTGAATACAGGATCAGGATGACAGAATCAGAGCTTGCACTTTTACAAGACAGTCAGTAATGACTGTTTCTACTGTATGTTTTTTTTATCCCCACAGTCATACTTTCTCAGGGGACTAATAACTGTTAGGATAGTAAGTGCTGCTAATTAGACATGTGCATTCGTTTTCGTTCAAATGCATTTTCGTCCGAAAATTGGGTATTTTCGTTATCGTTTTAACAAACGATAACGAAATCGCAGAAAACGAAAAACGAAAGATCCGACATGCTTTATTTTAGTTTTCATTGCAATAACAATTCGATATAGAGAGATTCGACATGATGCTGACTGAATAGTCGAAATGGCTATCGTTGCCGTCGGATGCTGCCATATTGGAGCCAGAGATGGAGAAACAAATGTGAAACTAAGTCGGCTAGGTTAGAAGTTGAACAACAAAAATTTGACAAAGCATCGAAAATCGCCGAATCTGATCTGTCATTGAAGGCTTATGGTGTATATCGAAAGTGCTAAGCAGAGAGAAGATATACTGCACTTGTACATTTTAATGCTCCGCCCATAGGCTATAGAAAATTCTAATATTGGTTGACTATGACTAGTAATAATAATATAATTATTTATTATTATTATTACTAGTCATACAACATTAGAATTCTTGTAGGTGGAATATTCGACCGGAAATGTACGATTCGGCGTAAAGTTTCGATGTTCTGTCGAATATTCTTTGACCATTCGACAAAAAACAAGTATAATATCTGGATTTTCGGACGAAAGCTATTCCCCAACTAAAAACGAAATAAATCAAAACGATTTTCGGGAGTAACTAAATAAATGTATTTTCCGGACGAAAACGAAAAAACCAAAACAAAATATTTCAGTCTGTACATGTCTACTGCTAATGCATACATTTTAAGGGAAAAAAGTATGCAGATCAGGAATTACATTCTCATCAGTTTTAGTTTTCAATATTTTGAAATCAAAAACAGCCCGGCCACTTGCATTTTAAGAAGGACTATGGTCCATTTTTGGGCATTTGTCTAGCTGCCTGGTGATATAAAATCTTACAATTGACTGTCCAGTGGTAGGGTCCTGAAAGATTCTGAAGACTTCAGCACCAGTATGGTGGAATCCCAATGAGGGGCGGAAATAAAACTGTTCAGTGGCGGACCTGGATTGAAAGTCTCGATCATTGGTTTCCTCTGCTGTAGGAGACACCATAAGGGTCATACAATTGTGAAGAAAAATTCTAAATGGGTGGGAGAGATTGTTGTGGATTTTTTTGTTTTGCTGCTATAAATGCAAGAGTTTTCAGCCTGCACTAGAGTGGCTATTATTTCCTACAGAGAATCATATCAGTCTTTTAGCCGCCCAGAATAGAACAAACATAAGTATTTAGAAATAGCCACATTCTGAGCTCTCCTTTCAAGTTACTAGGTATCTGGCTTACCCTTTCGCTTAAAAACTTTGAGTCATATACCTAGCTGAGGTGTGCAAAAAAAGCTTATGATATTTCTTTTAATGAATTTACTAACTTACATACAGTACTTGTCCAGGGTTAGCAAGTCTGAAAGTAATAAACCATGGTATAACAGCCAGTTAACGAGCATTTTCAGACAGTGGTCCATAAGGGCAGCCTTAAGCACACTACAGACCAGTTGTTTTCTGTCGTTCAAACTCGCAGATCTGAATAAAAAAAAAAAAACTGACAGCTCAGGAGGAGCCCCTATACTAAATATTCAACTATAGTACAGCAATCTCCCTTGCTGTTCTATTGTGTTCTGACAGGGAGACACCCCCGCCCCGCCCCACCAGAACACTCTGATTGGGAACCTTTTTTGGTCATGCCTCTTTGACAGAAGCTGACCGACTCCAGTACACACAGGCCAGATGCCAGGGTGTTTTCTTTTGAACCAACTGATACCACCCAACATTCAGCCAGTGTGTACTTGGCTTTAACGTTTCCATTATAACAAATTTACTTCTGTGTACTATTTAGGCCCATTGTCAGACTAGTGTTTCCGTGGCTCATAGCAATTTGGCAGCAGCATTATAGGTAAATGCCAACCTGTTTGTGTGATGTTGGTCCCTCTATAATCAAAAAACATTTTGCCAGCGAGAAAACAGTGGCATAGCAATGTCAGCAAGACAGTGACTACATAGAAATATGCGATTGGTTTCTTTTCTCTCCAGCTGCCAGCAAGTTATTGCCAAGTTCACTGGTCTGACATGGGCCAAAATGGTACACATAAATCAATCGTGTGACATAGATCTTAGAATAAGTAAATCCACAACTATTTATATGAATCTCACACTTTAGGATACACTGTTCACCTCCAATTTCTTTCTTTATTGTTTCTTCACTATTAATACCAGGCCCATTCCAAAAGAAAAAGGGATTTTTCTTGATGATTGTCATCTCACCTCTTGTAATCTCCCCTATTTTTATCAATTCAAAAATGAATATAGTATTTTTCTGCTGCATTAAATGTTGCATAGAAGAATGCTTGATATAATTTGAAACACTTCTACATTGGGGAGCTCTATAAACTAATCCAGAGGGGCAGAGGAACCAATTAATTATAACTACTCGAGCAGAAAATCTGTCAGCATGAGCATTTTAAATTACCTGGGCACACCTAGCAGATTTACATTCTCTTGGCATAAATTTACTTTTCCCACAAAGAAGGAAAAAAAAACATTTCATAATTCCATCTGAGTACATAACAAAGGCTCTTGACAGCTAAGTACCACCTTCCTCACTTGGGGGTTAAAGGCATCTCCAAGGACTTTTTAGCTTATGCAAAAATCTGGCTCTTGATGGGAGGATGGGCAACAGGAAATGAAAATCTCCTGTAAAGTACAGACTAAGAAAGAGCCTACAAAAACAAAGGAGGCTTGGTCTCTCCTGGCAGGAGGCTAACTGCATTCTTTTGTTAAATATTAACATGACATAGAGCAGGAGAAATGGATGTCCATCACCGGAATAAGTAGGAACTAAGTGAATATTTTAGGAACAAAGAGGTGTCTAATTTAAATGACTTAAGAAACATAATCAGGAATGCCATTTATAATACAAAGGCACATGGGGATGTCATTGATTTGGAACTAGTAGCAATATTTTCCTAGATTGACTACTGTACAGAAATATAAATAAAATAAACTTTCTTAACTCAAAATTAAATTTCAAAATATCTTTTAAGTGCCTTTATAACAGATAAAAATGTGCTAGCCATTAATTATTGCAGCCCTGATAGCTTTTCTTGTATGCTGGAACTTAAATTATTCTGTTCTTATTGTCATTTATCTAATTTGATTATGTATTAGTAAACTTTGTGAATAACTTGAGATAAATAAATGGAATGCTGACGATGTACACTAACATCCAAGTGAAGCATATTTAATAAATGTCACAATGAACATTTTAAATTCAGTAATTGTATTTCAGTAACTAATTATAAATCTCATAATTTCTCAAAATAGTGATTTAGGCCTTGATATTGTAAATTTTGGGAAAATCTTAGGTTTTGTTAGCACCAGATGTATTACAATGCATAATTTGATGTGCATTTACATACACTTCAAATTCTCATAGGCTTTATTTAGTATTATCTCGCCCTTTAGGATTGTTAACGGTTACCGGTTAACGGTTTAATTCCATACCTGTCCAAGTAACCTCTAGGAATGTTCTTGAAAATTAATACAACACAATCACTGAACATACACTAAGCTGATGTAGTTAAACTGTAAGCTTATTCTGTTCAATTGACAATGCCTAATTTTATTTTGTTTGTGTGATTGCAATGTTTTCAATCCACACCTTCCAAAGGTTTGTGTATTGGCGGGAGACTCTTTTTTTTTTTAATTGATACTGTATTGCAGATTATAGACCACTCACTTAATAGAGTACATACCTGCAGTTTACTGTAAATATTGTACTGTGTTTGTGAGGGCTGTGTCTAAACTGTAGACATGAAAAGGTTGGTGTTTGAATCAAATTTAAAATCAGTTTTATTTCTGCTTGTAAATCTGATTGGCTGAAACAGTTTGCTAAACCATACACCCCTTGTGCCCAACCTGGGGCCTGAGGGCCACATGAGACCTTTTGGACATGATGTGGGAATATTGGTTAGAGGCAAAAGTATTGATCTTTTCTAGCCTCATGTAACATGCTCCAAGTTTCGTATTGTCTTCTGCTGCATATACCCAGCCAAAAACATAACATGTCCACACTCTCTGATCCTCCTTATAAGGTCTGCAGTTTATGAAAGTCCTCTTAATTATTACATATATTGAACATTATGTGCAGCCCTTTGGCTCATAAGTTCACAATCACTGCTTTAGATATTTGAGTGCTGTACAGAAGAATCACTAAATGCTCTAGCTATTATATTACCTATTGAAATAGTCCTTTCTATACTCTTAATGTTTTTGCTTGCATAGACCATCGATGACCATTCTTTTCATCCATTTTCAGAAAAATTATATGATTTCTTCAAAATGCTAATGAACACCAGATAATTTAAATGCACAATATTATTTGGTAAGCCCCCACTCCATGACAGTTATACACAGAACTTCTAATATTAGTTAGTGTTTTATAACTGGACACTTCTGAACAAGGAACTTCATAAGAATTATTTTAATGAAATCTTCAAATTTAAAAAAAATATTTAAAATGACTTTTGAAACTATATTAACAAACCCAGAGATTTTACTGTTAAGAGATTTGAGCTCACATTCACATTTGAATCTTAATAACTAGTTGTAAATTTTATTTATAACATTTTTAATTTTGTTTCAATATACTGTGTAAATAAATGCAAACACATACACTTTGTCCGTATTATCGGTCATCACTTTGGTAAATATATATTCAAAATCACATGTGCATATACATCCTTCAAATGGCTAAATGATCAGCACATCTATCTTGTAAACCAGGTCTAAAAAAAATCAATTTACCAGTAAACACTAGAGACACAAATGTGATGTTCTTGTTAAATATTTGAAATATAAATGAATGTTTGAATATTCAGTTTAAAGTGGGAGAGATAAAAGAAGCTACAAAGACTTGTCATTGATCTAATATGTGTTTGCTCATTCCTTGAGGCAGTGTATGATGGATAATGGGATTTCTATGGTCCCACATTACAAAAGGTGCAAAGTGCCTTTTCACTTGCAAACTCATGTATTCACGTGGTAAGAGAATGCAAATGTTAAGTAATTTTTTCTTTTCCATTGACAAAAGTGCCCTCTCCATCATTGTAGAACAGGGTAAAGTTCATAATGATGTCAAGCATTCTTTTCCTGAAACTTAAATACGATGCACAATATTGTGCTACTAACTTCCAGTCTATTAAATCCTCTGAAAAATTCTAGACTTCCTAAAGTAATGTTACTTAGAATCTATTGCAAAACACAGTTTGTTTTCAAAGCATAGAATGCAAAGTTGTAAAAAATGACAAATCTAATGAAGACATATTATCCTGTTAAACAAATACAGTAGTAAGGATCACTTGTGATGCAGCTAAGCTAAAGATCACACATCCTTGGTTTATAACCGTCCTAAATACCCTGATAATTTACAGCCTCTGGCTCCACAGGGCTCTAGAGCTGTAACATTGTGTTGACTGGGGTTACGCTTTTTGTATGAGCTAGATAAAGATAAATTATTGCAAGATGCATATGGAGTTTGCCATAGTGGAGAGGACAGCTATATGTTTTAAAAGAGACCGTAGCCTTATTTGTTCTGAAGATTACAATTACAGCTGATTTACGTGCCTAAAATAAATTAGAATTTTTAAGATGTCAGCAAGGCAGTTTTATTTTAATGGGTCAGTCTAACCAAATTTAGCATTTTGATTCCTGGTAGATACTGAAGAATTAAAACACATAATGGTTTCTTATATTCCTCAGGGAACCATTGATTTAGTCTTCATGCGTAGGCTTTCATACCTGTTGTGGCCATTACTGTAAACTCCTATCTTCTGTACTTAATTTTTTATTTAAATTATATTTTAGATAAATCGGGACTCCCAAGACTGTCAGGAATACTTAAAGGTCTTAGTTGGATTGTGGCATATCTAGGGTCTATAAGAAGGAGATTTTACCACTGGAGTCTTCAAAAATCTTAAAAAGCCAAGGGGTAATGAGACTTGTTCTACAACTTAACCACTTACAGACCGGAAGACTTTTCCTATTAATGACCAGGCAATTTTTTTGCTATATGGCACTGCGTCGCTTTGATTCACAATTGCGCCACTGTTCAACATTGTACCCAAACAAAATTGCCGTCCTTTTTTTCCCACAAATAGAGCTTTCTTTTGGTGGTATTTGATCGCCTCTGTGGTTTTAATTTTTTGAGCTATAAAAAAATTAAAACAATTAATTTCTTTATCAGTTTAGGTCGGTATATATTCATGCACTGATTCCAGTGTAAATGTCACTGGCAGGGAAGGAGTTTAAACTAGGGGACAATCAAGGGTTTAAATGTGTTCCCTCGTGTGTGTTTCTAACTGTAGGGGGATGGGACTGACTGGGGAAGGAAACATATTGCTGTTCCTAATCATTAGGAACAGCAGATCTGTCTCTCCCCCCTGTCAGAATGGGGATCTATGTGTTTACACACACAGATACTCGTTCTGGCTCTAGTGCCTGCGATCACCAGTGACCTGCAGACATCACGGCCGCTGGCCACACGCATCAGGTTCCCCCGTGCTATCCCCCGTGCCGATGTACACCTACAGCGATTTGCGGGAACAAGCTGAGCTGCAGCAGTATAATGATGGCGGCTGGTTGGCAAGTGGCTAAACATCATTTATAGGTAGACAGTCCTTTATATTGCCCCTTTTTGGTTATTTTTGTAAAAATGAATACCCTTTTCCTATAACACACATGAAATTAAAGTACTTACTTGCAATATTACATGTTCTTATATAGCTAATAATAGACAGTGGTAATGTTAACCACTACAGATCCGCGCTATTGACAAAAGACGTCAACAGCGCGGACCTGAGGCGTCGGGGTCACGTCTTTGGACGTCAATGTTTTTGTAATTCCCCGCGCGCACCACTGAGTGGCGCGCAGCGAGGAAAAACAGTGCCGTCGCATCGCGCGGCCGCAGTGTCTGTCAGGTACACGCGATCGGCGGTGACAGAGCAGGGACGTGGAGCTGTGTGTGTAAACACAGAGCTCCACGTCCTGTCAGGGAGAGAGGAGACCGATCTGTGTCTCTTGTACATAGGGACACAGCATCGGTCACCTCCCCCAGTCACCCCCCTCCCCCCACACAGAACACACCCAGGATATACATTTAACCCCTTCCTCACCCCCTAGTGTTAACCCCTTCAATGCCAGTCACATTTATACAGTAATTAGTGCATATTTATAGCACTGATCGCTGTATAAATGTGAATGGCGGCAAAAATGTGTCAAAGGTGTCCGATGTGTCCGCCGTAATGTCGCAGTCCCAATAAAAATTGGGATATTTATTATAGCAACAAGTAAAAAATATATATATATTTTTAAATTGTCGCTCTTTTTTTGTTTATAACGCAAATAATAAAAACCCCACGGGCAATCAAATACCACCAAAAGAAAGCTCTATTTGTGGGAAAAAAAGGACACCAATTTTGTTTGGGAGCCACGTTGCACGACCGCGCAAATGTCAGTTAAAGTGACGTAGTGCCGGAAGCTGAAATTTCGCCTGGGCACGAAGGGGGTTTATGTGCCCAGTAAGCAAGTGGTTAAACCTGTATAAATATAATAGTGGTTATATATTGTAGTTGTTCAATTATACAGTTTTTGTTTAAACATATTTTTATTGACAGTTTCCAAGTACAAAGGCAAAAAAATGGACATCAAGTAACAGTATTTGACATTATCCAGTGTCATAATCAATAGTCCAGTCAAACAATAATGAACAAAATTATAATAAAATAAAGGTAAGGAGGGAAAAAGGAAAGGGGATGAAATTCCAATGCCCTGTACACACGATCGGTTCATCTGATGAAAACGATGATGAAAGTTCAATGCTTACGAGCATGCGTCGACTTGATTCTGAGCATGCATTGATTTTTAACCGATCGACGTACCCACAGACGATCGTTTTTTTTTCTATCAGTTTTTTAACCATCAGATAATTTTAAAACAAGTTTCTAGTTTTTTCATGATGGATAAAAAACAGGTGGGGCCCACACACGATCGGTTCGTCTGATGAAAACGTTTTCATCAGACGGCACAACAGTTAATTATTAAAACATTATCCATAGTAAGCCGCTACCAAGTAATACACTTTAGATAGGCATTAAAGGCCACAGTTTCCCCAAGTGGGCACAAACTGTTTCAGGGTTTGGACCAACATCCCCAACAGAGTGATTATTAAAAAGCTTCCATACTAACAATAGGAGAGCTATTGAAGTGAAAGTAACCAGAATAATAACAAAGCATAAACCTTTGTAAAGAAAGAACATCTATAAACTACAGTGATAATGAGTGAGGTGTATCATTTGCATCAAGAAACGGGATTACATTTTAAGTCCTGTGGAGGCCTTAGGGTGTTTCAACCAAGGCCCCCAGAATTTAAGGAATGAGGAGAATTTAAACTCTTTAAGATGCAGGGGTTTTTCATAATGGCATTGCACATTCAATTGTTCTGTTACCTCCCCTATACTAGGGGTAGAGAGAGTTTTTCAATGGTGTAAAATAGTTACTCTAGCTGCATTCAGAACGTAGTGTCCAGTTCTGGGTTGATAGCAGTAGAAAATGTTTGTGACCTCTCCAATGAAGTTGGCTACATTCTTCTAAAATGGTTGGATGTGTACACACTTCCACAATATATGAAATACATTTTCTATTTGTGTGCACATCCTCCAACATTGGTTAGAGTTAGCGAGAAAGATTTTTGATAATCGATAAGAGGTCAAATACCACTTGTGGTAATTTTTTTTAAAAACATCCCAGTGGTCAATGCACGCAGTAACTCTGAGGTGGATAGCTTTGCTCCATTGTTCAACGGTAAAGGTTTTGGTTAGTTCCCTTTCCCAACATAGCATATCAGGTACTTTGTTCTTATCCATAATAATGGTTAGTGCAGAGTAAAAAAGAACAAACAGCATATCATTTTTGAGGTTTTACTTTTTAAGGTAATTCCAAATTGATTTGGGAAGTGCTATTTTGTCCCTGCACCCACTAAGCACGTGAAAGTGGTGGACTTGATTAATCCTATAGGCATCTGGGTGTATAGAATTTATTTTAATGTTATCTAGGAAGTGAACCCTATTGCCAACCAGTCTTTTACGGAGAAGAATGGGATGAGCCATTCATAGGCCCTTACGGGAATGTCTATGTAACTTATGTTGATATTTGTGGTTTGTATATAGAGAAGCTCCCGCTGGGCTTCTAAGGATCCAGCCACAGTTGGGTGGTCCAGTTTACATAAGGTAGGTGACATAACAGATGCGACCATTAGTTCTAACATATCTTGTTGTCTGTAGAGGTCTGACATGCCCCTTACTGACTCAGACCTGTTGTATAGCCACTGGGGAAACCTATGTATGCTCTAAGGTCAGGAAGGCCAATATCACCCCCTCATCTATGTTTGGTTAAGAAGGAAAGTTCTATTCTAGGTTTATGGCCTTGCCATAACAATACAGTAGTAAAGTGCATCATAATATAAAAAAAACACCATGGCAGTACCCTCGGGGGCATCCCACAAAGCCCAGCTCTTCCTAGCCAGGATAATTGATTCTTACCCATACGGTTCAGGTCTTCAGTTTTTTTTACATAAGAGTCAGGAAGTCAGCTTTATATAGGTTTGTAGTGGAGAATGTAGGCTGAATTCCTAAATACGTGATAGGTGGGGAGTCTCAGTTGAAGTGAAATTTGTTTTTTAGGTGAAGGATTGTGTCAGAGGGGTTTCCCATGGAGAGGGCACACTGTAATTGTACCTTCAATGCAGGCAAAAAAAAAATCTTGATTTGCAGAACTTGACCCACTGCTGGTATGGAATAAACACTGGTGGTGCACTCAACCGTGCGGTCTATGGGGGAGCCGTTGTAACTGGTGGGTGCTGTCCTCCTCCTCTTAGAATCACCAGATCTGGAGAGCCCAGGTGTCTGCAGATTACATGGCCAAGGTGCTGACCTTAATTTACGCGGCAAATATGCAATAGCTAGATACCACACGAACGTACTTGTGCATTTTTTTATCTTGTGTAGCGTAGTCCGGCGTAAAGTTACCCCTGCCAGGCAATAATGTTAAGTATGGACGTCGGGACACAGAACCTCCCTTTACGTCGTTTGCGTAGTTTTGCCTAAGTTATGTTCACGTCGAAACCAATGAGTATTTGCGGCGTAATTTTGAGCATTTGAACTTACGGAGCAAGTGCTTTGTGAATACAGCACTTGCCTGTAAAAGTTGCGGAGGCGTAGCGTAAATAGGATACGCTACGCCCGCACAAAGACACGCTCTTCTACCTGAATCTAGCCCTATATTGGTATTGGATAACTGCAACAACCCCAAATTAATATTTTATCTGTTCAAGACACAGCATTCACTGTCACAGATACAAATATTAATTTTGGGTTGGCGCAGTTACCCAATATGACAATATGGCATTTACTGTACCCCAGTAAGTGATGATATTTTCTGCAAAGAGCTCTATTTTGTGTTTGTATTGCCCAACGCAAAAGGCCCTTTACTGATGGGTTGGCTCGTATAGCTATTGCAAGGGGTTCTATTGACATTGATAAGACGATAGGGGACAGGGGTCATCCCTGACCTTGTACCATTGGTCAAATCCAAGGCTCTGGATAGCGTACTCGAGACAAATACTTTAGCAAAGGTTTTTTGTAGCAGGACTTAATAGCGGAGCAGATAAATCCAGAGAATACTAATTTAAGCAGCACTTGGGAGAAGGTATCCCCAGTGTACCCTGTCAAATGCCTTCTCTGCATCCAAAGCGAGGAGCAGAGAAGGCGTTTTACTGGTTTCTGCATAGTGGATCAGGTTAATCATTCTCCTTGTCTAATCTGGTACTTGTCTTCCTTTTACAAACCCGACTTGTTCTGGGCCTATAAGATAGGGGGTTATATCAAGAAGTCTATTGGCTAATATTTTAGAGTAGATTTTCAGGTCAGAGTTCAATAGGGAAATTAGCCTAAAATTCTGTGGTGTGTTGGAGGAATATATCATAACTTCAAGGGCGTGTCCAGCTGCACACATGTGCCCTGGGACATCAAGATTATACAGAGCCAGCAGTCAGTGTCATGGCAACAAATTATGTTGGTGCCAAATGGAACACTGGGCGAGCCATTAGGTACAGAGTTATATTCTGAGCCCTACTGATTGCTGTTTTACTAACTTTACATATACAGTACACTGAAGAAATTACACTTTGCTACAAAGTAAAGTAGTGAGTGTACAGCTTGTATAACAGTGTAACTTTGCTGTCCCCTCAAAATAACTCAACACACAGCCATTAATATCTAAAACAACGGCAACAGAAGTGAGTACGCCCCTAAGTGAAAATGTCCAAATTGGGCCCAATTAGACATTTTTCCTCCCCGGTGTCATGTGACTCATTAGTGTTACCAGGTCTCAGATGTGAATGGGGAGCATATGTTTTAAATTTGGTGTTATTGTGCTGTCATCCCAGAAGGAAGTCTCTTCTAAAGATGATGCACAAGAAAGTCAGCAAACAGTTTGCTGAAGACAAGTAGACTAAGGACATGGATTATTGGAACCATGTCCCGTGGTCTGATGAAACCAAGATGAACCCTTGGTTCAGATGGTGTCAAGCGCATGTAGCAGCAACCAGGTGAGGTGTACAAAGACAAGTGTATCTTGCCTACAGTCAAGCATGGCGGTGGGAGTGTCATAGTCTGGGGCTGCATGAGTGCTGCCAGAACATGGGAGCTACAGTTCATTAAGGAAATCATGAATGCCATTATGTATTGTGATATACCAAATTAGAGCACAATCCCATCCCTTCAGATACTGGGCCGCAGGGAAGTATTCCAAAATGATAACGACCCCAAGCACACCTCCAAGACGACCACTGCCTTGCTAAAGAAGATAAGAGTAAAGGTTATGGACTGGCCAAACATGTATCCAGACCTATTGAGCAACTGTGGGGCATCTTCAAAAGGAAGGTGGAGGAGCGCAAGTTCTCTAACATCCACCAACTCTGTGATGTCATCATGGAGGAGTGGAAGAGGACTCCAGTGGTTACCAGCAAAGCTCTGGTGAACTCTATGCCCAAGAGAGTTAAGGCAGTGCTGGAAAACAATGGTGGCCACACAAAATATTGACACTTGGGCCCAATTTGGACATTTTCACTTAGAGGTGTACTCACTTTTGTTGCCATTGGTTTAGATATTAATGGCTGTGTGTTAAGTTATTTTGAGGGGATAGCACATTTTTATTGTTATATAAGCTTTACACTCACTACTTTACATTGTAGCAAAGTGTAGTTTCTTCAGTGTTGTCACATGAAAAGGTATAATAAAATATTTACAAACATGTGAGAGGTGTACTTACTTCTTTGAGATACTGTGTGTGTCTATCTATGTATATCTATATATTTTTTTGTAATAATGTGATTGCTAAATAAAGCTTTGGAGCCCTTCTGGAGATCCATGGTGGGCTGGTGACATTTCTCACATGGACCCAGTCGGTGGTCGCTTCAGCACCCACTCATACATACAACCATTTCTAGGAGAGCATGTGCGTTGGGAAAAGTGTGTTGGAATCTCTGGCATAGAGAGGGCACAATATGGCAGAAGGTCATAGCCTCATGCAGGTGGGTTGTTTTTCTGGCTTTTGGCGCCCCTACATAGCCATTTACAATGTTTGGTGTATGATAGAACACACTTCCTTTGCCTTGTGCCAGGACCTGAGATTGGCCCAAAGTTTCAAGGAGGAGTTCAGGCAGAGAGATTGAAGTTTTGTGGGGCTGACAATTAGAAGTCACAAAGGTGTGCACATCAGCAACGAGCAGCAAGATACAGCCTTACCGATATACTATAGCTTCGGTGACACAGTCCTGCTTTGTATCACCTTGTATCTGGGATGTCTCTCTGGACACTGGATTTCATTTTATGCCCGGAGGGGGTCTGTTGATGTGCAGCACTGGAATTGCAAAAAACTTGGTCCCTGTGTGTGCTCAGTGTGGAGCTCTGACATTGGCTCTCACATCCTGGACCCACTGGAGTGCCAGACCTTCATTTCTGATGTTCTCTCAGTCAGGGAGGTTCTGTGTGATTGCCTGGCATTAGGCTAAGATGATGCACAGTGGCCTATTGCTGCTAAGGTCAGCACCTTGGCCATGTAATCTGCAGACACCTGGGCTCTCCAGATCTGGTGGAGGAGGAGGACAGCACCCACCAGGGCTCCCCCATAGATCGCACGGTTGAGTGCACCACCAGTGCCAGCAGGGTCAAGTTCTGCCAAGAGCCTGCATTGAAGGTACAATTTGTGGAGGAGTCTTAAGCACTGCCCTATACACCAGCACCACTACACCCAGGTCTTTAGCCCCTGGTGAGGAGCCCCAGGAGTGACCTGGGGCTTTGTGGGATGCCCCCGAGGGTACTGCCATGGTGTTTTTTTTATATTATGATGCACTTTACTACTGTATTGTTATATAAAGGTTTCCACAAGACATCTTCCTGTTTACGGTTTCCCCAGTGGCACAGCACCCACTCATACATACAACCATTTCTAGGAGAGCATGTGCGTTGGGAAAAGTGTGTTGGAATCTCTGGCATAGAGAGGGCACAATATGGCAGAAGGTCATAGCCTCATGCAGGTGGGTTGTTTTTCTGGCTTTTGGCGCCCCTACATAGCCATTTACAATGTTTGGTGTATGATAGAACACACTTCCTTTGCCTTGTGCCAGGACCTGAGATTGGCCCAAAGTTTCAAGGAGGAGTTCAGGCAGAGAGATTGAAGTTTTGTGGGGCTGACAATTAGAAGTCACAAAGGTGTGCACATCAGCAACGAGCAGCAAGATACAGCCTTACCGATATACTATAGCTTCGGTGACACAGTCCTGCTTTGTATCACCTTGTATCTGGGATGTCTCTCTGGACACTGGATTTCATTTTATGCCCGGAGGGGGTCTGTTGATGTGCAGCACTGGAATTGCAAAAAACTTGGTCCCTGTGTGTGCTCAGTGTGGAGCTCTGACATTGGCTCTCACATCCTGGACCCACTGGAGTGCCAGACCTTCATTTCTGATGTTCTCTCAGTCAGGGAGGTTCTGTGTGATTGCCTGGCATTAGGCTAAGATGATGCACAGTGGCCTATTGCTGCTAAGGTCAGCACCTTGGCCATGTAATCTGCAGACACCTGGGCTCTCCAGATCTGGTGGAGGAGGAGGACAGCACCCACCAGGGCTCCCCCATAGACCGCACGGTTGAGTGCACCACCAGTGCCAGCAGGGTCAAGTTCTGTCAAGAGCCTGCATTGAAGGTACAATTTGTGGAGGAGTCTTAAGCACTGCCCTATACACCAGCACCACGACACCCAGGTCTTTAGCCCCTGGTGAGGAGCCCCAGGAGTGACCTGGGGCTTTGTGGGATGCCCCCGAGGGTACTGCCATGGTGTTTTTTTTATATTATGATGCACTTTACTACTGTATTGTTATATAAAGGTTTCCACAAGACATCTTCCTGTTTACGGTTTCCCCAGTGGCTATAGGTCTGAGTCAGTAAGGGGCATGTCAGACCTCTACAGACAGATCACTGCTTTCCCACAGAGTGCAAGGTTTAGACTTTGAAGCATGGATGGCATTGGACAGGCTTTTCTATGCAGGCTATAACTGTTTTTTATGCTCCTGGAATATATTTAGCTGATTTAAACTGAGAATGTAATTCTACTTTCAGATGCAGAAGGGAAAAAACTCTGTAGCAATGGTGATAGCCTTTGCAAATTACTGTATATATGTTTTTGGAGGTCACATCATGTTTCCAATGATAAGTAAATATAAAACAAAATTACTTTAAAGCAGAGTTCCACCCTAAAGTGGAACTTCCGCTTATCTTATTCCTCCGCCCCTCCGGTGCCACAATTGGCACCTTTTGGGGGAAGGGGACAGGATGCCTGTCTTTGACAGGTATCCTTTCCCACTTCCAGGAGTCCACAGCACCACAGGACTCTCTCTCTCTTCCTTCCTCGCCCGCCGGGCCAATAGGAGAGAGGAGCAAGGGCCTCACGCATGCACAGTAGGGTTCCCGGCATGAAGTCGAAAGTCTACACTGCCGTGTTCCTCTACGGCAATGGTGGCGGCAGCACCCGACAGCTGCGGTGCCAACATCGAGGGACTCCAGGACAGGTAAGTGTCCTGTTATTAAAAGCCAGCAGCTGCAGTATGTGTAGCTGTTGGCTTTTAATTGTTTTATTGTTTTGGCCGGAACACCGCTTTTAGTAGATGCAATGTCCAGAACCATTGGTTAGGTTATTTGCCCCTTTTTTTTCTCAGTATGCCCTAAGCTACTGCTATGCCCTAAGAACCTGGGACATAGTATGTCTTCTTGTTCTTTGCCAGTTACTTACATGAAGCTGATAAGGAATTTTCTATTATTTTTAATATAAATGTCAGCTCTCATGCAGGCCAAACCTTCTTTTCCTTTTATATCTTACAGAAAATGAGCAACTAAAAAGAAAATATATATAAAAAATATTAATAATAATAGCTGCTCCATTTAGCTGCAGTCAAACAAAATAAACCCATTCCAGTTTCATACAAACTGAGTTAGTGCTGCAATCAATTGTGTGTAAATCATAGGTACTACTTGCTGAAAAGCTTTGATACTGCTAACAATGAAGATAACACTGCAAATTTATCTGCAATAAGCAGGGGATCATCTGTAATTTTGAACCTTGAATGACTCTGTAATGAGTTGTGTAGCGCATGGATTTTAGAAAAAATAATGACCACAAAGCAACATTTTTTTTTCTTTATTAACAACAGTGAACATTGAATGCATGTGAAGATTAAAAAGCTTTAAAATCTTTATTTGTTTAGGAAGGCAATAGTTCTTTTTAGGTGAATCAGAAGCATACATGGTTGTATATGTAGCGCCCACCTCAATTCTAGGGGACACTATCTTAAATTTAGGGGAAGTCTGGGCCAGTATGTGGTGACCCCACTGTGCATGCTGGGAGGGGGACTTAAGGGACAGACGCCACTGATCGGTGTTCCTCCTCACTCTGCGGCCCTCCTGGCGCGAAGGGGTGCGTGTGTGTGAGCCCGACTAGTGATTCTACTATGGAGTAGGGCCAGCTAAGCTGGCTGGAGCCTACAATCCTAAAGGAGGATCCCTAGCTGTCTGTCCACAAGGGAAGAGGCTATCTTGATGAAGGAAACCGGGGGAGGGCCTGCCCTGGAGGAGAACGGCAAAGTGCTAGTCTCTCGGGTGAGGCCTGGTGACCCAAACAAGGAAGGATCCACTACATTGAAAGCCCTGCAGTCTGCCGGTTCTGGCTTGAAAGCTCTCTTGCTGCTTGGCTGGAGGTTCGGGACTTTGAAATCCTGTGGCATAGGATTCCTGGACGCATCTAAATACATTCAAAGGTCTGTGGCAGGGACCAAATACATTCAAAGGTCTGTGGCAGAGACCAAGTTCATTCCAAGAGGTCTGTGGCAGAGACCATCTGGACATTAGTTTGTGCGTCATCCCAGCTGCTAGGCCAAGTGAGAGGGGACTATCCGGGTGAGCAATATCCACTTAATAGCTGAGAGTTGAGACTGATTTATTCTGTACCGTGTGCCTGAACCTTCCCCTGCTCTTCTCCTCCCTCCTGCTTCCTCTATTTCAACTGTTGGAGGTTTTACATCTGTCTGGACATTGCATTTATTATGGACTTTCCCACCCTGACAACGAAGCTACAAAGGTAATGTGCAAACCCAAAATTTAACCAGCAGCTCCTGCGGGGGTAGTGCTACATATGGAAATACTGTATGTATTGGAGTAGCCTGTAGATATGCATGGGGAACTTCTGTATCAAATACAAGGGGCTCTTCCTTAATTCCATTGCTGTTGTAGAATGCTACCCAAGACTGTATGTAGACATCAGGCACATTGAATGATAATACCTTTTTCTACAGGCTCCACCCCTTTTTACAGATCATGTCATATGTTTATAATAACTCAAATGAATGCAAAAATGCTAGCACCAAACTCTGCTTTATATATAGAATTAGCACAAAACTTTACACTGCAGTGCTTATGAACAACAGCTTGAAAATCTGTTGATGTCAGATTTACTCACATGTGTCAAGAGTTGGCCAGAATAAAAAAAAATGCATTGTGCTTTGTCTCTCTACAGTACTCCACTGCCCTAGGTACAGGCCCTTTATTTTTGGTAAAAATGCACCCAAATTTATCAAGGTTCTACACCACAGTGCATGTTGGGTTTAAGGAGTAAATGAGTAAATATTTTTTTGTCTGACATCCTCTGTGGGCTTTCCTGTTCTGCTTCAATATTGGTAACTGTACATTCTAAGGTAGCACTGGGGACATCAGTGAAAGGAATGAATGACCTTTACACGCACATGAACTTTAATGGCATCACAGGCTTAGTCCGTAGGGTTCAATATTGAGTTGGCCCACCCTTTGCAGCTTTAGCAGCTTCAACTCTTCTGGGAAGGTTGTCCACAAGGTTTAGGAGTGTGTCTATGGAAAAATGTTTGACCATTCTTCCAGAAGTACATTTTTAAGGTCAAGCACTGATTTTGAACGAGAAGGTCTGGCTCGCAATCTCCATTCTAACTCATCCCAAAGGTGTTCTATTGTGTTAACATCAGGACTCTAAGCAAGCCAGTCAAGTTCCTCCACCCCAAACTCTCTCATCAATGTCTTTATGGACCTTGCTGGTGTGCAGTCATGTTGGAACAGGAAGGGGCCATTCCACAAAGTTATAAGCATGAAATTGTCCAAAATGTCTTGGTATGCTGACGTCTTAAGAGTTCCCTTCACTGGAACTAAGGGGCCAAGCCAAACCCCTGAAAAAGAAGCCCACATCATAACCCCTGCCACCAAATAATTTGAACCAGTGCATAAAGCAAGGTCCATAAAGACATGGAAGAGACTGCTTGAGGTGGAGGAACTTGACCAACCTACACAGAGTACTAACCCGATAGAACACCTTTGGGATGAATTAGAGTGGAGACTGTGAGCCAGGCCTTCTTAGTGCCTGACCTCACAAATGTGCTTCTGGAAGAATGGTCAAATATTCCCATAGACACACCACTAAACCTTGTAAACTGTCCACCCAGAAGAGTCCACAATACTTTTAGTAATAAGGTGTTTGTGTGTGTGTGTGTGTGTGTATATATATATATATATATATATATATATATATAAAAAAGGCCTGTATGGTGACCTGAATTAATGGGAGGAGCCCGGGGGATATTTAAGCAGACCACTCACCTGTGCTCTTTGTCGGTTTCAGTGTGCGATTTGTTACATCACCAGGCCGACTCTTTCCAGCTCACTTCGTGTTCATGAGTCTGTTGTCTGTTGTGAGTCTTGCTCACTGTTGCAGGTAGGATTCATAACCTTCCTTGCATCATGTTCAAATCATTTCCATTCATTCATGTCCCCTGGTTTTGTGTGTTCCCAAATGTGTCATGCACAGTGCTACACCACACAGCTAGTCACAGGCCTGTTTTACCACTTAAATTACCCAATTTATAGCGGATCCTTTTCATAATTACTACAGTCCCATTCAATTCTAATCGCGTTGGCGGCACAACTATTTGTATCGGATCCATTTAAATACTCACTACAATCCCATTCAAATCTAGTTGTGTTGGTGGCACAACAATTCATATAGGATGCTTTTCATACACTGATTCGTATCATATCATTTATCCTACAACCGATTCATATCAGATTCATTCAATACCCACTACGGACCTATTTGAATCTAGTCACATCGGTGGCACAATGAATCGTATAGGATGCATATTCGTACACCAGTTTGTAGCTCTTCATGTTATTTCCCTGCAACCAATTTGCATGGGATTTATTCCATAAGCACAACAGTCTGATCCAAATATAGTTGCGTCGGCGGCACATCGATTCGTATCGGATCCATTTAAATACTCACTACAGTCCTATTCAAATCTAGTTGCATTGGCGGCACAACAATTGGTATCGGATGCTTTTCATACACCGATTCGTATCGGTCATGTAATTTATCCTTCAACCGATTCATATCAGATCCATTCAATACTCACTACAGTCCGATTCAAATCTCGTGGCATTGGCCGCACAACTAATCGTATCGGATACATATTCATACACCAGTTCATATCTCTTCATGTCATTTTCCTACAACTGATTTGCATCGGATGCATTCCATATGCTCTACAGTCCGATCCCAATCTAGTCACGTCAGCGGCACAATAATTTGTATCATATTCACTCTCATGCCCCGGAAGGATTTACCCACTTCCTGACCATGCCATTTTTCACGAGACAGCACTGCGTCATTTTAACTGCCAATTGCGCAGTCTTGCGACACTGTACCCAAACAAAATTTACGTTATTTTTTCCCACAAATATAGGGCCAGATTCACAGTGCGATTACGGAGAGGAGATGCGCGGCGTACGTCTAAATTTGCGCATGCGTTTCGATGCACCGCATCCCCAAAACGAGATACGCAAGAAATCTACTTTTTTTTGACCGGCGCTAGACACACCATTGATTTGCTATTCAAATATGCAAATGAGGGAGAACGTTGGTGCAGCGCAGGCTACGCGCTGTGCGCAACAGCTGCATGTCCTGTCTAAAATTAGACCATATAAAAGGTTGTATAAAATTAGACAATCCGTCTACATGTCAGCTAAAGCAACACTGTTAGTGAGGAGCTGAGCAGTTACACTTGCTGCCCAACAAACTGTATGCCAACATGCCAGTGGCATCCATGCTCATAGCTATACTACTGATGAGCAGAGAAGGAGGAGGGTGCAGGAGAGGAATTTTTTTTTTTCCAAAACATTTTTCTTTGCTTTTATAAACATTTTTACAAAAAATATACATACATATACAGTATACATCAATACATAACATACATACAAATTACAAACACAGTCTCACTATCTTTCAATAGCCCTTTAAAACCTTGATGGATATAATAATCTAATCTGATACAAGCCCCTCACTCTTCACTTGATATATCACAAACGCATAGACGTCTTTGGCATGAATGATTCTGAGGTGTCTCGCATCTTCAGATTCACCCCCTCATGCCATTCTGGAATTAACCACAAACCTGCAGGAGGACATCACCAGCCCAACACATGACACCACCCATGACACCCATGACAGCTACATATACAATCCTAGCCCCATCCCCACAGATTTCGAACAGAACATGTATGGGGACAGCTGGCTGGTTGGTGAGTGACATGGGTGGCAGGCATGACTGTCCCCCCCATGATGCTGAAATCACAAGGGGTACATGCACTACTAACATCCTCCTGTCTTATCCCTTCAGGGGGGTGACTCTGCATATGCACTGGGACCCCATCTCATGACTCCTATACGGAACCCCTCATGGTACCCTGTTGTATTCCCCAAACTTTGTAAGCCAGATCATCGGTGCATGTTGCATGCTGCACAACTTCGCAGTGAGAAAGGGCCTAGAGATTGACATAAGTGATGACCTGACCCCTGAACCAGACAATCCCCCCCTAACCGAGGCTACCCCGTCTTCTGAGGGAAGAGCAGCCAGGAGCCAGGTCATATTAGGCATCTTTGCACGTTAAACACACACATTAATCATGGCACAATGAGAATGCATGCATGCACACCACTGTGGTCCCTAGCACAGACACATCACATCCTCATCACATTGGATTGGCACAAGCCCACCATGCAGGACTTGCCACGGCTCCAATTATGTCACTGTACATTCTCCACAAATGAGGGTGACACCCCTTTTCCGGCAGGAATGTCACCCCCACATTCCAAAATCATACACAAACAGAACCAAAAATAAATAAATTGACCAGCAAAAATAAAAAATGCCCAGCAAAAATATAATTTAAAAAAAATAACAACAAAGAAAACACATAAATGACAAAAATCACTCTGCAAAACAGTCCCCAAATATCTCAAAGACACGTCACAAACAAACAAACGCTAATAAACAACAGAACAATAGCACCTTGCTGTATAGGAAGGGATACAAAGGGATGTGCTTTTTTTCAATAATATTTATTAATTTTCATAAGAACATACAAAAGTAACGTCGTTCCATAAGAGAAGATTTTTCAATCTGGTTCACATAACAAAGTGCCGTCGCCTTTTGAGGATATAACCTCCCATAGCTTATGAAACCCCACAGCATATAATAGGCAAAGTAGACGTTTCTCAGCAATACTTTGGATATGTAAAAGAAAAGGTTGGTAAAGCAGAAAAAAGGAGAAAGGAAAGGAAAAAAAAGAAGATTTCAATCCTGTAGGGGAGTGGGAAGAAAGGAGACAGTGGGAAAGGAATGAAGGGGGGGGAGAGTTGAGGCTCCGCGCTCCTTAAAGTAATCCACAAGATCAAACCTAAGAACCACTCGACCCAGGAACGCCAGTCAAGTAACAGATCCATGGGTCCCAGACTTTAAAGAACTGCTTCATCCTGTCCTGTGTGATTGCCGTTAGCCGCTCGTTCAGCATAAGCCAAGACAATTTGTATTTAATTTGATCAAATGGCAAGGCCGCAGACTTCCAATTTCTTGCTATGGTTATTTTCGCTGAGGTAAATGCGAATGCCACCAGCCGTCTCTGGGATTCAGAAGTGTCAGGTATCTTGCCCCCCAGGAGCGCATGTTTAGCAGATTTAACTAAGTTGATCTGGGTCAGGGAATAGATGAAATTGTACACCCTGATCCAGAACCTCCGGACCCTAGGGCAGGTCCACCACATATGGTAGGTGGACCCCGTCTGGCCGCATCCTCTAAAGCATTCCTGAGTGGCACCCGGTACAAAAGCGGCCAGTCTAGCCGGAACCATGTACCATCTCAGCAAGACCTTGTAGTTAGCCTCTATAATGGAAGTATTGATAATCGAACGAGATGCTGATTCTGACAGCCTGTGCCATTCATCAATCTCAAATGTCTCCTGAAGGTCCTGTTCCCATTGGAGCATATAGCTCAGCTTTTTCGAGGTATATGATAGGATAGAATAAATAGCGGAAATATGGCCTCTGACTTTGTCATACTGCTTACAGACGGTTTTCATAGAAGTCATAGTAGTTAGATCCGCTTTACGGGCTACAGTCTGCAAAAAGTGGTATAGTTGCGTATATCTGAAACGTTCAGTCGCCGGCATTTGATATTTTTCTACCAGTGTTCTTTCTGACACTATCCCATTACGATCACAAAGATCAGCTATTCGTAAAAGACCCTTGTTTGTCCACCAGTTAAACCCTAAGGGAGAGAGGCCCGGGGTGAAATCCCTATTCTTTAACAAGGGTGCTAATGGGTTATGAGGGGACCTAAATGTCCTAGACCTTGAGAGTCTGTCCCAGATTTCCAATGAAAAGGAGAGGGCAGGACATAGTATGATCGGTCTGTCCTTCATAGGAAGCCACATTATGTGAGAGATCAATTCAGGGCGACAGGAATAGGATTCCATAGTCATCCATATTGCGTTGGGTTTTTGGGAATGGTACCTTGTGAGTTGGGCCAACTGGGCCGCGTGAAAGTATTTAATAAGATCGGGCAATCCCAAGCCTCCCTTTTGCTTTGGAGTGTACATAGTTCTCCTATTTACCCTAGGCCTCTTGTCCCCCCAGATGAACCGAAGAATATTTTTTTGGAACATGTGGAGGTCAGATCGAACCAGTGACACAGGCAAGGTACGAAACAAATATAGAACCTTTGGTAGTACATTCATTTTTATTGAGTGCAATCTGCCGAACCACGAAGGGGGATGAACCTGCCATCTGGCCAAATCGTCTGTTAAGAGTTTAAACAAAGCAGGGTAGTTCTGTCTATATAACATTTGAATAGATGAGGTCAGATTTATACCAAGGTAAGGGAGAGCTTCCAATTCCCACTTAAATTGATGTGATCGTTCAAGGGTTTCCTGGGTGGATTTCGGTAATGAGATATTAAGTGCTCTTGATTTGTCATGATTGATTCGCAGACCTGATATTTCCGAAAATGGATGCAAAATCACGTATAGGTTAGGGAGGGAAGTGATGGGTGACGATATTGCCAATAAAAGGTCGTCTGCAAAGAGCAAGCACTTATGCTCGTCCTCACCACAAACGATACCCTTAACATCTGGACTCGAGCAGATCCTAATTGCCAGCGGCTCTATAGCTAGGACAAATAGCAGCGGCGATAATGGGCACCCCTGCCTTGTTCCCCTTCTAATATCAAATGGTGGGGATGAATATCCCCTTAGTCTCAATGATGCTGAGAGGGAATCATACAGCGTTCGCAGGAGGGTCAGAAAGTGCTCGCCGAAACCAAAACGATGCAATACATCAAATATGTATTCCCACGAGAGGGAGTCAAACTCTTTCTTAATGTCTAACGAAAGCAGCATTCCCCGCCTAGGGCCCTGGCGGTCCCAATCTGACTGAATTGGCGAAATTAGGTTTATAATCCTACGAGTCTGATCAGATGCCTGACGATTTGGGACAAAACCCGCTTGATCTGGGTGAACGTAGTTTGAAAGAAATGAATTTAATCTAAATGCTAGCACCTTTGTTAATATCTTTAGATCCGTATTGATCAAGGAGATTGGGCGATAATTTGCGCAATCTCCATGATCTCAAACCCGGTTTTGGTATAACATGTAAATTCGCAACATTTTCGTGGTCAGGAATAGTATTTCCCCTCCTTAAGTCATTAAAATAGGAGCACAAATGTGGAACAAGAATTTCATTGTATTTCCTGTAGTAATGGCCAGTGAAGCCATCCGGTCCCGGAGCTTTAGATGGATGAATGGTTTTTATTGCCAGTTTAATTTCTGACTCCGTAAATTCCCTGTCCATTAGCTCCATATGAGCCTGGGTAAGTCGGGGCAGTTGCACATCGCGGAAAAACTGTTCCGCTTTGGAAGACATATAGTGAGCGGGAGAGCTATAAAGTGTAGTGTAGAATTTTTGAAATTCCCTAAGAATGGATTCTGGATTCTGAGTGGGAGAACCTGAGGGTAATCGTAATTTAGGTAACGTTGAGACATATTGTCGGGGTACTAACTTCCTAGCTAACATAGTGGTGGGTTTATCCCCCATCGTATAGAATTTATGCTTGGACCAGCTGATATGCTTTTCTGCTTGGGTGGTCAGACTTAGATTTAGAGCCAACCGTGCGTCGTCTATCTTACATCTAATGTCGGTCAGGGGATTTCTAAGCTGTTCCTCCAACAGGTGGTCTAGGTCAGCCTCCAATTGCCTCACCCTTTGCTCACGGTTCAGTTTTTCCCTAGCAGCCAATTTAATCAATTTACCCCGCACAGTAACTTTGTGTGCCCCCCAATTAATAATAGGGGAGGTATCAGATGCCTTGTTATTTCTAAAATACTCCTTTATCTCCCTTTCGACCTCAGCGTACAGTAAGGGGTCATTTAATAGGCTGGCATTAAGTCTCCATGGAGAAGGGCTAGGTTTAGACCACAGTCCTTTCACTGACAATTTAATTGGAGAATGATCTGACCATGGGGTCGACAGTATCTTACCCGACTTTATGTACGGGAGCAAAGGAGTACGCACTAAGATGTGATCTATCCGGGAGTATGTGTGGTGTACCTGTGAAAAGTGCGTGTAGTCTCTAACCGTGGGGTTACATCCATGCGTCTATCAAGTCGTATAGATGGAGCAGACGCGCAACCCTGCTGCTACTGGTCGGTGGCCTTCTAAGGACCGGTCTGGCTGGGTCTGATTTGTCCATTATTCTGTCTAGCGGGATATTGCTGTCCCCCCCCATGATTACCTGTCCCTGTATCTTAGGCATCAATACCTTGAGCATTTTGCTAAAGAATTCGGTCTGTCCCGTGTTTGGGGCGTAATAGGATATAAAGGAGACCAACTGGTCATGGAGGCGACCGGCCGCCATGACATATCTGCCTTCCCTATCTTTCACCACTGTGAGGGGAGTGAAGGGAGTCCGCTTAGATAAGCAGATTGCCACCCCTCCCCGCTTGGCGTGTCCGCTGTCTAAATAAAATTGTGGATATTTCCGCTGTCTAAATAAAATTGTGGATATTTTACATTTAGGTACCTAGGAGCCAATAACTTAGTAAAGTGAGTCTCCTGCAACAAGAGGACATCAGCTTTCTGTTTATGGTAGAATTGAAAGGCCTTAGTTCTTTTAATTGGGGAACCATGTACATTATGGGTGATAATAGAATAATCTGTGGGGAAACTACTGGCCATCGTGGTAGGGCAGTGCACTCTTACCTTGTGTCAACCAGAACGAATATGAAGCAGCACCAGGACATAACCTCGGCACAACCTGGGACCAGGACCAAGTGAACACAATGAAGCACGGAGCCGGAACTCGGGGGAGAAGGGTGGAGCCGTAGGGGAAAGAGAAAGAGAAATATAGGTAAAATAACAAAAAACATACAATCGACCATAGACCTGTAATACTATTTCCAGGCAACCTGGGATAGTTAACAACATTATGGGGAATAGCCCCAAATGGGTACAACATCCGGAATTGTGCGTGCAAGGGTACCCTCCTCCGTAGAGGAGAAGTAGTCTCGCAACTGGGTGGCATGGATAGCCTCCCCGATCCAACCTACTAAAACCATGAATGCAGGTCAATAAGGTAACAAAATATGGTGCATTTTTCTACTTCAATCAGTCAGTTAGTGTAAAAATGGTAAGGGATAATAAGAAACATAAAAAAAAAAAAAAAAAAATGCAACCCTTCTGGGTATAACAGGAACCGCACGCTGAACGCGCAACCAGGGTGACTGTCCGGGGCACTGCCACCAGTGGACTAAAACCTAGTCAACAAGAAAGAATAACCGCTCTCCTCCATCCAGGGGGTAGTCGTGTTCATGTTCAGGTCATCTGAGGAGATCTACCAATCTGCGAGTTTCGTCGGTTCTGCCACAGCGGAGAGAGGGGTCGATGGTCCTGGCGTGAGATGGAGGCATCCGAATCCCGAGTGATGATACCCAGATTCAGTAAAAGGTTTCACCCTCCGAGAACTTCGTGAAGGAATGGGATCTTCCCTGATATGAGAACGACAGCCGGAAGGGGAAAGCCCAGCGGTATTTTATCTGTTTACGTACAAGCTGCTGCAGTAAAGGTTTCATATTCCTGTGTTTTTGCACCGTTGAAGGAGCTAGGTCAGTGAAAAGTTGAATCTGTGCTCCGAACAACGACAGATCCTATCTATTGCGAGCAGCCAGCATCAGCCTTTCCTTGATTCTGAAATAGTGCGGCTTGACTATAATGTCACGCGGAAGACCATCCATCCTTGGGGCCGTTAGGGCCAGATGTATGCGATCAATCTCCATATGATGTGCCTTAATGTCAGGAATCAGTTCTTTCATCAAATCCCTCATGGCTCCTTCCAAATCAGTGTGGTTTTCTGGAAGACCGCGTATGCGCACGTTCTCTCTGCGAGAACGGTTCTCCAAATCTTCAATCTTAGTATATGATTCCTCTAACCTATCTTGAAAGTCGGCAATCATGTTTGAGTTTTGGTTAACCTTTCTGACAGTACTGTCCACTTTAGCTTCTATCAACTCAAATCTCTCTCCCAGGCCATGGATGTCCCTCTTAACATCAGTGGTAATCAATGTGCAGGCTTTGGATAACTCCTGTTGTAGCATAGCTGAGAAGCATGCTAACAGAACTGCATCCCCAGAATATGATGGTGGTTGGGGAGTCACAGCATTTAGGCTAGATTGGCTAAACACAGACTCTGTCAGCTCAGCTATATTTCTGTCCATGGATGACATAGGGGAATCTGCTTATCTCTGTAAGCAGCAGGTGATGAGGGCTGTGAGAAAGACTCACCCTGTAGCTCTGTCTCCTGCTCACCCGAAGACTGCGAGGAGAAGAGATCCCTGGGATGTCCAGCCTGGATCTCCTCTCCACCCTGCTGAGGTTTCTGTGACCTGGAGGCCTGGCTGCCTCGTGTATCGACGCGGCCCGGCGGCATCTTGGAATGCGGCTTGTGTCCGGGGGAGGGCCCCACTCCTCCGTGGGGCTTAGCCTGTGTTTTCTGACCTTTTCTAGGTTGTCCCCTCGCCCTCCTGTTCATCCCCGCCGCGGGTCACCGATCGTCCCGTTCCCAATACCGGAGAGCTGCTGCCTGCTCTAAAAATAGCTCTTGTTGGCCGGGGGGTGCGGAGCTCCCTTAGAGCACGACTGTCCTCGGGAACCCGCGAATGCGCTCTAAAAGGGATGTACTTTTGCAAAGGAAGGGCGTTTGTCTCTGTCTATTTAAGCTGTCACTAAGTTGCCCGGGTCCACTTCCAATTTCACTGATTGCGCCTTTCCCGAGTTGTGAGCATGCGCACAGAGGTGCTGACCATGGTCTGCTTCATGTGCGCATGCGCGAGCCGGCCGGCCCTTAATTTGCATGTGGTCACAGCTCATTTCAATGAAACGCGCCCACGTCCTTCCCAATTTGAATTACTCCGCCTTACGCCTCGGAATTAACGTTACTCCGGCGCTAATTTCTGCGCAGGATACAGTGATTGCGCCTCTACATTGCGCCTGTCTAACGTAAAGGAGGTGCGCTACGCTGGTCAAAAAATGTGCCAATGTACGTGAATCTGGCCCATAGCTTTCTTTTGGTGGCATTTGGTTACCTCTGCGTTTTTTTTTTTTTTTTTGGGCTATAAACAAAAAAAGAGCGACAATTTTGAAAAAAAAAGCAATATGTTTTTCTTTTTGCTATAATAAATAAAAAAACTTTTTTTATAGTGACAAACTAATTTTTTCATCATTTTTTGCAAATATGTAATCTTCTACATATGGTTGGTTTGCACAAAAGTTATAGCGTCTACAAAATAGGGGATATATTTATGGCATTTTTATTATTAATTTTTGTGACATTGCGGCAAACAGATCGGACACTTTTGACACTTTTTTGTGACCAGTGACATTTATACAGCGATCAATGCAAAAAATAGCTACTAATTGCTGTATAAATGTAACTGGCAGGGATGTGAATAAAATTAGGGGGCGATCGAGGGGTTAAGTGTTCCCTATGGAGGTGTTTCTAACTGTGGGGGGAATGGACTGCCTGGGATTAGAGAGAATAAAAAAAGAAGAAACAGAGGGCGCCTCCAGGTTAAGCGTTATAGTGCTTTAATAGTATACAGGTAACAGCGTAGACTTACATATAAAATAGTGGAATCCAGTGTAGATTCGATCTGAATGATCCTGAGAAGCTGCTACATGGATGGTCGACATAGGAGGTCTATCCTGGAGCACGATCAGCACAATCAGCTAACAAACTAGCTCAAAAGGACGTCACATCCCCCGTTTCTCAGGATCAATCCGATCGAATCTACACTGGATTCCACTATTTTATATGTAAGTCTACACTGTTACCTGTATACTATTAAAGCACTATAACGCTTAACCTGGAGGCGCCCTCTGTTTCTTCTTTTTTATACATATTGGAGTTTCTGCTCTGATCTCCCCTGCTCTTGGAAGGCTTGCCCCGGAATATCGTTTTGGGACGATCATCTTTTTACAGAACAGTGTCCTCCCTTTGTTCCCCTCATCACCACTCATCATGCCCAGGTTTTCTTTACTTATTTTTATTATTTATTTATTTATTTTTTCCATGTTTTAACAAGGACTTAGAGCTTGTACAGCGGACTCTTTTACTAATGTGTTTTTGCTAGCGTAACAACCCCAACTTTTCTTGTTGGGATTAGAGAGAGGTCACTGTTCCTGATCACTAGGAACAGCAAATCTTTCTCTACTTTCCTGACAGAACAGAGATCTGTCTGTTTACATATTCCCATTCTGGCTCTCTGAGGAGCGATCGCGGGTTGCGGGCGGACATTGGAACAATGGAACAATGATTTGTTAGAACATGCTGTTTCACATTTAACTAGCCTGAGCATCATCTTTCTAATGGGGAACAAAAACACCTTTGGGTTTATGTCTCTTTAAAGCTGACCATATACTACACAACCTGATTGTGCAGTCTTTGTACAATCTCCATTATATTTCCCAAAACTATGTAACATGTAACAAGCCTAAAAAAAAAGTGTCAGTTTTCTTCATGTTTCCAACTGTTGTTCAAAGGTTGACTAAAAGCAAATTGTATTGAAGCTTCCCCAGCTACAGGCAACTCTTTTATATAACATAATGACCATCTCAAAAGCAAAAATCTTGGATGTTTTAAAAGCCAAAAATATAGGTAACTATTGCTTTTCTGGTAAAAAAAAAAAAGAGCCATACACACAAATAAGGGCCCTTTCACATATGGCGGATCAGTACTGATCCGCATCCGTGTGTCCATTTGCTCAGCGGCGATCGCTCCGTAAATCCCCGCTGAGCCGTCGGATGACAGGGCGGTCTCCGCACACTGTGCAGAGACCGCCCTGTTTTTTCTCCACTCTCCCCTATGGGGGAGCGGATGAACAAGGACCGTGTGTCTGTGTTCATTCGATCCGCTCTGCAGACATAAGAAAAAAATAGGGTTTTCTTCCGTCTGCAAAAGCGGATCTTTGCGGAGGCGGACAATTACGGGTGTCAGCGGATGTTATCCCATAGGGAACAATGTATGACATACGGTCCGTACGTGGGAAAGGGCCCTTAGTTGATTGTATCTGTTATATGCTATATGCTGTATAACATTTTTAAAGGTGTTCAATATTTCAAAACGAATACATATAATATTATTATCCAGATAATTCACAGTATGCAACAAGTTAGAGGTAAAATTGATGAACAACAATCACCATCATAAAATGAATTCAGATATTTTAGAAACAGATCCATTTTTGGTATGCTTTAGAAGTGCAGGGCTTTATCAGAAGATCACAATGAAAACCAAACAGAGTTTGAACTGTCTAAAGTTAACACGTGGAGCTGGAAATACTGTATGTGATAGCAATCTCCTAAATGCTAACCATGCTTTTGTATCAAATGAAGTGCTTTGGAAAAAGTGTAAGGCGGAAAGGGAAATTAAATGTCTCTCTAGGGACCAATGTTAATAGGAAAATGAAAGAAAAAAATACATGTTATTCAAGAGGTTTGTCCTCCTCGATTGCATAACTCTACAATGAAATAAAATGCTCTTATATTGAAATGTAGGTTTAAAAAAATAAAGTAGAAGATGTTTATTTAGCACAGTAAATTGTCACTATGTTTGTTTGCTTTGTAAATATCATATGGAAGGGAAATAAAAAGAACAGGACCTTTTCTTGACATTGAATGACTGAGGTGAATACAGCTTCAGCTAAGTTAACTGAACATTTGTTTTGCAGTTTCCTACTGTTTTAGTAAATCAACCTTGAGTCTGCTTCCCACTTGCATCAATTTTTTACCTTTGTGGGGAACTGGCTATATTGTGGAAGCTCAAAAGTAGTCCATGTAGAGCAGGGTAAGGCAAACCCGGCCCTCCATCTGTTTTGAAACTACAATGAGACGTTGCAAGTACCTAACAATCACAGGCATGACTCCTAGAGGTAGAGGCATGATGGGATTTGTAGTTTCCCAACAGCTGAAGGGCCAAGGTTGCCCACCCCTGATGGAGAGTATCAGAGCTTAGGGAAACCTACAGTTATTTGGACTGTTTTCTGTGCCATATTTTATCTTTAGTGATAACAACTATAATCCAATCTAAGCGTGAATAACTTTTTGATAATAATTCAAGATGTATATTCTCCTAAAATACACCACACTTTCTCTTTAAAATGTAGAAATAAGATTTATATAAATAAATGCAGGATAAACATCACAAGATCTATAGACATGGATCTATGGTAAGGGTTAAAACAAGTAAAAATATTCAGCGCTGGACAATAAAAATTAAACACAAAAACTAATGCCAGCCAGCACTCAAGGTAAATTAAAAAAACACCTCAGGAAAATTGATAATGGTAATAGTGCAGCGCAATGAAATGTATAATACATAAATAAATTAACACAGTGAATAATATAATGTAAATAATAGCGTGATGAACAAAGTCCACAAAGTGCAGATGTGCAGATCAAAAACTCCAGCGGTTTCACAGAATAGTGCATAGTCCAAAGTGAAATGACCAACAGGAAGAACCTCCACCAAGGATGGCCTCTCACCTTAAAGCGGAGCTCCAGCCGCGGGAATTTTTTTTTTTAAAGTCAGCAGCTACTAACAGTGTAGCTGCTGACTTTAAATAAGGACACTTACCTGTCCTAGGCGCCCTCGCTGACGGCCCCCCCCGATGCCGGTCCCACGATCGCTCCGGGTCCCGCGCCGCCATTCACACTATGGGAAACAGGCAGTGAAGCCGTACGGCTTCACTGCCCATTTCCTAGTGCGCCTGCGTGAGTCTCACGCTGGCTTGTGAATGGGCGAGCTGCTCTCTGAGAACACACACAGTTCCCAGGAAGCAGCGCGCCCCATTCACAAGGAGAAGAACAAGAAGAAAACACACCGCGGTTCAGGAAGAGGCAGATTACGGACTTCCGCATAGCAACAGCTATTTCGGGTGAGTATTTTTTTTTTTTTTTTTTCAGGTTTTTTTTTTTTTTTTTCAAACAACATTGTAAAATGTTGTTATCCTGGGTGGAGCTCCGCTTTAAGGCTAAGACCTACAATAGGTCATATAGCTTGATACACACTGACGTCCGGTTCTCAAAGGGCAGCAGCCGATGGGACAGCTCAATGATACAGCAGGCAGACCCAGAAATAAGATAAAAGGCAGCCAGAGCATATTCAAAAGAAGAGAGGAGATCTAGTGTTCTCTGTAACCAAACTAAAAATTTATTAAAAGAGATAAAAACAAACTCACATTGTTCAGCACTCTTCACCGAGTGCACAGTATCAGGCGTGTAACATAACTCGGCATCCAGCCGCTCAGTTCACGTGGGGTGGCGATCGCAGGTGACGTCATGTAGGCCCTCCCCCTCGTACGCGTTACGTCCCTATGGGCGAGACTTCCTCAGCGTGGGGTGAATGGTAAGGGTTGTAAGGTTTCTATAAGGCCGCGTACACACGATCGGTCCAAACCGATGAAAATGGACTTAAGTCCAGTTTCATTGGTCCATACCGACCGCTTGTACGGCCCATCGGTCCGTCGTCCGTCGGACCAAAGTTTTAAAACTTGCTTTAAAATTGGACCAATGGACGCCTGACCATCGGTCCAAACCGATGGTTAGAACGCAAAAGCATCGGTCCAAAAACTCGCGCATGCTCAAAATCAAGTCGACGCATGCTTGGAAGCATTGAACTTCATTTTTTTCAGTACGTCGTTGTGTTTTACGTCACCGCGTACTGACACGATCGGTTTTTGAACTGATGGTGTGTACCATCAGTCTGTGAACCGATGAAAACGGTCCGTCGGACCATTCTCATCGGGTTGGACCGATTGTGTGTATGCGGCCTGAGTGGATCAAGGGTAAGCGTCACAAGATCTATATAGGTTGATTCAAGTTAAGGTAGATTTAGACATGCGTCTAAATCTCCCATGCCTCTGAATCCTGATCTGTGTTCGAATTGTGCTCCAGAGGCCAATGACATGCAGTGAGGAAGTGCTGCAATGCCTCCTTACTGCCTGTTTTAACCCCATATTTGTCAACAAACATTCCACAACCGCATGCAATGCATGTGGTTGCAGGACGCTTGCGGTGCTTCCCCATTTTTTTAAACGTGTAGAGTTTAGTGGGCTTGCTGCCCGCCAAGCGATGCATGTCAGGTCAACTTTGCCGTGAGCGCAAAACAAAGCATCATGGCTGTGGCATGGAATTATCTCCTCCACTGTTTATTGCAGCTTAAGAGGGGCATTTGACGGCTTGAAAACGTGCTCAAATGTACAAAGTCTAAACAAGGCTTACAAGATTTTTGATAATTGGATGCAGGCTCACAAAATGTATGTAAGTGGTTCCAGGATGTGGCTTATGAGATTTATATAAGTAGATCCAGAATAAAATTGACAAGATTTACATAAGTGATCTAAATCAGACAGTTTATAGAAGTTGACCCACTCACAAGGTTTATATAAGTACAAGGTAAAGTACAAGATTTTTATAAATGAAATCAATGTAAACGCCACAATATTTATATAAGTTGTCCCAGGGTGAGGATCACAAGATTTATATAAGAGGATCGAGGGTAGGGGGACATAAGATTTATAAATGTTTAATACAGAGTAACTGACATGCAATGTATAACCCTGTACCCTTCAGTATGCATCAGACAGATGCCCTGCATTGCAGGTCAGTGCTCATATTAAGATATTTTTTTTACTTATGGTAAGAATAGAGTTAAATATCCAGTAAACAAAATCTAAACTGCTAGTCAATGGACATTGCATGATGTGCATGCATCTTCACAGCCGAATCAATATTTACTCTAAGGCCCCGTACACGCGTACGAGAACCTCGACGGGCCAAACACATCGTTCCGCCCGTCAAGGTTCTCGCCCGGCTGTCGAAATCGTCGACCAAGCCGTCGGGAAAGGCGCCGAGCCATGGTTCTTTTTTTTTTTTTTTTTTTTTTTTTTAGTGATTGTGCCCCTGTAAGGTTTAAATCTCGTGCAATATTAAATAGATGTTACATTTATTAGATTCCTCCCACCCCCCCCCGTGTCCCTACCTCCCATCCCCTTACCCCCCGCCCTCCCCTTCCCCATCCTTGTGAGCATACAATCCTGGTACTGGGTCAGTTAGGTTATGAATAATTGCCGCCTTGCCTGGCGTTTGATATTTGACTCAGGTGGGATTGGGCATAAAGGGGCCTGTACATGAGCAAGCCCCCATATGCCTAAGCCCTGGCATCTGAATTACCTACACTGATTCCTCATCTGTTGACTGCCATAGTCTCCATATTTTTACAAACTTATCATGCTTCCCCTGCGTGATGTAGTGTACCTTTTCGTTTGAAATTGTTTGTTCCATGGCTGCTAACCAGTTTTCTATAGATGGGGGCGCCTGGGCTTGCCATTTTTGTGCAATGATCTTGCGAGCCTGGAATAGGCATCTCAAAATAGGTTCAAGGGTGCCTTGCGGTACCCTGGTATCGTCCATGCATCCCAAAAGGCAAATCCTGGCTGTTGGAAGAAGGGCAGACCTAAATTTCTAGTTTATCCGTGTTATAGCCAGAGCCATGGTTCTTGATGGGCCATTGAGCAAATAGAGAACCTGCTCTCTATTTTGGCTCGACGGCTTTCTCAACGGGACGCTCGGCGAGAACGTACACACGACCGAGAACCTCGGTAGAATATGGATCCCAGCGAGCTTCTCGCTGGATTCTGCCGAGGTTCTCGGTCGTGTGTACGGGGCCTGATACTGATAAAGTTGGATGAAAAACTTGTTTATATTATGACTCCATCTGCCTACATTATTAGTCATCACTAATATGTCAAACATACTTCAGTCACATCTGTTACCAACTGAGCAATTCCAGTACCAGTCAAGGCACATAGTATAAACTTACCTGTACTTTACTTTGTGTGGCATCCTTTGTATGTTAAGACAATTTTATGACCAGGGATGGTGATGTACAGGTCTTCTCAGACATCAATTTTGTTGGATCTGATACATTTTTAATCTGAGATTCGGAAAAGGGGATAGATCAGGGAAGTTTGTGTTTAAAAAGAGTGAAACACCAACCATTATTTTTTTTAATAGAAGTAAATCCTCGTACACATGCTAAGTTACTTGCCGAGTATACCGAGCGTGTGTACAAGGCTTTCAGTATTCTCATCAAGAAAACTGCCCAGAATCTAGATGAGAAAAATAGAAAACATGTTCTCTATTTTCTCATCGTGAGATTCTCGTCAGTTTTCCAGCCGAGAAACCCGAAAGTGTGTATACTTAACTGGTCGCCGTGGAAACCCGTGCATGCTCGAAATGACTTGGACGCACGCGCGGTAGCTTCCACGGCATAGGTAGGGTGAAGCAAAATGGCGGCGACGGCATCAAATGTGACGAGCCCATGCTTGTCGTACGCAATGACGTCACCGCAGTTCTTTTGGTCTGTCTCTAGACTCAGGCGGCAAGAGGGTCGTTAAGCCGTTAAGGAAGTAATCTTCTCTCTTGTCAGCCAGAGCTATGAGGAGTTGTTGGAGACTGGGGACATGCTTCAAGAGACAGTCATAGACTATCACCGTTATAATAGGGCAATCCGGAAACCCAGGTCTGTCTTTTTTTTTTCTACCTCCTGAATCTGGTGTAGATTTGCAAAGTGCAGTTATAGTGAAAAGTAGACTGGCTGCATAGCTCCCTTTAGGAAATCAATAAATATTCCCATTTTCCCCAAAGGATTCAAGCGGCAAGCTGATAACTTGAACGATTCCCCAGTGTATTCAAGCACCTAGTAAATCCATCAACCTGTACATATCATCCAAGTCGTTTTGGAGCCTGGATATCGTTACCTTATAAGCCTCAGTGACCTGATAATTATACAGTTACTTGGGTCCTCTGGAAATCCTTTCATCATTTCAACTGGTGGTGGATCTACTTCAGCACATTATCACTTTTAGCTGGAATGTTGTGATTTCCCTTACAGACTCTCTGCAGTTTTTCATCTTATTTGTGGACTATTGTGTGCACTTTTGGTGTTTTCACCACTCTATAAGACTCATCCTTGAAGTCTTCTCATTTGTTCCGTTATATTTATATTCTTAGCGCTACACTTATTTCCTTTGTTAATCTTGTTGGCAAAATCGATCTAATTTTGTGGTGTTGGCTGCCATTAATATATTTTTTGCTATTTGGCAGCGCGGTGGATGTATGTACATTTGTATATAGTTTTTTTGTGGCAAGAGATTCTTGCCAAGAATCTCATTGGGGAAAAACAACAGTTTTTTCCTGACGAGATTCTTGCCCGTGTGTACGAGGCTTAAGGTTTTTGCTGCTGCTTGTGTCCACGCTGGGCAAATTTCACCTTCTTCCTATCCTGATACTGTATCTATTATCACCAGAACAGGTAAAGCAGAATCACTATTTATAGCTAGCACTGGAACAAGAGCAATAAACATTTCACACAGCATGCTTCCATGATGTTCCAAACATTCTATGTGATCTCTTCAATGGGGCTAGAGTGGTTTTGTCCAAACTGATTTTGGCACAAATTTACAGATTTTTTTGGTCACCAAAAATTTTACCAAGACTGAAAGTTTTATTTCCCTCTTTGAGCAGTGTAGATGCAATTTGCTTGTAGGAAATCAATCTCAAACTTGTGTTGCATACACACGGTCACACAAATGTTGTCGAAAATTCCAAACGGCAAGAACACAGTGACGTAAAATACTATGACAAGCCGGGAAAAAATGAAGTTCAATGATTCCGAGCATGCGTCAAAATGATTCCGAGCATACGTAAGATTTTTGTGTGTCGGAATTGCATACAGACGATCGGAATTTCCGACAAGAACTTTTGTTGTCGGATACATTGAGAACCAGCTCTCAAACATTTGTTGTCGGAAATTCCGACAGCAAATGTCCGATGGAGCATACACACGGTGGGATTTTCCGACAACAGGCTCACATTGAACATTTGTTGTCGGAAATTCTGACCGTGTGTACGCGGCATTAGAATCTATGTAAAGCCAATTAAACCCGTAAAAAAAAAAAACTTTAATTTCTCTTTCCACTCTCTTTCTCTTTGACTCCAATGCATTTCACCAAAATCACAATTGTTCTTAAATCTTTATATTTTCGCAAAGCTTTTTGACAAAATAAAACTCACAATTATTTAACCCTACTTTTTAAGATTGTTTCACGTTTTTGTTCACTCCAGCAGACACTCGGAAGGAGGTTACTACAATTCAGAAGCTTCTTTAGGGCTCATACACACAGGATTGCTGAAACAAGCTTTTAGCCGTGTTTAATCGCTTTTGCCATTTTTAGGTGATTGTTTTTTCTGTGAAAACGCCCAAAAACGCTAACGCTTGAAAAAGCACATAAACGCTAGTCAGAAACGTGGCTAAAAGCAAGTTTTTACAGCTGTTTTTTTCCTGAGAGCGGCGCAGGCATTTTTTAAATGTCCCATGCACAAGAGTTGAGGGCAAACACATTTGGTTCTGCAAGCTGTTTTTTTATTTCTTCCCAGCACTCATGCATGATATATGCAGATTCACTATAAAATGTTGCTTACATTTTATTGCTCATGTAGTGGTTCACAAGAAACATGCTGTAACATGACATTCCTTTATACTTGTGTTAACCAAAGCCATGTGTTGCTGTTGTCATGTGTGCTTTAAATTACTTTGCTTTTTCCTATTTTTAATGTTCCCTGACAAGATTACTCACTGTACAGCATGTGTTAATCATCAGATTTTCTCCACTGTACCCCTGGATATCAGGAGATTTTAAAAGCTATTAAGTGCAAATGACATCAACAAGCAATAATAAATTGTGTTATAGAATGTAACTAATTTTATTCAACTTTATCACCTTCAGAATTATTTACATGGTTATTTACCAGTGAATGTGAAAGAGTCACAAACTGAACAAGCCATTTTTTTCTTTGACTGGCTGGAGAGTAAGACCCCTTTCATACTGGGGCATTTTTCAGGCGCTTTAACGTTAAAAAAAGTGACTGTAAAGCGCATGAAAGAAGCCTCATCTGCAATCCCAATGTGAAAGCTTGAAGTGCTGTAAGAGCCCTTTTACACTGCCAGCGCCCGAAAAACTCTGGTAAAGCACCGATTTACCAGCATTTTTCAAGCGTTTTTTTAACCCCCCCTGCTAATGGCCGAATAAAGGGTTATTTACCGCTCCTAAACGCGGCAAAGAAGCTGCTTGCAGGATTTTTTTTGATACTCTGCCAGCGCAACGCCTCAGCGTGAAAGCACTTAGATTTTTACATTGGGATTGCAGATTTTTTTAACGCTAAAGCGCCTGAAAAACGCCCCAGTGTGAAAGGGGTCTAAAGCTTTTTATATAGAATTTAAAGGCCTTAAAGACATTTTAGGTCCTTTGCTGCAGGAAATTTGTGGTAAAATACAACTTTTGAGCACACACATTTCAGTATCAGTGACCAGACCTGACTGTGTAGCTCTTTTCTGATTGTATCTAAGAAAACAGAAAACTGCGCTAAACCAAAAAATTAAATTAAAATAAAATAGAAAATAAAATTAAAATAGAAAGCTGCGGCAATTGTAGAAACACAAAGTAATACAAAATAGCAAAGCCGCGCTCATCAGGATAAAAAATATATGTATGAATAAGGACTGCTGAGCAGTAATCTCCTGTGTTGTAGCCAATGGTGTAGCTTGGTGGTATATATTAGTATACAGGTTGACATAGAAATAGAACCTCAAAAAAGAAAAATGCAAAAAAAAAACACAGATCCTGAATAACATAAATGTTCATAAAGTCCTTGTTACAAAAACTTGAAAAACCAAGTGTCAGGAGGCAAAACAACAACAGATCATAATGGTTCACTCCACCACGGTGACGAGATTTAATGATAAAGTGATCCCTGAATAAGGGGGGGCTGCTTACCAGAGGGCAAGCTCAATGAAGCAATTGGCTTTAGCCCAGAATCCTGTATGGTTCCTGGGTGCAACTTCCAGCAAATACCAAGGTATAGCGGTGCTCAGGAATATGGATGGAGAGAGAAGGATGGACCAATAGTGTAATTCCGTTTACAAAAAAGGTTTATTAAAACATAAAAATGATACTCACATTTAGTCAAAGCATCACAAACATTTAAAACAAATCGCCGGCCGGCAAACAAAGCGGAGCCCTTCCTCCGTGCGTGCGTGGTGAACTGCGTGTCTTTCCCAGACGCGTTTCGTCATCAAAGGGACGTTCTCAATGATTGTATCTGTCCAGTGCAATTCAGGTCATCAAAAAAGCAACCACTTTGGGTGGTCTCCCTATTAGACCCCTTATACATGGCTCTTTCTGAGCCTTTTTGGCTCAGAAAGAGCCATTTGAGAAGGTGCTGTGTAAAACTCCACTTGCTATTTCTTAACCACTTAAGGACCGCCGCATGTACATTTACGTCGGCAGAATGGCACCGACAGGCACATCAACGTATATATACGTTGGTGCCTTGGGGGGGATCGGGGGTCCGATCGGACCCCCCGTACATGCGGCAGTCCGCGCGGCTGCAGGAGCGATCCGACAAGTGGGGGCGGCTATCCGTTTTCATCCGCCCCCTCCGGATCGCTCCCAGCCAATGCGCGCGCGCCCGCCTGACCTGTCACTTCCTCCTCCTGTGTAAACACAGGAAGGAGGAAGCGACGTGATCTCTCCCTCGGCGTTTGTTTCAAGCGCCGCTGAGGAGAGATCACAACACAACAAGTAAGTCCTGCACCAACACTACACTACACTACACTACACACACACAAAAACACATTTAACCCCCGCGATCGCCCCCCCCCCCCCCCCCCCCTGTCACAGTGTCACTGAATGCAGTAATCATACATGTATGATTACTGTATTTAGTGTCAGTGTGACAGACAGTGTGACAGTCAGTCAGTGTTAGTGTCAGGGTAGCCCCCCCACCCCCCCCCCCCAATAAAGTTTTAACCCCTTGATCACTGCCCTAGTTAACCCTTTCACTCCCTATTGCCAGCATCACTAAGCGATCATTTTTCTGATCGCTGTATTAGTGTCGCTGTTCCCGCTAGGTAGCTAATTTTTTTTTAATGCGATTTTTTTTTTACTAAAGACATGCGGCTAAATAAATTTTGGCCTAAATGTTTGACTAAAATTTAGTTTATTGGTTTTTTATTATAACAAAAAGTAAAAAATATTGTTTTTTTTTCCAAAAATGTCGCTCTATTTTTGTATATAGCGCAAAAAATAAAAATCGCAGAGGCGATCAAATACCACCAAAAGAAAGCTCTATTTGTGGGAAAAAAAGGACGCGAATTTTGTTTGGGAGCCACGTCGCACGACCGCGCAATTGTCTGTTAAAGCGACGCAGTGCCGAATCGCAAAAACCCCTTGGGTCATTTGCCAGCGTATTGGTCCGGGTCTTAAGTGGTTAATGGCAGCAAGAACTTCACCAATGATCAATGTGCCTCAGATTATCTGATTTCTGAAAGGGGAATTGGCAGTGGCAGCAGCTGCATCAGCACTGATTTTCTGAGTGTTTTAAAATGGCAGTAGCCAGACTGCGGGCAGCAATCTCCTAAACGCGGCAAAGAAGCTGCTTGCAGGATTTTTTTTGATACTCTGCCAGCGCAACGCCTCAGCGTGAAAGCACTTAGATTTTTACATTGGGATTGCAGATTTTTTTAACGCTAAAGCGCCTGAAAAACGCCCCAGTGTGAAAGGGGTCTAAAGCTTTTAATATAGAATTTAAAGGCCTTAAAGACATTTTAGGTCCTTTGCTGCAGGAAATTTGTGGTAAAATACAACTTTTGAGCACACACATTTCAGTATCAGTGACCAGACCTGACTGTGTAGCTCTTTTCTGATTGTATCTAAGAAAACAGAAAACTGCGCTAAACCAAAAAATTAAATTAAAATAAAATAGAAAATAAAATTAAAATAGAAAGCTGCGGCAATCGTGTAGAAACACAAAGTAATACAAAATAGCAAAGCCGCGCTCATCAGGATAAAAAATATATGTATGAATAAGGACTGCTGAGCAGTAATCTCCTGTGTTGTAGCCAATGGTGTAGCTTGAAACATCACATAGTGGTATATATTAGTATACAGGTTGACATAGAAATAGAACCTCAAAAAAGAAAAATGCAAAAAAAAAACACAGATCCTGAATAACATAAATGTTCATAAAGTCCTTGTTACAAAAACTTGAAAAACCAAGTGTCAGGAGGCAAAACAACAACAGATCATAATGGTTCACTCCACCACGGTGACGAGATGTTAATGATAAAGTGATCCCTTCACCAGAATAAGGGGGGGCTGCTTACCAGAGGGCAAGCTCAATGAAGCAATTGGCTTTAGCCCAGCCGCGGCCTTTAATCCTGTATGGTTCCTGGGTGCAACTTCCAGCAAATACCAAGGTATAGCGGTGCTCACGGAATATGGATGGAGAGAGAAGGATGGACCAATAGTGTAATTCCGTTTACAAAAAAGGTTTATTAAAACATAAAAATGATACTCACATTTAGTCAAAGCATCACAAACATTTAAAACAAATCGCCGGCCGGCAAACAAAGCGGAGCCCTTCCTCCGTGCGTGCGTGGTGACGTCACTGCGTGTCTTTCCCAGACGCGTTTCGTCATCAAAGGGACGTTCTCAATGATTGTATCTGTCCAGTGCAATTCAGGTCATCAAAAAAGCAACCACTATTGGGTGGTCTCCCTATTAGACCCCTTATACATGGCTCTTTCTGAGCCTTTTTGGCTCAGAAAGAGCCAAAAAGGCAACACTTTGAGAAGGTGCTGTGTAAAACTCCACTTGCTGCATTTCTTAACCACTTAAGGACCGCCGCATGTACATTTACGTCGGCAGAATGGCACCGACAGGCACATCAACGTATATATACGTTGGTGCCTTGGGGGGGATCGGGGGTCCGATCGGACCCCCCGTACATGCGGCAGTCCGCGCGGCTGCAGGAGCGATCCGACAAGTGGGGGCGGCTATCCGTTTTCATCCGCCCCCTCCGGATCGCTCCCAGCCAATGCGCGCGCCCGCCGCCTGACCTGTCACTTCCTCCTCCTGTGTAAACACAGGAAGGAGGAAGCGACGTGATCTCTCCCTCGGCGTTTGTTTCAAGCGCCGCTGAGGAGAGATCACAACACAACAAGTAAGTCCTGCACCAACACTACACTACACTACACTACACACACACAAAAACACATTTAACCCCCGCGATCGCCCCCCCCCCTCCCCCCTGTCACAGTGTCACTGAATGCAGTAATCATACATGTATGATTACTGTATTTAGTGTCAGTGTGACAGACAGTGTGACAGTCAGTCAGTGTTAGTGTCAGGGTAGCCCCCCCACCCCCCCCCCAATAAAGTTTTAACCCCTTGATCACTGCCCTAGTTAACCCTTTCACTCCCTATTGCCAGCATCACTAAGCGATCATTTTTCTGATCGCTGTATTAGTGTCGCTGTTCCCGCTAGGTAGCTAATTTTTTTTTAATGCGATTTTTTTTTTACTAAAGACATGCGGCTAAATAAATTTTGGCCTAAATGTTTGACTAAAATTTAGTTTATTGGTTTTTTATTATAACAAAAAGTAAAAAATATTGTTTTTTTTTCCAAAAATGTCGCTCTATTTTTGTATATAGCGCAAAAAATAAAAATCGCAGAGGCGATCAAATACCACCAAAAGAAAGCTCTATTTGTGGGAAAAAAAGGACGCGAATTTTGTTTGGGAGCCACGTCGCACGACCGCGCAATTGTCTGTTAAAGCGACGCAGTGCCGAATCGCAAAAACCCCTTGGGTCATTTGCCAGCGTATTGGTCCGGGTCTTAAGTGGTTAATGGCAGCAAGAACTTCACCAATGATCAATGTGCCTCAGATTATCTGATTTCTGAAAGGGGAATTGGCAGTGGCAGCAGCTGCATCAGCACTGATTTTCTGAGTGTTTTAAAATGGCAGTAGCCAGACTGCGGGCAGCAATCTCCTAAACGCGGCAAAGAAGCTGCTTGCAGGATTTTTTTTGATACTCTGCCAGCGCAACGCCTCAGCGTGAAAGCACTTAGATTTTTACATTGGGATTGCAGATTTTTTTAACGCTAAAGCGCCTGAAAAACGCCCCAGTGTGAAAGGGGTCTAAAGCTTTTAATATAGAATTTAAAGGCCTTAAAGACATTTTAGGTCCTTTGCTGCAGGAAATTTGTGGTAAAATACAACTTTTGAGCACACACATTTCAGTATCAGTGACCAGACCTGACTGTGTAGCTCTTTTCTGATTGTATCTAAGAAAACAGAAAACTGCGCTAAACCAAAAAATTAAATTAAAATAAAATAGAAAATAAAATTAAAATAGAAAGCTGCGGCAATCGTGTAGAAACACAAAGTAATACAAAATAGCAAAGCCGCGCTCATCAGGATAAAAAATATATGTATGAATAAGGACTGCTGAGCAGTAATCTCCTGTGTTGTAGCCAATGGTGTAGCTTGAAACATCACATAGTGGTATATATTAGTATACAGGTTGACATAGAAATAGAACCTCAAAAAAGAAAAATGCAAAAAAAAAACACAGATCCTGAATAACATAAATGTTCATAAAGTCCTTGTTACAAAAACTTGAAAAACCAAGTGTCAGGAGGCAAAACAACAACAGATCATAATGGTTCACTCCACCACGGTGACGAGATGTTAATGATAAAGTGATCCCTTCACCAGAATAAGGGGGGCTGCTTACCAGAGGGCAAGCTCAATGAAGCAATTGGCTTTAGCCCAGCCGCGGCCTTTAATCCTGTATGGTTCCTGGGTGCAACTTCCAGCAAATACCAAGGTATAGCGGTGCTCACGGAATATGGATGGAGAGAGAAGGATGGACCAATAGTGTAATTCCGTTTACAAAAAAGGTTTATTAAAACATAAAAATGATACTCACATTTAGTCAAAGCATCACAAACATTTAAAACAAATCGCCGGCCGGCAAACAAAGCGGAGCCCTTCCTCCGTGCGTGCGTGGTGACGTCACTGCGTGTCTTTCCCAGACGCGTTTCGTCATCAAAGGGACGTTCTCAATGATTGTATCTGTCCAGTGCAATTCAGGTCATCAAAAAAGCAACCACTATTGGGTGGTCTCCCTATTAGACCCCTTATACATGGCTCTTTCTGAGACTTTTTGGCTCAGAAAGAGCCAAAAAGGCAACACTTTGAGAAGGTGCTGTGTAAAACTCCACTTGCTGCATTTCTTAACCACTTAAGGACCGCCGCATGTACATTTACGTCGGCAGAATGGCACCGACAGGCACATCAACGTATATATACGTTGGTGCCTTGGGGGGGATCGGGGGTCCGATCGGACCCCCCGTACATGTGGCAGTCCGCGCGGCTGCAGGAGCGATCCGACAAGTGGGGGCGGCTATCCGTTTTCATCCGCCCCCTCCGGATCGCTCCCAGCCAATGCGCGCGCCCGCCTGACCTGTCACTTCCTCCTCCTGTGTAAACACAGGAAGGAGGAAGCGACGTGATCTCTCCCTCGGCGTTTGTTTCAAGCGCCGCTGAGGAGAGATCACAACACAACAAGTAAGTCCTGCACCAACACTACACTACACTACACTACACACACACAAAAACACATTTAACCCCCGCGATCGCCCCCCCCCCTCCCCCCTGTCACAGTGTCACTGAATGCAGTAATCATACATGTATGATTACTGTATTTAGTGTCAGTGTGACAGACAGTGTGACAGTCAGTCAGTGTTAGTGTCAGGGTAGCCCCCCCACCCCCCCCCCCCAATAAAGTTTTAACCCCTTGATCACTGCCCTAGTTAACCCTTTCACTCCCTATTGCCAGCATCACTAAGCGATCATTTTTCTGATCGCTGTATTAGTGTCGCTGTTCCCGCTAGGTAGCTAATTTTTTTTTAATGCGATTTTTTTTTTACTAAAGACATGCGGCTAAATAAATTTTGGCCTAAATGTTTGACTAAAATTTAGTTTATTGGTTTTTTATTATAACAAAAAGTAAAAAATATTGTTTTTTTTCCAAAAATGTCGCTCTATTTTTGTATATAGCGCAAAAAATAAAAATCGCAGAGGCGATCAAATACCACCAAAAGAAAGCTCTATTTGTGGGAAAAAAAGGACGCGAATTTTGTTTGGGAGCCACGTCGCACGACCACGCAATTGTCTGTTAAAGCGACGCAGTGCCGAATCGCAAAAACCCCTTGGGTCATTTGCCAGCGTATTGGTCCGGGTCTTAAGTGGTTAATGGCAGCAAGAACTTCACCAATGATCAATGTGCCTCAGATTATCTGATTTCTGAAAGGGGAATTGGCAGTGGCAGCAGCTGCATCAGCACTGATTTTCTGAGTGTTTTAAAATGGCAGTAGCCAGACTGCGGGCAGCAATCTCAGACAAACAATTTGGATAGTGGCGCTGTTAGTCAGTAAAATATGGGAGTTTAAAAAAAAACACAAGTCCATTTTAATAGGTCCTTTAGATGCTGTAATAGAGTGTATAGTAACACTAGGGATAGATGGAGAAAAAAATCTCAGACAGAGCCTAAACCTCATGATTGCTGACTACACTGGGTCAGGGTTGATGCACCTACTCCGCGACGTGAGAGCCAAATGGACTACTGGGTATGCTGGCTGGACCACTGCCTGGAGCTTGCCTAATGTTAACTGGAGGCCGCGCAGCCACTGCAGTCAGTGTTCTGTCTGAGAGGGCCTACAGTGCAGCAGGTGGACTGGTTCAACTTCTTTTAACCACTTAATCCCCGGACCATATTGCTGCCCAATGACCAGAGCAAAATTGGCGTCTTTTTTTTCCCACAAATAGAGCTTTCTTTTGGTGGTATTTGATCATCTCTGCGTTTTTTTTTTTTTTGCGCTATAAACAAAAATAGAGCGACAATTTTGAAAAAAATGCAATATTTTTTACATTTTGCTATACTAAATATCCCCAAACAATATATATATAAAAAAAAAAAATCTTTCCTCAGTTTAGGCCGATACGTATTCTTCTACCTATTTTTCATAAACAAAAATCGCAATTAGCGTTTATTGATTAGTTTGCACAAAAGTTATAGCATTTACAAAATAGGGGGTAGTTTTATGGCATTTTTATTAATATTTTTTTTTACTAGTAATGGCAGCGATCAGTGTTTTTTTTCAGTACTGCGATATTATGGCGGACACTTCGGACACTTTTGACACATTTTTGGGACCATTGTCACTTTTATAGCGATCAGTGCTATAAAAATGCATTGGATTACTATAAAAATGCCATTGGCAGTGAAGGGGTTAACACTAGGGGCCGGGGAAGGGGTTAAGTATGTTCCTGGGTGTTTTCTAACTGTATGGGGGGGGGGGGTGGACTCACTAGGGGAAATCACTGAACTTCTGTTCATACATTGTATGAACAGAAGATCAGCGTTTCCCCCACTGACAGGACCGAGAGCTTTGTGTTTACACACATAGCTCCCGATCCTCACTCTGTACCGAGCGATCGCGCGTGCCCGGCGCCCTAGTGGCCTTTAAAGAGCCGACGTAGAGCTACGGCTCTCGCCCAGGCGTGCCAACCTGCCGCAGTAAAATGACAGTGGCAGGTCGGCAAGCAGTTAAACTAACCAGTCATGGATTAATAATGACTACAAAACTCCTGGGGCCTATGCCACAGACTAAAAATGTAAAGGTGCCACTTAAAGTGGTTCTAAAGCCAAGACATTTTTCACCTTAATGCTATCCCTACATTAAGGTAAAAAATGACCCAGTGGCAGTGTCGCCCCTCACTCCCCTAAATAGTCTCACTCAATCCAGCACTGTGCCCATCTATAGTGGCTCTCTCTTTTCCACATGCATTCAATAAACAGAAAGGCAGCAGCGGGAGCCATTGGCCTCTGCTGCTGTTAATCAAATTCTGTAAACAGAGAAAGGGGGGTGTGGTCTGAGCCACGCTGTTTGTATCTATGGATACACAGCCCAGCTCAAGACTAAGTCCACACATCTGCCCTCATAGCAAGCACTTTGCTACGGGAATATATACCAAAGAGGATAAGTCAAGAGCACAGGCAGGGGCCCCCAGAGGAGGAAATTCAGAGTCGCTCTGTGCAATTCCATTGCATAGAGCAGGAAAACTATTTTTTTTTTATCTGAAGAAAAAAAAAAAGCCTAGAAAGCCACTGTAATGTTTTCACAGCTTGACCTCAGCTTAAAAATGTGTAATGTCTGCTGCAGGTTAAATCTTGCAATGTGTCTCAAAATGTACAGCCTATTACTGTGAACTAATGCTGTGAAGGTGCCACACCATATATCTGCAGCTCAGCCTCAGCTCCAAAATTTCTAACGTTTGCTGCAAAGTAAACCTTGCAATGAGTTTCAAGTTTGCAGTCTTTTCTGGTGCTCAGCACCGGTAAAGTGTCACATAATGTTTATGCAGCCCAACCACAGTTAAATAATTTGCAATGTCTGCTGCAAGGTAAATCCTGCATTGTGAAAATTAGGGGAAACTAATGTGCAAACCAACAAGGGGGTGGGGTGGGAGGAAAAAAATAAACAAATGTGTAGCAGCCACCTAGTAAGTGTTCACACACTGATAGCAATTTGTTTAGTTTTTTTCCTGGACTTTTATGCACATTGCTGTGGATCACTTATAGAAATTTTCCAGCACAAGGAACTACATCTGCACATGTTGCTGTTTTTTGGATTTGCACATATTATTGTTGTTTGATGCACTTTATACTATATATCACTGAATATTTATATTAGTTTTTATCAGTCTTATCAGTTTTTTTTTTCTCCCTCTCATTGGTTTACACGGATATTTTACACAGGATTTGTTTTTTCACATTTGAATTGCTGCACTTGGTAGTTATTTGCACTGTAGAAGAAGTCATATTTATTTATTTATTATTAAAGAACATATAGGATATTTTAAATTAATAGTAATTTTAGAGTGAGCGCCCCTATACCCCCTTCTTATATTCATTTTCCCACAAGTGGCAATACAACTGTGTATTTTTTTAATATTTTTGGCTCTGTTAAATGCTCCCTATGACCTCGTACACACGACAGTTTTCCTCTGCAAAATCCATCAAGAAAAATGCTGGCAGAGCATTTTTGCAGAGAAAAACGGCTGTGTGTATGTTTTTCGTCAAGAAAACTGTCGTGGATCAAGACGAGAAAAAATGAGAACATGCTGGGCTCGTACACACTCTCTTTTTTCTCGTCGGGAGTCTCAATTTCCTTGTTGTGTTTCTCGTCGGGCTGGTTTACGACGAGAAACACGTTTGTGTGTATGCTCAGAAACCCGCGCATGCTCAGAATAAAGTATGAGTTGGAGAGTACCTTTGGAAAAAGTAGCGTCCATAATAGAGATAGCACATTCATCACGCTGTAACAGACTGAAAAGCGCAAATTGTCTCTCACCAAACTTTTACTTAACACGCGGTAACATAAGATTAGCAAAAGCAGCCCCAAGGGTGGCGCCAGTGGAATCGAACTTCCCCTTTATAGTGCTGTTGTATGTGTTGTACATCACCGACGAGATTTTGTCATGCAAAGAAAGCTTGACAAGATTCTCGACAAGCCTGACAAGAACCTTATCGAGGAAAACAATGTGTCTTTTATGACGAGATTCTCTGTCGTGTGTACGAGGCCTTGTGCTTTATGTGATAATTACCACAAAGTAAATGTTTTTGGTCAGATCACGAGGGAATGCTAACCTTCAATCTGAAGTTTGTAGTCAGCATAAAGATTTGGTAATAAAAAAACTTTGGAGTAAAGTGCTTCATCATCAAGAATATATTGCAACATATAATGTTCACTTATTCAAAAGAGGTCAAAGTTTAAATGTCCCGAATGAGAAAAAGTTAGCTTTCATTGCAGGGTGAAAAAGCTCAAATTAATTTCCGAAAATTATTTATTTTTTGCACAATAATGTATTGCCTAGATGGGACTTCCAGCTATGGTGGTAGAACATGCTACAGACATTTTAAACCTGCTTGGTATAAACATAAGGCAATGTATACATTAATATTTAACAGTCCATGTGTGACATATTATTTTTTCAAATCGGTTTAATCTTTTCTCTGTGTTACCTTCTTCTTGTTTTCTACCAATACACTCCCGTGGGAGACTTGTGGTTTGATGATACAAGAAACAACTTTACTTAGGTCTTAGAAGATTTTTCCCCCCTTTTCAATAGTGAATTGATCTCTGTCCTAAAGAACACTTATTAGACTTCACGTAACAGGCTTCTCTGAGTAGTACTGTTAGCACATTTTCCAATATATATCGACATATGCAGACGGTTAAAATTCTGTACTTCAAAATGTGTTTGATAAGACATATGTTTCTCCTTACCAGTCCAGGTCTAAAACAGACACAATGCCATAAGTCATACTGTAGCTGTCACAGAGTTTATTACTTGAGTGCATTAAAATCCTTACTGTTTACTTATCACACGCATTTGTGATCATATTAATTTTTTAAGTATTGTGAAATTATATACAGATATAGATGCAGTTAATATCTCACCTATGTTTGTTTTTGTTTTTTGTACCAGCCTGGATTTTTGTAAAGCTTATTGCTATTTGTTAAATTTTATATTTTTGTATAATTTTAGGGATTTATGGGGCATTATAGTTTTTCTTGTGTTAAACCACAACTTAGGCGTTTTATTGTTAATTTATTTTATTCATTTTATTTTATTTAATTTATTTGGTATATGCAGGATTTGCAATCCTATGAGCAACACAAAGTTTTAAAAGTTACAAAATGCGCATTTTCTTTTAACCAGTAATTGATAAGTTGCTACTTCATTTTAAACTATATAACTATAAGAAAGTGACAGCCATAAGGATTTACTGTGTATTTAATTATGCTTCTATAGTGCTTTTGACTTTAAGTTGGAACTCTACCCATGACAACTTGATAAAAATAATGTTCTTTAGCATTCCATTAGCATTCTACATTAATAATTATGCTACCAAATTTAGTATGTGCTGTAAATTGCCTACAGCATTGTTAAGGTTTCTTCTTTCTGAAGGCTGCCATTTTTCTAAAGCCCAGAGCCCCTGGACAGCAGTAAATCTATAGGCTGTAAGCAGATTGGCCTCTACAAATTCAGGACAGTGCAGAGCATGGTGAGACAGTGTTTTACTGGAATTTACACTGGACTTATTTTTAATGTTTTACATAGTTATACCTGCAAAAGGGGTCAGCTTAAAGTGATCTAGCAGGACTTAATTTTTTGGCTAAAGTTCCAGTTTAACCCCTAGCGCCAACCATAAGCATTCATGTGGCCTCACGGAAGTGGATATTTTTCTAATGCTCTGTGCCCCAGCACAGAAATTGGCTCTCACCGAGATCCCTGGGTCTCATACTAACGATCGGGACCAGTGACTAAAGAATAACAAAAATAAAAAAATAAAGGAAAACATAAAGAAAGAAATAACAAAATCAAGGTTTGCCAGGGTTAGTGTAAAGCCTCTTAGGCCTCGTACACACATCCGTTTTCCTCGACAAAATCCATCAAGAAACTTGGTGGCAGAGCTTTTTTGCTGAGGAAAACGATTGTGTGTATGTTTTTCGTCGAGAAAACTGTCGTGGATCTCGACGAGAAAAAAAGAGAACAAGTTCTCTTTTTTCTCGTCAGGAGTCTCAATTTCTCGTGGGGCTGGTTTACGATGGGAAACACGTTTGTGTGCATGCTTAGAAACCCACTCATGCTCAGAATAAAGTATGAGACAGTAGCGCACCTTCGGTAAAAGTAGCGTTCATAATGGAGATAGCACATTCATCACGCTTTAAAAGACTGAAAAGCACGAATCGTCTCTTACCAAACTTTTACTTAACACGCAGTAACATGAGATTAGTAAAAGCAGCCCCAAGGGTGGCGCCAGAGGAATCAAACTTCCGCTTTATAGTGCCATCGTACGTATTGTACGTCACCGCGTTTGAGAACGACAAGATTTTGTCTTGACAATGTGTATGCAAAGAAAGCTTGGCAAGATTCTTGACAAGCCTGACAAGGAACTCGGCGAGGAAAACAATGTTTTTTTTTTACGATGAGTTTCTCGGTCGTGTGTACGAGGCCATACACATGTACGGGATTTCCGAAGGGAAAAGTTCCCGTCGGAAATGCAGAGGGGAAAGCCAAGAACCCGTTTGGTTCAGCCTTTTTCCTACACATGGCCGGTTTTCCCAACAGGAAAACTGCGATGGAGCTTTGGCCGAGAATCCCGGCCGTGTGTATGCTCCATCACATAGGAAAACTGTCAAAAACCACCGGACAAAAGTCTGGTTCTCTTTTTTTGTCTGGTGGTTTTTGGGCAGTTTTACCATCGGAAAAACTGTGAGGAGCATACACACAGCCGGGATTCCCAGCCAAAAGCTCTCCTCACAGTTTTACCGTCGGTGGAAAACTGATCATGTGTACAAGGTTTTGGGTCAAATTTGGGGGTCAAGGTCAGCATATTTAAAAAAATACAAAATGCAGGCATGTGCAAGAAAAAAAAGGCTTTTGCTTAAACATGATTAGATAATTGAAGTTATAACAGCTTCACCTCATTCGCTTGGCTAAGTAAACTTTTACTTTGCAAAGTAAACATGCCCTTTTTTAGTATATTAATACCATTGGGTGGCAATCAGCTTTGCACTAAAGATGTACATGGCTCTATGTGAACTTTAAATCATTGTAATATTACAGAATCATAGCTAAATCAATGTCATAACAACAGAGACCAAGGAATATGGGCTTTAGTTCAATAGATGAGTAAGTAAATACGCATAGATTTTTTAAGTAAATACATAAATAAACAGCCATCATGTTTGCTGAGTTGAACACATGGAAAGGGCAGTGTAATTATTGTATTTATTCAATAAAGTGTATGAATACCTTTGAAATCAAAAACTGAATTTCTTAGCTTAATGCTTTGTTGTGTTTCTCACAGAGAAATTTATTTTTAACTATGTAATCCTAGTAGTGAACACCTGAAAAAGAGGAATATACCTTGGCACAGAATGACCGAATAGAAGATTACATCATTTTGGAGTACAGGTGGATAAATGGTCATTTATAGTTATCAAAAAGTGTGCCTGTCCATGTCTATAGTCAGTTTGTGAACATTATCAAATCACCCTAAAATATATGACAGGTGGTCACAATCCTAAAGAATCTTATTAGTCTTACACATGTATGTGATTACAAGAAGTCAGTAAGTTAGTCTTTCCGTTCTTGTTATGCTAGTCAGTATATGCCATTCTTGGCTCCCCCTCTGCCTACAGCAGCCAATCAGCAGGTGTCAAATGAATGGGCACTCCCACATATAAAGCTATTTCATGAGAAATTAAGAGAGGTACTGCAGGCGCACTGGAGTGAATGACAGCCTCAACATATAAGTATAAGAATAATCCATATATATATATATATATATATATATATATATGTAAACACAGCACTTTTGTGTTTGCCCCTATTTAACATGAGCTGCACTCAAAGATCTATGACTTTTTCTATGTACACAAAAGGCTTATTTCTCTCAAATATTGTTCCCAAATCTGTCTAAGCCCTGGTTCATACTGGGCTGTGGGAGTGAAGCCGTGCGAGTTCAGCTGAACTCGCACTATTTCACTCCCGCTGGCAGTCCCGATTTCGGCTGCAATTTAAGAGACATCTGTGCAGGTTTCTGCACAGATGTCAATGTAAATCGCGTCCCGAAATCGCAAAAAGGTAGTACAGGAACTACTTTCTGAAATCAGTGCAGTGCCGCAGATGCGGCGTCACACCGATTAGGACGGTGTCATTGCCGACAATTGCCGGCAAATGCCACCGATTTGAGATGCGATTTCTCATGTGAAATCACATCTGAAATCGAACTAAATCGTACCCAGTGTGAACCTGGGCTAAATCTGTGTTAGTGAGCACTTCTCATTTTCTCTATTTACCTCACAGGTGTGGCATATCAAGATGTTGATTAGACAGCATGATTATTGCACAGGTGTGCCTGAGGCCTTGTACACACGGGCCAGAATCTCGTCAGGAAAAAAAACATAGTTTTCTCCCCCACTGTAATGTCCACATCTCCCCACTGTAACATCTCCCCCATACTATAATATCCACAGACATCTTCCCCACTGTAATATCCACATCTCCCCCCACTGTAATATCCACATCTCCCCCCACTGTAATATCCACATCTCCCCCATACTGTAATATCCACATTTCCCCCCACTGTAATATCTACATCTCCCCCACTGTAATATCCACATCTTCCCCCACTGTAATATCCACATCTCCCCCATACTGTAATATCCACATTTCCCCCCACTGTAATATCCACATCTCCCCCCACTGTAATATCCACATCTCCCCCCACTGTAATATCCACATCTTCCCCCACTGTAATATCCACATCTCCCCCATACTGTAATATCCACATTTCCCCCCACTGTAATATCCACATCTCCCCCCACTGTAATATCCACATCTCCCCCCACTGTAATATCCACATCTCCCCCCATACTGTAATATCCACATTTCCCCCCACTGTAATATCCACATCTCAGACTTCCCAATACATCACAGTCCACTCCCCCCCCTCCCACGCTGATGTCCTTAGCCCACCACATCACAGCCTTTAATAACTCCACTTTAATGTCCTCAGCGAGTCAGCACACACTTTCCTCCTTTACAGACTAGTGTACTCACTCCCTGCAACTTTGCCCCCTCCCTCACTTACCTTGCACAGACCGAAGATCACAGGGAGGCACAGCATTTCTCGGATGGAGGGCAGGTGTTGCAAGATGGTGATTGGTTGCTAAGACCGCCCTTCATCCTAGCAGCCAATCACCTGCTTGTTTACCTCTGAAAGCTCTGCCCTCCACCCAGAACTGTCTCGCCTCCCTCTGTCGGCTCTGTGTGAGGATTACAGAGACAGGAGGGGGAAGAAAAGGCTGCTAAATGGCAGTACCGCGGCAGGCTGCACAGGAGAGTGAGGCGGTCCGCATTTGGCCTGTGGTCCACCATTTAGTGATGCCCAGTCTATAAGAACTACATCTACATTGTCATAGAGATCCACTTAGAGCAAGCTCATCCAAGAGTGGAAGACAACTCTATATGCCAAACGGAGAAAAAAAGCAAGAGAAGCGTCTCTAAATGCAGGGTCTTAAAAACATTTATTAGCACACTTGGTCAGCTGATGTCCACCAAGATTTTGAGCCTTATACCTGTACTTTTGGCCTAAATGTGAGTGGCCCCTTTTTAGTGTGCTAATAAATGTTTAAGGCACTACACTTAGAGGTGCTTCTCCTGTTTTTATTTCCCTGTAAAGCTATTTTGTGTGCTGTAGACCATGAAGAGGGACAGAGGTGGCTAGGAGCTGCTGTTAGGTCTGGTATTTGTGTAGATCAGCATCAGTTACAGTCTAGGACAGGGATCCTCAAACTACGGCCCTCCAGCTGTTGTGGAACTACACATCCCATGAGGCATTGCAAAACTCTGACATTCACAGACATGATTAAGCATGATGGGAGTTGTAGTTCCTGAACAGCTGGAGGGCCGTAGTTTGAGGATCCCTGGTCTAGGAGAAGGGAAGACAACTGTCATAGTGCTGTTGAGGGTCTTTTTTTTTTTTAAATATAAAACCTACAGGCAAAAGTGTAGGTGGCATTCTGAATCTGCAACCCAGACATACACTGGTCATTAGAATGCCTTTGTGTGTTGTAAATTGCTATAAAGAAAACTTTGCAGCTCTGGCTGCATTTTATGTTACTTGGCAGTAAAGCTGATACTTTTTATACCGTTCACTCTGAGAAAAATAAGTGTGTCTGAGGCCCAAACTGTTATTTGCTTACAGATTAGACTTTCTGTTTGCAGCTGTATAGCAAGCCCCGTTTTTATATGCAAGCATTTTTACTTGTAGTCCCATCACATTATCACCCATCTATTTCAAATGAAAAAAATGTTAATATACATAAAAACAGTAAATAGTGACAAAAATAGTTTTATGTTCTTGATTTCTTGCTGTGCTTAATTGTTTTGTAGACACACAGCGGGATTGATTTACTAGAGACTGCACACTCTGCAGGTAGAATTGCACTTATTTCCCCCAGTAAATGTGATAAATCTGCTGATTTTCATTATCCAATCATGTGTAAGCAATTTTTTTTTTTCCTTGCACCTGATTGGGTATTCGTTGCAAAGTAAAGCTTTACCACATATACATTCACATGAGTGCAGCTAAACTTGTAAAGAGCACAGTTTATTTGGTTTCTCTAATCCACCCGATAATGTCAGTTTGTTTTAAATTTAAAACAAAAACCTACAAGAAAAAAGCATGGGGCCCTCCAAAAATGTATACTAGGCCCTTATGTGAGCATATAGCCTGCCCCCCCCCCCCCCCCCTCCGTACCTTACCAGACTAGTGCCAACTTAAAGTGCTTGCAAAGGTTTTTTTTTAACCTAACCTGCTCTGTGCAAGGGTTTTGCACAGAGCGGCCCAGATTCCCCTTTTCTGGTTTCCCCCAGAACTGCTCCTGGCTCCTCCTCTTTTGAGTGCCCCCACAGAGAGCTGATTTTCATGGGCCTGAATTCTGCTGCTGTGTCTATTAACACATACAGCAGGACTCGGCGCCGCCCCCAGCTAACGTGTAACAGGATTTGATTGGCAGCAGTGGGAGCCAATGGCTCCTGCTGCTATCAATCTATCCAATGAGGACCCAAGACAGCGGCTGGAGCTGCTGGGCTTGTGCTTGTGGCTGGAAATATTGGGTTCAGGTAAGAAAAGGGGTGGGCTCTGGTGGCAGCTGCATCACAAAAGGTTTTTCACCTTGATGCATAGAATGCAAATCCTGAGACTTTGCAACTCCTATAAAGTGATACTAAAGTCTTGTTATTATTTTGTTAAAAATAACAAACATGTTATACTTACCTCCTCTGTGCAGTGTTTTTTTTTTTCAGAGCAGCCCAGATCCTCCTATTCTCTGACTTTGTTTGGCAGCAGCAGGAGCCAATGGCACTTCTCTGCTGTCTCAGTCAATGAGGAGGGAGAGTACCGGACAGCCAAATCTTTCGTGCAACATCCCTGGATCGAGATGGGTCTCAGGTAAGTAATAGGGGAGTAAGAGGGGCTGCTCCACATAGAAGGCTTTTTATCCCAATGCATAAAATGCATTAAGACAAAAAAACATCTGCCTCTACAACCACTTTAATAATGTAATGTACTGGGGCCCCTACCAGCCTGCACCAAGTGTCCCCATCACAGTGCTCCTATACATCGGGTGTCCACATACACCAGGTGTCCCCACCAGAGTGCCCCCATACATCAGGTATCTCCATCCCAGTATCCCCACACACACACACACACACACACAGTTTTTAAAAGTTCTTTACCTTTTCCCATTGAGCCTTGGCACAGCTATTGCCTCACTGAAGTGAACCTTCTTCCATGGGGCCATACCTGTGGTTGTCCTGTAGCACGCAGTGCAGCAAGCTCCCAGCACAGAGACTGAGCTATCACAGAAAGCTCTGTTTTTTTTTTACTAATAATCAGGACCTGAATAAACTGGCTCTTGATCACATGGTCACTGTGATAACATGTGATTGGATACTACAGTGATCAGTCACTTTACGGACTGTTCTTTCTCCTCTTGAATTGAGAAGAGAAGATTGTAAGCAAAAGTATTGATTTAGTGATGTGTCAATGTGATTTAAGTTAAAAAAAAAAAAAAAGCAGTTATTTCTGGGCACACACAACAAATGATGTGCACATCATTTGTTGGGTTGCTCTTTGGTGGTATGTCATTCTAATAGCAGAAAACATACAGCTAAATAGTTTGTTTGTTTTTTAGAGATATCCCTTACTATTTATCATCAAATGAAGACCTGAAAATCAATCACGTTTTCCTTAAAAAAAAATACAAAAAAACAAGCTATAATTCTTCTGGTTATAGTACATTGTTGTGATAATATGTAGAGATGATGTGAAACACATGACAAGGTTGACACTGAGTCCAGGCATTACAATTTGTTTAACCTCCCTGGAAGTATGATTATTTCAGATTTTAGGTGCTGAAAGCGGTACAATTATTTTGCATGTAAATTTGTAGTTTTTATATTGTAGGCCTGTAATTCTTAGGAATAACTCACTTAAATCTGTCCAAACAAGAGTCTAGTAGACATCCTGGGTATGATAAAATTTGAAACACAAAATCATAAATTATAATATAATAAATACATATAAATAATTATAACAAATAATATAATAATAATAAAAATGATTACTTTTAATTATTTGATGACGAATTTCCCCACAAATCGCTATCGCTCAATTCTGCAAGTGATTCTAATTTATTAGCGCTGTTTTTAAGCTGCTCTAAACCCACTTTCGACATAAAAGGACACTTTTTGGTTGCTATGGACAATCTCCAGTTTCCAGGCAGAAAGAACAGTTTTTATTATATAAAAGTGCATGTAGAACACTGGGCAGACCACTAGGGACAAGGGGGGTGTGTATTTTTTGCATACAGTACTGTAATCTATAAGATTACAGTATACTGTATGTAATGTGTTTATTTACTTTTTGCCACCGATCTCCGCCCCCGTGCATCGTTACGTCGCAGGGAACGGAGCTCCGCGGCACTCAGCACTGTGAATCGAGTGAGGAGGACACCGCTCGATCACACAGCAGGGAGGCATCGCAGGATCCAGGGACAAGGTAAGTAACTTGTGCCTGTGGACACTGCGAGGCGGTCCCAAGTCTGGCTCGGGGTTACTGCTTTTGGTCCAATGCTTCATTCGCACCTAATGATAACTCCAGGTCTACACCAGCACGTGGCCATATATGATCAGTGATGTCATGGGATCCTGGCAGGTTGACAGACATTGTTTATCATGACTGGCATATATTTGCATTGCTGGACACCATGATTGATGGTGGATTTACATTACAGAGTGTTTTTTTTTCCCTCTTAAGAACCATCAACATGGTGCTTTGCAAGAAGGGATGCCCTCTGGCAAGGTAGTCCCCTCCTCATGTTGAGGGCATGTAGTGTAGTGTGATGTGGTTCAGGGGGCAGGCGCATGTTTATCCCCCCCCTTTCCTGGCCAGCCAGGTTGCATACTTGTATAAAGGTCTAATATGAGCTTTGGGATGGACCCCACACTTGTTTTCTGTTTGTGAATTTATTTTCATGCGAGAAAATTGTAGTCATTGAAAAACAAATGCGCATGTGCAAGAAAAGAAAATTCCTGGAAATAAAATAAGATTCCCAGCCACAAAAATTATTTTCTGTAGCAACATGAGGTGAAATTGAAGGCTTGGTTGGTCGAATTTCAAAATCAATGGTGGCACACATCGGATCACAAAATGTACAATTTTTCTGATTTTCAAAAGAAAATTATTTCGAAATTCGACCATGTTTAGCCAGCCTAACTCATTTATTGAGACACTGAAGCCCTGTAGACACGATCGGTCCATCCGATGAGAACTGTCTGACAGACTGTTTTCATCGGTTCACCGATGAAGCTGACTGATGGTCTGATGTGCCTACACACCATTGGTTCATGAACCGATCCTGTCAGAATTCGGTGACATAAAACACAACGACGTGATGAAAAAACGAAGTTGAATGCTTCCAAGCATGCGTCGACTTGATTCTGAGCATGCGTGGATTTTTAACCGATGCTTGTGCATACTAATGATCGGTTTTGACCTATCGGTTAGCCGTCCATCGGTTCAATTTTAAAGCAAGCCCTCTGTTTTTGGACCGAAGGATAACGGACTGATGGGGCCTACACACGATGGAACTTCAGCCCGTTTTCATCGGTTTGAACGGATTGTGTGTACGCGGCTTAACAAACCAGGACAGTACAAATATCTCCGCCCCCCCAAATTACCCCTTTTTGGAAGGTATTTAGTAAGAGTCATGGTGAGTTTTTTGACGTTTAACTTTTCTCCACAAGTCTTTGCAAAATTAATATTTTTTTCACAAAATCATCATATTAACAGGTTATTTCCCTCACATGGCATATGCATACTTGCAAATACACCCCAAAATACATTCTGCTACTCTTTCTGAGTATGTTGATACCACATGTGTGAGACTTTTACACAGCCTAGCCACATAGAGAGGCCCAAAATGCAGGGACCACCGGCAGGTGCTCAAGGGACATAAATTAAACTAATTTCACTAGTGTAATTTAAATTACATTAATTTATAGACTACAGGCCCTGGAGCACCAGGAAAATGGACACTCCCACAAAATGACCCAATTTCGGAGAACAAAAACCCTGACGTATATTCTATGACGCATTATGAGTCTTTTGAACGTGTCATTTATTTTCAATTTTTTTGGAAAATGTGGAAATAAAATAAAACACTTTTTTTTACACAAAGCTTTTCATTTATAGGATATTTCTCACACACATCATGTGCATATCAAATATTACACCCCAAATACATTCTGCTACTCCTCCTGAGTATAAAGATAACAATTTTGTGAGACATTTACACTTCCTGGACACATACAAAGGCCCAACATGCAGAGAGTATCGTCGGGCATTCTAGGGACATTTCATTTCTTGATTATCTACTAAAATTGTGTGAGGCACTGTAGGGCACTGATGGCAATGTAGTGGCACTGATGAGCACTGTAATGGCACTGATGAGTACTGCGATGGCACTGATGAGCACTGTGATGGCACTGATGTGGCACAGATGAACACTGTGATGGCACTGATAAGTACTGTGATGGCACAGGTGAGCACTGTAATGGCACTGATGAGCACTGCAATGGCACTAATGAGCACTATGATGGCACTGTGATGGCACTAATTAGCTCTGTGATGGCACTGATGTGGCACTGATGGGCACTGTGATTGCACTGATGTGACACTAATGGGCACTGTGAGGGCACTGGTGAGCACTGTGATGGCACTGATGAGCACTGATGGGCACTGTGATGGCACTGATGGGGCACTGTGATGGCACTGGTGAACACTGGGATTGCACTGATGTGGCATGGATGAGAACAGTGGTGGCACTGATGTGGCATTGGTCAGCACTGTGATGGCACTGATGTGGCACTGATGGGCACTGTGAATTCACTGATGTGGCACTAATGGGCACTGTGATTGGCACAGATGTGGCACCCCCCATCCCACCTGATAATGCTGATGTCTACTGTGCCTCTTCTTCTCATTCCTCCAGAGTTGCGTCTCACTTATACAGGAAGAGATCGATTTACTAAAACCGGAGAGTGAAAAAGTTGGTGCAGCTCTGCATAGAAACCAATCAGATTCCAGGTTTTTTGGTCAAAGCTTAATTGAATAAGCTGAAGTTAGAAGCTGGCTACCAGTGTTGTAAGTAACGGAATTACAATAAACGCAGTTACCTAACGCAGCCCCTTTTGAGGGTAACGAGTAATCTACCTGATTACTCTTCCCCTCACAGTAATGCAGTTCCCATTACTTGGGCGGCATTACCGCAATTACATTTACCTCCACTACATTGACAGCAGAGTAATTGCTTCTGCCGGCGCTGTGAACATAAATATGGGTGGAACTCCGCTTTAGAATCATGTGATTCTCCCAACTCCCAACCACAGGGAGCCCTGGACACAATGAGCCCCACCCGCCTCACACTGACCTATCACCCGGGAACAGCTCACATCGATCACACACACTGTGTGCACAACCTGATCAATGATCCGAGGAACAAATGGCCGGAAACAAAATGTTCCACAGAACAAACGTTCCCTATACAACACAGTGTACACAGCGACATCTAGTGGTCAACATGGTAAGTGCAGGACACCTATACAGACCAATGATCAGCAGGTTATTTTTGGTCAGTGATTTCATCTCTTCATCAGACAACAAAGAAAAATCTGACATCCCAATTCCAGATCCCTTGCATCTAATAAATCTTATATAAGATAAATACAATTTTAAACAATAGACTATAGAAAATTCTAATAAAGCCTAATATAAGATTTTTAAATTACAGACTCTGTAAACGTCAAGGGAATGTATATTAAAAACACACATTTTAGTCCAGCTTATAATTTGGATGTAATATGTAGCAGATGGATAAGGGTTTTAAGTCCTATTAGCTGCACATACATGGTGGGACGGATGCACCTAGGCTGGGATATACACGAGATCACCATTTGTTCCCGGTTTACTTCTCTCAAGGATCTGGCATTCTTTTGTCTTGGAGTATTAACTCACTGCTCCCTGGCAAGCGCCCGTCATCTGCTTCTCAACAAAGCATTGTAGAATATTGAAAAAAAAATTCAGTTACTTTGCTGAGTAACTAATTACTTTTTCAATATAGTAACTGAGTCACTAACGCAATTACTTTTTCGGAGAAGTAATTTGTAACTGTAACTAATTACTTTTTTAAAGTAAGATGAACAACACTGCTGGCTACCATGGGAAATGTTTCATTTTGTTTGGAAATCAAGGTTCCGGAGTGTAGAGGAAGAGTGGAGGGGCACAGAATCCATGTTGCTTAAGAGCCACTGTGAAGTTTCTGCAGTCAGTAATGATTTGGGGAGCCATGTCATCTGCTGGTATTGGTCCACTGTATTTTATCAAGTCCAAAGTCAGCACAGCCCTCTACCAGGAACTTCTAGAGCACTTCATGCATCCCTCTGCTGACCAGCTTCATCAAGATGCTGATTTCATTTTCCAGCAGGACTTGGCACCTGCCCACACTGCCAAAAGTGCCAAAACCTGGTTTAATGATCATGGTATAACTGTGTTTGATTGGTCAGCAAACTCACCTGATCCAAACCCCATAAACAATCTGTGGGGGATTGTCAAGAGGAAAATGAGCCACCAGACCAAACAATGCAGACAAGCTTAGGGCCACTATAAGCAACCTGGGCTTCCATAACACCTCAGCAGTGCCGCAGGCTGATCACCTCCATGCCATGCCCCATTGATGCAGTAAGTCATGTAAAAGAAGCCGGACCAAGTATTGAGTGCATAATATACTGTACTTTTCAGCAAGCTAACATTTCTGTATTAAAAATCCTTTTTTTATTGGTCTTATGTAATATTCTAATTTTCTGAGATACTGAATTTGGATTTTTTACTAGCTGTGAGGCCTCGTACACACGACCGAGAATCTCGTTGTAAATGAAACTTAGTTTTCCTCAATGATGTTCTTGTCAGGCTTGTCGAGAATCTTGTCAAGCTTTCTTTGCGTACACACTGTAAAGACAAAATCTCATCGTTCTCAAACGCGGTGACGTACAACATGTACGTCGGCACTATAAAGGGGAAGTTTGATTCCACTAGCACAACTCTTGGGGCTGCTTTTGCTAATCTCATGTTACTGCGTGTTAAGTAAAAGTTTGGTAAAAAACGATTTGCGCTTTTCAGTCTGTTACAGCGTGGCGAATGTGCTATCTCCATTACAAACTCTACTTTTGCCGAAGGTGCGCTCCCGTCTCATACTTTATTGTGAGCATGCGTGGGTTTCTAAGCATACACAGCATACACACAAACGTGTTTCTCTACACCAGCCTGACTAGAAACACGACGAGGAAATTGAGACTCCCGAAGAGAAAAAGTAGAACATGTTTTTTCCTCGTCGAGATCCACGACAGTTTTTTCAGCGAAAAACATACACACGACTGTTTTCCTTGGCAAAAAAGCTCTGCCACCAATTTTCTTGATGGATTTTGTCAAAGAAAACGGTCGTGTCATAATCATCAAAATTAAAAGAAAGAAATGCTTGAAATATATCACTCTGTCTGTAACGCATTTTTAGAAAATATATAAGTTTCACTTTTTGAATTGAATTATTAGAATAAATTAACATTTTGATGAAATTCAAATTGTATGAGATGCACCTGTATGTGTCCTATATAAACAATGTAAAAATTATTTAGGTGGGCAAATTAGTCATAGAGTTAATGACAAGTTAAGTAACACATACAGTGACACTGCTATATTTGGTTAGAACACTTTGTCATCAATGATCTCTAGTAATAAAAGGTTTTAAGATGTCAGTCAAACTTACCACTGTAATTTCTTTTGTTTCAAATGTCCCATGCTGGTGTCTTCTGATCCTAAATTGTGGTGCATTCTGCAGTGCAATTGCAGTAAACCCAAATATGTCACTCAAAGTTGATCTGACCTTCAGTGTATAGAGACAGCATGGCTAGAATGTAATGCAATTTTTTTTTTCTCTTTTTTTACATATAGCATTTATTTTTTGCCTCAGACATTGAAGGTAGCAAAAACATACTTCTCCAAGAACATCTCTCCTCTTTTTTGCTATATTGGAAACAGCATGACATTCTTCAGATTGCCCTTTCTTAATTACTTGCAGCATCCATCTGTCTGTGCTAGTGTTCTACCATTTTTCATGGTTCGACCATTATCATCTCCTTGTGATGTTTGAAGGCATCATATCTGTTTTCCACTTTCTATGAAAGTATGAATATATTTATCTGGATTTTTTTAATGTTATCCTTTAAACCGTTGCTTAGTCGTTCTCATTAGCGGGTGTATGAGTAAAAAAAAGAGTGCTGCTGTGCGCCTATGACATGTTGAAAATCACATTTTTGCTTTCCTTTTAAGGGTTCGTTTATGTCTCTTCTTAAGGAATCTAAAAAAAAAGTTTTGAGATTGACTTCAAAAATTAAGTTAAAGCGGAGCTCCACTGATTATTATTTTTTTTTTTTTAAAAGCACCTCTGATATGTGCAGATTGACATACGCTGCATATGCTATCATTTGTGTTTCTTTTGAATGCAATGCGGCTCATTGTCTCCTCTCGATTCTGTAAGCATTCATCATCGCTGTGAAGCCCAGTCAGACTTTCTTCTGGGATACAGTGCAACTGACTACCCAGCATGCACATCCTGATCTCACACCTGCACAGTGTGTCCAAAGACATGCTGCTAGGTTACTTGGATTTCTTCAAATTGGCCCAAAGGACTGCACCAGCCAGCAAGACACTGGCTGCAAAAAAGCGCCTTGAGGCGATTCAGTTCGTATTTGTAGCACTATGCAAGTTATTCACTGCATCCTGACCAGTAAAAGGAGCTAGATTAAAAGCATCATAATCTCCCTGCTCACTATGGTCATACGCATCAAGGCCCATGGGTAAGACTGTGTTTATAAGCATTGTTTAATAAAAGTGCAGAAGATGCTCCAATGACTCCTGGAATTGATGACACATATATCACAGGAGCCAACCGGCTCAGCGGATATGACGCACCTCGCCGCTGAAAGGTAATACAGAAGCCTAAAGGTATTTAAATATTGGGAAAAAACTCCCCAAACATTGATGGCACAGAGGTAAGCAGTATCTGGGTCCAAAGTGAAAAAATAGGGCGCAACTTTGCTTTAAAACATAAATTTTTAAAATGCATTTACAATTATTAAAAGGTAAGGCTTATTAATTTTGCTGCTGTACAATATATGATTTTTATTGGAGGAAAAGTAGAAAGCCCTAAGATGCAGCTTAGTGTATTGTGTTAGGTATGTGTATTAAGTACAGGACATGCTACAGTAAAGTCCAGCTCTAGGGATCACTACCCTTTACACAATCCTCTGCTATTCTGCCACGCATTTTGCTTGAATGACACCCAACAGACAGCAACATTCAGTTTTTTTTTTTCTTTGAGCCTAGGTTGCAAATACAGAATTGAATTTTCTTAGCAGCAGTGAGAACAGCTTCTAACAACACTAAGGAAGAGAAAGAGGGACCCTAAGGCCACGTACACACAATCAGACCGGTCCGATGAAACTGGTCCGTCGGACAGATTTGATGGTTAGTACACAAAACCATCGGACCAAAAACCTGCGCATGCTCAGAATCAAGTCGACGTATGCTTGGAAGCATTGAACTTTTTTCAGCACGTCGGTGTGTTCTACGTCACTGTGTTCTGGTCTGATCGGATTTTTGGTCCGATGGTGTGTACGCACATCTGACCATCAGACCACTTCAGCGTGGTCTGATGAAAACGGTCTGTCGGACCAGTTTCATCGGACCGGTATGATCGTGTGTACGTGGCCTAATATGCACATGATCACGTCCGTGCAAGACATCTGAAATTAAGGCAAGCACAGGGTTAAACATCTGCACAATGGTAAGTTCTGAATGTTTAACCTAATTCTGCATAATAAATGAGACACAAAACAACTCATAAAATGCACAAGAACATGCAGAATTATGCATTTCTACATACACATAGTTGACAAGAGATCCGCAACACAAATTTTAAGTCCAAAACAAAATTTAAAAAAAAAATAAAAAAATTGCCCAAACTTTTGAAGTTAACTTGTAAAATGTGATACCTTATTTATAAATATAAAATTAAGACTACAAAATGTGGAAGCGAAAACAAGTTCATATTCTAGCTCTGAGTTTGATTACAAATGGTTAACTCCAGTTTACTTGCATAGGCAGACCTATATACAAACATATCCTATTTAGAAAAGCTTGGGAAGAACTGGGGTCACAGGTCTCACAGTGGGTAACCAAACAGACAAGTGAGCTTTCTATTTGCTACTTGTAGACATAGATAAGTAGACAAATCAACCAACTGGAAGGATATAGTATCTTTCTCGTAGTACTTTACAAAGACTCTGTTGAATGCTTTCAGTTTATAATAAGTATTCATGAATGTGCAGTATTTTTTTTCTGCAACTGGCTGCATTTTCTCTTATATTTGTATGTAAGCTTTGAATGCATACTTAAAGCAAACTTTAAGATTAATGTTTTCAGTTCTAGGATAAGTACTCCAAAAAAGAAGGCAGCATAAATGGATTTATCCTAAGATGTATGGATAAGTATAATATGATAATACATTTCATTGCTTGCTTGTATGTAGTAATTCCAGAAGTATGGTAGATATGTTAAAACAATGCATAAGGAAAGAAATGCATCTAAATGAACCAGTAGTTATTAGCATGACATTTTATTTTATATTTTATCACATTAACCACTTGCCGACCGTTACACGAACATTTAGGACGGCAGAATGTCACAGACAGGCAAATTTGCTTACAGGTACGTCCCTTTAAATTTGCCACTGTGTGGGCGCCCACGCCCCTGCCACGGGCTCCATGACCGTGCCTGGGGCACCCGCGGACTCCGTGTCAAGGAGCGGCAGAACGAGGGAATGCCTGTGTAAACAATGCATCTCCCTGTTCTGCCTAGTGACAGGACACTGATTGTCTGCTCCCTCTCATCAGGAGCAGCGATCAGTGTCGTGTCACAGTAAGCCCTTCCCCCACACAGTTAGAACCACTCCCTAGGACACACTTAACCCCTTCCTATCCCCCTAGTGGTTAACCCCTTCCCTGCCAGTCATATTTATACAGTATCAGTGCATTTTTATAGCACTGATCGCTGTATAGATGTGAATGGTACCAAAATAGCGTCAAAGGTGTCCAATGTGTCCGCCATAATGTTGCAGTCATGATAAAAACGCTGATCTATGGCATTACTAGTAAAAAAAAAGGTTATTGCATTTTTTTTTTTTTACCAAAAATTTGTACCTGTAGAAGAATACGTACCAGCCTAAACTGAGGGAAAAAAAACTTTTTTTTGTATATATATATTATTTGGGGATCTTTATTATAGCAAAAAGTAATATTGCTTTTTTTCAAAATTGATGCTATATTTTTGTTTATAGCACAAAAAATGAAAAACGCAGAGGTGGTCAAATACCACAAAAAGTCACAAATACCACAAAAAGAATTTTTGTGGAAAAGAAAAGACATACATTTTGTTTGGGAAACACGTCACACGACCGCACAATTGTCAGTTAAAGCGAATTGCAAAAAGTGGCCCAGTCATTTGGCAGCCAAATCCAAATCCTCCAAATCCTCCGGGGGCTGAAGTGGGTAAAAAGATTCATGACATGCAAAATGGGTAATCTGGGCTGATTACAAAGTGGATAATGTTCACTTAGTAGGTAAGATGAAGCTATGTACATTTTTTGTATAATTAGTTTTTATTAACAAAAAGAGAAATAAAAATAATTTTTTTCAGCACAATGTTGTGTCAATCATTTTGAAGTGTGTATCACAAACAAACATAGTGGGTAACACCTGGTTGGATAGGAGGAAGCATACAGCTAAGAATGTTAAGAATGTAACAGTGTCCACATGCTCCCATCCAGTGTGCAGTGCTCCAAATGTGGTTAATGCCATCCTTGACACATGGAAAGGGAAACCGCAAGAAGAAAGGACAAACAGGGAGATGGCGAAACATGTGAGGACAGTAATCATAAGAAGGGCAATCACCTATAGTTTTTATATAAAATGAGTGCTATGCGAGCAAATACTATACAGTGCTATGTGATCCACTACTGCCTCAGAAGTAAGTTGACCTTAAAAGAATAAGTCGCCCACTGAAAAAACATGAGGTCCAGAACCAAGAATCAAGTAGGCAGGGGGGGTATTTTTTATGGAATAACTAATTTCAAAACAGTAATACATGCAGCCCAATCAAATGTCTTGAAATTTCTCCAATAATGAAAATCAATCTCTCAGCTTTCCTTTATTTTATCTACTTCCCTCTTCCAATCTTGAAGCATGGGCCAGCATTCCTGCATCAAAAACATGGGTATCAGACTCTTCGCGGCATTTAATGGATGTGGAGTAGAGTTGGGTGAATGGTATGGGCCAAGCAAAAGTTTGGCCCGAACATTGCCTGCCCACCAGTTCAAATGCCCTACGATGCACCACGTGCTGCACAGTGCATTCTGAGCCCTGACTGGGCAAAACTTCTTGGGCAAAAAAAACATTGCCAGCAATTAAAAAGTGAAAAAAAAAAATGTTGTGCCCCACCCCCCCCCCCCCCAGTCCACACCAGGCCTTTCAGCTATGTTATGAATTTTAAGAAGAAATCCACTCTAAAGTTAAAAAAACAGTATGGGTTTCCTTACAGAATCTATACCAGACCCTTACTTGAGCATGCAGCCTGCCGGGCTAGGAAAGGGGGGACCAGGGAGTGCCCCCCCAGCTGAACCATGCCAGGTCACATACCATTATACATACATGGGGTTGGGTGCTTTTGGGCAGGGCAGGCTCTTCCCCCACCCCAAAGCACCTTGCCCCCATGTGTTGATGGGGACAAGGGCCTCATCCCCACAACCCTGGGCTGTGGTTGTGGGGGTCTGTGGGCAGGGGGCTGAAGTTCTTATATAGGTAAGGAGCGGAGCCATCTGACTACATCATCTAGTGGCACTGCTTCCCTTGTGACATCACAGACTGGTGCATGCTGGGTCGGGGACATCACAAGGGGCGGTGCCACCAGGTGATGTTGCCAGGTGGCCCCGGTCTTACCTATGTAAGAACTGTCAAATGGCAATCCAGGCATTTAGTGGTTTGCCTTAGTTGACAGCAGAGCATGTTTTTTATTTTTCCAGTCCAGCGGTGTGGTGGGTGTGGCGGGTGTCACGATTAATGATTATTTACATCCGAGGACACTGTTTTTTGTTTTTTTTTTAATAAAGGCATTCAAAAACAGTTTCTGTGTTTTTATTACTTTTTGACACTTTTTCGGTAAAGGGGTAGGCCATACTCATTCCCATGGGGGGGGGGCTGGGATCTGGGAGCTCACTTCTTAAAGTGGGCTTCCAGATTCTGATTAGCCCTCTGCCCACAGACCCCCAACAACCAAAACCCAGGGTTGTGAGGAAGAGGCCCTTGTCCCAATACATGGCCTAGTATTGTTGGGGGGGAGGGGCGCTCATACAGAAGGCCCCCCAGAAATGTCATCTCATGCCTGTGTGATTGGTTCACTAATTTTCGCAAAACCCTGCAGTAAGATACAAGTCAGATTTTGGGCATCCGCTGCAACAAAATATAATTTTTGGTGAGATATTCACAAAGAGAAACCATTTCTAAAGGGGTGCAGACCCCTCATTAGAACCCAGTGTCAAAGCTGATTTATAATTATACTGTCGCTCCCATTCCCATTAATTTTGCACATGGACACAAACCAACAGCGATTTCTTCAGAATAACAAAAGGTAGAAATCTGCAACAACATTTGTTAAAATCTTTGCAATGCACATAGATCATCCAAAGGGGAATGCTTTTTTATTTTTTTAAACTTTAACCACTTAAGGACATTTATGTCGGCAGAATGGCACGGCTGGGCACATCAACGTATATATACGTTGATTTTAGTACCCAGCCGTGGGTCACGGGCGCGCACCCGCAGCGCGCCCCCTTGACCTGGTCCGAAGCTCAAGGACCAGGACCGCGGGACTCACGGACCCGATCGCCGCTGCAGTGCGGCGATCCCTCCCTGGAGCTGAAGAACGGGGAGAACCGTGTGTAAACATGGCTTCCCCGTGGTTCTCTGTGGCCGCAGCATCGATCGCGTCATCCCTGTTATAGGGGGACGCGATCGATGACGTCACACCTACAGCCACACCCCCCTACAGTTGTAAACACACACACAGGGAACACTCAAAGTCACAGCGCCCCCTGTGGTTAACTCCTAAACTGCAACTGTCATTTCCACAGTAAACAATGCAATTTAAAAGCATTTTTTGTTGTGAAAATGACAATTGTCCCAAAAATGTGTCAAAATTGACCGAAGTGTCTGCCATAATGTCGCAGTCACGAAAAAAATCGCTGATCGCCGCTATTAGTAGTAAAAAAAAAAAAATTAATAACAATTCAATAAAACTATCCCTTATTTTGTAAACGCTATAAATTTTGCGAACACCAACCGATAAATGCTTATTGCGATTTTTTTTACCAAAAATATGTAGAAGAATACGTATCGGCCTAAACTGAGGAAAAAAAATGTGTTTTATATATTTTTGGGGGATATTTATTATAGCAAAAAGTAAAAAATATTGCATTTTTTTTTAAATTGTCGCTCTATTTTTGTTTATAGCGCAAAAAATAAAAACCGCAGAGGTGATCAAATACCACCAAAAGAAAGCTCTATTTGTGGGAAAAGGGACGCCAATTTTGTTTGGGAGCCACGTCACACGACCGCGCAATTGTCAGTTAAAACGACGCAGTGCCGAATCGCAAAAAGGGGCAAGGTCCTTTACCTGCATTTTGGTCCGGGTCTTAAGTGGTTAAATGTGTTTTCAAGAAAAAGGAAGCTACTGCTGTGTATCAGCCTATGTGTGGAGTGCTTTAATGTGTTGCACTCCTGATGTACTGGAGCATGTCACACAGTACAGTCTAAATATGGGTGTAATATGTCATATGCTCAAAAAGGTGAACTTATCCTTTCAATAATTCACCTGGATATTGCTAACAGGTTTTTTTTTTTTTTTTTAAGAATTTCAACATAAGCCTGATCAAGCAAACTTCATAATGCTGATGGAGGTATGGAAGTTCTTCGTAGCACTGACAGCTGGACATTCTCTATTCTTAGTAAATCAATCCAGATGTAGGAAAAAAAAGGAGATTTTTAATTAATTTAAAAGCAATATAAAATGTTTCATTCATAGATTAGGGATATATTTCTAAAATAAAAAAAAAGTTATATTGCAGTTGGCCAGTAAAAGTGCATGTGCATTTGTTTTGTGCAAACTGGGACCAAAAGAAAATAATGTTATTAGGCTTTTTTCTGTGTTGGTCAATGGTGCTAAATATTGTAGACAATTTTTATGACACTTAGGCCGTGTACACACATTCAAACTCATCGGATATGTCTGTTGGGCTGTTTTGGTCTGATGGTTGTACACACCATCAAACCAAAATCCCCGCCGGCAGACATCGCGGTAACGTGGCGGTGACGTTGGTGCCGCCACGTCACCACTCCAGGAAGTAAAATACTTCCACGCATGCGTCAAATCTATTTGGTGCATGCAGGAGATTTTTGTCCGCTGGTTAGGCGTACTAACCAGCGGACATGTCGGACGGACGGGTTTCCAGCAGACAAGTTTTAAAGCAGGCTTTAAAACTTGTCTGCTGGAAAAACCTGTCTGCTCGCCCGTACACACGATTGGATGTGTCTGCTAAAACGGTCCGTCGGACCGGTTTCAGCAGATAAATTTGATCGTGTGTACGCGGCCTTAGAGGTTGATTTACTAAAGGTAAATAGATGGCTATATGCCCAGAGCTTAGTAAATGAGGTAAACCTTCACTTTGTCAAGAATATCCAATCACGTGCAAGGAAAATGAAAAAAATGCATTTTTGATTGCGCATGATTGGATGATGGAACTCAGCAGAGCTTCTGCTCATTTACTTAGCTCTGGAGCAACTGCACTTGCAAAGTGCACAGTCTATTTGCCTTTGGTAAATCCACCCCTTAGCACCATCTAGAATCTAAATGCAGGATTTTCTGTTTGAAATCATTGAAAAGCATTCAGCAAGCACAGGAAATAGCCTGATAACATTTGTTTTTACCCCATTCATGCAGAGGAAATGCCCATGCAATTTCACTGGCTAAATTGCTAGGCGATTAATACCCCCCAGTGTAATTTTTGTGCTGGAATCAAAATATTAATTTGGTAGCTGAAATTCCCTTTTCTCAAGTTGAAAGCAAAGCTTCCTGATGCTGAATTTTAGGTCTCATTTGACCAAATAAACCACTTGTTTTAATGACCACAGAAAACTTCTAATAACCTTTATTTTGCCCAAGAGTGAGGACAACTGGGAGTGAGGAAAGAATTTTAATGCAACTGGATGAAGAGCAGAGAACCATTGAGGCATTTAAGGGACATGGGAACCACCAGCCCTGCCTTTTGCTGATTTTACAAGCTGGTGGAATTCTCACCTTGAACATGAACTGTCTCCTTAAAATGTCTCAATGTTACTTCGGCTGTGTTGTCTAAACAAACACAACTACGACCTAAAAAGCAGCAAGTTGGGTCTTTTATTGCCAGTTATAACCTTTTTGCTCTTTGGTGAGAACTGTTTTTAACATAATAACAGTGTCTTTTAACCACTTCAGCCACGGTGGATTTTGCTGCCCAATGACCAGGTCATTTTCTGCTATTCGGCACTGCAACGCTTTAACTGACAATTACGCGGTCGTGCAAAGTGGCTCTCAAACAAAATTGACATTCTTTTTTTCCCACAGAAGTAGGTAGTAATTTTTTTGCGCTATAAACAAAAAAGTGTGACAATTTTGAAAAATATTTTTTACCTTTTGCTATGATAAATATCCCCAAAAAGTATATACATTTTTTTTCTCAGTTTAGGCCGATATGCATTCTACATTTTCGGTAAAAAAGTTGCAATCAGCTTATTATGATTGGTTTGCGCAAAAGTTATAGCGTCTACAAAATAGGGGATAGATTTATGGCATTGTTATTATTTATATTTTTTACTAGTAATGGCAGCAATCTGCGATTTTTAATGTGACTGCCACATTATGGTGGACACATCAGACACTTTTTGGGACCATTGTAATTTTACAGCGATCAGTGCTATAAAAATGCCCTGATTACTGTGTAAATTACACTGGCAGGGAAGGGGTTAACCACTCGGGGGAGAGGAAGAGGCTAAGTGTGTCCTAGGGAGTGATTCTAACAGAGGCTGGGCTACCAGTGACATGACATTGATTACGGCTCCCGATGACAGCAGTAGATCACTGTCCTGTCACAAGGCAGAACAGGGAAATGCCTTGTTTAGACAGGCATCTCCCTGTTCTGCAGCTCCGTGACACGAGCGCAGGACACCGGCAGACAGCGAGTCTGCGGTTCCCAGGGGCACGGTCATGGAGCTCACGGCAGGGGCGCGTGTACTCCGCCGGTGGCACGCGTGTGCCTCGCACGGTGGCAAATTCAAAGCAACGTACCTGTACGTTGCTTTGCACAGCCTTGCCATTCTGCTGACGTATATCTGCAGGAGGCAGTCGGCAAGCGGTTAACTACATTATTCAATTAAAACCTTTTTAGCAACAGACAGATCAACGACATGTAGAGCGAAATACAAATTTCAGGTAAAATCATTTATGAACAAAGGAATTTGAGACCTCAGATTGCATTAGGGATGTCTAAGACCCCATTTACACTGGAGTGTTTTGCAGGCGCTATAGCGTTAAAAATAGTGCCTGCAAAACGCCCTTAAACAACTGCATCATTCATTCCAGTGTGAAAGCCAGAGGGCTTTCACACTGGAGCGTTGCGCTAGCAGGACAATAAAAAAAGTCCTGCTAGCCGCATCTTTGGAGCGGTGAAGGAGCGGTGTGTTTACCACTGCTTCACCTCTGCTGCCCATTGAAATCAATGGGACAGTGCGGCTATACCGCTGGCAATGCGCTGCTGCAGCACTGCATTGCGGGTCAGTTTTAACCCTTTCTCGGCCGCTAGCGGGGGTAAAACCACCCTGCTAGTGGCCGAAATGCACCGCAAATCCACCCATAGTGTCGGCTGGGAAAAATAGCAGAGTTTTACCGCTGACGCTATGAGCGGCTCAGTGTGAAAGGGGTCTAAAGCAGACCATAAATGGATCCCTTTTTTCATTCAAACAGCAGGTTAAATGGGAAAAAGGGACATGATTCCCCCACCCACACACTTGAATGAGTGAATGGGGGATTCCTCCCCACTGAGCTATTGTATTCTAACAGCAAAGAGACCTCTCCTCCATAAAAATATGAGGAAAATGGGGTAAGCCTGTCTTAAGGCCCCCCTTTTCCTGATGGGACCAGGAACATTCTGGAAGCTTAGGGCTCCCATTTCAGAATAGGTCAGGAAAGGTCAGATGACCTCCTATAATGATCTGGGATTCCTGGGGGTCCCTATATAAAGGGCTAGTCTGTAGGGTCCGGGGCCAATCACCTGAAGAGGATCAACTAGCGTTACTTCCCACACCCCTTCCCCTGTCACGGTTCTATTAAGTGGTAGGGTCCCTCTTGTTAATTAGGCTTCATGTACAAGGAACGTTGTTTAACCTCTTCTGAGCGATTTAGCTTGACAGCTAGAAACCTGCATCTAAAAACATCTGTTTAGCCATGTGTAAGTGCCGCGTTTAGCCGCGTTTGTGTCTAGAAGCGTTTGTAGCATTTTGCTGGAAATTTGGCGTTTCAAATGCCTCTGAACATCCATCCTGAACCCAATTTTTTGCGTTCCAAAAAATGCTAAACTCAACTGCCTAGAAACTACTATAAACGACTCTGTGTATATGTACTGATAAGATAACAGAGGAGAGTTTAGGGGCAGCTGAAAAAAATGGCCAACTATTCCTAAACATTAGTTTACCAGCAGCAGTGTACATGAGGCCTAATGTCGCGTACACACGATCACTTTTTGCGATGAAAAAAACAACGTTTTCAATCATGAGAAAAAATGACGTTTTTCAAACTTCATTTTCCAAAACGACGTTGCGTACACACCATCGTTTTTCTACAAAGCTCTAGCAAAGCGTGGTGACATACACCACGTTCGACTGCACTCTTTTCCATTGAAGCTCCGTCTCATAACTTGCTTCTGAGCATGCGCGGGTTTAAAAACGTAGTTTTCTACATCGTTTTGCCCACACACCATCACTTTTTATGACACAAAAAACAACGTTTTGAAAAACGACACAAAAAATTCAAGCAAGAATTTTTTTTTGGTCGTTTTTTTTGAAGACATAAAACAACGTTTTACCCACAGACAGTGATTTTAAATGACGTTTTTGAAAACGTCGTTTTTTTTCATCGCAAAAAGAGATCGTGTGTACGCGGCATAAGAGGGGACAGTTGTGTTAAATAAAGTTGAAGTCTTATTGTTTATTCAGCTTGAGTCTTAGTGGCTGAGCTGTATTCTTAAGGTTGCTGTATTCAATGCTGAAATTAAAAACATATGGTCATTTCATATTTAATTAATCTGTTTGTAAACCAATAATCAATGCAGCCGCCAAAATTGTATCCCATAAAAATGTTGATTAATTTATTTAGTTACTCCCGAAATTCGTTTTTATTTATTTTGTTTCGTTAAAAAATGCATTTGTCCGAAAATCTGAATTATTAAGGTTGAATCTGTCATTGAAGGCTTATGGTGTCTGTCGAATGTTCTAAGAAGATTCGACGGAGCAGCTAAACTGCACGATGCCGCAATCGTAAATTTCCGGTCGAATGCTTCGCTATAGTAGAATTCCAATGTTGTATGACTAGTAATAATTATATTTATTCATTAGTATTACTAGTGAACCAACTTTAGAATTTGACCGGAAATGTACGATTGCGGCGTCATACAATTTAGCTGCTTGTCGAATCTTCTTAGAACTTTCGACAGACACCATAAGCCTTCAATGACAGATTCAACGTTTGTATGTTTTTTGCTGCTTTGTCGAATCTTCCTCGTTCATGTCGAATGGTCTACCCCAACACTGTCTCTATAATGTCGAATCTTTTCTCTCTATGTGGAATCCTTCCTCTCTATGTAGAATAATCTTGGACTAATAGAGTTAGGGTTAGGCACATTCGACTACAAGTTCGATAGACACAGATTTCTATTGTCAGCATCATGTCGAATCTCCTATCTATATCGAACTGTTTTAGCAACAAAAAGCATTTTTTTATGATGGATATTTCAGATTTCGAAAGCTGTGTTCGCCAAAATTTGGCCGAAAATGCATTCGAACGAAAACTAATGCACGTGTCTACTGCCAGGTCATGGGGGAGTACCGCCTGCCTAGGAGAGGAGGTTCAGGTAAGTAAAACTCCTCCACTAGAAAAAAATAGTTATGCACCCTTACAGCGTAGGTGCATTCTCCCTGCAAGAGATTATCTTTTAACTGCCAGGAATGAGGCTTCAAGTTTTAATCTTATTTTATAGATTTCAATATTGTTATCTGTAACCAATACATAACATTATCTGATAACTTTTAGACTGGATGTTTTCATGATACTCTGATCTTTTCCATTTGTGATCTTGCTTTTCTGTGTCTCAAAGCATCATGGGATATGTAGTTTTAAGTTGGGTAGAGTGCTAAATATTGTCAATTTTTGTCTAATACTGCATGACAGTTAATAGAACCCACAAAAGAAAAAAACATATTAAAAATTAATTCTTTAAAAAAAAAACATCAAAAGCCACAATACATTTTACACTTTTATTTAAATCTTTTTTTTTCAAACCACATTGCTATTTTGCTGTTTTGAAGCCATGAATTCATGAAATAATAAACGTATCTAATGAAAAACAGACATTTAATAACATTTCCATTGTATTTACTTGCAAAACTAAAAAGCTATTTCATGACACCACAAAAGATTTTTGAAATGAAATTACTTTAAAAAAAAAATCATAAAAGACATATTTTTTTATGTATCATATATGATGTCATTGCTGTTATTACTATTATGATTTTTGTTACATAGCTGCAGAAGGACCCAAATCATACATTCATGTGCAACATCTACAATATATAAATAGACAAATATTAGTTGTAGTGCCTTGTCATATTGTGTTTTTGGTTTTACTTCCCCAGGGGGACTATATCTATGTGACCTCTGTACATGCCAACTATTTTTACAGTATAAACTTAAAGTGAAATGCTAGCCAGTAACAACATTATTTTCCAGATTGGGAGAGAGTGGATGGGTAAAAAAAACATGTTTTCCCTCATTTCCTGTCTCTGTAACCACCTGAGTTTAACTAAGGTTCTAATTCTTTCATCCAATATCCAAAAGTAAAATAGTATGTTCTATATAGTCTTAAATGTAGAAACATTGGCCCAGATTCATAGAGCAATTACGCCTGTCTAACTGGTGTTAGACAGGAGTAATTTCAAATTTTGCGCGCCTTATCACTAGTTTGAATCCTCAAACCATGATACGGCGGCTTCGGGCTTCGATCCGAGAGGCTTACGTCTTCGTAAGCCTTCGGATCTACGCTGCGATATTTTTGCGGCCGCTGGGAGGAGTTCGCGTCGTTTTGATGCGTCGGGATATGCAAATGAGTTTTTACGGCGATCCACGAAGATACGAGCGGTCTTCGCAATCGCTTACGTCTATTTTTTTTTACCTACTGTTAGACCAGCTTTTTGCTGGTCTAACGGTGCGTAGCCCATGTTAAGTATGGCCGTCGTTCCCGCGTCGAATAAATTTTTTTTTTTTTACGTAAGTCGTTCGGGAATAGAAATGTCCGTAAACGACGCTACTCAAACAACGAATGACGTAACGACGTGATTTCGCGCAATGCACGGCGGGAAATTTGCGAAACGGAGCATGCGCAGTTCGATCGCCGCGGGAACGCGCCTATTTTAAATGCTTCACGCCCCCTACTCGCGTAGATGGATCGCGACGGGAGAAATACACTACGCGGTCGTTTACTGGACAAAATCTACCGGGATTCCACGTAGAGCCAGGTAAAAAACGGCGGCGTAGTGTATTTCTGATACGCTACGTTAATCTAATTCTCTCTGAATCTGGGCCATTCTGTTTTTCCAAAGCATACCAGCATTGGGTGCAGCTTCTCTGGACCTTCTCACATTGTGTTAAAATTTGTACTTCCTCATTCAGCAGTAGGAGTGGTGTCTTGGCCCCCTCCGCATAGGTTAAGACTTACAGAGCTGTGCTGTGACAAGCTCTCTGCTAATCTATTGATAGCACCCACCTTGACACAAATTTCAGACTGGTTTTATCTCTAGTCTCAGAGAACTTGTCAGAAGTTATCATTCTGATAACAGAAGAACAGAGTAGCAGAAAAACATGGGACTTTGGAGAGAGATAAGAAAACACTGTGTGTAGGTCAGACTTCATGAATAGGGTTTACATCCACTTTAAAGGTACCCTCAGAGACAATGCTTACCTGCTAATTATATATCCAATACATATCTGATGCTCATCTGATACTTGCCCATCACTTTGTTTCCACAGCCTCCTGGGGTGAATCGTCATTCTTCCTCGTGCCAGGGAGATCCTGGCATGAGGTTCTTCCCCCCTTCTATTCCCCATGTGTCTGACCAAGATGTTGCTTTGTCCCTTTATGGGCTGCAGCACTTTTTTATAATGACCTACAGGTTTACTCAATAAGTATGTGCAAGAATCTTTAATATATTTGTACAAGATAATTGTATAATGTATGGCCATCTTAAAGTAGAAGTTCACCCTAAAACTAAACTCTCTAAATCTATTTGCATCCACAATCTAAGACTCACCTAACTATCTCTGTAAAGAAGAAATCCCTATACTGTACATACCTTTTCTGAAGCCAATCAGGTCCGGTCTCCAGCGGCCAAAGCTCTGCAGAGCAGACAGCCCACAATGGCTGGGAAATGCCTAAGAAGTGACATCACCCATAAAGTTTCTATGGGGCTTTTGTTGCCAACTGCCTCCTCTGTGTCCGCCTACAGTGGCTATAGCCACTGGTTACAATCACATGCTAAATATCTGACATACAGGTCTTACCCAAGTCGATCGATGGATCGAATCTCTATCAGTCCTGGCTGAACCGGGCTTTAGTGGTGCATTTACCACTTATTTATGTATTCTAAATGGCAGAGCAATAAAAGCAACTTGCAATGTACCAAAATATGGCCTCATTCACAAAAGCAGCATGTAGCTCCATTAATGTAATGTGTAAATTAAAAGGGCTGAACATGTTTAACAGCTTATGCTTCTACATGCAAAATGTTTACTCACAGTATACAAAGAAACAAGTATGTGTGCTTTACCACTTGAAGGCCAGGCCTATTTTGACACCTGTTGATTTACTAAAGGTAAATATACGCTGCACTAAAAATGCACTTGATCCAGAGCTTAGTAAATCTTAATAAATCGGGTAAAGCTTCACTTTGCTAAGAATACCTAATCACATGCAAGGAAAATAGAAAACTGAATTTTTTCTTGCAAATGAAAGGCAGAAATCAGCAGAGCATCCCTTCATTTCAGAGCTTCCTCTCAAATCTAGAGCAACTTCACTTGCAGTGCACAGTATATTTGCCTTTAGTGAATCAACCTCCCCATGTAAAAATCGGTATTTGCGCAGCATTTTTTTTGGAAAAAATACACTTTCATGAATTGTAATGGAAAAAAACACACTATATAACTAGGGTTGTTCTGATACCACTTTCTTAGGACCGAGTACAAGTACCGATACTTTTTTTCAAGTACTCGCCGATACCGAATACTGATACTTTTTTTTAAATGTGTCCCTAAATGCAGCCATGTCCCCCCACAGATGCAGCCATGTCCCCCCACAGATGCAGCCATGTCCCCCACAGATGCAGCCATGTCCCCCATATATGCAGCCATGTCCCCCACATATGCAGCCATGTCCCCCACATATGCAGCTATGTCCCCCATATATGCAGCCATGTCCCCCACATATGCAGCCATGTCCCCCACAGATGTAGCCATGTCCCCCCACATATGCAGCCATGTCCCCCACATATGCAGCCATGTCCCCTACAAATGCAGCCATGTCCCCCCACATATGCAGCCATGTCCCCCCATAGATGCAGCCATGTCTCTCCCATACCGTATATGCAGCCGCATTCGCCACCGCCGTCGCCTAGTTCATCAGCGGGGGGAACATCATAGCTTTCATTTGAATAGCTATGTGTTCCCCGCCACGTATAGACACTCCCCCTTGCTCGTGGCGTTGCAGTATGCGTTATGCGGCAGCGGCTTTGCTGCGGCGGCGGGGGGGTGAGTATCGGATCTGGCATCGGGGGCATTTGCGGGAGTACAAGTACTCTCGCAAATGCTCAGTATCGGTCCCGATACCGATACTGGTATCGGTATCGGGACAACCCTATATATAACCCTTTTTTACTTAAATATAAAAGATGATGTCACACCTAGTAAATAGATACCTAATATGGCATGCTTTAAAATGGTGCATGCTTGTGGCAAAAAAACTATAATGTTTAAAAATCTTCAGGTAATGCTTTAAAAATTGTTACAGGTTACCAGTTTAGAGTTACAACGGAGGTTAAGCGCAAAAATTATTGCTTTAGCCATAACGTTTGAGGCAATTCTTACATGTGTGGTGCGAACACTGTTTACACATGCGTGTGTGGCCTACGTATGTGTTCACCTCTGTATGTAAGCACATGGGAACGGGGGCACTTTCAATTTTTTTTATTATTTATATTTTTTTAAATGTGTTATTTTTACACTGTCACGTTCATTTTTTATCACTTTTATTCTTATCACAATAAAAGTAGGCATCCCTTGTGATAGAAATAAAGCATGACAGGTCCTCTTTACTGTGACATAAGACCCCAGGTCTCTTCTCTACCCTTGAAAGCATGAGATTAAAAAAAAAAACCATTGATTTCATGCTTTGCAAAAAAAAGGCAGTGTTTACATTTTCCCTGACCAGAAGTGATGAAAATACTCATTGCTTCTGGCCTCCTAGACCGTAGAGGTGATCGGAGATGATCTGGTCTCTGATCAGCTCAATTGTGGGCAGGCTCATCTGCTGGATCAGATGCTGGGCTCCCCACCAGAGCGGGAGAGCCCAGGGAGGCAACGCAGGGTGGCGGGAGGGGGAGGAACTCCCTTCTGCTGCCTGTAAAAGAAATTCAGTGGTTAATTAGCTGCTGGTATTGCTTTTTCTTTGTAGAGCATTGCTGGCTTTAAAAATAAATACCGGGGTTATGGCTGACACCTGCAGCCATAACCCAGTATAACTTTCAATCAATCATGTACATGTAGTTGATTTTGCGGCAAGTGGTTATTTGACTTTATATTGAAATGCATGTTAACTGAAGTTGACAGATGTTGAAGCATATAATGCATTTAAAAGAATATATAATAAAAATCAGAATGAAGTTTAAAAAATGCAAAAAAATGTAAAAAACTAAATTTCCTGACGCATTCATGGCAGCACACACTGGGTTGTGACTCCGCCCCCACAACCTGACAGGATTGGTTAGCTATAAATTTGAAGGGGAGACGCCCCGCATCATTCTCTTTTTTCATCCTCACCTGACAAGATTGAATGAACAAGCAAAAAGCATGCCTCTTACCGCAAATCGCCCCAGCAGGTTCAGCCTCTCCTGTTTGGAAGTCCCTCCTGTACAGTCTCTAAATGAGCTTTATGGTGGGAACCCCGTTCTGGTGGTCTCAGGGGCTTTGGAATTATACTGGCATCTGTAGCAAGCTTTAAAGAAGCTTCAAATCTCGCAGTGGCCCCCACTTTCGCTCTGTCTTTCCTTCCAGTGCAGTGTGTCCTTCCACAAAGGTATTTGTATCATTACATTTACCACCTAAGGTTAGTCCGTTTTGTACCTTTTTCTGCCTGTTGTTTTTTTCTCAGCTCTGCTGAGCCCTGTGGTTCCTCTGACACCCCATACTCTCGGGGTCACCTCTGCGTACCCCTTGGCGCTCTGCACATGCGCGCAGCTCAGTGATGACGCCGCCTGTCTCCTCTGCCCTCTTCCAAAATGGCGCCGGGCGAGCGGGACGCTTCTGCACATGCGCGCGTCATTAAAAAAAAGAAGGAAAAAAGAAACAGTCCTATTGCTCTGTAGTTCTGGCTGCTGCTCTGCTCTACTCAGAGTGAAGATTGCACCAGGTGTGTGCAGGCATGTCCCAGATCAGCCTGGGCTAATTGATTACACACAAAAAAAAAAAAAAGGAATAAATAGGATAGAAGATATTATACAAGCGCCCAGAGGCGATTCAGTTTGCATGTGCCGCGCTATATAAGTTTTCATCATTCATTCATTCATTCAATACATTTATATATTAATTTATAACATACCATAGAAGAAAGTGTATCCATAATTTAACAATTAATATAATCCAAAAAAAAAAAAGGATAGATATATGTATATAAAATTATTATATTAATTTAATAAATAGAAATGTTGGGGGGGGAACATATTGTAATGTTTTCCCTTCTCTCTTTTTTCCCACCTTTTCGGGCTGTCTCTCTGCTATCCTCATGGGAGCCACTGCCTCGCAGACCACCATCAGCTGACCAGGTATAGAGGCCGTCCAGAAGGTGGTAAGTAGAGGGGAGACAAAAAAGAGAGCCTGGCCACTGACGCTACAGTTTTGGTAGCCCTATCGGGTCAAGAGACGCAAGTTTGCGGCACAGAGGGAGATTATAGCCATGCTTCCGGCAGAAGGCGCAAGAAATCGCTCAAGGTTACCCTCTTGATTTCTTCAATCAAGGCATAGCCGCTCGCGTCACAGCACTCCCGTCATAGTCGGTCCCACCGCAGACGATTACCTTCATCCCAGACAGAGCTATCTTACCTGCACCACGGCAAATGTTTGCCAAATATGCGGGGCGCCATCCTTGCCAGGGGAATTGGCCTGCCACTCGTGCTTCATCGAAGTAACCAAGGATTCAGAGGCCAGAGTAGATACTGAGCTCCCAGGAGAATCGCCACAGGGATCATATGTGGGCGATCCTTCCCCAAGCACATCGCCCGGCCGTTACGCCAGGGTGCAGTAACCCTCTCTAAGAATGAGGAGTGTGAGCAGGCGTCGGACTGTCTCTTTTTGGTTGAACCATTTGCCCATTCACTCAAGGAAGCGATCGGCTGGGAGGAGGTTATGGCAGAACTTCTGAAGGTTCAGAAATATTTCCCGGTGCTGAAAAGGGGGTCCTGAATCATTTCCCTTCATCGAAGAGCTGGAGAACCTCATAAAGGATAAGTGGGGGGGGTCGCATAAGCGGCCCAGTATGAGCAACAAGTTTGCAGATTGTACCCCTTGTGGTAGTCTAAGATCGATTCTTTGATCAATGCAACTACGGTCGATTCATCTTTAATGCGACTCGCTAGAGACGTTTCTCTACCGATTGAAGACGCAGTTACCTTCCGGGACGCTCTTGATCATAAAATCAATATAGAACTGAAGAAAGCCTGCTCCACGACAGGAGCCGCTTGTAGGCCGGCTATCACCACAGCGGCAGTCGCTAAAACTATCGCTGCATAGGCAGCTAATGTTGAGAATCCCATTCTAGAAGGAGCCGACCAGGGGAAGATATTCTCCTCCCTGCAGGAAAATTAAGTTGGCTTACGGCTCCTGAGGGGGCGACTTCATGGCTGGGAAGAGCCTTATGGCTGAGACCCTGGATAGCGAAGGCAGCGTCAAAATCAACTGGTGCAAAATTCCATATGGCGGCTCAAGTGTATTCGGCACAAAGATGGACTCGGCCATCTCCAAGGTTACCGGGGGAAAGTCTGGGCTGATTTCTCCGATAGGAAAACCAGAGCCCCAGAAGGGCCCCGCTTACAGGCGTGATCTTCCTGTCAAGTACAGGGATGTTAGATCCTACCGCCCCGGCAGGGAATTTAGGAGGGACTGGAAGACTCGACCCTCCTTCATGTAGATACAGTAAGCCAATCACAGCTGGGGAACAGCAGAAGTCCTTTTTGAGGGTCCGTCTGCCCACCCAGCTCAGGTGAGCACCAGACTCAAGAGATTCGCTCGGATATGGGCAACTCGTATAACAGATCCATGAACACTATCCTCTATCAAGAACGGTCACAATTGGAAATTCATGGGCACATTGCCAGGGAACACATTCCAGCCTACCAAGTACTTCCGCACCAGAAAGGGAGGGGGTTTTATTCCCCTTTATTTCTGGTACAAAAAAAAAAAAAAAAACGGGGATCTACGTCCAGTCTTGGACCTAAAGAATTTCAACAGACGATCAAAATAGAGGCCCTCAGATTGGAAAAGCCTTCAGTCCATTTTGTTGTCAGTGGACGTGGGAGACTGGATGCTATCTCTAGATTTTTCGGGCGTTTACCTTTACATCCCAGTTCATCTTACCTTCCAGAGGTCCCTTCGGTTCTCAATCGATCAATCCCATTTCCAATTTTGGTGCCCCCCATTCGGCATCGCCTCAGCACCCAGAGCATTCGGCAAGTTAGGGTGTTCCTAGGGGCAGAATAAAATACCAGGTTGTACCGGGTGCAACTCCCTCAAGAGAGGCTGAAGCCTTTGCTCCAGAAGATACAAAGTCTGCTATCATCCAGACGTCTAACTGTCAGAGCCTGCCTCAGTACCCAGGGGTCCATGTCAGCATCCATACCCTTGATACAGTGGCCCCTGTGGCACATGCGAGTCTTACAGAACTCCTTTCTCAGGCAGTGGAATAGAACGTCAATACTCCAAACCATTCACATCCCGAACTGGGTAAAGCAATTAGTATGGTGGTGGACACACCCGTCCGACCTCAGGGAGTCCATTCCAAAAGTTCCCCCTAGTCCAGAAGTAGTAACTAGTGTTGAGCAGAATATGCCATATTCGATTTCGCGATATATCTCGAATATATAGTCGAATATTCGAGATATATTCGCTAAATACGAATATTCGTGATATTTTTTGGAAATGAAATTATTGCGAATTTTCGCTATCGCGAATGCGAATGCGAATTGCGAATTGCGAATGCGAATATTCGAGAAATGCGGAATGGAGCACTCTGATTGGCTCAGAATATTTGTGATATATTACAATATAAAATAATTGCGAATATTCGAGAAATGCGGAAGGAGCACTCTGATTGGCTCAGAATATTCGTGATATATTACAATACACAATAATTGTGAATATTCGGCAAATGCGGAAGGAGCACTCTGATTGGCTCAGAATATTCGTGATATATTACAATACACAATAATTGCGAATATTCGAGAAATGCGGAAGGAGCACTCTGATTGGCTCAGAATATTCGTGATATATTACAATATAAAATAATTGCGAATATTCGAGAAATGCGGAATGGAGCACTCTGATTGGCTCAGAATATTCGTGATATATTACAATATAAAATAATTGCGAATATTCGAGAAATGCGGAATGGAGCACTCTGATTGGCTCAGAATATTCGTGATATATTACAATACAAAATAATTGCGAAATTTCGAGAAATGCGGAATGGAGCACTCTGATTGGCTCAGAATATTTGTGATATATTACAATATAAAATAATCGCGCGATATCGCTATTGCCGAATAATCGCATTGCGATTTTTCGGCAATATAAAATGAGCGCTGCAGCTACTCGGCCCAAGGTCTCTAATCATACCAGCAATGCTTTTAGACGTCGATGGGGATCTCTAGGATGTGATCTGTTCTAAAAAAAAAATTGAAAAAATTCGAATATTCGAAATAGCGAATATTCGCCGCGATATTCGTGTTATTCGCGAATACTCGAATATGCAATATTCGTAGCGAATATTCGCAATGCGAATATTCGTGAGCAACACTACTAGTAACATCGGACGCCAGCCAGGGGTGATGGGGTCCACACTATCTAGACTGAGTAGCCCAAGGACGGTGGCATTTTCGGGCTCAGGGCATAGTGTCAAATATTTTAGAGCTCAGAGCAGCCTTTCAGGCCCTCCTGGCCATTGCGCCTCTTCTATAGAGGAAGAGTGTCCTGATCAGGATGGACAACAAGTAGCGGTGTCATGTATCCAGAGACAGGGGAGCATCAGGAGTCGCACGCTTCATAATGGAAGGGGCACAAGTGCACCTGTTAGATCTGTGGGGAGTATGCGTCCCAGCAACACAGAATTCGTTGGCCAACTACCTAAGCCGAGAGACACTTTCAAACACACGAACGGTCCCTGAACCAACAGGTATTCTCCATTCTTACGAAAACTAGTACCAGAACCAGAAGTCGACCTAGCGGCCACGCCAAAGAACTCCAAGTGTCAGAGGTTCCTGTCCAGAGCCCACTTTCCATTACCTGAAGGGACAAACTGCCTAGTTCTTCCATGGAGCTGCGAGCTAGGGTACATTTTTCTTCCAACTTCTCGGATTACAAGATTCCTGTCCCGACTTCGGAAGTCCTCAGCCACAGTTATTGCACTAATACTGTTCCGGCTGAGGAGGCCATGGTTTACGACCCTGCTACAACTAGGTACGCGGCCTCAATACATCTTCCAGTAACCTGGGATCTCATACATCAGAGGCAATTCTTCCATCCAGCCCAGAGAAGCTGCATTTGCCAGCTTTGAAGCTGAGAGGGCTAGGTTAGGGGAACTAGGATACTCTCAGGAGGTAATATCAACCTTAGTACAAGCTCTAAGGAGCTCCACTGATGTCACCTATACTAGGATCTGGGAGAGGTTCGTGTCATCGCAGCAAAGACATTGGAATCCCATCTCAAATTCTTGAATTTCTTCAGTCAGGGTTTAACAAGGGCCCGGGCTTGGGTACCCTGAAAGTGCAAGTATCTGCCCTTTCAGCCATGACGGGTACTAGATGGGCTCTTCATCATCTGGTCACTCTGTTCCTCAGGGCCTACGTAAGATCAGACCACCTAGGAGGCCAGCCTTTCCAACAGGGGATCTCTGTGTAGTACTCGAGGCCCTGTCCAATCCACCTTTTCTCCATTCAACTTAGTCTCACCGTGGAACCTAGCTCTGAAGATGGCTTCCCGTATTGCTATCACCTCAGTTAAGAGGGCGCCGGAGATACAAGCACTTATGGCTATGGAACCCCTATTCAGTGTTCTTCCCTGACAGAGTGGTTCTGAAGCCCTCAGACCATTTTTATCCAAGGGTAACTTCCTCCTTTCATTATAACCAGGACATCGTCCTTTCGTCTTTTACTAATGAGAGGGGCGAGTCCCATGACTAGGATGTCAAGTCTACCATCTCCAGTTACGTCACAGCTACATCTCAGGAAGACGGATTCTCTCTTGATTATCCCACACGGGAGCAGACGAGGTCAGCCAGCTACCTCCCGTACCATTACCTCTTGGTTGTTAAAGCTATCAAGGAGACCTATTCCATCCAGCAACTTACGCCTCCTAGAGGGCATTAGGGCTCATTCGACAGGGGCAGAGGCCACTTCTTGGGCAGCATATTGCGGGACTTCACCGGAAACCATAGGCAGAGCAGCAACTTGGTCTTCCCAACACATCTTTATTTCTCACTACAGAGTGAATTCTGCTCTCCTGGCTACCGTCGACTTCGGCAGATCTGTTCTTAGAGCCAATTCCTCAGCGCTATAAAGAATAAATATTACTGTTTTCTTGCACCCTCCCGACTGGCGAGTTATATCCCAGTGTGTGCTGCCATGAATGCGTCAGGAAAACGGAAAATTGTATACTCACTTTTCCGTAATTTTCCTTTCCTGACGCATCTTCATGGCAGCACACAGATGCCCACCCTGCTGTTTTATGATGATATATACAGAGAATGATGCGGGGCGTCTCCCCTTCAAATTTATAGCTAACCAATCCTGTCAGGTTGTGGGGGTGGAGTCACAACCCAGTGTGTGCTGCCATGAAGATGCGTCAGGAAAGGAAAATTACGGAAAGGTGAGTATACAATTTTCCGTTTTTTCAACTCACTCTTAGGCCCCATACACACGATCGGACATATCCGATGAAAACGGTCCGCGGACCATTTCCATCGGATATGTCCGATCGGGAGTTTGATCCGATGGCGTGTACACACCATCGGATCAAATTCCCCGCCGCCGGACGGTGCGGTGACGTGGCGGTGACGTTGACGCCGCCGCGTCACCGCCACGTCACCGCACCAGGAAGTAAAACACTTCCGCGCATGCGCCGAATCCATTCGGCAGCGGCGCGGCGGCGGTGGGGGACGACATGTCTGCTGGTAAGTGTACTAACCAGCAGACATGTCGGGCGGACAGATCCCCACCGGATAGATTTCAAAGCTTGCTTTGAAATCTGTCGGGTGGACAAATCTGTCCGCTAGCCCATACACACGAGCGGAGATGTCTGCTGAAACGGTCCATCCGACCGGTTTCAGCGGACATATCCCCTCGTGTGTACGCCGCCTTAGGCCGCGTACACACGATCAGACCGGTCTGATGAAACTGGTCTGCAGACCAGTTTCATCGGACTAATTCGATGGTGTGTACGGCCTATTGGACCGTTGTCCGTCGGACCAAAGTTTTAAAACTTGCTTTAAAATCTGTCCGATGGACACCTGTCCGTCGGACAGATTCGATGGTTAGTACGCAAAAGCATCAGACCAAAAACCCGCTCATGCTCAGAATCAAGTCGACGCATGCTTGGAAGCATTGAACTTTGTTTTTTCAGCACGTCGTTGTGTTCTACGTCACCGCGTTCTGGTCTGATCCGATTTTTGGTCCGATGGTGTGTACGCACATCAGACCATCAGACCACTTCAGCCTGGTCCGATGAAAACGGTCCGTCGGACCAGTTTCATCGGACCGGTCTGAACGTGTGTACGTGGCCTTACATGCTGCTATAAAGATTCTCTATAGCCTGTTTATATTCAAGGCACGGTAAATGTAAATGCAACACATGGTCATGAATTTAAAGTGTTGAACTCTGTGCAAAAAAAGCTTTCCCTTGTAGTGGGGCTGTGCCCACACTGCATGGGTTAACTGCTCATTTTAGTCTAGGGAATATAAGAATGGAGATATACTTACCTTATCCTCTAATCCTCCACACACATGACCAGTCCAGGCAGCCCTTCAACCGCACACTTTAGTCGTCTTGAATCCTGACATCAAAAAGCCCAGAGCAGGCTCCATAGACCTGCTTTGGACATGAGGACACCAGGAACAGTCTACTGCTGGATCGTGTGCAGCACTGTTTGCCAGTGGAGTGCATGATCAGATTAGTATAAGGCTTACTCATCACCCCTGGAAAGAACAAGTACAGCCTCACTGCGAGGGAAACATTATTTGCCCAGAGTTGGGCTTTAACTGTAAATAATGATTCTTGAATTTATGCTTCCACTTTTGTATGTAGGGAAACACCTAATATGTGTGGTATGATTTTCATTTTTATACGGAGGTGCACCAAATGCATGAGTTTACATTCGTATGGGTGTTAACATCAGAGCAGGGGGCTTTAGAATATTTTTTGGAATAGTTTTCATTGATTTAATTTACATTTACTTTTTTTTATTTCTATCACAAGGGGGCTGGTGGCGCTTCTCTTTAAGAAGGCATCAGAGGTCTATTATACTTCTGATGTCCTTTCTGAACTTCATTGAAGCTAATGAAGCACAGCTTGTGCCTCATTAGCTTCTTCCCTGTCCACAGTGACTGGAGACTGACAGTGCTGGAACGAAAAGTAAATTAATTCTCAGGGATTACCAACCAATGGATACTCACTGATCATCCTCCGCTCTCCCTGATGACACCTTCAATGGATGTCCACTGTGCCCAGAAGAGACAATGGAGCCTAAGGTACAAGATGGGGGGACAGTTCATTACCTCACCCATGGAAGTGATTGTGCATCTCTAAATCCTTTAGAAAGCCAAAAGCCTGCTGAACAAAAAAAAAGATAACTTCACACCACTGGCAGTAAAAGCATAAAAGCAGAACTAAAGATAAAAATAAAAAAACTATAGTAGGTAGAGTTGTTTTGGTAGAACATACTTTATATATTTCTTTTGACAAAAACCTGATTTGTAGTACCCAAGTTGATCAACTTGGTACATTCAGCCTGCCCAAACAAGGTTTGAATCTCGCTGCTAAAGCTGGCAAGATTTGAACTGTCTATGGCTGGCCTAAGTGTATCTGATCCAGCTCTTCCTCACCTTCCATCATTAGGGTGGAAACAGGATTTCCACTCACAGACCTCATCTACATAGGGACTTATCCTGGTTCCAAACTGAAACCTGGCCCCCTGTCAGGGGCGGACTGGAAACTCATGGGGCCCCTGGGCAATAGAAGATTATGGGGCCCCCGGGCCCACAGATGGCCACCACGCCAGGAGGCAAGTGCAGAGCCGGGGTAGCTAAAATCTCAGGATTTTCACATCAAAAGCATGTAGGTATCGGCCATAGCAGGGACAGATGTAAAAAAACACATATTTGTACATACTAGCCCTGATTTTACTGAGACTGGTAACCCTGATGGGGCCTCCTAGTGGCATGGGGCTCTAGGGCAGTGCCAGAATGCCTGAATTGTCAGTCCGCCCCTGCCCCCTGTGAGACTTGGGCTTGGGATTGGAAGTACTGCCTGTACCTCCTGTACACCCTGTCAATGGCTCTAACTAGGACCTATATGTTCCATAATATGCAAGTATGCTGAGCACATCATGGCAAGATATCTGGATGCTTGCAACTGGTTTAGTTAGATCTCTTCAGAAGGATGGCAATACCACCATAATCCAAACCTGGGGGAAAGGGAAGTATATTAACTAAGGTGGGGCCCCCCCCCCCCCCCCCCACAGGTTTCTTTTGATTTTGTTCAGCAGTGTATCAAGAAATGAGTGGTCATTACTTGGAGTGCACCTCAGGGATGGACATTCACATATGAGTCAATCTGATGTAGTGGTTTCAAAAGTCATCCACATAGGATCAGAATCTTTCCTCAAGACCCCCTTTAACCCTCCTAGCGGTATCCCCGAGTGTGACTCAGGGTGTTTTTTTTTTGCTAAAATCGGTATCCCCGAGTCACACTCGGGGTAGCTATGCAGAGCCTGCAGCACGCGCTGGCTTACCTTGTTCCTGGATCCAGCGATGCATCCACGCTGTGTGAGCGAGCGGGTGCTCGCTCGATTCACAGTGTCCCCGTGTGCCGTCGATCTACATTCCCTGCGACGTTACGACGGAGCGGAGAACAGCGCCATATTCAAAAATGTAAACAAACACATTACATACAGTATACTGTAATCTTATAGATTACAGTACTGTATGTAAAAAAATACACACCCCCCTTGTCCCTAGTGGTCTGTCCTGTGCCCTGCATGTACTTTTATATAATAAAAAATGTTCTTTCTGCCTGGAAACTGTAGATTGTCCATAGCAACCAAAAGTGTCCCTTTATGTCAAAAATGGTTTTAGATCAGCTAGAAATCAGCGATAATAAATTATAATCACTTGCAGAATTGAGCGATAGTGATTTGTGGGGAAATTCGTCATAAAAAATAAAATAATGACAGCGACAATTCTGCAACTGAGCAAATTTCAGTGTTTTTGAGTTGATTACATTATTGAATATTTTTATTATAATTACATTATTATTTGTTATAATTATTTATAGTTATTTATTATATTAAAATTTATGATTTTGTTTTTCAAACTTTATCATACCCGGGATGTCTTGTTTGGACAGATTTAAGAGGGTTATTCCTAAGAATTGCAGGCCTACAGTATAAAACGTCAAATTTCCATGCAAAAAATTGTACCGCTTTTGGTACGTAATTCCAGACAGAATCATACCACCAGGGAGGTTAAGGGAGTGTATTCGAGTTACTGTAGCATGCCTAAAAAGTCACATTTTTTGTTTTTGATTTCCTGAAAGCAATAGAAAGAGTCACTTGTGAGCTGGTTGTACACAATAACATAACTATCAGGCAGGAAACTTGGTGGCATCCCATACATATGATAGCTTAGCCAAGAAGGTCTAAATCAAGCTCTCCTGATAATCTGCACATGTATGGCACCTTAGTAAGAGAGTATAATAGCTTGGTATTTGATTTGCAGCACAAGGAGCTTAGTTGGATTCCCTTAAAGCTGACCTCCAGCTTTTGTTACACTTCATTTGAGCTAAGCCAATCAGAGGAAGCTTTGTATTCATTGCTAGAATACATTGTTTTCTATGAATGGCTGAGGGCAGATCAGATAGACTCTATTGTGTTCTGGATATGAGACAGGAAGGTCTTGACTTTAACCTGGAACCCACTGCAGCCTTAGCTACATACAGTTTATACCGCACATCCATCGGCCTTACAAGGTAGTGAGGACATTGGGGTTGATTTAATAAAACTGGAGAGTGCAAAATCTGGTGCAGCACTGCATGGAAACCAATCAGCTGCCAGGTTTTTACTCAAAGCCTAATTTAAAAAACTGAAGTTGGAAGCTGATTGGCTATCATACACAGCTGCACCAGATTTTGCACTTTCCAGTTTTAGTAAATAAAGCCCATAGATTGTTTGGGCCCAGGGGCGGACTGACCATTTTGGAACTCGGTCACTGCCCAAGGGCCCCATGCCACTAGGGGGCCCCATCAGGGTTGCCAGGCTCTTAAAAAACAGGGGCAGTATGTAAAAATCTGTTTTTTTTTTTTTACATCTGTCCCTGATATGTCCAAAACCTACATGCTTTTGATGTGAAAATCCCGAGATTTTAGCTGCCCCGCCTCTGTACTGCCACCTGGCTTGGTGGCCATCTGTAAGCCTGGGGGCCCCATAATCTTCTATTGTCCGGGGGCCCCATGAGTTGTCAGCTTGGCCAGCTTGGCCCAAACGAACTACATTTTATGTAAATAAAAGCTGGAGTTCAGCTTTAAGGATACAGGACATTTACATGCCCTCTTCTCATTTTTCTTCAATGTAACTTTTATGACATAATAATAAGTTACTTCTACCAATAAAGGATATCAATGAGTATGTAATTATTGCTTAACTGTGCTGAACACTGACATCAATAGATGTCTTTTCTCTTACTGCATAAGCAAGCAAATGTGTGAACTCTTTATTTACCTCTTTAGGTCCACCCTATAGCAGTTTTACTGCTACAAGGCAGCACCTGTGCACCTGATGATGTATATATATGTGATCCGACACTTCCGGGTAGGGGGCTCACATGCACGCTGCAACCGGCTCGCTTCCACTGTGTTTAATAATTGGCGGATGCAGGGTACCCGATGTCCTCCGTCACCTGCGGCTCGTAAGGCAGAACTGAAATCTGCCTATGTAAACAAGGCAAATCACTGTTCTAACAGGAGTGAAGGGATGGAGTTTGTGTACCTTCAAAGCAGGGAATAAATTCCATCTATATCCCTAGTGAAAGCACCCTACACAGTATAGTAAAACACTGGCTAAGCACACAGTTGACCCATTGATCGCCCCATAATGTTAACCCCTCCCCATCTAGTGTCATTAGTACAGCGACAGTGCGTTTTTTTTTTTAGCAATGATCACTGTATTATTATCACTGGTCCCCAAAAAGTGTCAGTTAGTGTCAGAATGTTCACCGCAATAACACGTAGTTGGGATCATGGGCGCCGCCCCCTCTCTCCTGCACCGTCACTCAACAATACATGGATTGCATGAATCTATGTATTGTCGCTGCTGCCGCCCAATATTCAGGTGGCCGGATCCCCCGGTTGAGCGCTGGCCATCTGAATAACAGCGGTGGGTGTGTTTTGGAAGTGTCTATCAGAGCCAGAGGGCACACAGGCTGTGCGTTCCCTGGTTAACATTGACACGTGTCTCAGCCAATCAGGTTCACCGGGTCTGGTTACCGGTCAGCTGATAGGCTGAAGCGACATTGAGGGCGGAGAAGACATCGAGGGATCGTGGAGGAGGATGGCTGACCCGAGAAAGGTAAGTGCCGGGCGGTGAGCAATCTGGTGGTATTTTGGGGCAATCTGGCAGTATTTTGGGCCATCCTGGCGGCATTTTATGGGGTAAACTGGCGGCATTTTATGGGGCAACTGGCAGCATTTTACGGGGCAAACTGGTGACAATTGATGGCACAGGGGCTGCATTTGATGGCACAGTGTTGACAATTGATAGTACAGTGGCTGCGTTTGATGGCACAGTAGTGACAATTGATGGCACAGGGGCTGCCTTGGATGGCACAGTGTCGAAAATTGATGACACAGTGGCGAAAATGAATGGCACAGTGGCTGCGTTTGATGGCACAATGGTGACAATTGATGGCACAGGGGCTGCGTTTGATGGCACAGTGGTGAAAATTGATGGCACCATGGCGAAAATTGATGGCACAGTGGCTGCTTTTGATGGCACAGTGGCGACAATTGATGGCACAGTGGCTGCATTTGATGGCACAGTGGCTGTGTTTGATGGCACAGTGGCAATAATTTATGGGCACAGTGAGGCTGCAATTGATGTTTTTTTTTTGTTTGTTTGCGTCCCCCCAAAAATGTTGAGCACCGGCCGCCACTGAATTTGATCCTTTAAGTGACATTACCAAATACAATCATTTTTTCTACTAATTAAAATCAGGAAATAGTTGTAAAACTGGCTTCAATTAATGTTGTAAACAGTTGTTCTAATTCATTAAACTAGAGAAAGGGAAGAAAAGGGTTCCCAGCAAAGGAGATTGGTAAGTTCCCAGGTAGCTAAATCACACAATAGTTCCATCATTAGCAATGACTCAAAGAAAGCAAATGTGCCTGGAGGGCATACAAGGCAATTTCTTGTGTTTTGTGTGTAGGAACAATCCTGATTTAGTATAAGCATTTGTAACCAGCCAACAAAGTGCCATTTAAATTGCTAACATCATTGTTACTGAACTTAAAAAAAATTCAGTTACATGTTATTTAAATGTGTTTTTACTCATTCCAAACGAGATCCTTATTTTTGGAGTCTAATACTAATACTTGAACCAAACTCGGTTTTCTTGTAGGCATTTGTAGTCAGCTAGAGTCTGCAACAGCCTCAAGTTGGCACAGTTTTGCAATCTAACAAAAATAAAGGAACAATCCAGATGTTTTGTTACTGTTTTGATGCAGTTAAGTATCCAGTGATTCGATGTACAGCAATGTACAGTGTGTACAAGTTTCAATAGTTCAAATGCAAGTTCAAATTAACCACTTCAATACCTGGCACTTTCCTCCCTTCCTGCCCAGGACAATTTTCAGCTTTCAGCGCTGTCACACTTTGAATGACAATTGCTCGTCATGCAACACTCAAATCAAACAACATTTTTATTGTTTTCTTCCAACAAATAGAGTGTTTGTTTGTTTTTATTTGATTACCTCTGGGGTTTTTACTTTTTGCTAAACAAACTAAAAAAGGCTGAAGTAAAAAAAATAGTTTTGATTTCTGTTATAAAGTTTTGTTTTCTCCTACACTGACGGGCACTGATGGGGCTGCACTGACAGGCTCTGATGTGCACTGATGAGTTGGCACTGATAAGGTGGCACTTATGGGCACTGATGAGGACGCACTTATATGTAGAATTTATGGGCACTGATAGGCGGCACTGATATGCAGCACTGATGGGCACTGATAGGCGGCCCTGATGGGCACTAACAGGCACCACTGATGGGCACTGACATGCAGCACTGATTGGTACTAACAGGCGGCACTGATGGGCACTAATAGATGGCACTAATAGGCAGCACTGATGATGATAATGATGATAGGCATTACTGATGCTTTGGCACTTTGGTGGGCACTGACTGTCACTTTAGTGGACACTGACTGGCAGCTTATGGGCACTGATTGGCAGATGTGGTGGGTACCTCTGATGGGGGCTACACTGATAATCAGTGCGCTGAGTGATTTTCGTCTCTCCCTGTCAGCGTGAATTGAGGAAAGACGTTTACTGGCACTTCCTGGTTACACGCTGTGATCAGTTGTGATTGGTCACAGCAGATCACGTGGTAAAAATCCTGCGCCATAGGCTCTTTAGCCTGACCTGAGTTGCGGTGTGTCAGAGTGACCCACCACACCACGCCACTGATCGCCGCGCTGCATGCTTATCCTGCTGGACATCATACTGTATGACGATTAGTCAGGATAACGCAACCACTGCACGGCCATCATTCTGGTATAGTCCAGGCGGAAAGTGGTTAATATACATGATTCATGAGGTGAACGGGGTATAGCTTCTGCATGTCTAAAAGTGGGTTTAAAAGCCTTATTTGCAAATGTTTATAGTATAATGAGTAACAAGAACTTTTTATTATTATTATTGCTGTCAGTGTCCCAATGGGGATTTCATTCTTCCTATCTGTCCTAATGACCAGTGTCATCCAGTACTGAGAGGGAAAATCAAACATTTGTATTTGCCACCAGAACAGGAATGGAGGGAAATTTTGTACTCCATTTTGCCAAATGGGGTACATACTATCTAACACAAAAAAAGTTTTGAAAGACTAATAGTGAATGTTTACTGCTTTATAGGAAACTTTGGATACAGGCAAAGGCCATTATTTTGTGGGGTATACAGAATTACAAACAAAGGGCCAGATTCAGGTACATCTGCGCATTATTGGACCGGCGTAGCGCACCGCCTTTATGTTAGACTTGCGCAATGTAGCCGCGCAATCACCCTATTCTCGTCGATTTTACGCAGAAAATAGCGCCTACGCAACGTTATTTCTGAGGCGCAAGGCGGAGTAATCCAAATTGGGAAGGACGTGGCCGTGTTACATTGAAATGAGCCGTGACCCCATGCAAATGAAGGGCCGGCCGGCTCGCGCATGCACGCTTGAAGCAGACCATGTCAGCACCTCTGTGCGCATGCTCACAACTCGGGAACGGCGCAATCAGTGAAATTGGAAGTGGACCCGGGCAAAATCATGAACTACGCAGACAGCCTAAATAGACACACACAAACACACTTCCATTGCAAAAGTACATCCCTTTGTATCCCTCCCTATACAGCAAGGTGCTTTTGTTCCTTAGTTAGTTGCGTTGTGATTTGTATTTGTCAGATTTGTGTACTGTGTGATCTTGTGTTTGTTAGAAGATATTTGAAAGTGTTTTTTGCTAAGTGTTTGTGAGATATTTTGTTTGATATTTTTCTGTTTGTTTGTTTTCTTGCTTGATTGTTCCTGTTTGTTTTTGTGACTGCTTTTTGCTGAGTGTTGGTGAGAGTTTTTGTTTGATATTTTTCTGTTTGTTTGTTTTCTTGCTTGATTGGTCGTGCTTGTTTTTGTGAGTGATTTTTGTTGACTGGGAGTGTTTTTTTTTTCAGTATGACTGAGAGGAAGAGAAAATTAAATTTTTCTTTGAGGGAGAAACAAATTCTTGCCTGGGCCATTTCCGATTATGGCGTTTCCTCCATGGCCCGGACATTGCCAACACCACCCCGGCCAGGAGGAGAGAGATTTTGGACATGATCACTGACCAGGTGAATTCAGTGGGGGAGGGGGAGACACGGAACCGTTCTGGGATTGAGAAAAAGATTAATGACCTCCGGCGTCTGGTCAAAAAGATGCTGGCCAGAATGCTTGCCCATGCCAGGGGCACAGGAGGGGGCCCACCATGCCCTGTTAGGCTGACAGCGGAGGAGCGTGCGGTGGCCCAGACTTTTCATAGGCAAGGTGTGTAGCATGTGTGGGGGAGGGGGTGAAAGGGAATATGTGGCAAGTGTGTGGATCCTCCAAACTGTGAATGTTTTGTGTCATCCACAGATGTGCAGGAGGGTGCTGGGCCATCTGGCCTGACCGCACCATCCCCAGGACAGCAGCCTAATGAGGCCCCTCCCGACAAGGCCGGAGTCCGTGGAGGAGGTTGAAGAGGAGGAGGTTGAAGAGGAGGAGGTTGAGGAGGAGGTGGAGTCCATGTCAGGCACTGGCCTATTGTTGTTGGAGGACCGTTCCCCTCTGGCTGGCAGCAGCCAGCCCTCCCTAAGGGGGAGCCCCCCCCTCCTCCCCTAACATGGCTCCCCTCCCAAGGGCCTCCCCTTCTCCCCAGCCACAAGCATCAGCTGGAGGCAGGAAGGCGACCCAGAAGACCAGGGGGTGGCCGATCTCCTGCCCGCCACTCTGAGAAGGGACCAGTTCCTCCAGACCCGCCATCTGGGACAGGTCAGCCAGACATTGGTGCAGATGGAGGAGAGCCTGTCCTCCATCAAGGATACGCTTGGGAACCTGGACTGCCACTCCCGGGCTTTCACAAACTGCCTTAACGACCTGCAGACTACATCAGCAGGCGTTGGGCAGGATGTGAGGGCCCTTACCCAGGCTATCCAGGCCAACACAGCAACACTTGGTGCTGCCCTGGACAGAATAGCCGTGGCCTTGGAGGGCAGGCCGCCAGGTGGGCAGAGACCAGGGGCTGCTCCTCCTTCCCCGGTTTACCCCCTCCCCCATGAGTCTCCCCAGAGGAGCCGGGGCCGTGGCCGGGGGCGCCCCAGGCGTGGCTCACGTCAAGGGCACTAATTTTTTTCCCCCTTTTTTTTTTCTGCTGGAAATTTTTTGATTTTGCTGGTAATTTTTTTTTTTTGGTTTGTGAATGCTGTTTGAATGTGGGGGTGACATTCCTGCCGGAAAAGGAGTGTCACCCTCAATTTTGGTGGAGAAGGGTTCCCCAGGACCAGGGAGAAGTGATCCCCAGGTCCGTGTGAATGGTGTATGAATGTACAGTGACATAATTGGAGCCTTGGCGTGGCGTTGCTGCTCACAAGTCCTGCATGGTGGACTGGTGCCAATCCAATTTGATGAGGATGTGGGGTGTGTGTGCTAGGGACCACAGTGGTGTGCATGCATGCATTCTCATTGTGCCTTGATTAATGTGTGTGTTTAACGTGCAAAGATGCCCAATGTGAGCTGTCTCCTGGCTGCTCTTCCCTCAGAAGACGGGGTAACCTCGGTTAGGGGGGAATGTCTGGTTGGGGGGTCAGGTCATCACGTAGGTCAATCTGCAGCCCCTTTCTCACTGCGAAGTTGTGCAACAGACAACAGGCACCGATGATATGGCACACAAAGTTTGGGGAATACAAGAGGGTACCCCCAGACTTATCCAGGCATCGGAAACGTGACTTCAGGAGGCCAAAGGTGCGCTCCACCACTGCACGTGTTTGGGCGTGGGCTTGATTGTATCTTTCTTCTCCTGGGGTTTGGGGGTTCCGGAAAGGAGTCATGAGATGGGGTCCCAGTGGATATGCAGAGTCACCTGTAAGGGAAAAGACAGGAGGATGTTAGTCATGCATGTGCCCCTTGTGATGTGTGCATCATGGGGGGGTACAGTCATGCCTGCTACCCATGTCACTCACCAACCAGCCAGGTGTCCCCATACACGTTCTGTTCGAATTCCATTCGGATGGGGCTCTGATTGTATATGTAGCTGTCATGGCTGGACCCTGGGTGTTTGGCACGGACGTGCCATATGAGGCCTTGGGCATCGACTATCACCTGTACGTTGATGGAATGCCAATGCTTCCGATTGCGGTATGTGTGCTCTGTCTCCTGGGGGGGCTAGAGTGCCACATGTGTGCAATCAATGGCCCCCACGGTGCGTGGAAATCTGGCAATTCTGTAGAAATCTGTCATTGCCTTCAGCCGCAGGTCCTCAGTGGTGGGTTTGATGATTTGGTTGGCCATGCGTCTGAAGATTGCAGGGACAACCTGGTGCACACATCTGCTCATGGAGGATTGTGACATCCCAGCCACCACTTCACTTGTACGCTGAAAAGAGCCACTGGCAAGGAAATGGAGTGTTGCCATGACCTTGACCAGTGGCTGCACTGCATGTGAGCGGTGTGTTCGGCTGCTGCAAGGTTGTGGTTATTTCCAGGATGGCATGAGGGGTGAATCTAAAGATGCGATACACCTCAGAATCACTCATGCCAAAGAGGTCTATGCGTGTGCGGTATATCCTCTCCCGTGCCATCCTCCGTGCCCTCCTCCTTCTTTGCTCATCTAAAGTCAGTAGTAAAGCTATGCGCGACGATGCCCCTGGCATGTTGGCATACAGATTGTTGTGCAACACGTGTGACTGCTGAGCTCCTCACTAACAGTGTTGCTTTATCTGACATGTAGACGTTTTTTCTCTTTTTAGACCAGCTTTTATATGGTCTAATTTTAGACAGGACATTTTGCTGTTGCGCACACTGCGTAGCCTGCGCTGCCCCAACATTCCTTTGTGGATCCTCGTAAGTCCCTCATTAGCATATTTGACTAGCAAATCCATGGTCTGTCTAGCGCAGTTTTGCGCGGACGGATGCGCCTGTCTAACGAAATTACGCTGGACAAAAAAAAGTAGATTTCTTGCGTATCTCGTTTTGGGGATGCCGTGCATCGAAACGCACGCGCACATTTAGACTTACGCCGCGCATCTCCTGTTAAGCAAGCGTAATCGCTCTGTGAATCTGGGCCAAAGTGTACAAAGTACAAATTTATTATATGGAAATAACCTTCAGGCTCCATGCCTGAAAACTAAAATATATGCTGTTTTCTATTAAATGTCATAATTACAGTTAAAGCTTGTGGGAATCAATTTAAACTTGGAGGAAGTCAGAAATGAATATGCAGATTTTTTGGGTTTTTTAATTTGCAGATTTTTTATATTTCATACCACATAAGGTAGCAAGTTAGTGATAGTCTTTCCACAACTCATCTGCTCCTTCAACTACGTGTTGTTTTTCATTAAAATTGCCTTATAACATTTTTATCTAAACTGTCATTTCAACAATACACCAAAAGTTTCATCTTGATATTTTGTAATTTTAATATACAAGGATGCATCTTTGTAATATATTTATTGGAAATTAATGAAATTTCTATTGTGGCATTATTTTATACTGTCTATCCACCGCCCCCAGTGCACGTGGACAGGTTTATGACTGCAGAGTTGGTCACTTGTAAACAGGGACGTAACTAGAAATCACAGGGCCCCATAGCAAAATGTTGTATGGACCCCCCCCCCCCCAAACAGCCCCCCCACAAAAATAATGCCATTGAACAACAGATTACCACACTCATGTGGCACAGTATCCAGGCAACAGCTTACCGTATTTTTCGCTCTATAAGACGCACCTGACCATAAGACGCACCTAGGTTTTAGAAGAGGAAAACAAGAAAAACAAATATTCTTAACCAAATGGTGTACTAAAATATTTACCAGTGCCCATGAAATGCAGCCTGACCTGTGCCAAAGAAATGCAGCCTGACCATTGCCATTAATGCAGCCTGACCATTGCCATTGGCACTGTGTAGCGCTCCTCTTACCTTAACTATGGATACTGTAGCTGTTACTGGTTCCCGTGTCCTCTGTGGCTGGCTTTTCACGTCCTCTGTGGCTGGCTGGCTGGCTGGCTCCCGCGTCCTCTGTGGCTGGCTGGCTCCCGTGTCCTCTGTGGCTGGCTCCTGTGACTGGCTAGCACCCTGGCCCTGCTGTGGATGGGTCACAGTGGCTGGCTGGCTGGCTGCTGTGTGTGGGTGGCTGGTTTCTGGTGTGGATGAGTCACCCTGTGTGGATGGCCGTCACACTGGCTCTGCTGTAGGTGGGTCACTGTAGGTGGCTGGCTGGCACCCTGCTGCGCGTGGCTGGCCTGGCTCCCTGCTGTGGGTCAGTGGGTGGGTGGCTGGCATGGTGCACCCTGCTGTGGGTGGCTGGTTGGCATGGTACACTCTGCTGTGGGTGGCTGGCCTGGCTCCCTAGCCTGAGTCAGTGAGTGGGTGGCTGGCACAATGCACCCTGCTGTGGCTGACAGAGAGGGGGCTCTGATAGAGAGAGGTGGGCTGACTGACAAAGGGGTGGGGTGGCTGCTGACAGAGGTGGTGTGGCTGCTGACAGAGGTGGTGTGGCTGCTAACAAAGGGGTGGGGTGGCTGCTGACAAAGGGGTGGGGTGGGGGGTGGTGTGGCTTCTGACAGAGGTGGGGTGGCTGCTAACAAAGGGGTGGGGTGGCTGCTGACAGAGGTGGGTTGGCTGCTGACAGAGGTGGGGTGGCTGCTGACAAAGGGGTGGGGTGGCTGCTGACAGAGGTGGGTTGGCTGCTGACAGAGGTGGGGTGGCTGCTGACAGAGGTGGGGTGGCTGCTGACAAAGGGGTGGGGTGGCTGCTGACAGAGGTGGGTTGGCTGCTGACAGAGGTGGGGTGGCTGCTGACAGAGGTGGGGTGGCTGCTGACAGAGGTGGGTTGGCTGCTGACAGAGGTGGGTTGGCTGCTGACAGAGGTGGGGTGGCTGCTGTCAAAGGGGTGGGGTCACTGCTGTCAAAGGGGTGGGGTGGCTGCTGACAAAGGGGTGGGGTGGCTGCTGACAAAGGGCTGGGGTGGCTGCTGACAAAGGGGTAGGGTGGCTGCTGACAAAGGGGTAGGGTGGCTTGTGACAGAGGTGGGGTGGCTGCTGACTGATAGAGAGGGGGGCTGATAGAGAGAAGTGGGCTGACTTAGAGAGGGGGAAGGGTGCTAACAGAGGGGTGGGCTGATAGAGAGGGGAGGTGGGCTGACAGAGTGATCAGACGGAGACCTTAGGGGAGACACACACACACAGCACGCCAGGCAGAGAGGCGGGACTCACACATGCAGCTGGACCGGTCGCCAAATCTGACGGAACACCGCGATCCCTCACAGACCAGCCCCGCCTCCACACGTTAAAAGCTCTGCAGCGGCCAATCGAAAATTACATCAATCGGCCAATCACAAGGCGCTCGTCGCCCATCGCTAAGCACGGCTCGCAGCGGAACAGCACAGGTGTTCTGTAGTTTCCATTCAATCCGCCCCTGCAATTGCCACAACATCGAGAGGCCGTGGGAGAACGGGTAGGGGGCTCGGTAACTTTCTCGTGCAGGTGGAAAAAACACAGCACAGACCAGGTTGCTGGCAGTGGGGGGGGACGTTGTGGGGGACGGCAGTGACAGGAGGCGTTGCCAGCGGCGGCGTGGGGCGGTGCCTAATGTACATTCGCTCTATAAGACGCAGAGAGGTTTTTCCCCATAGTTTTAAGGGAAAAAAGTGCGTCTTATAGTCCGAAAAATACGGTATATTAATTTTGAACAACAAAACAAAAATTTGCCAATAAAATCTATAGATTACATTCAGTACATTATAGTGTAAGTAAAGTCAAGCAGGGAAAGAAAAAGCGTGCCAAGGCGAATAATGGGCATGGTTTAAGCATAATATCGGGGTGTGGTTAGAGTCTGAGATGAACGACGGATGGAGGGAGAAACAAAGAAAGAGAGACAGAGAGGAAGGAAAAAAAGAGGAATGGAGGGACAGCAGGCCCAGATTCTACACAACAATAGAAATATGTGTATTATTTATATTATTACATTGTAATATAAAATTAAATAGTTCAACTCACCATAATGCAGAATCAGAATTAGTGGGAGCTCTGATGTCACTGTCCCCAGCCAGCAGTTTGCTTCCTTACATCTCCGGTGTCACTGTCCCCAGCCAGCGGAATGCTTCCTTACATCTCAGGTGTCACTGTCCCCAGCTAGCAGAGTGCTTCCTTACATCTCAGGTGTCCCCAGCGGAGTGCTTCCTTACTGTCCCCAGCCAGCGGAGTGCTTCCTTACATTTCAGGTGTCCTTAGCTGAGTGTTTCCTTACATCTCAAGTGTCACTGTCCCCAGCCAGCGGAGTGCTTCCTTACATCTCAGGTGTCCCCAGCTGAGTGTTTCCTTACATCTCAGGTGTCCCTGTCCCCAGCCAGCGGAGTGCTTCCTTACATCTCAGGTGTCACTGTCCCCAGCCAGCGGAGTGTTTCCTTACATCTCAGGTGTCACTGTTCCCAGCCAGCGGAGTGCTTCCTTAAATCTCAGGTGTCACTTTCCCCAATGGAGTGCTTCCTTACATCTCAGGTGTCCCCCCCATTTGAGCCCTTCTATATCCCAGAAGCGGTGATTACGCCGTCATTACTGCAGGCTGAGGGGGAGCAAATTAGAGGTGGCCATTTCCCAGAAGACCATAGACGAGTTATAAATGAGAAGGGATCCTGCCGAGTGGCTACAATAGAAATTGATCTGCAGCACCGCCCACCCACCACCCCTTTCCACAAAAGGTCGCGCAGCAGCTCTATTTCTATTGTAGCCACTTGTCAGGCTCCCTTCTCGTTTAAAACTCGTCTGTGGTCTTCTGGAAAATGGCAGTGGGCGGTGAAAAATTGTGAAAAAAAGGTTGTATCTATTGGCAAATATGACTGTCACCGGGCCCCTCTCGGCTGCGGGCCCCATAGCTCCTGTGTAGGTCGATATGGCGGTATTTCCGCCACTGTCTGTAAACTTAGGTCAAACTATGTAAAGTGTAAGTTCACCTTTACAGAAAATCTGTAAGATGACTTTACACTGGACCCCCTTCCCATCCCCCTGTTCCCGCTGTGCCTGTGTCCTGCGGTCCCCCGCTCTCAGGCACTGGGATTTGAAATCCTCCTGGCTTTCTCTCCTCTCTTTGCAGCGCTGGCAAGACAGGCTTTACAGATTCTGATTGGTTAGACCCATCCATGTGAAAGTGCTGACCAGTTAGGATGTCTATTGTCCGTACACGCTGGGAGGTAGAAGATTAAGCCATGGCGATTTCACTTCCCCAGACTGGTGAAGCAGCATCTTGGTGCCTGACAGTAGGGGATCATGAGACATTGGTACAGCGTGACTGGAGGGGATAGGGAGGGGGTCCAGTGTAAATCTGTCACCTTACACATTTTTGGAAAGGTAAAGTTACACTTTAAGCATATAAACGCACTTAACAAACATAACTTTAACCTGGGCACATATACTGTATCTGTAGTGTTTAGTTATCTCTATCCAAAGCACTCAGCCCTGTGTGTTTCTGTTGCTCTGTTCCTCTGTTATCAGCATGATAACGCCTGACAAGTTCTCCGACATAAGAAATAAAAGCAGCTGAAAATTTGTGTCGGGGAGGTTGATTAGCGACAGATAGGTAGAGAGCTGGTCTATTCATAATAAAGCAAGTTTATTTGTTCCTCTGTCTATGTGGAGTGGGTGTGTGCCTTTCCTCCAATCAGCTCTTACAGTGTATGCCCAGAAAGATGAATTGTAACACGATGTGCACTTTCTAAAGAGTCTAGAAAACTGAAGACAGCAGATATACATGTAAAACTTATGTAGGGAGATTTGTTTCATTCCTGTGTATCATCCGAGGCTGTTCACTTCACTGTGTGTATGAAGGGTTTACATCCACTTTAAGCTAGCTACACATGTATAGATTTCTTTAATTTAGCCGACAGCCACTGCCACCCACAGCTCAAATTTCAGGCAATTTAGCAGGAATCTGACAAAATTTGAGCCACCCATGATAGCATTTATTTGGCGCTTATGTATGAAATGTGCACAGTAAGGCATACATGTATCAATTTCCTTGAACAATTTTCTTTAGAATTTACCAAAAAACATATAATATGAGGTCAAAAGGAAACAACTTTCAATTGTATCTTATTAGGCAGGCCCTTGCACTACAGAGTTTAAGGCAAATCTAAAGGAATATTGTACAAGATAATTGAACATGTGTGGCCAGCCTCAGAAAAACATTTTCTCCCACAACTGCCACATTTGGCACCTTTATGGGGAAGTAGGGAAAGGGTACCTGTTTTTGACAGGTACCCATCCCCACTTCTGGGAGACTTCACCATTGTGAGGTCCCCTGGAAAATCAGCCTCCCCTCCTCCTTCCCCCAGGCCAGGCCATTTACAAAGCGCAGCATGCTTTGCCCATGCACAGTAGGGAATTGGCTGTGAAGCCGCAAGGCTTCACTGCCAATTTGCCTTACAAGGAATGGTGGCAGCAGCACCCATTGAAAAATCGATCACACAGACACAGGTAGAGATAGGCAGGGAAGCAGCTGGCATGCTGTTGGCTGTAGCGTGCTGTTCCTAGATGGCCCCTCCTCCCCTCCTGTCCTTCCCAAGTGGTTGCATGTAACATATTCTGGGGTGAACAGGAGGAGGAGGGCCTGGCAGAGAACAGTGCACCATTGGGGGAATCATGAAAGCTGAAGGAGAGAGTTGTGAAGCCAGAAGAGAAGAAAGCTGGTACTGTAGTGTGCCCAGCTGTGTCCCCCCACAATGTGCCTAAGAGTCTGCCCCATGTAATGTGCCCTGTCATGTCTCCTGTCCCATGTAATGTGCCCTATCATGTATGCTGACCCATGTAATGTGCCCTGTCATGTATCCTGCCCCATTTAATGTGCCTTTTATGTCCCCTGCCCCATGTATTATGCCCTGTCATGTCCCCTGTCCCATTCAATGTGCCCTGTCATGTCTCCTTCCCCATGTAATGTGCCCTGTCATGTCCCTGTCCCATGTAATTTGCCCTGTCATGTCCCTTGTCCCATGTTACGTGTCCTGTCATGTCCTCATCCCATGTAATGTGCCCTGTCATGTTTCATGTGCCCTGTCATGTCCCCTGTCCCATGTAATGTCCCATGTAATGTGCCCTGTCCCATTTAATTCCCCATATACCATGTAATATCCCATGTAATGTCCCATGTACCATGTAATGTCCTGTGTAATGTGCCCATGTAATGTCCCGTGTCCCATGTAATGTCCTATGTAATGTCCCCTGTCCCATGTAACATTCCCTGTCTCATGTAATATCCCATGTAATGTCCCCTGTCCCATGTAATGTCTCCTGTACCATGTACTGTGCCCTGCCATGTCGCCTGTCCCATGTAATGTTCAACTTAATAGCCCCTGCCATCTGCCCCATGTAATGTCCCCTGTCCCATGTAATGTCTCCTGTCATCTGTCCCATGTAATGTGCCCTGTCCCATGTATAATGTCCTGTCCCATGTAATGTGCCCTGTCCCATGCAATGTCCCCTTTCCAATGTAAGGTTCCCTGTCCCATGCAATGTGCCCTGTCCCATGCAATGTCATCTATCCCATGTAATGTGTCCTATCCCACGTAATTTCCCATGCAATGTCCCCTGTACCATGAAATGCCCCCTATCCCATGTAACGTCCCCTGTCCCATGCAATGTGCCCTATCCCATGCAATGTCCCCTGTCCCATGCAATGTGCGCCATTCTATGCAATGTGCCCTATCCCATGTAATGTCCCCTGTCCCATGCAATGTCCCCTGTCCCATGCAAGCTCTCTTGTCCCATGTAATGTCATCGGTCCAATGTAATGTGCCCTATCCCGTGCAATGTCCTGTGTAATTTCCCCTATGCCATGCAATGTGCCATGTCCCATGTAATGCCCCCTGTCCCATGTAATGTCCCTGTGTCCCATGTAATGTGCCATGTCCCATGTAATGCCCCTGTCTCATGCAATGTGCTTTGCCCAATGTAATGTCCTCTATCCCATGCAATGTGCTCTGCCCCATTTAATGTCCCCTATCCTATGTAATATGCCCTGTCCCATGTAATGTGCCCTGTCCCATGTAATGTGCCATGTCCCATGTAATGTGCCCTGTCCCACGCAATGTGCTCTATCCCACACAATGTGCTCTGCTCCCACGCAATGTGCCCTGCTTCAATGCAATGTGCCCTGTCCCATGCAATGTGCTCTATCCCACGCAATGTGCCCTGCTCCCACACAATGTGCCCTGCTCCCACACAATGTGCCCTGTCCCTCGTAATGTTTCCTGTCCCACGTAATGTGCTCTATCCCAAGCAATGTGCCCTGCTCCCACGCAATGTGCTCTGCTCTCATGCAATGTGCCCTGTCCCACACAAAGTTTAACATTAAATAGTATTTTTTTTAATATTCTTTTATTTAATGCTATTTCTACACATCATTTTTTGTTATCAACAGTTCTCTGATCATATCAATGTTCATGAGCTGTAGATGTGAACATTATTTCAGGGTTTCCCCGAGATTTCAGGGGGTTCAGGGGTTACTCGAAGGTACAGAGGTTGAGAAACACTGCCAGTGTCATTAGTAAAGTGGCAATGCATATTTTTAACATTGATCACTGTATTTGTGTCACTAGTTCCAATAACATGTCAAAAGTGTCAGAGTCTGATTGTCCGATGCAATATCGCAGTTTCACTATAAGTTGGAGATCGCCGCCATTACTAGTATAACTAAAAAAAAAACATAAATATATTACAAAAGTTTGTAGTAGTATCCCATAGTTTTCTATAACGTTAGCATAAACTAATCAATAAATGCATATTGGGTTTTTTATTTTTTTTTACCGAAAACATGTAGTAGAATAAAAGAAAATATATTGGACTAAATTTATGAAGAAGTTTTTTATTGGATATGATTTATAGCAGAAAATAAAAATAAATTGTGCTTTTTTTTCTCAAATCAGATAGGTTATCGAATACCACCAAAAGAAAGCTCAATTGGTGGGAAAAAAAAGGACATGAAATGAATTTGTATACAGTGTCACACGACCGCACAATTGTCAGTTAAAATAATGCAATGTTGTATTAGTGTTGAGCAGAATATGCCATATTCGATTTAGCGATATATCACGAATATATAGTCGAATATTCGTGATATATTCGCTAAATACGAATATTCGTGATATATTTTGGAAATGAAATCATTGCGAATTTTCGCTATCGTGAATGCGAATGCGAATTGCGAATTGCGAATGCGAATATTCGAGAAATGCGGAATGGAGCACTCTGATTGGCTCAGAATATTCGTGATATATTACAATACACAATAATTGCGAATATTCGGCAAATGCGGAAGGAGCACTCTAATTGGCTCAGAATATTCGTGATATATTACAATACACAATAATTGCGAATATTCGAGAAATGCGGAAGGAGCACTCTGATTGGCTCAGAATATTCGTGATATATTACAATATAAAATAATTGCGAATATTCAAGAAATGCGGAAGGAGCACTCTGATTGGCTCAGAATATTCGTGATATATTACAATATAAAATAATTGCGAAATTTCGAGAAATGCGGAATGGAGCACTCTGATTGGCTCAGAATATTCGTGATATATTACAATATAAAATAATTGCGAAATTTCGAGAAATGCGGAATGGAGCACTCTGATTGGCTCAGAATATTCGTGATATATTACAATATAAAATCATTGCGAAATTTCGAGAAATGCGGAATGGAGCACTCTGATTGGCTCAGAATATTCGTGATATATTACAATACAAAATAATCGCGCGATATCGCTATTGCCGAATAATCGCATTGCGATTTTTCGGCAATATAAAATGAGCGCTGCAGCTACTCGGCCCAAGGTCTCTAATCATACCAGCAATGCTTTTACACGTCGATGGGGATCTCTAGGATGTGATCTGTTCTAAAAAAAAAATTAAAAAATATGAATATTCGAAATAGCGAATATTCGCCGCGATATTCGCGTTATTCGCGAATACTCGAATATGCAATATTCGTAGCGAATATTCGCTATGCGAATATTCGTGAGCGACACTATGTTGTATTGGAAAAAATGTCCTGGTCATGAAGGGGGGGTAAATTTTCCAGCGATCAATTGGTTAAAATCACACTGTGGCCGCCTGCAGTGCGATTTCAAAAAGAGGCCAGTACAATTTACAGTCTGAACTGCTGAACAAAGTCACACTGGACAGGGCTTAGAATCGCCAACCCGTCCCTCACTTTAGATTGTAAGCTCTTCTGAGCAGGGCCCTCTTAATTCTCTTGTATTTTATTGTATTATAACTGTATTGTCTCCCTTTTATGTTGTAAAGTGCTGCATAAACTGTTGGCGTTATATAAATCCTATATAATATTAACAATATGTGAACCCAGGCATGGTATCGGTGATTTGTATTGGCAAGTACTTAAGAAGAAGTATGTCTTGATGCAACAGCCCTATGCTTTACATGACAGCAGCACCAGCCAATGGCTGCACTGCTCTCAATCCATCCGCTCTAGCCAATCAGCGGCCAGGCTGATCGGCGAAGAGGATCTCGGGAACCAGCGCGGGACATTCGAGGGGTCAGGTAAGTAAAACGGGGGCTCAGGGGGGGGCGGCAACATCAGATGTTTTTTCCCCTTAATGCAAAGATTGCATTAAGGTGAAAAATGTTTTTCCTTTACAACTCCTTTAACCTCCCTGGTGGTCTTCCCGTGTGTGGCACGGGGTGAGATTTTAAAGCTAAGATCGGTAACCCCGTGCCACACACGCGCTTACCTCGCTGGATGCAGAAAAAAGTTTACTTACCTTTTCTCTGCGATCCAGCGATGAATCCCCGCAGTACACGGCGGGCGGATGTCCGCCTGATGCTGTGTGTTCCGCCGATTCCCTTCCCTGCGAGCGTCGCGACGTAGGGGGGGAACGGCGCCAAATTTAAAAATGTAAACAAACACTATACATACAGTACACTGTAATCTTATAGATTACAGTACTGTATGTAAAAAATACACACCCCCCATGTCCCTAGTGGTCTGCCCTGTACACTACATGTCATTTTATATAATAAAAACTGTTCTTTCTCCCTGCAAACTGTAGATTGTCCATAGCAACCAAAAGTGTCCCTTTATGGCAAAAATTGTTTTAGAGCAGCTAAAAAACAGCGATAATAAATCAGAATCACTTGCAGAATTTAGCGATAGCGATTTATGGGGAAATTCGTCATAAAAAAAAAAAAAATAATGACAGCAAAAATTCTGCAACTGAGCAAATTTCAGTGATTTTGATTTGATTACATTATTGAATAATTTTTACTATAATTATATTATTATTTGTTATAATTTTTTATAATTATTTATTATATTATAATTTTTAATAAGAAAAAAAAAAAATCATACCCAGGATGCCTATTAGACTCTTGTTTGGATAGATTTCAGTGAGTTATTCCTAAGAATTACAAGCCTACAGTATAAAACGCCAAATTCTCTTGCAAATAATGGTACCGCTTTTAGCACCTAAAATCTGAAAGAATCATACCGCCAGGGAGGTTAAGGCTTCTTCTGTATTTAAATCATGTTGTCCTGGGGAAGAGTGGTAGGAGTTGCCCCATGTCCCAGGGCTGTGATGGAGCTAATCATCTCCTATATTGTATTACATAATTCCTAGCACTGGAGCAGTTATCTGGGTTGTGATTGGGGCAGTGATAATGAATTACAGCCACCCTTCACTGCTCAGAGGGTGTTAGACAGGCCATACATGGGTCGAATTTCAAAAGAATTTTCTTTCGAAAATCTTATCTAAGAATTTTCGTTTGGATTTTGCACCATTAGTGGGCTGCAGCAACAGCCGATTTTCGTGCGGCCATTGAATATTTTAATAATCGAATATGTTGGAAATTTTTGAAAAACAAAAGTTTTTTTAATCAATAATGGTAGAATCGTGCGAGAAATGTAATAGAAAAAAGAAATGCGCATTTGCAAAAAAAAAAATTCCCGGAAAGAAAAAAAGATTCCCAGACATGAAAAGTATTTTCTGTAGGAACATGAGGAGTAAATTGAAGGTTTGGTTGGTCGAATTTCAAAATCAATGTTTCACCTTGGATCACAAAACGCACACATTTTTTGTTTTTCAAAAGAAAATGATTTCGAAATTTGACCATGTATACTGCCTTACTGGGTAAAGTTCTTCAATACCTTATTGTTCTAACATCTATTACTGAAATTATGTATGTCTTAATGCAACAGCCCTATGCTTTACATACAAGGGGTGGGCCACTGACCCGAATAGCCATGATAAAGCTGCTACACTAACAAAAAGTCAACTGGATGGAAGAATGACACTATGGCCTCGTACACACAACCGAGGAACTCGTCGGAAAAGACACATTGTTTTCCTCGAAGAGTTCCTTGTTAGGCTTGTCGATAAACTTGGCAAGCTGTCTTTGCATACACACAGTCAAGATCAAATCTCCTTGTTTTCAAACGCGGTGACTTCAACACATACAACAGCAGGGGAAGTTTGGTTCCACTGGCACAACCCTTTGGAGCTGCTTTTGCTAATCTCATGTTACTGCGTGTTAGGTAAAAGTTTGGTAAGAGACATTTTCACTTTTCAGTCTGATACAGCGTGACAAATGTGCTATTTCCATTACAAACGCTACTTTTACCAAAGGTGCGTGGGTTTCTAAGCATACACACCAACGTGTTTCTCCTCGAAAACCAGCCCGACGAGGAACACGACAAGGAAAATGAGACTCCTGTCGAGGAAAAAGAGAACTTTCTCTCTTTTTTTTCTCGTTGAGTTCCTCGACAGTTTTCTCGATGAAAAGCATACACACAACTGTTTTCCTTGGCAAAAAAGCTCTCCCACCAAGTTTCTTGATGGATTATTATTATTATTATATATATAATACCAGACTTCCGCCTACAGCGGATCACTTCTGCTGTGATAATTCATGGCAGAAGCTGATCTGCGGATGCTAGGCACTTGACGTCCTCTGGTACCGCCGTTAGTTGGTAAAGTACACATAAATGAGGATCTGCCTAGGAAAACAAGGCAGATGCCTGTTATGAGAAGGGGGGTGGATTCTGTTTTCCTGAAAAGCCCCTAGTAAAAGCAGCACACATAGTAAACACAAACACTGGCTAGGCACACAGTTAACTCTTTGATCGCCCTAGATGTTAACCCCTTCCCAGCCATTACTACAGTAACAGGGCACATTTTTAGTACTGATCACTGTATTTGTGTCACTGGTTTCCACAAAGTGTCCAAAATTTCAGTTAGTGTCAGAATGTACGGTAATTATATTGCAGTCTCGCTACAAGTCGCTGATCGCTGCCATTACCAGTATAAAAATATAAATAAATAAAAATGCCATGAATATATGTCATAGTTTGTAAACACTATAAGGTTCATGCAAACCAATCAATATATGCGTATTGGGATTTTATTTTAACAAAAGCAAGTAGCAGAATATATATTGTCCTAAATGTATGAAGAAATTAAATGTTTTACATTTTTTATAGCAGAAATTTTAAAATATTGTTTTGTTTTTACAAAATTAACCACTTCAGCCCCGGACCATATTGCTGTCCAAAGACCAGAGCACTTTTTGAGATTCGGCGCTGCGTCGCTTTAACTGACAATTGCGCGGTCGTGCGACGTGGCTCCCAAACAAAATTGGCGTCCTTTTTTTCCCACAAATAGAGCTTTCTTTTGGTGGTATTTGATCATCTCTGCGGTTTTTATTTTTTGCGCTATAAACAAAAACAGAGCGACTATTTTGAAAAAAATGCAATATTTTTTACTTTTTTCTATAATAAATATCCCCAAAAATATATATAAAAAAATATTTTTCCCTCAGTTTAGGCCGATACGTATTCTTCTACATATTTTTCGTAAAAAAAATCGCAATTAGCGTTTATTGATTGGTTTGCGCAAAAGTTATAGCGTTTACAAAATAGGGGGTAGTTTTATGGCATTTTTATTATTATTTTTTTTTTTACTAGTAATGGCGGCGATCAGCGTTTTTTTTCGGTACTGCGATATTATGGCGGACACTTCGGACACTTTTGACACATTTTTGGGACCATTGGCATTTTTTTAGCGATCAATGCTATAAAAATGCATTGGATTACTATAAAAATGCCATTGGCAGTGAAGGGGTTAACACTAGGGGGCGGGGAAGGGGTTAAGTGTGTTCCTATTTGTGTTCTAACTGTATGGGGGGGTGGCCTCACTAGGGGGAATCACTGATCTTCTGTTCATACATTGTATGAACAGAAAATCAGCGTTTCCCCCGCTGACAGGAACGAGCGCTGTGTGTTTTCACACACAGCTCCCGTTCCCCGCTCTGTAACGAGCGATCGCGTGTGCCCGGCGGCGATCGCGCCCGCCGGGCACACGCACGGGACTCGGGGGCGAGCGGGGGGCGCGCGCGCGGGCCGCCGGCAGCGCGCACGCGCCCCCTAGTGGCCGCGAAAAGCGCGACGTAGAGCTACGGGCTCTCGCGCAGGAGTGCCGACCTGCCGCCGTATAACTGCGGCGGCTGGTCGGCAAGTGGTTAAGGGTCATTTTTGTTTATAGTGTGAAAAAATGTAAAAACTGTGGTGATCAAATACCACCAAAAGAAAGCTCTATTTGTGGTGGAAAAAAAACATAAATTTTATTTGAGTACAGTGTCGTAAGGTCGCACAATTTGCAGGTAAAGTAACGCAGTGATGTATCACAAAAAAAATGTCCTGGTCATGATAGTGGGTAAATCTTCCAGGAGGTCAAGCGGTTAAACTCTTACTTTTATTTTTTACTTTTATAAAATTCATGTACAAATGTTAACTAATTATATATAGAAATCTAAAAAAAAAACATGTTTAATTTAATACATCTGTAATACAGTACATCAGTTTTTTTTTTTAAGATTTGTAACCTTGACAGTTTTCAGGGTGACCTTTTACTTAGTCTCTGCTGCTGCTTTACTAAAATAATTTGCTGTAGAGGAACCAAAAACCTCCAATGCTTGAAAAATATATTTTTTTTTGTTGCTGAAAACTGTTTATGTCTGGTGGAACTTGGAGCAAGGGATTTTGCATGGGCATCAGCCTCAAAGTTGATTATGCTGCCTTTTTGACAAGCCAATGTTTTTTGTGCCTACTGCTACTTCACGGGCAAAGTTCTTTGGTCTTTCTGTAAACAAAAGTGACAAAATGAGGCTTAAGAATATAAGGGCCCTTAAAAAAGAACATTGCATAAGGATACTGATTTCACATGACTTGCACACCCACTAGACAATTTGATGCTGAGTACATTTCAACGTAGCTGTTATGCTCTAAATTCATATGGAGTGACTATTTTTTAAATGTGACTGGATAACTAAACTAAATGTAGCCAGTATTGCTTCATTATTAATTCAGTTTTTGTCTGTTTTCCCCATTTCTTAAGATTTGAATTATGTTTTGGATAAGACAGCCTAACTGAGTTCCTGTTGCTTGTGGGCTAGCTGTTGTAACTGTCCAGAATCTATACACAGGCAGACTGTAAAAGCATTTAGTTTTCAAATCTTTAATTTTTGTGTTCAATTACTATTCTGGTTCTTCTCATCTCCCTAAATCTGAATTCTAAAATTGCATACCCAAATGCCAAAGCCTTGGTCACATGACCAGTTGTAATGGGACATGGAAAAAACGGTTTCTGCATTATAACGAGGTGGCGTGTATTTACTAAAACTGGAGAAGTACAAAATCTGGTGCAGCTCTGCATAGAAACCAATCAGCATTCAGGTTTTTTTTTGTCAACGCATAATTGAACAAACTGTTAGAAGCTGATTGGGTACCACACACAGCTGCACTATATTTTGCACTCTCCAGTTTTAGTAAATTAACCCTGTTATCTCAAGTCTAATCTTCCTGGGTTTTTAGTGTAATAAGTAAATAAAGATGTACATTAAATTAATAAGCATACAAGCATACCCCATTTTTAAGTACACAATGGGGTTTATTTACTAAAGCTGGAAATTGCAAAATCAGGCTTCTGCATAGAAACCAATGAGCTTCTAACTCCAGCTTGTTCAATTAAGCTTTGGTAATACAACCTGGAAGCTCATTGGTTTCTATGCAGAAGTGAACCTGATTTTGCACTTTCCAGCTTTAGTAAATAAACCCCATTGTGTACTTAAAAGTAGGGTATGCATGTATATTAAATATAATATATTAAAACGAAATAAGCAGCAGTTAGCTTCCATTTTAGACATGCAGGTAGGATTAATTAGCTACTGAGATAAATATTTACTGTTGTTATACTGTATATAGGATTATAATATATCTTTATGTGCTTAGTGAAACACGTTAAAGATTTGTCAAACCAACCAGTATAGTTTGATGTTTCAGATGCAAGTAACCGTATACATTCAATTATTTAATTGACTTATGCATACAGCAGTGTGTTTAATACATGCAGCTATCATGAAGCCACTTCATTAGCCCCAATACATTAAATAGCTACACGCTAATAACAAATTGGTTGTTGCTTGCTATGGGCTACTGCAGAGCCTATATTCCAATAGGTCGTTGCATAAAAAAATGACTGTACAAAACTACGAGCAGAAGTTCATATAACTTTGAGCATACATTTTCGAATACAGGCATACCCTACTTTTAAGTACACAATGGAGTTTATTTACTAAAGCTGAAAAGCGCAAAATCAGGCTCACTTCTGCATAGAAACCAATGAGCTTCTAACCCCAGCTTGCTCAATTAAGCTTTGGTAATAAAACCTGGAAGCTGATTTTTTTATGCAGAAGTGAGCCTGATTTTGTGCTTTTGAGCTTTAGTAAATAAACCCCATTGTGTACTTAAACGTGGGGTATGCCTGTAGCTATATTTCTTAATGTATCACATACAGTATGTTTCTGTATTAATAATTTACCTTGGGGTGAAGTATATACAGTAAGATGCCTGTCTTTTATTTACCATATTATCAATTTCTATAAGCACCTGATACAGTCACTTCAGTATGTTTAGTGATTCTGTAAATGTCAGCAAGGATAAGCTTAGAGTCTATACAGATTAGCTGCTGAAAATGTATATATACTGCAGCTGGCTTTCATTTTAGCACAACATTAAATTGGGCAGTTGTTTTTATGTCCAGATTTACTATGGACTATCATACAGCACTGATTTGACTAAGATCATGTAATATTTTCTGCTGTGTCCTAGCACTGTACCGTTATTTCAGCTAGTGGTGTAACAATAACCATAGCTGCCCACGCAGCTGCTATGGGGCCTGGGGGTGAAAGAGGGCCTCATTAGGGGGCTGTTGAAGTACTTTAAACATAGAAAATATGTGTGCATGTGAAGATAACATGTATCCATCACTGGGTTTCTAAGAATTGGAGTGTTTGCTGTTGACACTAAACCTGTACCCTCTGTGATATTTCCAGTCAGGAAAAGCTAATATCAGATAGATCCCCTTTGCACAATGAGCATTTTTTAGCTGTTTTAATAGTGTAGATATATTGCCCTTAAAGATTCTGGTCATCCTGGACAGCACTGAAATTAATTGAAAAATCACAGCATGTCCCCTAAGCCAAAAAAGTGGCAGATGTCTTTAATTCTGCAAAAAGCCCCCACAGTTTAAAGAAGTTTGTATTTTGGTTATAGAGTAATTGGTGTTGATATACTAAAGACATAAAGACTAAAGAGTGAATGTGGTAAAATTCCAAATTGCAAAGGATACCCAAGAACATTTAAAATCTGTATTGTTGCTTGCATATGATTAGATTATGTAAGTCAGCAGAAACTTCACCTCATTGACTAAACTAAAGAACAATTCCCTTACAAACAAGCGAACGGCCTGTTAGCCATTAATATATTAACTCATTGTGTGTAGTATTACTAACAATTATATCATAAAATAAATTATTGTGCCAGTTACTATTGCTACTACAAGTCTCATTTTTTATTTATTTCACCACCTCTTTCAGCACTTGCTTGCTGTGATAGTTAAAGCGGTGGAAGGGCTTAGCTTTTACACCGAGGCCCTAAGATCTGAAATGCAAAAAATCCTGGTGAGCTACTGAAAACAGAATGGTTAAATTAATATTAAAGGGTAATTTCCTGTACTGATGCCCCCCCCCCCCTAAAAACGTCAGTTCACATGTAGTAATGGATGTCTATACTGACAACTCTCCTGCTACCTGCCCTTGATTTTGACATATGTTATCTGAAGATCAGTGACAGTAGGAAGGCAACAAGAAAGAGCCCCTTTTGCTATGGGGCCCCATGATCTGTAGCTATACCACTAATTTCAGCTGCCTCCACAAAACCATTCCAAACATATCTGCAACTGTGATACACAACACTGCAATTTCAACACAGACCAAAACATTACGAATGTCTTTTATTCTTCTGTGCTCTAAATACAACATTAACCCTGCACAACTGCCTTTCCACTGACAGTCCCACATTTATTGCACTAGAAATCAAGTCATCTACTCACTCAAATTACCTTCTACAAAATCCGTAATACACCCAGATTTTATTTATGTTCATAAAGTCTTATAATAGTGCAAAATCATTATTTATTAAAGTATACATGTGTGTGTGTGTGTATTTGTGTGTGTATTTTTTTGTGTGTATGTATATTTGTGTGTGTGTGTGTATTTGTGTGCATACTTTTTGTGTGTATGTGTATTTGTGTGTGTGTTTTTGTGTATGTATAATCGCTGTTGATAAACAGGGATATTTTTTTTCCATTCTATGCTTGTAAACTGAATGCTCAATAAATGCTTTTAACTAGTTCTGTACATATTCATATTTTTTTAATTTTAAAACGAAAAGGTAATTTGAAAATGTTATCTATGTTGACTTGAATCATCCTATCTGTACATATACACGTATATACATGCACAGGCACACACACATGGACACATATGACATAATCTTTAAATGTAACCTTCATTCCTACTCATGCTGTAACTGTTTAAAGTGAACATGTTCAATTGGTTGACCTGATTTACTAGAAGAATAAAAGTTACATTGGCCAAAAGAACGTGTTTGGTTTAAATATCAAATCATGTGCAGCAGCTATGCTTTTAAAAATGTTGCTGACGTTGCGTACAAAAAATGAACCAGCATCAAGGTGCTTCTTTAGTAAATCAACCCCATTATCATTAAATCAATAAATATAAATTGTAATTAATTTTAAAAACCTTCTACCTAGAGAAGCAACAAAATGACAGATCTACAATGGTTTTACATTAAGAATCTCTGCTGTTACATGGGGTATATTCACAAACTAAGGATTACGTAGAAATTGTAAAGGTTTATTGAGAACAATAAACAATATTTCTGCTTTGCAGAAGTTATGGATTTCAAAAGAAAAAGGAATACTAAGATCTTAACCAAGTTTGCAAACGGTACTAAAATCTTTGGAGACAGGAAAATAAGAACCAATCACATTTCCCTTCCGGTGTTGTGGAGATAAAAGAATTCTGTGTAGTTTAAGTGTATTGAGAAGCAGGGAGGAGAGAGGCCCAGCGCCGCTATGAATCATCACGCTACGCAGCAACAGGGCGTGAGCGAAGCTTTTGAATGACAGCAGTATCAGGCAGATATTTAGGCCTGTGTTGAATATTAAAGCATCTAGCCAGAAAACAATCTTAAAATAGCTCCAACTTGCAGTATATTGTCATATCTATTAATCTAGATTATTATATGCGCATATATGTGCAAAGTTTTAGATAGGAAAGCTTCATATCCCTAAATTCATTGTAGTTATATACAATTATGGACATGTTGATTTTGACAAATGTTAAATATATCTAGCAATATATGCACCAATCAGTAAATCCTACTGTCTATCCATCTATATTTGTATCTTTCTTTCTTTCTTTCTATCTATCTATCTATCTATCTATCTATCTATCTATCTATCTATCTATCTATCTATCTATCTATCTATTCATCAGTCTTTCTCTCTACTGTACTTATTTTGGTCTTGCAAAAACAAAGTATATTGAGCTTAATTTACAAAGCTAGCACACCAGATTAAATACCCCTGATTTTAAAAGGGCGACAGTATTTTTCAATGGAGTCCAAAATCATGGCCACATGATTTTTTGAGTTCTGTAGTCTGGTGTAAAAGCTTTGAGATTTGAGCCTATTGTCAAATAATAATTGCCCTATCGTCCACTGAACAGTTATTTATCAATGCAGATATGATTTTTTTTTTCATTCAAATCATTTCTCATAGTATAGGCTCATGAAAGACTTAAAAACAGTAAAAGCAACAATATTCCTCCTTTTACTTCCCAAAACATCAAAAAGCATGGAGCCATTGTGATCTTTTCATAGTTAGAACCCTGCTGTTCTTTGGAGCCACTATAGTCTTAATGTTTTAATGAGCCAATCATTTACATTTTGCAACAATCTGGGAAAAATTTGAAAATGCAAGTGTGTAAATGTGCATGTTTGATATATCTAGTTTAGTTTGCTGTAAGAATTTATTTTTTTCACAATTTCTCTTGCAGTCTACCTTATGGTCTGGCTTGTCAAGAGTTAGCAAGAGAGAAGAGACTGAGAGCAAGTATATACATATATATGTATGTATATATATATATATATATATATATATATATATATATATATACACATGCACCTACACACTGGATATAAACCAGTTCCATACATTTGTGCTTAAATGTTCAGTTAAGTTCAGAATAAACTGGGAATAAATAGGTTTAGTATAGATCTCTATTACTACATATTCACTTTAAATCAGGGGTATTTGAAAGAATTAGTAAATTATCTCAGTAATTTAATGTTGAATGAAGCAAGCACAAGTTCATTAGGCAGACACAAATTTATAGTTTAGCCCAAAGCTAGATTAACACCAATATTTTTGTAAAACAAAAAATCTTAAATTATGTATTGTAAAGAAAACCATACTGGAAAGCTGTAGCTCTCCCTCTTTTATTTTTTATTTCTGAGAGAGCTAGATTGATTACTCACCTTTGTATACATATATTTTGCTATCTGTCATCCTATTACACATATATAAATTAGCTAGATATTTAAAGAAACTATGCATGAAACTACACACAGTAGGTAACTCTCGCCTCTCTTTGAGTCTATTGGCTACTTACTTTTATTTATAGCCATTTTGCTTATTTTCATCCACGTTTCAAGCACAGTATTGTGTACCATTATTCATAGCAGAAAAAGATAGCCGCCATCTTGCCAGACTACACAAGTGTTAAAAATTATTGTGTTTTTTTTTTGTCATGCTTTGTTTTGCACTAGTTGAAAAATCATACTGTTGATTTACACATTATCTCCATCTCTCCTAATATAGCAGCTCAAAGGGGTGGAGTCATGTGATGGCACGTACAGAAACACAACAAGAATTATAGTTCAACGGCAAGACAAAGGTTTGTGTATGACCAACAGCTCAGAAGTGTCAATAACTGACCATCATTTTTAAAATATAATCAGTGAAAAACAATGAGCATATACAGGCATACCCCACTTTTAAGTACAAAATTAGGTTTATTTACTATCGCTGGATTGCAAAATCAGGCTCACTTCTGCATAGAAACCAATGAGCATCTAACCCCAGCTTGTTCAATTAAGCCTGTTAATAATACCTGGAAGCTCATTGGTTTCTATGCAGAAGTGAGCCTGATTTTGAATTTTCCAGCGATAGTAAATAAACCTCATTGTGTACTTAAAAGTGGGGTATGCCTGTATAGCATTCCTATTTAAAAACAACATTTTGGTAAATTAGCAATCTTCACTCAAGCCTATGATAATTTTCAAATTAGGTTGTGGGAAATTCTAAAAAAAAAAATAACTTTCCTAATAACAGATCAGGGATTTTAAATTAGAATAGGTGAAAAAGACAATGACTCCTTTATTAATTTACCCAGTATGTTTGAATAGTATATACTCCAGGGAATATTAATATAGCAAATAGGAAAACATGTATGCTTCACAGTTGTTCCTTTTTTAAATAAATCAAATTGTTATGCTGCAAAAAGGCTCTGATTTTTCAGCTGTGATAAAAGATTTAAGATTTTCTTTAGAAAATAAATCTTTTTGCTTGTGTTAAGGGCCTCCAATGTACATGACAAATAAATAGCATTACTTTTTATTTAAAGCTGATACAATGGGCATTCTTATGCAGGCAAGGTACCAGGTATTTTGTTAAAAACCTGCAGTATTTTGTTCTAGAGAATGGCAGCATGCACTTATTTGTTCTTTGATGAATCAGATAGAGATGTCATGGGTGCCCAACTGAATTGATTAGAAATGTTTGATTTGCCTGAAAGATTGTGAAGGGTAAATTGATTACACCTACCACATAAAATACATTTTAACTACTCTGACATGTCTTTGATATATATCTGAGTTGCCTAGACAGCTACAAAAAACAATTAGTAAATGTTTAAAGTAGCACCATTAAAAAATGTCTTTCACAACAATCTTAAACAATAGAAAAAAAATTGGTAGACAAATTAAAACTTGATTTTTTTTCAAAACAATAAATTTTAATGCTAAAGCAGTTATAACCAAAAGCTATACAGAGTTTTGTTAGAAAACTTTTTTCATAAATATTGTTCAGTTCCCGGCACTTGTATCAATAATTAAATTACAAACGATAAATATGGCATCATGGATATATTTACAAAAGTTCTTACAAAAGGCAACTGTATACTAAATGGTCACAATCTGTGAATGAACATACGTCCCATCCTGAAAATATACCCAACAACAGCTTTGACCCTATCAGACAAGGAATACATTCACAAGTGTAATGCTTTGAGAAAGTTCAAGACATAACAAGACTTTGGCACTGTTTAAGAATGTGAGATTATAACAATCACCATAAAGGTGTAAAGATTTTTTTTTCTGTTAAATACACCATTTAAGAAACATTCTATAGTTTTTTAGGAAAATAAAAATGTAATGTTGTTAAAATGAAAGAAAAGTAAAAGATAAGGAATGTAAATGCCAAAATATGTTTTCAGATCCTGAGAATAGGACAGAATTAGTCCACGGCCTTCTTTAGGAATAAAATAAATCTTCCAGGGTAAATTCATTATACAAAACAAAGCCCTATACTGTTGTTTGTGTGATAAATGTCATTACCATCCTGGAAGAACAACCAGCTTGGTCACTAAGTTTGATTTGGTCCTTTTTAGCAAGATTGTGCCTTTGTAAAAAATGTTTTCAGACATACCACTCGTTAAAATTTGGTGGAAGTAATCCTGGATTGTGAGTGTTGCTGTTAGTCTGAATTACTGCTGACGTAGTTTTGGAAGTTTCCTCACTACTGACTGATACCATTGCTGGTGGGGTGGCAGATTCATAACCTGAGCTGGCAGCTGGCGATGAATCAGACCCTTGAGATTCGTGTACCTAAACAGAAACAAGAAAAAAATAATTACACTCATAATTCCTTTGAAGGTGTCAAAACGTTGTGGCCTAGTAAAAAAGAATTTACATAAATATATACACAGTAAGGCCTTAGGATCAATTTGAGACCAGTACTGTTGAATTCATAATAAAACATTTTTTTTTTACTATTTGTACAAGATGTTAATGAATTTTAATCACAAAATAGCATAATAAAGTTTAAAGATCCTAAAAAATATAATATGTAGCAAATGTAAAAATATCTGTCTGGAAACCAAAATATAATAATTTTAACAAAATATGGCTATGCTATTTTTTAGATTTTGCTAAAATATATAACATTTATAATTTGTCAAAAGCATACTTTAAAATCTTGTAATACACAACAGCAACCACCAAGTGGTAAATATAGTACTATGCATTATTATTATTAATAATAATAATAATGAGAAGAATAATACAAATAATAAATAGTAGTAATAATAATAACAATAATATTACCTTCATGTGTTTCCTTAGAGAGCTGGGATGTGTGTAGGACTTATCACATACTTTGCAGATGTATGGTTTGTCTGATGTATGCACATGCATATGCTTTTTCCTGTCACTGCTGTTTGCAAACCGTCGATCGCATCCTTCAAACTCACACTTGAAGGGCTTCTCACCTGATGGAAGGATAAAGTGAATGTTATGTTGCTGGAGTTGTAGAATACAATTCCAGTCATCGCTGGTCTACATTTTACAGTTTCGCCCCTTTGGATTCCCCTTAATGAAATTCACATTGCTAGCCCAGACTGGACAATTTCCTTGCTAAATATTCCCATACGTTATCTGCATATCATGTTGAAATATTTAACAAGCCAAGTTGATGTTTAATAGGATGCAAAAAATAACGTTACAAGTCCTATACAATAGGGCTAAACTGCCATCTTTCAGTTATATTGGATATGATTTTTGCATAATAACACTTTAAGCAGGGCGTTTTAAGAATACAGTACCTACAGTTTCTTGTCAAACCAAAATATCTATTAGTAAATCAAATCAGTTTTTAAAACTGTAGGCAAGCATTTTCTTCCAGACATGTTATATGAGGACAGAAATGGATGTTATTCTGATCTTCCTAAACTCACTTAGCTTGCAAAGAGTTTAATTAAACACAGGATTCCAAATAAAAATACTTTGACAAAAGTATTACTGCTTTAATTAGGAGATGTGCCAATCAAGAGTAAAAAAAGAGCGGAAGTAAGTGAAAATGAGATTTAATTAGCATTTCTATAGTTTACTTAACAGTATGCAAGGAACCAAACTGCTTTGGAAGTGAATCATCACTCAACAAACTCTTATTTGTTCATTGCATGTAAAAGACAAGACAACAAAGAAGGAAGAATATGCTAATAATATTGTCTTAAACTAATCAACTCTGTTTTGTTTATTGTCAAGGTTTGATTTTAAACAGCAGACCTACACATTTAAATAACAATGAGAAAAAAAAAGTATCAGTTTCAATGTAAAAATCATATTATACTGATTTACAGATGCAGGCTTAAAGCAAAAACATGTAAAAAAAATTACAGGAGTATATAAATCGTATAAATAGACTATAAATATATATGTATATGTCGCAATCCCTTACCTGTGTGAGTTCTTTTGTGGATCTTTAGATTTTCTGATCGTGCAAAGATTTTCCCACATCCAGGAAAGGGGCATGGAAAAGGTTTTTCTCCAGTGTGAACCCTTATGTGATTAACCAGTTTGTACTTTGCCTTGAAAGATTTTCCTCCCCTAGGACATTCCTCCCAATAGCAAATGTGATTAGTTTGTTCTGGTCCCCCAACATGTTCCATTGTCATATGTGTAACCAGCTCGTGCATGCTGCTGAATGTCCTGTCGCAGGCTTTCTGCGGTCGGTTCATTGGTGATTCCTCTAGCCACTTGCATGATAATTCTTGTTTGATAGGTTGCCTCATATATCTAAAAAATGCCCCTGGGCCATGATGAGCTGCCACATTCATGCCCATATTCATGTGGTTGTAGTTGTGAAACTGGGCAGCAGCATAATGATCTGTCCTGGGACTAGGCACAGCTCTGTAAGGATCTGGACGTCCAAAAATGTCTCCTCTAAGACCTAAATGCATTTGTCCATTTACTACATGTCCATTAGGTGAAGTGTGGCTGGAGCTTTGTTCGTGGAGTCCAGGAAAGATAAGGTGTCCTGGAGGTTCTGTGATTGCAGGGGGTCCGTGGCTGGCAAAAAGTCCATGCTGACCCCCTGGTGAGGCAGCATCTCCAATTGCAGAATTCCGATTTCGGAAAAGAAAATCTCTAGTGGAGTTAAAAGCAGCACCTCCGTAAGATGGCACCTGCCCAGCGTGGTGCCCGAGCGTGTTGGCATATCCAGATGCCTGCGGGGTAAAAGCTGAGCTCTGGCTTGAGGAAAGATCATGACTGGCTGGACTAAGCTTGAAAGCCGCAGCATGTGAAGGTTCAGCAAATGGATTAAGCCCCATGCCAGCATCTCGGCTGGACATTTCATGATGGCGAGATGTCCCAAACCCTCCAACTCCCAGGGAGGGAAATTGAGGTCCTCCATCTAGAAGCATTGTCATGAATGAGCCAGAGCAATGCAGACTTTGTGAATGGTCAACACAAGATGCAGTTCATGCAGAAGCACTGATTAGAAAAAAAAAAAAAAGTTTTGCTTTTATTCCTTTTGCTTGTAGAAATCCAGGAAACTGTTCACCCTCTCCAACAGAGTAATGTCCTTGGACTGATAAAGTCAATCACTCACTCCTCACACATAAACCAACTCAGGAGGCAGTCTGAGCTGCACCAATAGAAACTCAGCTGGGGGAGTGTCATGCGAGCCCAGCCCCAGGCACCCATTTGCCTGTGAACTCTTGATTGACAGAGTTTAGCATTGAATATGGCAGCTTCACTAATATCTGTGCCCTGATTGGTCTACTCAGGTTTAGTATTTGCAGGTAAGCTTAACCCTTCTGCTGCTGCAAGTGATATATGTATATATTTAGAAAATATATATGTGGAAGGCTTCTCCAGCACTGCATGTGTTAAAAGATTAGGCAAAGCCCAAATATTTGACTGCGAGATTTCTAATTTAGGGATGTCGCTAACCATCTTTCTAAACATCACAAACCTGTGATCAGTCTGTAAACTGTTACCTTTCAGTGAACCTGTTTAAGACATTCTGAAGCCACTCACTAGTAAAAATAACAGATCATTTTAGCAGCAGAAAAATTAAAGGGATGCACATCATATCCTGTATCTTGAGGATTTTTTTTTTATGATTTTTATATTGTATTTTTTTTTAATGATTTTTTTTTCTTTTCTCTCAAGTTACAATATATATGCATCGTGTGTAGCTTGTGTTATAACTGTCCTACTGCTTAAAATCACACTCATAGCTGGAGTACTAAGGGGAAATTGCTTATTCATATTATATAGTATTGTGATTTAAACAAAAAAATAAAGGCTGTAATAATAATATTTTATAGACACGCAAAGCTACATGGCCTTTGTTTTATTTAATATTATTTGTATTAAAATTATTATTTAGGAAATACATATCGAAAGACTAAGTTTGATTTGCTGTTTATAACTCCTAATTTTTCCCTAGTGACAAAAAGAGTAAAGAGTTAACTGCCTGCTGAAGACAAAGAAGAGTGTGAGGATCCCTGTTGTGTTTGTTTTCTGAGTTAGAATTTTAAAACTTCACAGAGCAGTTTTATGAGGGAAAAATGCATATGATCACACAATACCTTCATCATATAACCAGCACTAAGACACAGAGAAAAGGTTTTTTTTTAAAAAAAAAAAAAAACAGCATTTGTCTAGCAATGATTATAAGCTTTAGACAGCTCTATAAATTCCATCCTTTTCTGTATGGGAAAGCATTTGCAAAGAACTATAGGGAGTAAGATTGAGAATAAAAGAGAGAGAGAAAGATGGCCGTAATTGTAATATCCTGAGATTTGCTGAGCCCAAAAGTCTGTCTATTGAGCCACTTTCACAGGATTGTCGCTGTCTCTCTGCAGGAAACATAAAATCTGATCAAGTTCAGAGACGCATTGAGAGACTGCTTCAAGCAGTGCTTTATAACTGCAGTCTTTTCACATCCTTCCCCCCAATCAGCCCCAGGAAAGAGTTCACATTCTTTATTTTAGAGTTTTGCAAAAAAAAAAGAAAAAAACTCCACCCCTATAAAAATCAGCCTCACTACTAATGCCATGTCTCATCAAAACCAATCAAAATTCATGCTACACATCCAACAAGAACACACTAAAAGTTGAAAGGTGAGTCCCTCTTCTCTGAAATCATTGCATTTTAACTGTGTTTTAGCCTAGTTTACTGTATGTTTGTTAGTCCTAGCTGTGGTATAGCATGTCTTCAAGGATGAGGCAGAGATGTAGAGATCTTATTTTTTGGACTGCAGGAGAACCTGCATTTGCAGCTTGAATGCCTGGGAACTTGTTTTTTTTTTTTTTGATGGACGCAAAGCTTATCCCAATGCAGTTCTAGGCTTTGATGTTCCTTTGGTGAATGCAGTACATTTCAAATGCCCCCCTAGTCACAGAGACTCCTATAGAAAGCCGCAAAGGTTTATGGTGATTCTCTTGTTCTTTCATAGGTGTCAGCAAAGTTTTTCAAACATATCCCCTTTCAGTAGTTTATTGGCCTGTTCCAAAGCAAATTGCTGTTTTTTGTTACCTGTTTATGTGACTGAGTACACACTCAACATTGTTTTGATGAGATAATTCATTAGGCTAGGCATATGTTGTCTTGATTCTGTGACAGAAAAAGAACATAATTTAATTAGACCATCAAGTGAAAATATATTGTCAAGGGTATGTGACGTTGTCGTCTTGCAACCAGTATGGATAAATGACCTTTGCTGTTTTCGAAGCCTGAGCAGTAGTCCTAATGTCTCCTTCGATTTTTGACACTTCATAACAGTACACTTTCAAGTTAAACAGAAAAAAAAAAACTGCAGCTAAATATGGTGGTGTTTTGTGACACTGGTTTTACTTTCCAGTGTCTTCCCTTTCTGGGAGGTAAATTTATCCAGATGTGTGAAGACCTTTTCTGTGAAAATAAACACTTGTTTAAATATAAAATGCATGCTCTGTCATTTAACTTTTTAAAAGATCTTTAAAGAGGTGGAATGCAATATTCAGCATCCATAGTGATAAAAATACAATATTTTCACATATGTGTGTGCGTGTGTGTTATATATAGGTGTGTATGCGAGTTGTGTGTGTATGTATCTTTCATATAACATAAGGCTTAATACATTCATCTAAACATATGGATTACATCCACTATCATCCATTCATGTCAATTATCATTATTATATCATACATACTTTAATGTGAAATGCCATAATTTATACCACAGTTTAAAAGTTGTCATGTCATGAAAATGTATTACATATATATATATATATATACATATCTTAACAGTATTATTATAATTTTTTTTGGTATATGATGTTGTATTGTATGTGTACACTTAAGCCTGGTTCACACCATAATTTCTGTATTCCGGATGCATTTCTGCATGAGTGTTTTTGATGCAGTTTTGTTGCATTCAGGAGCATTTTTATGCGTTTTTGATGCGTTTCAGTGCATGTCTCCCCTCTTGTTTGTCTTCATCTCATTTGCGGACAATTGAAGACATTTTCAGTTTGGGGCAATTTTTATGTATTTTGCCACGTCCAAACAAAAAAAACACACAACGTGTTCTTGTTTTGTTAATTGCTCTGGAACGCACTGCACTGGTGTGACCTAGGGCCATTGGAATCCATGGTAAACACTGTCAATGCGTCTTTGATGCAGAACAAAAACACACTGGAATGCATCTGGTTTGAACCAGCCCTTACAATTAATCAGCAGAAAAAAATGACATGTACATATATACATACATACATACATACACACACACACACACACTTTATCCATAAATAAGATGGTCACAACTTGATAGTTAGAGCATAAAAAATACATAAGTATATTGTATTGAATTATATAGATCAGCTGTTAATTATTTTCCTTAAGATTTAAAAAAAAATACATTCAAACATTGAAAAATGGATAATGCATGTACACAACAAAATCGCCTATTTCAAATATAATATATATATATATATATATATATATATATATATATATATATATATATATATATATATATATATATATACACACATATATATATCTCTATATATATAGAGAGAGATATGTATATAATATTATCTTGTACTATACATTTATATGGCAATATGTATGTTAGATATGTGGATATCACCTTGTCCTCGTTCAGAATTAGTTCCAATTCTGGTCTACATTAAAAGTTACTTTTTTCTTATTCTAATAACTTATGTGTATCTGACTTGTTCATCTGTATATGTATTGTAATTGTGAAATAATTAAAGGCAAACTAGGAGCAAATTAGGCATTTTCATTGTTAGTGTCAATCAGTTCAGTCTAATCACATGTACACTTGAACTTCGAAGGGACATATTGAAGTAAACAGGGCCTTGGGTGACAAGAGAAAGTGAGAGGAATGACTGTTGACAAAAACTTTGTCTTACAAAGAAATCAGGACTTCCTAACAGAATGTAGACACTTAGGCCTAGATTCACAAAGCGATTACGCCTGTGTAAATGTTGTTAGACAGGAGTTACTTTCTTGAGTCGAAATCTTAACATTCTATTCGACTGTCTTCATGGGTCAATCTATAAAGGAAGAAGGAGAAAGCAATCTCTTACGGCAGTCACATAGCTGGTCTAATATTAACAGATGTGTAGAGAGGCAGCGTAAGAATAGAATGGTATTAGTGACACGACCACGAGAACAGAGCATGAGCTCGTCCAAAAAATGCTTCACGAATTTCGAGCCTAATACAATAGAAATGAATCCATAGTAGCGTAGCGTATTTCGATTACACAGCGGAAGATTACATCTATGTGAATCTGCCCCTTACTCTTGATGCTTAACATTCATTCACTGTCTATGGGTCAATCTATAAAGGAAGAAGAGAAAGGCAGACATAGAAAAAGAGTGAGAGAGGCAGCGGAGAGGTATTAGTCAACCACGAGACGAGCTCCAAAAAGGAAAGCCTAAGAAATGTCCATGTAAACCACAGGTTCTTTCAAGTAAAATAAATAACACTGCTAAATATGTCAGTCAGTTTAGCTGATCATTACATCCTTTGTGGTTGGAGCACTGTTGAGGTAAAAATGAGACAACCTTTAAGGCCTACTATAATGTACATCTATCAAACACCTAGTATTGTTTCTGAAACAACACTGAGAAATTGACCTGATTTAGAATATATCTTATGACTCTGACTAAAGAAGTTTAAAAAAATCTGCTTTGGTGAGAAATGTAGGTAATTGAATATTGTGGAAGACTCCCTTGAAGTAGAGAATGAATCTGATGGATTACGTAAAATCTTCAATCATAAGGTCGTCCATTGACGCTAAAGGGTTTACAAATCCAATCCATGGCTAAAATCTGGTGTGTGTTAGGTAGTTATTTTGAAATATTATATCCATATTCAAAGTACGCAAAATTGTATATTGACTGATAAATATGATATAGTGCCTCGGAAAATAAACATTGTTTGTACGTTTCAGTATTTTATTTTATTGATCTCTCTCAATTTCTTTCCTACCCAGTATTGGTAATGGATACTGAGTTAGTATCTGACTAAATAGCAGAGTCATTGGAATATTAGCTGGAATATTAAAGGCTTACCCTGATGTGCTAAACATGTTAAATCCATCTAATGTGCTTTGTCTTTTAGGCAGACAACACAGTCTTCCTGTCTCAAAGCATGTTCTATTCTTCGTCTATATCAATATGTTTCTAACATTTGTTAGTGTCATAATCAAACACATTTTATAATAAAGTTTATAATACCTTTAGCAGCATACAATATGGTCTATAAACTGGTTTAAGCAATGACTGCTGATATCTGTGGTGCAGCTATGAAACTAACATGGTTTCCACTCACTCTGTTCCACACGTAAACCCTGGCTCTAAGACTGGTCTGCTCTTGTTTAGGTGTTTCTTGCGTGTGTGGTATGTTTAGCAGAGAATAAAAGAAAGTTGAGAATATCTCAATCAGTGATGAGGTGACCTATGACCTAGAGGGTGCTTTTTATTGTGCAAGTTCTTTTGAGGGGGACACACAGTTTATTGACCCTTTCAGTGGATGTTTGCCCTGAGGGGAATCCACAAGCACCAAGTTACTTATACATAGGGCAGCTAAGCTCGCTGCCTGTACACCCACAGTATTTAGTGCTATAGTACAAGCACTCTTCACCTTGTGGTATGTGTAAATGTATATATAATGTAAATAAATAATGTAATAATGTAAATATATCTAGATATATATCTAGATATAGATATATATCTATATCTAGATATATACATTTTCATATGTTTACCCAAACATTACATTTAACATAATGATTTATCATTATGAATATAATGATTTAAAGAACATGTAGCCTTTTTCAATATCTACGCACACGTTACTTCAAAGGAATCACACAAACAGATTAGGGAAGTACTTTTTTTCCTTTGAAATTTAATTTTTTTTTAAGACTTAAGCAAGACTTTGCTGACCAGTGTTATACTTCATAAATCCCTCTATCTTTTAACATACGTACAAATCTATCTGTCTTTTTGATTTGTTGTATTTATTGCTCATATGAGTCATTATTTGTTTTCCTTATTTATTATTCTGTGTAACATCTTTACAAATCATAGATAAAGAGATATGATGAGATGTACTCATTAAAAAAATTGTATTTATATATATATATATATATATATATATATATATATATATATATATATATATATATATATATATATATATATATATATATATATATATCATATTTACATTTAAGTGCTAAATCATTGGTGGATATTCCTGCAGTGTATATTCACTTATAATAAATGTTTCTGTGCCTTAAACGTATAGCATGATATATGTTTCTATTTAAGTGCATGTGGCACTACAATCATGTGCCATGTGAATTACTATATACATATGTTTATAATCTCATCTCATGTTTTCATAATTCATAAAAACACAATTTTATTTAGCAATGAGGGTTCAAGGGAAATTAATAGGGCAGTAGATGCAAACTATTATGCAAGCAAATTATATGTGCAAAAGATTGGCAGCAGTGCAAATGTTTATTTGTGTTCATGGTGCCTATGTGCTTATGCAGTTTTCAGTTTAATAGTGACCATAAATAATCTTGTATGTGTAAGTGACAGGACAGGAAATTTTTGAGAAATGCTTGTGAGAGTTGGGGAAATATTGGCCTTAAGGAAGCAGGCACTATCATACACATACATTTTTCAGCACGTCAAAAAACACTGTGTTTCTGAGTTTCATCCTATAAACAAATGTATACTGTTTAAGGGCTTTTAAATATCAGAGTGCAATAATTATATACGTACTAAATGTTACAAAATCTCCATGCAGCTGGATGGCAGTCAATTCCTTGTCTACAGAGAAAAGAAAAATATGCTTTCATTGCATATGTGCCACATCTACATATTGGTTGAGATAGAGAAGGTCACTGCTAGTCCCAGCGATGCACCTACAGAAATCCAAATGTATCAGTTTCCAATTACCTTACAGCATGACAAAGGAAAACAACATTCAAGAGTAGGACATTACTTGTAACAGTCAGGTTGTGTAGGAGGTTATAAACATTTAGGAAGACTTGCTTTTGCACCCAGAGATTTCCAGTATTTTTTTTTTATAGAAAAGGCAGCATGGATGATACATGCTGGATGATACTGTGCATGCATTACATTTATATATCAGCTGAGTCCAGGAGGAAGATGTGGCAGGTCCTGGCAGCCTACTTTCCAAGCAGTGAGTAACAATTCACTCATTGCCTATCATACTTGATATGAGGTCTGTTTATGACCAACCAGGTTAGTCAAAAGAGGCATATACAACACTAGCTGATTTTTTTAAGGGCCTGGTCATGCCATATGGCTGCACTAGGCAGCCTTGCCCAATGCAGTCCCAGCATTAAGTCCAGGTTCACACTGGGCTGCGGGAATGAAGCCGTGCGAGTTCAACTGAACTCGCACGATTTCACTCCCGCTTGTCGGCCCAAAATCACAAAAAGTAGTACAGAAATAACTTTTTGAAATCGGTGCAGTGTCGCAGATGCGACTTCGCACCGATTAGCACGGTGTCATTGCCGGCAATTGCTGGAAAATGCTGCCTATTTGAAATGCGATTTGACATGTCAAATTGCATGTCAAAATGCAGCAGTTTGAACCAGCGCTTAGACAAGGTCATTTTCCTTGAGTCTTTTGAGTTCAGTTCAAACCACTGCACTGCAGTTGTGTGTGTGTTGTTCTAAATTGGATGTGCATCACTGTTTTTCAATGTAGTGGTGCAACCCAATGTTTAAATATAAATGCACGAAATGTTATTTTGTGACATATCAATAAAATTGGCAAAAAATATACAGTGGAATGTGTCACTAATATATTGGCACTGCTACCTTCAGAGTGCACACCAGTGGCCGTTGTGTTACATGGCCCCTGGTGCGAATGACCCCTAAAGATTATCAGGGAAACAAATGGCAGTTTCAAATTATGGGTGTGAGTTATCTTTTTTGACTCTTTAAAATGTAAGAAAAACTAAATCAAATGGCTAAGCTATGTAAGACTATCACATAAAAACAAAATAAAATAATAGAGCCATCAAAAAAGAGAATTATTTAACTTTTGCAGCTATGGAATGTGTAACAAAATTGATGCTGAAGCTAGGCCAGGCTAAGCACAACTATCAGTAACATCATGTACTTTATATGACAACCATATACAGGTATTTTGCTTCAAAACAAATTGTGCCATTCTGAGGCCCCGTACACACGAGCAAATATATCTGTTCAAATCTGTCGATTTGAACAGATATGTATGCTGGCTGTTTTGGTTTGATCGCTGTACACACGATCAAACCAAAATCCTCGCCGGCAGACAGCGCGGTGACGTGGCGATGAAGTGGACGCCGCCACGTCACCTCACCAGGAAGTAAATCACTTCCGCGCATCACTTCCGCGCATGCGTCAAATCCATTCGATGCATGTGCAGGTAGATATGTCTGCTGATTAGCGTACTAACCAGCAAACATATCGTTCCGACGGGTTCCCAGCAAACTGTTTTCAGCAGATTGATTTGATCGTGTGTATGCAGCCTGAGGGTTTATCATAACAATTTTCCCAGACCAGCAAACCTGGGTCCACTTCAAAAAGTGCCTATATAACTGGAGACTATTGCCGCGTACACACGAGATCGGTTCGTCTGATGGACTGTTTTCATCAGACTAAACCGATCGTGTGTGGGCCCCATCGGTTATTTATCCCTCTTTCAAAAAATTAGGAACTTGTTTTAAAATTATCTGATGGATATAAAACCTATAGGAAAAAAAGATCGTCTGTAGGCACGTCCATCGGTTAAAAATCCACGCATGCTTATTTAAAACTGGACTCATCCACCACCAGACAGATTTTCCATTGGTCCAAAGAAACATTTCTAGCTTTGGCTCAAAACATTTATAAAGGAAGTCTCGAAGACCCTTATTGACCACTGCCCCAATCAACCCTAAAAGGAGTAATGCATGTTGGGTGAGGTTGTGCTTTACTGTTGTAGTTCAACTGGCCTCTTCTTTTTCATTTATTTTATTACTTATTATATATATATATATATATATATATATATATATATATATTGTATGAGTTTTATATTTGGTATGTATTCTATGAAATGTGTATTTTGTGATATTTTTTTCTTTCTTTTTTTTTAATGTGTATATGTATTATACTTGAAATTTACAATAATAAAATATTTGCTACAGTTGTACAAAAAAAGAGAAAAAAAATCCACGCATGCTCAGAATCAAGTCGACGCATGCTTGGAAGCATTGAACTTAATTTTTTCAGCACGTCATTGTGTTTTACGTCACCGCGTTCTGACGCAATCGTTTTTTTAACTGATGGTGTGTAGGCACGACTGATCATCAGTCAGCTTCATCGGATAACTGATGAAAAAATCCATTAGACCATTTTCATTGGATGGACCGAACATGTGTACAGGGCATTAGTCAATTGAAACAAGAATGGTTGATAAGATATACCTTTAATAAATCACCCCATAAACATTTACATCATGAGAATAAAGAACTAGCATTTTAAATACTGTGGCCAGTACCCTATGTATTTCAAATACATATCTCCCTGTTACACATATGACACACTACATTGTTTACAGCAGAGCACTGAGATATATGTGCACCGAGATACAACACGTATATATAAATTAAAGAGCTTGCAATCTTAATAAGGGTAAATGGCCATGACATTTAACCTTATAAAACATAACAACACATATAGAATCATATCAAGACATGTTTTTTTATTAAAGCCCTTAAAAACGCTATCTGCAGCAGATAGAAATACTTCTGAATGCTATCACTGATGTTTCTGTTAATTTATACTATTAGCATGAGGTATACCTATATACCTTATGATAAATCTATACATATTTATATATACATATTACACAATGCCAATATACAGTGCAATGTAGTGCAGTCAGTCCTCACCACCGTAGAGCTTACAGTATAATGTCCATACTAGAAGTAATGGAATCACTGTTAGAGTGACATACTGTTTAGAGTGAAGTCATTCAATATATCAGCACAGGATCTGTGTAGCTGTGACAAGTGCACCCAAAGATACCTATGCAAACATGGAAGAATATAAAAACTCTATCATATTAGTTCCCTGGTTGGAACTAAAGGTATAGTTCTGATGCTGCAAACCAGCAGTACCAGACATTGCTACCCTGCATAAATGTATCTTCTGCAAGACTTTACAAAGCCCATTGGATTATTCTGCTTAAACCCTCCCCTTAACGGAAGTTACAGTCTGGGAGCAGAAAGACCCCTAAACACGTACATGCTAGTAAGCTTTATATAAACATGACTGCATGTGCAGCTGTGTTATTTGTCACATATATAGATTTGCGACAAACATGATTTTTACATTGTATCATGTTGTATAAGCAAATCTAAACCTATTAAAGCCTACATTTGACAAGCTTGCATTTATTTCCCACATTGGAGCTGTTGAATTTTGCAGTAAAAATGCATTTAAAACATATTAGCGGACTTACCACAACCAATCATGGTACCACCCACCTTCATAGTCTAAGCTTACAGACAGCAAAATACACTCATTTATTATAAATATGTATGGTATTGGAAAAATAATAGCTGCTCTAATACAACACCAATTAGTTTCTTTCATTACCATTAAAAGAGTTGTATTAAAAGAGAAGTGCGAGCTTCTCAAACAAGAATGACATAGAAATATCATGCTTTCCCAAAGTAGAAAGATAAGCATGCACCACTATTTTACTTTAAACTTTATTAACTGGACACCCCAGCAAAGCATACAAATTAAAAAAAAAAAGAAGACATGAAAATGTGGAAAGAGAGGGACAGACAGAGACAGATAGGCAGAAAGCCTGATTTACAATACCTGGCAAAAAATACCAGAAAAAATATGGATCAGAATACTCATCAATCAGGATTCCTTGCAGCTTTAGAAAAATTAAAGCACTTTGGTTAACTGCTAAAGTTTTGCTCCAGATTTTGTAAATCAGACATAGAGTGCGAGGAAGCAAGATAAAGGAGGGGAGAAGAGAGAAAGATAGAGAAGGAAAGGAATGAAGGAAGGAAGGAAGGAAGGTAGGAAGGAAGGAAGGAAGGAAGGAAGGAAGGAAGGAAGGAAGGAAGGAAGGAAGGAAGGAAGGAAGGAAGGAAGGAAGGAAGGAAGGAAGGAAGGAAAGAAGGAAGGAAGGAAGGAAACAGAGAAACAAAACGTATCTATTCACTATGCACTTTGTGGCTCGCTGTAGTGCTTGTAATTGCTTAAATTCTGTCACAAAGATTTTTTGACTCAGGCCAAACAATTAAAAAATCTGGTATGTTTGTTAAACAGAGCAATGCTTTTTAGCCAAAATATGTCAACTTAGATAGTAATTTTCCACTGTTGCAGCTCACTTCCACTTCATATGACCTGGGTTCTGGTAGAAAATTACACAGTCTCGTACATAAGCAATCAAAAGGGTCCCTTGAGCAATTGAGGTCTTCTTTGGACCATGTGGTAAGCCGCCTGATTGTGCGCATGAAAGGTTGAAATCCCCCAGGAAAACAGGCTAAGTCTCTCCATCAAGAGAAGTACAAGACTTGTGCCAGAGTCTTGGCTTTTGTGCTAGTAAAATCGGTGCTGTTCTTTCATGGGTGTGGAGATCCCCTAGGTCCATTGTCAGTTAAAAAACTTGTTTGTGTTCAAAAAAATTTAAGGAAGCTAGTAGGCAGATTAATCTAGTGTGCTATTCATTACTTGCCAACATTCTTTCTGGATACAATAAGGTTACACATTTTTTTTGTGGAAATATTTCTGCATTTTTCTGTCTTTAAATTCTTTATATTGCTATTGCTACTTGAAATTTGCAAAATCCTTGTTGATATTTTTTATGCAGGTGTGCATCTATGTGTGCGCTTGTATAGTCATTGTAGATATGAAGTTTAAATCTTTATCATTAGATCCCTCAAAGGTTTCAAAGGAGAGTAATACTAGGTAGATACGTTAATTTATTGTAAGGATTTTACTATGTATGTTAACAAGTTTATATTTCTTTCCAGCAACCATTCCGGGGGAAATTTCAAGGGAAAACAATAATAAGGTATTAGAGAAATGGTCCATTTAAAATGTTGCACTAAGTGCCCTCTCCTACACTTTAAACTGTACCTGAAGCACAACAAAATATGTATACCATTTTTCTATGCATTTTTGTGCTGCATTTTTATCAAATGGTCCTTGTTGCAGTTTAGCATTAGTGGTTTTCAGTATATGTTTCTTCCAGAAGGATGAATAGTTTCACATGTAAAATGCACTGAAGGTGCTTTTAATGCATGCAGCTCAAAACAAATTATGGAGTTTCCTCACCTCTGCATAATACATACAGTAACATGCTCACAAAAACGTATCATAAACATGAAAATGATAAAAAGAGTGATTAAAAAATGGAGCTTTTTGAATTTAAAAGCACCTGGGTCATTCTATTTACTATAAAATGTGATCAGTTCAGCAAAAAGCCTCCTAATAAATATGCTGTACATATTTTATTGTGCAATTCATTATTCTTATTTTTAGTGATTACTGTAGAAGGCAGTAAACAACATGTTATTTTTGTATACTTAATACTTAAATATTATGAGAAATATATTTTAGAATATTTCTACATATTCTGTTCTGTGAAAAAAAAAATATATATATATATATATATATATATATATATATATATGTAGATCTATATAGATATATCTATATAGATCTATATATATAGATCTCTCTCTCTCTCTCTCTCTCTCTCTCTCTCTATATATATATATATATATATATATATATATATATATAGATAGATAGATATATATAGATATTTATATATATATAGATATATATAGATATTTATATATATATATATATATATATATATATATATTAAAAGCTGTTGTCCGAATTGTAAACAAGTTACAATAAATGTATATCAACATGGATATAGAATAATGTTAAATGCATTATGCTAACATAATTATTTTTGCACAAGACTCTGGAGCATCTATATGCTTTTAAAAATTCCAATCAGTGTCAGGTAAATGTAAATAAAAAATAAAATGGGACAACGGTATTCTGGGGAAAAGCATACTATCCAATGTTACTTCTTTTAAAAGAAAGTGCAAAACTTTTTTTTTTACACTGGTTGAATGACTGACACCTTTGCCTTCTTGTGAATCAGAACAAAAGAAAACCAGAAAAGTGAGTAACAGCAGGTAGCCTCTGGAAACCACTGCATATAAATGAACCTACCTTGCTATTAGATTGTATACCTATTTAACCATTCGAAAGCTAACAATTCACCCTTTGACTGTAAAAGTCATGATGAGAACAAATTTAGTTAAGTCATTAACATATGTTTATCTACCATGAAAGATACCTTTTCACATTTAAAGCTGCCTTAAATTTTAATTAAAGTCTGAGCTATCAATCATGAACCTCTAATATACAAACATTGCAGCGTTTTAAAGCTGGAATTCTAATGCATTTCACTACTAAACACTAATAAAGCTTGTTGAATATTTTTTTGCTATCCATATCATAAGTTATTATTTGATTTTATTTTTTACTTTTTAGTGGCAGTCATTAAACATAAATCCTTACAAAAAAAGCTGAAGTTGAAGGGCTTTAATTAGTCGCAACTCACAATGACAACACTGGTCAATTAGTATTTGTCTGACTTTAATCCTGTTAGTCCCGTTATTCTGTTGTTTAAATTTAGCCCAGATCATAAAACCTATTTCCTTTCAACACCTAAGACACTCTGACCTTCGCCTTGACCCAATGACCCCTTTAAAGAGATAGGGTGACATATTGGAAACTATCTTAGTACATTTGACATTTTTTTTTTTTTCATCATTTTTTTTTAAAGCTTGCATTAAGTCTGCTAAATTCCCTCTCTTTTAAAAATCAACCTGATCACACAGTAAAACATTTTGTTTTCTTTAATGTCTTAATTTAAAAAAAAAGTATTATGGCTTAAAATAACCACCACACTTTTAAAATAATATTTTAAATGTATTGGGTTAATTTGTAATATTTTACCCAAAATTGGTATCACAAGTCACATGACCAGCAGCCTGATCTGCTGCAGAAAAATGAAAGAGCAGAGTATACCACTGTGTGTTTCTATGTATTTGCAAGAAAACTGACAATGCACACATGTTTTTGGCAGAAAAATGAAATATTGTGCTGATAAAAAATCATAATAATTGAAGACACACTTCCCTTCTTCATTCTCAAAGCAAACATAACACATTTCTCTACAATATTCGTCTTCAAGGATTATCCAACACAAAGAATCATTACTCTGAATTGGCTTCAAAGTTTCCCTTGAGATGGATTTTTGCAATATGTGCCTTATGTGAAAAATCTATTTTTTTTTTTTAATGCATGGCACTTTCTTGTAAAAATTATTGTAGAAAAAGTGTAATTATTGCTATTTTCGGAAAATATTTTTTTTTCTTCATTTAGTTTTGCCTGCATTTCAAATTAATATCTCCAATTGATAAAGCAGACTGTTGAATGTTATTTTCTTCTATCGTGCAGCACTTTTCAAAGGATAGTGTGATATATTTTAGAAAAGAGATCAAGCTGTGAAGGTTTGCGTGTCTTCCCTAAACTAAACTAAGCTCTTGTCAATCAAGAAAGCCCCAGTCCAATCACGGTGCCCCTTTGCTGAAAGCACATCATCCTGCTGTGCTTTTATACATCACACTGAAGCATGTTTTGATGCATTTTTGCTATCACTTTTAGGGCTGTGAACTAGAAGAACATAATGCAGCAAACCAGTTTCTCGAACAGTTTCTTGCTGAAATCTTGTCTGTGATTTTGCATGCATTGCTTCTAATAAGTCCACTCCAAGTACAAACACTGACAAAAAAATAAACATGTCAAAAATAAGTGAATTTGCTTTGTGTAATGTTACCTGGGTTTTGCTTTCTCCTGTTTTAGTGTGCACCCTGGTGGTGACAGGTATGAGTGCTCTGTTATGTTTTACTAACATTGTGTTCTTAGTAAACCCACTCATTTCACCAGCAGGGCAAACTGATTTAGTTCCTTATTTGAATTTCCAGTGTAAGCTTGTAAGATACTGTAACCAGCAAATAATAGACAAGTTAACTGAAAATCAGTTGCTTTCAGTTGACACATTCTGCCGTTGCTGCTATTCATTCTTCTAGTGCAGTTTTTTACCTGTGTTGCGAAGATTTCATGTTGCACAGTGAGGTGATCACTCAATATTTTGAGAAATATCAAATATTTGCTCCAAGCAATCATTGAGTAGCGCACTGAGACAGAAAGGTATGTTATCCATCTGCCACTATTTTGTAAACAATTTTCATAAACAAAAACTAACTTTTTCACCATGGGAATGCAAAGTACAGAAGCAACCAATCAGATATCATTATTAATTTTTCTGTGGCCAAATCTTTAGTTGTTAACCCACTATGTAAACCTTACACTATCCTCTCTGTTTATTATTGTAGTCTGCCCCAGATTCTGTGCCTTTAAATAAAATGCAGCTATATATCTCATTTCAGAGCGCCTCTTGGCACTCATGTGACCGATCAGGTCTCTGTCATCACTTGGCCTGACAGCTGCAGCGGGCAGGGTCGAGATTCCCCCACTGACGTCAGTCAGAAGGGTAGTAGGAGAGAGCTGGCCGGTCACGTGAATGCAGAGCGGCACTCTGAAATTAGGTATATAGCTGCATTTTATTATAAGGCACTGGGACAGATTACATTAATAAACAGAGAAGTTATTGTAAAATATGAACAGTCATTTTAGCAGCAGGAGGGGGAGGGCACAGACACAGAGCTGACAGGCAGAGAGGAGAGGACAGGAGACACAATGGATGACAAAGGCATATATACTGACCAGGGTGTCAGGGCTCAGCAGCCAAGATCAACTCTCAGGGTGAAATTTTAGTACCAAAAGCGGTAACCCCGAGCCACACTCGGGATCGCATTGCAGGTTCCAGGCAAAGTTACCTACCTTTTCCCCTGGATCCTGCAATGTCTCCCCACTATGTGTGCAAGCTGTGTGTCCTCCGCTCAATTTACAGTGCCCAAGTGCTGAGCTCCTTTCCCTGTGAGCATTGCAACGCACTGGGATGGAGTTTGGCACCAAATTCAAAAAAATAAAAACACAGTACACATACAGTACACTGTAATCTTACAGATTACAGTACTGTAAAAAATTATTTCACATCCTCTTTGTCCCCAGTGGTCTGTCCAGTGCTCTGCATGTAGTTTTACATTAAAATACTTTTCTTTCTGCCTGGAAACTGGAGATTGTCCGTAGCAACCAAAAGGTAATGACAGCTACAATTCTGCAACTGAGCAAATTTCAGGCCTCGTACACACGAGGCAATAGATTTGTTCAAAACGGTCTGTCCGACCAATTTGAACAAATCTGTCTGTTTGGATTTTGGTTTGCTCGCGTGTACACACGAGCAAACCAAAATCCCCGCCAGCAGACGCCGCCACGTCACCGCACCAGGAAGTAAAACACTTCCGCGCATGCGCCGAATCCATTCGGCGGCGGTGCAAGGCGACATGTCTGCTGGTAAGTGTACTAACCAGCAGACATGTCGGGCAGACGGATTCCCACCCGATAGATTTCAAAGCATGCTTTGAAATCTGTCGGGTGGCCAAATCCGTCGGCTCGCCCGTACACACGATCGAATCTGTTTGCTGGGACGGTCGGGCCGACCGTTTCCAGCAGACAGATTTGATCGTGTGTACGAGGCCTCAGTGTTTTTTATTTGATTACATTTTAAATCATTTTTATTATTATTATATTATTATTTGTTATAATTATTTATAGTTATTTATTATATTATAATTTATGATTTTGTGTTTCAAACTTTATTATACCCGGGATGTCTACTAGACTCTTGTTTGGAAAGATTTACGTGAGTTATTTCTAAGAATTACAGGCCTACAATATAAAAATCCAAATTTCCATGCAAAATATTGTACCACTTTCAGCATTAAAAATATGACATGATCATACCGCCAGGGAGGTTAAACATGGTAAAAAAATAACATCAGTACACCCTTGTCTGCTTTACAAGAGTACCAAAGGGTTGGAAAATATTGTTAATGAAAAGAAATGAACAGAGTAATTGTGGTTTCAAGTGGTACTGTTGCAGAGGCAATATTGGGGAAAATGTTAGACAAGTGAATATATACAGTACATGCCGGGTGAATAGGTGTTGTGTTGCTCTCTGGCCATTGGATAGTTTTCTGTCTCATCTACTTGAACAATGGACATTTCTACTGACAATTTCCGTGGCTTGGGCTTTGATATATAATGTACATAATTGTCATCATCTGAAAAACAAAATGTTTATTTCTAAAAATGAAGGCTACTACATGAAATACTGTCACTATGACAGATCACAAGCTCTACTTATTCAATAATTAATAAATGTTTGTATAAACAGAGATACTGGGGTGTAGGAATAGGGGTTGCAGAAACTACATTGGCTATTGGGCCCCTGTTCAAGGGAGAAACCACTATTATTTATTGTCCACGTATCTGAACTTTCTTATATTAGAGGGCAGAAAGGTGCTGGCAATATAATCCAGAGCAGAACTGGGCAAGCAAACACTGTTGAGATGCACTGAACAATGAGATATCCAATGCACACTTTTCACTTTGTAATGTACCAAGTACAGAAGACAAGCTGGAAATCAACCCCTGCATTCTGACCAAGCTCAATATTGTTTTCCTCCATACCTCTGTTCTTGTCACTCTGTACATTACAAGTAGGTGTAAGAGACAGCAAAAAGTGAGGTGGGTGTAAACTGGGAGTGGCAATAAACAGAGTCTGGCCCAAAACCTTCTTTGAGGACTGCACCTCCGACACCGCATCACTATTTGAAATAAAAGTGCCTTGACGTTAATATCCTAGGTTATATAACGTGAATTCATCTAATTTGCAAAAATATACTTTCCCATATGGTTTGTTAACATTAAAACCCAAGGGTATTGCCAAGGACAACTCTCCAAAACTGTTAAAGGAACAGAGAAATCAGGGTTAGTGAGAAATTATGTACTTATTCCACCAAAGAGGTTTAAAACAATAAATAACCAACACAGAGGCCTCAAAACATTACCAAATTGGCTACAGTTTGGTAAGGATATGTATGGTTGGAAGCCCAGGTGTTTTCAGACAGCCGTGTCTACCACTGTAAGCAAGTGTTTGCACATCAAGTGGCTATATGCAATTAGGGACAAATGATCATCCCTGGATGCAAACAGATTATGTCCAGGATCTTGTAACTACTATATGTGCAAATATAGGCCTATACTGTACATATTTACATGGCAGTCACAACTTAAGCAGAGCCGGCGAACAGCTCTATTGTAGTAGCAATTGGAGTGGCTTACTAGCTGCTTGATTGCTATTATTAGCAGCGGGAGGGGATACCCGACTCTCTCGGGCTCTCCACTCCCACCAGGCGACCCTAACGACCATCTGGCCAGACAGCCAAAGAAAACCAGGATAAGCTTTGGTCGGCTTTTCGGAACAGTAAATCGCAAGTGTTGACATGACGTCACTTCCGGTTTACTTGTTCACCATCAGCACCAGTTTTAAAAATCTAAAGCATTCGAAATCACTGATCTTGGTGTTTTGAACGCTTTTAATTGCAGACCCCAGATCTCTCCCTAAAGACTACCTGTCACATGCCTATTGCTGTCACAAGGATGTTTACAATAAAAGTGATAACAAAAAATTAAAAAAATTAAAGCAACATGCAGTCGGTCCTGCGAGGATGCAAGCAGTGATGGCCCCACACATGTGAGGTATCACTCCGAACATCAGATTATGAGCAGTAATTATTTTTATGTCACTTGGACGAATCATGTCTCAGGGTCTGATGAGGAAGCAGAAGCTGTTCAGTGTGAATGGCTGCAGCTTACCCATCAGACCCTGAGACAAGAATCGTATATCGTGGCTGGGGTGGGACAAATTTAGATGGGGGGCGCCTGATTTTAGTCTTGCCTAGGGCAGCACAAAACCAAAATACACCACTGGTTGGTATACTGTGTCCATAACTCTCAGGATGCAATAGTAAAATCCAGCTCCTTGGGCTTTCTGTAAATGCCGCATTTATGTACACGACGTCTCAATTTTGTATATGTAATCTCAGCCCAGCTGAAGATTCTGCGGGGAAAACAAGTTTTCTAAATCCAAATAGAGTAAAACATTAATAGCAGTAGGGAGACCTTGCCACAGAGCAGTTATACAAATATCGAGTCTATATTTTACATTTGTTTGGGACCAAATTATTTGGATGTTCTTCTCTGCCCCATTGCTTCTGAAGGCACATTTCTGGAAAGAAGGAAAGTTTAATAGTACTTGCATGAAATATAATCCCTAAAATAATAGGTTCTATTGATCTTGGAAATTGCCTGCTGCCTCCTGCTAACACGTTGTTATCATTCTTCTTAAATATTCGATCGCATCACTTGCTGTTTTGTGGGCAATTCTGTTTCTATACCAGGAGGGGAGGGAGGAAAAACAATTGAAGTTTGACTTCACTTGCTGAAATAGGAGATTTGCCAACAGTGATTACAGGGGAGAAAGCTGCAGCTCACATGCTCTGAATCCTCAAACCATGCATTTGCAAATGGAAAGGACCTTAGTGACGATGTATGCAACCTGCGGCTGTCAGACAGTGACCAAATGTACATGCTTTTGCAAATATATAGAGGGGTATCCTTTCTAGTCTCTGGTTTTCCACTTTTCTTGTAAAAATAAAGAACAAAGAGAATAAAAACTAGTATCCCTTGGTGTAAAATTCACCTTGGCCTCACACTGCAGAACTGATCTATGAATATTAATGCAAAGAAAACTGGAGTGAAAACAGCGCTGTTGGGCCACATATCTAACCGGGTTTATTTTTCAGTTTCTGGGAAAATTGTGCATTGCATCAAACGAGAAATGGCTAAGCATTTTTATATTTTATTTTTAAATCAGCTTTCGTTCCTAGGGGTCCTGATAACTGAAAAGACTTTATTAATTAAAATTCACCCAGTTAGACCAACAAACCTTTGTCCATTTTAAACAGGAACTTTTTTTTTTCTTTTAGACCACATTTTAACCTCCCTGGCGGTATCCCCGAGCGTGACTTGGGGTGTTTTTTTTTGGCTGAAATCGGTATCCCCGAGTCACGCTCGGGGTAGCCATGCAGAGCCTGCAGCGCGCGCTGTCTTACCTTCTTCCTGGATCCAGCGATGCATCCACGCTGTGTGAGCGAGCGGGGTGCTCGCTCGATTCACACAGTGTCCCCGTGTGTGGCCAATCTCCGTTTCCTGCGACGTTACGACGCACGGGAGCGGAGAACGGCGCCAAATTAAAAAAAGTAAACAAACACTTTACATACAGTATACTGTAATCCTTTAGATTACAGTACTGTATGTAAAAAATACACACCCCCCTGTCCCTAGTGGTCTGTCCTGTGCCCTGCATGTTCTTTTATATAATAAAAAATGTTCTTTCTGCCTGAAAACTGTAGATTGTCCATAGCAACCAAAAGTGTCCCTTTATGTCAAAAATGGTTTTAGATTAGCTAGAAAACAGCGATAATAAATTATAATCACTTGCAGAATTGAGCGATAGCGATTTGTGGGGAAATTCGTCATAAAAAAAAAATAATGACAGCGACAATTCTGCAACTGAGCAAATTTCAGTGTTTTTGAGTTGATTACATTATTGAATATTTTTTATTATAATTACATTATAATTTGTTATAATTATTTATAGTTTTTTATTATATAAAAAATTATGATTTTGTTTTTCAAACTTTATCATACCCGGGATGCCTATTAGAATCTTGTTTGGACAGATTTAAGCAAGTTATTGAATTGCAGGCCTACAGTATAAAACGCCAAATTTCCATGCAAATAATTGTACCGCTTTTGGTACGTAATTCCAGACAGAATCATACCGCCAGGGAGGTTAAAATCTGCATAACAACCCATAGATACAAATGTCCAGGACATTAATTTCCATATGGGACTAATTACCTACTTAGAGGGTGAGTAAGGGTTATTTTTCTGTTCCCAAATCTATGTATTGACCCAATTATGATAAACATATGGAGTAATCAGAGTAATTTCTATTTTATAAAATTATTTCTGCTCGATCCAGGCATATCTCTATTGGTGTATTGCCCCGCGACTCTATAGGATCGTGGCTGAAAATATGTGCATACTCTGAGAGGTGTGGACATGCAAAAAAGGATGCATGCCGGACCCGATATGTGTAATTACCTAGTTAAAAGTAAGATAGAATACTTATTTTCCAATTGATGAAGACAGTAAAGAGCCAGCAATGCATATCTTCACCTCATTTATCATGACATGATATGAACCTTACAAGAAGACACAGAAGGCCTGTTTTTGATTAATGCAATAAGATCAGTCATCTTTTGTTTTACTTTGCGCATCAATATTTTAACCACTTAAGCCCCGAGCCTGTTTTTCAGATTCGGTGTTTACAAGACTAAAACATTTTTTTTTTTGCTATAAAATTACTTAAAACCCCCAAACATTATATATTTTTTTCTAACACCCTAGAGAATAAAATGGCAGTCATTGCAATACTTTTTGTCACACCGTATTTGCGCAGCGTTCTTACAAGTGCACTTTTTTTGGAAAAAAATCACTTTTTTAAATAAAAAAATAAGACAACAATAAATTTGGCCCAATTTTTTTACATATTGTAAAAGATAATGTTACGCCGAGTAAAATGATACCCAACATGTTATGCTTAAAAATTGCGCCCGCTCGTGGCATGGCGTCAAACTTTTACCCTTAAATATCTCGATAGGCGACATTTAAAAAATTCTATAGGTTGCATTTTTTGAGATACAGAGGAGGTCTAGGGCTAGAATTATTGCTCTCGCTCTAACGATCGCGGCGATACCTCACTTGTGTGGTTTGAACACCGTTTTCATATGCGGGCGCTACTCGCGTATGCGTTCGCTTCTGCGAGCGAGCTCGTCGGGACGGGGCGATTTAAAAAAAATATATGTTTTCGTATTTATTTTTATTTATTTTACCAATTTTTAACACTGAAATAAAAAAAAATATCACTTTTATTCCTATTACAAGGAATGTAAACATCCCTTGTAATAGAAAAAAGCATGACAGGTCCTCTTAAATATGAGATCTGGGGTCAAAAAGACCTCAGATCTCATATTCAGGCTTAAATGCAAAAAAATTATAAAAAATGTAAAATGTCATTTTTTCAAATGACCAAAAAAAAATGTCTCTTTAAGACGCTGGGCGGGACTGCCGTTTTGACGTCACTTCCACCCAGCAGAGTTATGGGGACGGGTGAGGGACATTTTTCCCTCACTCGCATCCCCACTGAGCACGGGAGAGGACACGATCGCCTCCGCCACTAACGATGGCTCCGGTAAGCGGAGGAGGGCGCGGGAGCGCGGCGGGAGGGGGGCCTCTCCCGCCACCGATAACGGCGATCTCGCGGCGAATCCGCCGTGGAAACTGCCGTTATCATTTGACCGACCGCCCACTGAAGAGATGGATATCTCAGCTGCTGCCGTTACCGAGATATCCATCTCTAAACTGCCGACGTAGAACGACGGTGGGCGGTCGGCAAGTGGTTAAGGAGTCATGAATTTGCATTTTGGGTACTGAGGAACATTTTTTGTATTATGTCCGGTTATCTGTGATTGCTGCTGTAGATAATGATTCTGCAGCTTTTACCAGTGATGATCTCAAAGTCTGCAGCAAAAAACAAAATGGTTTTCGAGTGTAAATTTCTATGGTCCACTACAGCCCTCACTGGTTCCTCCTCCTAGCCTCCATCTCACTGCTGTCTCCTATAATTACATGAATGACAGCTGAAAGAACCAGCAAGAGCTGGGGGGAAACCAGAAGATCATCAAGGTTTTGGTTTCCATTCAGACTTCATGGGAACATTTCTCAAGATGAAAGTGGCATTAGGGAAGCATGGACGGTAAATAAGGAGGGTATGTACAGGTATGACTTCAAGAGCTTTTGTGTTGCAACAGGATCACTTTAACATTTGGTCCTTGGGCACATTTGGACTGATTTACTTCAAGAAAATTTGGATTTACTTGATATGCAGATATAAATGCACCCAGGCTTTATGACCACTTTACTGAACTGCTAGAGCATACTCCCGTGACCAGTGCATACATCTTTGTACCCGTTTTAATTGTGCATAAAACATAAAAAAAAATCTGCTTTTGTCCATTCCATTTTATTAAGGTGCACTAAGGAATCTACATAATTAAGTTCCACTTGAGGTTGCTGTTAAATTTACCCCATCACTTTGTAAGGAATACTCACTCTTGTGAATGAAAACTAGTATTTTTGCTTGTACATGACTGGGTGATTAAAGCTAGCGTATCTTCATCTCATTCACTTAACTAAGTAATAATTCAAATTGCAAAGAGACAACTCACTTCGCTTAGTGACTGAGGTAAAGCTGTGCAGACCTCAATCATCCAATTATGTGCAAGCAAAAATCGTATTCTTTTTCCTTGCACATTTTAGGATGTTCTTCGCAATGAGCAGTGGCGGCCTGCTCATTGGAGGTGCAGGGGTACCTAATCCATGCACCCTGTCTCTATTTTCATTGTTTTTTTTTTAAAGCAGCATGATTAGAGCCTGAGGCTACAATTGGCTACAAAAAGGGTGGGCTTGGGTTACAGAGCACTGGGCCCTAAGCCCATCCACTTGTGTGAAGTATGCTTTGGTGGTTGGAGCAGATAAGCAGTGGAGAGTATAGGAGAGGAGGAGGAGGCGGGGGGAGCTGGCAACAGCCAATGAGTGTTCACTCTCCGATGGTGACATCTGCAGAGGCAGAGTTGCCATGCAGTCTGAGCTGGGCAAACAAAGATGGTGATATCTGTCATTGGAGTGTACCGCAGCCCAGCTCTGTACACTTGTGCATGTGTTAGAAAAACTGTCATGCCAATAGAGCAGCGCTCAGAACTTCTATATTTGCATGGTGCAATATATTGCAGTTCCACGAGAGATAAATAGCAGGATGCCACTTGAATCATTATAAACTATTTTATTGGGCTACATAAGCCGACAAAATTTGCCATCAAAGTCTAAAACCAATGGATAGAAAAGAACAATAGCGAACAGCTCCAAAATATCCTACCCAATGACAGTTGTGGACAAACAACAGCTCCACAAGTGCAGAAGTCCTGGACATCAGGGGGCTCTGGAACCAGACCTGAGGGCACCATGCCTGAATCCCCAAAAGGCTGTAAGAGAGGCTGCTCAACAGTGGGGGGCTGACTGCGGCAGTGCCTGTTTCTGGTTTAGCTGCGGACCAGAAGTGACGTCAGCTGTAGACCAGACAGAGTCACAGGAGGCAAGTGGAACACGCCTCTCAAAGACGTCCAGGACTTCTCTGCTTGTGGAGTTCTTTAACCAGTGCCATTGGGTAGGCAGTGATAGCCAATCATATGTCAGAAATTATGTGATTGAGAGCTGATCTTCCAGGCTCCAGATTATTTTTCGGGTTATTACAAGACCAAAAGCTTTCTGTCACAGCTCAGTCTCCATGATCACACAATCAGCCAGCTTTAAGCACAAACATCGGAGTACATATATGATGTGCCGCAGAAATGGCTCATTTTCATGACCATGCATATATGTGTGAGCTGGGCATTATTCATGATTGTGCTATGTTTCACCTCTCTGATGAAAATAAATCTCTGGCAGCTGATTAGAAATGTATTATACTTATTAAAGCCCTTTGAAAATGTGACCAGATTCTTCAGTTAGGCAAACGGCAGCACAAATTAAGACATTTCTCTAATAACGACAATTTCTTAAAAACTCAGTGTTGCTTTAGCCCAGGTCCCTTATACCTTAATGGGCACTGAAAGAGCTACACACCCTGCACCCACTGTAGTTCCAGCAATAGGTGTTTTATTGATAGTAAAATGTAGCAAATATTTAAGTAGAATGAAAAAAAAGAATCATTTTTGTGGAAAAATATTTCACGATTAAGTTAACATTCAGATCAGTGATAACATTTACTGTATTTATTGGTGTATAACACTCACTTTTTTACCCTGAAAATAGAGGGAAAACTGTGTGTTATACACAGGGGGCTGTGGAAAGTTTTTCTCCTGAAACTTCCCTCTAAGGCCTCGTACACACGAGTCAATCGATTTGTTCAAAATGGTCTGTCCGACCGATTTGAACAAATCTGTCTGCTGGCATTTTGGTTTACTCGCGTGTACACACGAGCAAACCAAAATCCCCGCCAGCAGACAGCGCGCTGACGTGGCGGTGACGTTGATGCCGCCACGTCACCACACCGGGAAGTAAAACACTTCCGCGCATGCATCGAAATCATTCGGCGAGTGTGCGAGAAGACATGTCTGCTGGTTAGCATACTAACCAGCAGACATGTCGGGCGGACGGGTTCCCAGCCGACAGATTTCAAAGCATGCTTTGAAATCTGTCGGGTGGCCAAATCCGTCTGTTTGCCCGTACACACGATCGAATCTGTCTGCTGAAACGGTCTAGCAGACCGTTTCCAGCAGACAGATTTGATCGTGTGTACGAGGCCTTAAAGTTAGGGTGCGTGTTATACGTCTGTGCGTGTTATACGCCGATAAATACGGTATTTTAGTTTTATGATTTACACTCCTTTTTTGAGGTTAAACATAATTGTATCAATAGCAAAGGTTTAACCTCCCTACCATTATTTCCGAGTGTGGCTCGGGGGTTACATTTCAGTACCATTAGCGGTAACCCTGAGCCACACTGTGTCTGCGGGCTGTGTCCTCTGCCCGATGCCTTTGTGTGCCGGGCTCCGTTCCCTGCGAGCGTTGCAACACATTGGGTCGGAGCCTGGCGGCAAATTCAAAAAGTACAAAATTCATAACATATACAGTACACCGTAATCTTACAGATTACATTACTGTATCAAATCATTCCATCATTCCACATGGACTTTTATATTATATATACTGTTCTTTCTGCCTGAAAACTTGAGATTGTCCATGGCAACCAAAAAGTGTCCCTTTACGTCAAAAGCGGTTTGAGACCAGCTAGACAACAGCGATAGTAAATTAGAACACTTGCAGAATTGAACGATAGTGATTTGTTTGGAAATGTATTTTATTATTATTATTATAGTATTATTTTTTATAATTATTTTTCATTATATTATAATTTAGTGTTTTAAACTATCATACCCAGGATGTGTACTATACTCTTGTTTGGACATATTTAAGTGTGTTATTACTAAGAATTACAGGCCTAAAATATAAAACGCCAAATTTCTATGCAAAACAATGTACCGCTTTGAGACGCAAACATCTAATCATTCCACCAGGGTGGTTAAAAACATAGCTACCGAATAGTCATTCTTATATTTAATTGGCATCATGCACTATACTGTTGCATTTACAGGACAAGAAGTGAACGGAAATGTCATTAACACGAGCAGCACAACACAAACCAACAGTGATTATAACCCTTCGTTAAAGTAGAACTACAGGTAAAACTTTTTTTTTTCGTTTTGGATTTTTTTCCGCTATCTGTGTCCCATTGTGGAGATTTACCTTTACTTCCGGTAACATAGCTAAACAGGAAGTCAGAGGAAATCCCTGCAAATTAAGGGAATTTCATTGGGGACCCCCAGGTCACCAGAACTAGTGTCCCCATTTGAAGATTTCCCCTTTATTACTTTTCTGGGGACAACCCAAAATTTGGAATTTTCTTTTACTTTCACTTTCAATGATAATGGTTAAAACGACAAATAGAGAGGGTGAATCTACTTAACGGGGCACAGACAGCAAAAGAACTGATAGGTATTCTAATCTCTCTGCACTCTATTCAAAATGGAAAAAAATAAGTTTTGCCTTTAGTTATACTTTAACCCCCCTGGCGGTATTCCCGAGTCTGACTCAGGGTTAGATTTCTGCGCTGCGATCGGTAACCCCGAGTCAGACTCGGGCTCGCCTCGCAGCATCCACAGGCAAGTTTACTTACCTTGTTCCTGGATCCAGCGATGCATCCACGCTGTGTGAGCGAGGGGGTGCTCGCTCGATTCACACAGTGTCCCCGTGTGCCGTCGATCTCCGTTCCCTGCGACGTTACAATGCACGGGGGCGTAGAACGGCGCCATATTCAAAAATGTAAACAAAAACATTACATACAGTATACTGTAGTCTTATAGATTACAGTACTGTATGTAAAAAATACACCCCCCCCCCTTGTCCCTAGTGGTCTGCCCAGTGCACTACATATTCTTTTATATAATAAAAAGTGTTCTTTCTCCCTGCAAACTGTAGATTGCCCATAGCAATCAAAAGTGTCCCTAAATGGTTTTAGAGCAGCTAAAAAACAGCGATAATAAATTATAATCACTTGCAGAATTGAGCGATAGCAATTTGTGGGGAAATTCGTAAAAAAATAAAATAAATAATGACATCGACAATTCTGCAACTGAGCAAATTTCAGTGATTTTGATTTGATTACATTATTGAATTTTTTTTATTATAATTATATTATTATTTGTTATAATTATTTATAATTACTTTGATTTCCCTTCTAAATTAATTTCTCACTTCCTGGTTCTTCTCAGTAAGCTTGCCCCCATCATCCGAGTTGTTCTGGCTGGGGGTTAGTCAGCCAGAACAGCTTACTGAGGAGGAATAGGAAGTGAGAAATTCAGACAAAGAAAAAAAAAACATTTAGAAGGGAAATGCAAGGAAAAGCTAAGTGAACCAACAATGCACTAGCTTAAAGGAACCTATTTGTAAAATAAAAACAAACCTATACAACCCTTTTAGGCCATGAGATATGCTTGTGCCAGTTTCCCCATATTTAGTGCAGTGATCATTTCTAGCTATGCCCAGTTGCTACACTGATGTATGCATGCCAGAAACTCAACCTGTGTGTGAATTCTTCCCCCCAAGCTGATGAGGTGCAATTTGGCATGGCAGAAATTCACTTTACTAATAAGAAGGAAAAGTGTTTTTATTGCTGATGGGGATGCTGAACACTCCTCCCAGAAGATTGTGAAAGAGAGGAATGGGTGACTGAAATAAGCGTCTGTTTGGGCCATTAGTAGCAATGTTACAAGATCCACTGCCATTGTTAATATAATAAGGTTGATTTATTAAAGGGATATAAGCTATCCACCTACCAAAATAAAGGTCCATTTTGGAAAGTGCAAATTCACTTTGCAAAGTAAATGGTAGTAAATAAGGTAAGGCTTTGTTTACTGTGAATACCCAGCCATGTGAACCATTTCCTACCTAACTCCACTTTAAGTTAGTTGTGTTTTCTGTTTTGTTTTTTATTTATTTTACATTTTTTGTAATTTACTTTTATTTAACTGTCTATTTGTAAGTGCATATCTGATTGACTGATAATGACACTACAGCCATAACCTTTTTGCCTAATATTTTGTGCACTTAGCACAGGTAAAGGTCCAGGCCTGTTGAATCACATAGAAGATGAACATGAAACTATTTCCTGTGGGCCAACAGTGTATTGCATACAGCAAGTGGAAGCCAGAAAACAACAGATATATAGAAAAGTTATATCTAATTTGAGATAAAAGGCACTCTGCAGAGGAAGAGTGGAAGTTTAGGTGATGCAATGAAGCTCAGGAAAAAGAAACAGCGAGAAGTCCCATAATATGGACAGGAAAGGCAAACACTTGTCACCTGAGTATTGATGTTGTTAGACCATAGATGTTAGATTATCCAGGGCTCTTGAGCCCTGATATCTGTGGGTAAAATGCCTGTGCTAAATGCACTTATGGGGCACTGGAATTATCATGTGTCAAAAGATAAAGTGGTGATGGGAGGAAGGGAGAGAATAGAAAATCACATCCAAAAATGTGGGTGAATTATATAAAAATCACCCTTCCTCTGATTTGCTAGGTACAATTAACAGGGTTTTATTTTTCTAACCCAGGGGCAATTTTCTTCTCCCAGATGTTTCATTTTTTTAATTATAATTAAAATGTACCCCCTCTCCCAATGATACAAGTAATGATATCAGATGTTGCAGCTGGTATCCCCCCAGAAAAGAGTTAAAAGCGTATATCCCCCTGCTATGCTATAAGTCCATATGCTCATTTACACAGAAGAAGAGGTTAAAAAAAGGGCTCAAGTACCAAACCAGTGATGCAGGTACATAGTATCCTGAAACAAGTTAAAGTTAAAGAAACAAGAGAAGTCAAAAAGACCTCCATCTTTTGCAATTTCATTAAAGTGTAATGTGTAAAGGCAAAACATCTTTACATTAGGGAAATGTTAGACCCTTACAAAAGCAAATTTGTCTTTATTTATTTCAACTGCAGTTGACCGGATAACTGAAGTGATTCTTCAGAATTTTCACTCTTTTGAATTTTCCCAGGACAAGGGGTTAGGGCAATCTTCCATTAGGGCACTCTCTTTACTTTTGGGAGATTTCCTCTTAATCCCTGCTGGATTTCTGACACATCTCCTCTCTCACAGCTGATACAAGCTGACCTTATGAATTATATAAAATCATAGTTATGAGGTCTGACCTGTCCCCCTCCTCTCCTGCTGCATTCGATATGACAACAGCGTTGAATAGGCATGTGCAAAAGTGAAAAATGTGTTTTGTTTCGTTTCAATTCGTCATTTAATACATTTCGTTAAGTTAGGTTCGTTACATGTGTTGAATTTGTTTTCGGAATTCGTTCGTTTTCAACCGAATTTCGAAAAATCCGGTCGAAATCGAAAATATTTCGACCGTTTTTCGAATTAGTTCGTTTTTGACCGAATTTCGAAAAAAAACGGTCGAAATCGAAAATATTTCAACCAGATTAGAAAACGAATAGTCTCTTTTCGAATAGAATTTTTTTCGAATTAAATCCGAAAATATTTTTTTTTTTTTTTTTTTCGAATTCCGATCGAATTTAGTCCGCGGGTATTCGATTCGGAATTCGAAAAAAAAAAAATCGATTTCGACCATTTTTTTTTCGAAATTCGGTCGAAAACTAACGAATTCCGAAAACGGTCGAAATATTTCGCTAATATAGCAATTCGGGAATTCGTATGCATCCGAATGTCCGAATAATGGAAAATTTGTCCGAATTTCGATTCGGAACGAAACGAAATGCACATGCCTAGCGTTGAAGGAGATGGCTGATTCATAAGTCAAGTTGTATTGTATCCTTATAGGCGTGCCCACAGTTTATGCAATCAGAGGAAAATAAAGACCTTCACCAGCACACCTTAGTATAGTGAAATTCTTCTTCTTCTTCTTCTCATTATAATACAGGATTTACATAGCACAAACAATTTGCGCAGCACTTTACAACATTAGGGCAAACAATACAGTTACAATACAATTCAATACAGGAGGAATTGGAGGGCCCTGCTCGTTAGAGCTTACAATCTAAAAATCTTGCCCCTTATTCACATAGAGCAACAGGTATCTCAGGCCAATTATTCAGAGAACCTGTGAGGTTGCGAAACATCAGCCTGTGATGCCTGTTGGGTTTTGTGAACGACATTATCAATTTACCAGGGTGTGCTGATGAAGATCTTTATTTTGCTATAATTGCATTTTAGCCCCATCCACCAATTCACTTCAGCACCCTAAACAAACTGTGGGTAAGACTGTAAGGATACAATACAAATTGACTTATGAACCAGCCATCTCCTTTAAAGCTTTTGTCAGATCAACTGAAGCAGGAGTGGAGGGGGCAGGTCAGACCTCATAACTATGGTTAGAAAGCACCTACCAACATGGGACACAGTACTTTGTCTCTTGGATGCAAGACTGGAACAAACATATACAATAATTATAGATCTTCTTTAAGTGCAATTCCTGATAATCAATGTTCTACTAAATGAATGATGTGGTTAAGAATGACAGCGTGGGAACTGGAATATGGAAGTCTTCCAGAAACCCACCCTCCAGTTACTACAATGATTCATTTATGCTTGGGCTTAATGCCAACAATCAACCATGAGTCTCTACGAGATAACATCATTCAACCCATAGACCAAATAGATGAGAACGTTTGCTCCCCATAACTGGACCTATTTTTTTGTGTTTTTTTTTTGTTTGTTTTGTTTTTCTTTCAACTTAAGAGGTTTCCTAGTGCTGAACAAGAGTAACAGGAGATGCATTTTTCATTTGGTTAAATTTGTTGTAATTATTTTTCAATAATTTGCAAAACAGATAAGAAGACCCTTACCAGGTCACTGAAGACTACTACTCACAACTGGGAGCAGGTGCAAAAGAACCCTGTGTCATCAGCCTTAAGCTGGCACTTTGAGAGCGATACCTTTCTTTGGCATCTGCTTCTTGAAGGATCTAGCCAAGTTGCTAGGTGTACAAGCCAACGTGAACACACTAGCAGACAGGAATTATACGGTCAAGTTACCATGGAGACGCCAAGTTGTAATCCAGGTGTTACAACTGATTTCATTGGGAGAGTGATCATATAAAAAAAAAACAATAAAAAATCAGACAGAATTTAATTGTACATTCCGATTCATAGAATCTAAAATAATGTGCTTTAATCCACCAACCACAAATAATATTCCACTGTTACTCTTAGTCCTAGTAAAATTTCCCAAGTTTATATGCTGAGCATGAGCTGTGATGAGCTTAGACAAACAACGCATGCTGCTGTTTCTGTGCAATGTCTAATATTAGTAAATAAATGTGTCTCAAATTCAATGAGGTTCTAAAGGTTGCCAGATACAGGGAAGACCTCTTTTAGTGATGGTAAACAAAGAGATCCCATATGCAATTGACAGTCATGTATAATAACCTCCAGTGAAGTAAAAAGCATCCAAGAGGTGCTGGGACTTTGATGTGAGTTCATAAAAAGTAGTGAAAGGACAAAAACATTCAGAGAGTTCAATGGCTCAGGTTAGGTTGCTTGCAACACACAAGGCCACCCCTAGTTGTCCCCTCAGTAGATTGCCAGAAAAAAACATGCACTATTAGAAGAAGAAAGTATACTAAAGTCACATTTTATGTATTAGTTCAAGATATCTTGGTTGCTCACCCAGATACTGCTGGCCAATACCTGTCCTGATGCGTTAATTAGTTTCCCTACACAGATTCACACAGAAAAGCTCTATTTTGAGTCCATTCAAGGCTCTTATCTTAATGGAAGCCCTAAAGCTGGGTACACATGGGCCAAATGTCGGCCGGTTAAAAAAAAAACAGCCGACATTTGGCCTGTGTGTATGCCGATCTGTCGGACGTGCATGCTGGAGAACCAGCAGCCAACCGACCCCCAATCAGCACCCCAATCAAAGCGTTAAGCTGAGATTTCTGGTGGGGGGGGCAGTACACCTTTCAGAACACAATAGCCTAGCAGGGGAGATCGCTGTACTAGCTTTGCATAGTTAGTAAAGTGGCTTTGACCGGAGCTGACAGTTTTTTCATTCAGCCATCAGGCTTAAGGTAGAGGAAATATTTTCTGACCGCCAAAACACATTGACTGTTTTTTAGTATAAACCAATAAATAAATTTGGTCCTTTGGTCTGGTGCTCCTTCCATTAGGCCCCTTTCACACTGGGTGGGGGTAGCGTTGGTGTTAAAGCGGCACTATTGTTAGCGGCGCTTTACAGTAATTTTTGTGGCGCTATTTGGCGCTAAATTGTCGCCCTATTTTTGATTATAGCGCAAAAAATAAAAACGCAGAGGTGATCAAATACCACCAAAAGAAAGCTCTATTTGTGGGACAAAAGGACGTCAATTTTGTTTGGGAGCCACGTCGCACGACCGCACAATTGTCAGTTAAAGTGCCACAACAGTGCCAAATCGCAAAAAGTGGCCTGCCCTTTTGCCAGCAAAATGGTTCGGGGCTTAAGTGGTTAAAGAGTGTTTTTTTATCTGTTTCTAAACACAAAACAGATTTTTTTTTAATGGAACAAAAAGGATGCATTCATTTTTAGTGTAGTTCAAGTTTTTAGAGATGGATGCTAAAAGTTTATGAAAGTAATTTCCGTTTGTTTTTAAATTAAATGGTACCAGATCATCACTTGTAATATTCTGTTCTGTTTTTAGTCCAGATCAAGCAGTCCAAAGCCAAATATTGAAGTAAACAGGTCCACTAACCTGATCTTTCAGATAGCCAAATGCTGCAAGTATCTTTTAACAGAATATTTTTTTTTAACATTCCTAATATACAGACTGTGACATGCCAGCATTTTTAGCAAATAGGTTCTCATTAGCTTCGAAAAATTAAATATTGATTGATGAATTCAACCAGAAATACCTGTCCTTTTTTTCTTTAAAGAAATATGTGTCCCAGTCCTGTCTATGTGTTCTCCTCCCTTGCCACAAGCCCAATTGGTGGGCATTTCTATTGTTGAGCTTAGACAGAGCTCAGTTTCTACAGTACCAACCCCGGTTCAGCGAGCATTTCTGTTGGGTTGCTATTGTGAATTCTCAGGCAGAGCTCACCTTATTTCAACCCAATTTACACCTAATTGCCAGACTTTACAGTTTCATGCAGAAAGTAGCATTCCCTTCTTTTTGGGGTGTGAATGGATGTCAGGTACTGCCTGATTATGGCCTCTTTCTATAGACAGATTTCACCCTATCTACTTTAAGCACGCATTTGAAAATTTATGTTGCTCTGATATTACCCCTTGCTTTTCTTTACTGAAAGCACTGGTCTTGGGCAAGCACCTGGTGCCCAAAACCAGCACTGTCAGTCGGTGCCAAATTTGTATTTGTCTATGTTTATGTCTCTTTCAGAGCAATGTGGTCGTACAGTGGTGAGGGGAAGGAGTGTGCTGTTGACACACACTAGCTCTGAATTTACTACACCAATAGAAATTAGATAAAATGCTACATATATTTGTCTCCTGGGGTACAGAAAAATAAATAAAAAATAAACAGGTGATGAGTCTTCTTCTTTAAATGTAGTTCTAAAAAACTTCATTCTGTTTTTTCTAGGACAAAAATTATAGGACTGCACTTTTCCAATAGGGAATGTGATCTGGAGTTCTTTGATGAGTTGTCTTTTATTCATTCACATGAATTTTTTGAAAACACGTTTGAAGCTTGCAAATCACAGCAAGGACTCTAGGAGCATAAAACATTATATTGGAGAGAAATGAAGCATAGATCATTTTATTCCTACCAGTAACGGAAACTACTTTTTTAATCTAGCAACTTGGAAAATATTTTAATAGTGTTCTGCTGATATGTTAATGCTCTAGAATTAACATATCAGCCTTATATAATCTTATATAACCTTATTCACTTCTACAAACATTACTAATGCTAGACATATGATTAAGGACCTAGTAATGATCAAGGAAAAACTAGTAGTTTGCCATTCTGCAAATTATCACAAAACACCTTCTGAATGCAGTTTTCTTTCCTTGACAACTTTATAAAGAGAAAGTTTCTCCATAAGTTGAATTGTAAAAGGAATGGTTTAATAAGTATATTTTACACCTAGTGTTTGTAATTGTATGTTTGCTTTATATATCCACTCAGGGATTTCCATTTTTTATTAACTCACATACACAAGTTATTTTAATTATGTGGCAATAAATAAACTCCTACAAATATTAACAACGTAAAAATCATCTTCACATAACATTTATACTGTAATTTTCTCTAAATGCCTTTGTTTTTGTCAGATTATTATTGTTCTTTAGATTGGCAATAGATAATAGGCCTTTACAAACTCTCCCAATGACCACAGGGCCACCACTTTTATTTCTAAAGGGTTTTACTCTTGTTTCAACATGGTGCTTTGTCTTATATTTTGATATATTTTCCAGCATGCTGAAACATTTCAGAATTAGTATTAGCTATTATTATCAGTCTTTGTTTACCCCATGCTCATTTGGAATGTTACATTTGATGCTCTAATTATATAGTCAATGGTCAGTATTAAACATACAGGAGATTATTTTCCAAAGGTTTGTCATGTGAAATCAATCAGTTTAAGGAAATATATCTTACATATTTAAGAAAAATGTGTAAATGAAATTTACCCTTAATTGAATTGCTAAGTTGGCTACTTTCATTGGTCAATATATGTTATATATGATATATAAGTATATAAATATATCAACATTTTTCATGCTCAAAACCTACTACTTATTTGAAAAAAAAAAAAAGAAATCACAGCAGGCATTTTTAGTTTATCAGTTGGTTTTATTTAAACATAGCAAAAATACCAATTGTTTTCCCCCCATTTAAAAATGAGATTGCCTTTCTTTAAGCATTGATAAATACCAACATTTTTTGCAACAAAGGAAAAGTATTGCATACTAAGAATAAAATTAATTTGTTTAAAAAAATCAGATAAACAACTTAATATTATTTCAAGCCAACCATATATAACACATTCAGCTTTTTTTTTGTTGTTGCATGTCATTTCAATCAATGATATTTACATTCTAAAGCTTATCATATTCTAAAAAAAAATTAGGAAATAAGCAACATTGTTGTGTCAAATTTCTGTAAGGGAACTTAAAAACTGACCAATCATTTAATAACAGGTTTATTTCACTACATATTCACTACATATATTCACTACATATTCCCTGGTGGAGAATCAAGTACTGTCATTTAAAGCACCTGGAAGATTCTCCAGCAGAGAATGTTAGATATGCTGCACAAGTTAAACATTGTAGTCATTTGCATTTTATATTAATTAGCACACAATTAAATTAAGAATATTAATTCTGTAAAATAATTTTGACATTTAATTATTTTTTTGCTTATTGCCATGCATTTCAATGCATAACATAATGAATAACATCCGCTTTAGCATTTGAAGAATTAACCCTCTGTGAATATATAGCTATTTAAAAAAAAATTATATTACTGTGGTTTAAAAGTGTTTTAATTGATCTAAGAGTCCATTAAATGTATATTGTGTTTTATTTTGTCTCTTTTGGTTTTGTTTATTACCATTTATTCATATGACAATTGTCAGATTACATTATTTCATAATTTAATTTTTATTTCTTTGCTGTAAATTAAAAACATGTTTTTTTTCTATTTTTCAAAACAACAAAAAAGGTTGCTTAGATTTTAAGATGAAAAGTATTCAAACAAAAGACACAAAAGCATAATCATTCGTTTTGCTGTATAAAGTGGATTCAGATACAAATAATTATTCTATAATATAAGATTTGCATTTGTAATAACCACAGATAATTACATAAAAATTATAATTTGTATTCAATGGTTGAAAATATAAACTTATAGTAAATGTTATAATAATAACCAGCATGTATTTTAGCTTTTTTTCCCTGTCTCTATACATTTACCTTAAATCTATTCCATGCTAATTACCCATAATGTTGTTTTTGTAAATATGTAATATGTGAAAGCTTACTCTTGAGTCTGTCAATCTCTAACAGGGATGCCTTAAGCTGTTTAAATAAATGAAAAGTCTATTCACATATATACATCCATTTAGTTCACATAGACAGATGAGCAGATTTTGGAGTTGACATTTAATTTTTTTTATACAGTGTTCTCTCTCATCATTCAGGAAATATGCATACACATGAACAGTATAAAACCCCCGTGCTCTAGTGAAATTAATTAAGCAAGCAAAAAATAATCAAGTTTAAAAAAGGATTTTTAAATGCCTTTATGTAATGCTCATACCAATTAGAATGACTAATATTAACTACTATAAGCTATTACAATTAACTATATTAACATATTTTTTTTTAGTGTAATTATTGAATCTTAAAGGATGTATTTATTGAACCATAACTTTTATATATCTTTTGTATATTCTGCCTATAATATTCATATTTTCATGATTTTTGTTATAAATAAAAGCCTCATGCTGTAATTTCAAATTGATTACTACTGATAACATATAACAGACTGCCTCCAAGAGATTGCAAACCCATATAGCAATCATATATATAGGATACTTTAGCAAGCCACACATGACTTTATTGATGAGGAGGACGGAACAGCCTATAATTTAAAATTGCAATAAAATAAAGTCTTGCATGTGTCAGTGTGTTTAATTAAAAATAGATCAAATTGATACATTGAATGCAGATTTCTAGTGTGTAGTAATCCATTATGTAAAAAAAGATTTACCTACACAAACACTGCAATATTTTGGTAGAAATTAGCTTTGAAAATATATTTCTGTGTCATAGAGCAGTGTTTGTGACATGCTGCATACAAAGGTACTCAGGGAAATAATAACAAGGATAAACCTTTTTTTGCCCTGTAACCATTTTAGCAAAATTAAAAGAATAGTCTGTTCTATCTAAATGCATTTTACTGTCTGCAAAAACATTGTGTATTCTTAACAGCTCTCCCTTCACAGTACAGCACATACTCTGCAGTGAGTCAAATGAATGCATATATATATATATATATATATATATATATATATATATATATATATATATATACATATATATATATATAATATTAGCAGATTAAAAAGACATACACAGTTAGGAGATCAAACATGTTTTATTCCAGAAATCCGGACCTGAAAAAGGTGTTTCTATTTCATAGGTCCTTGTGAGACAAACATTCATTTAACTTGATGCTATAAAAAAAACTCACTAAGCTTTGATGTGTTAAACTTGGTACTCTGTGACACATCCTTGATTCTACTCTGTAACTAAATTCTTTTTCTGTACTTAAATGTGATTTCATATTTGTACCAGCATTGCACAAAACTGTCACATATTTCAGCTTGTTACAAGAACATCATTTAATTATTTGCTTTGTAATGTGTCTTTTTAAGTAAGATGTATTTAAATGCTCCAGGGTCATATTTCTTTAAAGGTTTATTAAATGCTTGCTGCAAACAGCTAATCAGGGTAATGAAATTATATTTTTTTAAACTTTCTCCAGAGCTAACTAGCTATTCAAAGTGAACATAGATTCATTGGGTTTCTGACATTTGAGGAAACAAAGCACTTAACTCCTCGTTTTAGAAGGTTCTATCTACATGGATAAGTGGTACTTAACTACATGTACAAATGTTCTCTTGGCTTTTCGCATTTAAGTAAATCAGGTCATTAAAATTATGTTTGAAAAGTTCTATAATGGTAAGTGATATGTTTTTTAAAGTATATAAAGAATAAGAGAAATAAAACAAATTAAAGAGATAAGAAAAAAATATTATAATTGGTCTAAAAAATAAAATGTAAATGCAGGAAAATAAAAAAATAAGTATTTACAGGGGAGATAGATGGATAGATAGATAGATAGATTGATAGATAGATAGATTTGCTTAAATGGTATACATCTTTCTTGCTTTGCAACAACAGCTGATATAGTGAATGCATTGTACATGTTGGATAAATAGAAGATAGTGAAAATTATTTTGTGCTCTGCAGTCTTATCCATATACATTTGATTGATCAGTAGATTTAAATATATTTACAGTATATCTAAACATTTCATTGTAATAAACCTGAACATTGTGGAGCATTTTCAGGCTTAACTATTTACAAGCATCAGAAAAACTGCAATAAAGCTTAATAAAGTCAACTGTATTAAAGGTTTAGTATCTGCACAAGTCTATATGTGACCAGTTTACTTTGACTGAAAATGTAATATATAGTATTTAGAGTTCTTAGATCACTAAAGTGAATAGCATTTATATATTTATATATTTATATATATATTTGTTAAAGAATATAAATATACAAATTGCCTTTGTAAAACATTTTTGGCTTCAGTTCGTCATTTTCAATTATAATATTCATACAGTATCTAGTTAAATCAGGAATACTGTAATCATCACATGTTCAAACGTGAAAAATTTAAGAATGGTAGCAGCATGGCATGTCTAAATTAGTCCTTATATATGTACTATACGTAATAGGGGTGCATTTTCACCAGTTTCAAAGACATTATAGTATCTTGTTAGTGTCTCACATTACTATTGTGATGTCCCTCTTACCAAAACAACAAAAAACAGGTTTTGAACAGTTTTAACAATTAGAAAATGTTCAACTTGAACTACAGTTAAAATGTGTTTTTGTTTTAGTGCAGTTTGTGTCTCTCTTAGGGAGATTTTGCCTTACTTCCTGTAACTGTTATCTCCAGGAAAGGACATGAAATCACTACAATGAGGATTCCTACAGCAAATCTGACAGGGGCTCCAACACTTTTTCATTCTTTAAGAAAACTAAAAGTAAAATGTTTTGGAACTCCGTTTTAATAGTAAATGGGCCAGTACACTATTGGCGTTCTTCAAGATCTAGTTCTACCTTTAATGGGACACTGCTTGACAAACTAGGAGAGCAAAGAGAGAGCACTCTGAGATGAAGCACAAAGAACCTGACATACAGAGACTTTAGTGAGGGAATTTCCTTCTACTCTAAAGGACTGAAAGCCGATAGGATAAGTATAACAACCAGGGGTTAAATGTCTGTTAATATCTTATGCAGTCTTACATTATTGTTGACTGGGCGCTCTCACAGCAGAGGATATCCTTTTTTTCACAATACAAGGTTCTGGGGGGCCTCCTAATAATCTGACACCAATGAAGAATTGTTTTTCAGTCAAAACAAAAATTCCAGACTTCCACAAGTCCTATCCTTCCAGTAGCAGCTCACAGCAAATACAGAATTACAAGTTCCAATACTCCAGTAGGAACACATAGTAGATTTAGAACTACAAGTCCCAGGCTTCCAAATGCAGTTCACATTAGACGTTAAATTACAAGTTCTAGCATTCTATTAGCAGCAAACAGTATTTATTGACCACTTACAGACCAGAAGATTTGGCTGCTTAATGACCAGGCCATTTTTTGCGATGCGACTCTGCGTCACTTTACTTGCAAATTGCACAGTCATGCGACGTTGTACCCAAACAAAGTTGATGTCCTTTTAGAGATTTATTTTGGTGGTATTTCATCACCTCTTCAGTTTAAATTTTTTGCGCAATAAACAAAAAAAGAACGAGCATTTTGAAAAAAAATATATATATTTTTTTACTTTTTGCTATAATATATATCCCCAAAAATGTTTTTAAAAAAACAATTTCTTCATCAGTTTAGGACGATATATATTTTTCTACATATTTTTGGTATAAAAAAAATCACAATAAGCTTATATTGATTGGTTTGCACAAAAGTTATAGCGTTTACAAACTATGGTAAGTGTTTATGGCATTGTGAAGGCATTTTTATTATTTTGATTGTTTTACATTTTGACATCTCCTCGTACATTAATTGTTTTACTAGCAATGGCAGTGATCTGCGACATTGCAGATTGGACACTTTTGACACATTTTTGGGACCATTGACATGTATACAGCGATCAAAGCTAAAAAAAATGCACTGATTGCTGTGTAAATGTCACAAACAGGGAAGGGGTTAACATTATGGGGCAATCAAGGAGTTAAATGTGTTCCCTAGTTAGTGTTTGTAACTTTATGGGGATAGGATCAACTGGGGGAGGAGACATATAGTTGTTCCTGATTACTAGCAAATGATATGTCTCCTCTCCCCTGACAGAACAGTTCTAGCTCTCATTCCCACAATCGTGGGTCTCCCGCTGTGCCTCGAGCATGTGTGCATGCCTCCCACTGCTCTTAAAGGGGAAGATGTACCCGTATGGTAATTCACGGGAACGTGACACTTTGCCAACGTTTATCGGCGTGTGCCGGTCGGCAAGTGGTTAAACTAAAAGTCAAAGCATTCCAAAGCAATTCACATTTAAAATAGCACAATTCATACAATCACAGGACATTTATGTGGTGTCAGTGAATTATAGAGGTGGCACAAACGTCAAATGCTACCCTCTGCACAGTTGTTCCTTTAAATGAACAGATATTTCCCTACCTCAGACTCTTGTTTGTCACTCAGAGAAAGGAGACCCTTGCACATACCTTAGAACATGGGTCTTCAAACTACGGCCCTCCAGTTGTTCAGAAACTACAATTCCCATCATGCCTAGTCATGTCTGTGAATGTCAGTGTGTTACAATGCCTCATGGGATGTGTAGTTCCACAACAGCTGGAGGGCCGTAGTTTGAGGATCCCTGCCTTAGATGGTCCCAGGAAAGGACCAAGAGGGGAAGGAGGCCTTGTAGCTTTTGTTTCTAGGTAGCTACTGCAGCAGGAGTAGGGGCCATGCACTTAGGCAGGGGCAAGTATTCTCCTGTCATCCTAGTGTTGGGAACCCCACTGGCAACAGGGTCTGGGTAGCCCTTAAATCTGCCAGCTACATGCTATTCACACCCCCTCTCTGTCTCTCCCCTTTTGAATCATCTTTCATTTCTAGGGTGCTGAGCTGAGCTGATGTTTGGTGTAAGGGCATAAAAATCAACAATTACAGCAGCACTATTGTGTTTGAATAAAGGGAGAGGTGCTCCTTAGCAGCCGCAGCAAGTCCATAAGGGCAGCAGGGGCGCCAAGCTTCCTAATCTCCGCATGCCACCCTCTAATATCCTCGAGGAGCGCCAGACTCATAGGTTTGCATGAATTTTTTTTTTTAACCCACATGATTAGAGCCTGAGCGTTCTAAGAATTTTGAGGGTTCTGAGAGACTGACTGGAGAGTTATGGCTGGGTAGAGGTCTACGCACTTGGCATATGAGCCCCTTTTAAATAGTTGACCCCATGGTGTCGTACAAGTGCAGAGATGATATAAGGTCATACTGGAAGGAAAATGATCAGGAGGTCCCAGAGGGGGTTAGTTGGGATACGTTTTAAGCAGGTATGCAGGGCCCTTATATGACGGGTGTATGAGAGCTTAAGAGGGCTAAGGTTTCAAGCTTATACACCTTGTCTCAAAGGGTCTCTGACCTTGAGGGACAATGTGTTTCTGATCCCTCCAACAGTGGAAACAAGCTGAATGATCATATGCTATAGCTCTTAACAAGAGGACCAAAAATACATTTATGTACTTTGCACCACATATATTTAAACAGGGGAATTGAAATAGTAGACTGTTTCATAAACCTTTTACCATTTCCAAGATTTTAGATGGTACCGGGTGCCTGCAGGAGTCCACTGATCGCATTATGGATGCATTTTTGCAATTTTATATGGATCTGTACACTTCTTGGGCACACTATACTACAGAGGGTTTACATGGGGTACCTACATATCATAACTCTTCCATCTCAAAAAAATATTTAGATAGTCCAATTATTCTCGATGAGCTTGACCAAACTTGAAGCAAAAGAAAACACCAAGCCTGGATGGTATACAGGCATACCCCACTTTAAAGTACACAATGGGGTTTATTTACTATCTCTGGAAAGTGCAAAATCAGGCTTGCTTCTGCTTAGAAACCAATTAGATTGCAGATTTTATTACCAGGCTTAATTGAACAAGTTGGGGTTAGAAGCTCATTGGTTTCTATGCAGACGTGAGCCTGATTTTAGACTCTCCAGCGATAGTAAATAAACTCCATTGTGTATTTAATAGTGGGATATGCCTGTACCTATGGGGTAGTATCTGGAGCATGAGGAATATGTGCCTCCCGGTCTATTGTACCTCAATAAGCATATTCTCAAGGTAAAACCCCTGTCCAAGGTTAACGGTAAATGACTGCATATCTGATCCCTTCACTAACCAAAGGGGCACTAGGTAGGGGTGTCCATCGTTGCCCATATTATTTGCCTTGGCAATAAACCGCTATCAGAACTTCCAAGGGTTCCCCTCTCCGTAACCTCCTTAGCGGTAATCCCAAGTGACGCTCAGGGTGACTTTTCAGTATCAAAAGCGGTAACCCCGAGCCACACTTGGGATCGCAAGGCAGGATTCATGTACAGCTCTTACTTCCCTTGTCCCCTGGATCCTGCAATGTCTCCCTGCTGTGTCTGCGAGCCGAGTCTCCGCTCGATTCACAAGATCCGTTTCCTGCAAGCGTTGTAACGCATGGGGACAGAGCTCGGCGCCAAACACAAAAAGTGAAAAACACAGTATACATACAATACACTGTAATCTTACAGATTAAAGTACTGTATCAAATAGTTTCACATCCCCTTTGTTCCTAGTGGTTGTCCAGTGCCCTACATCCAATTTTATATTATATAGACTGTTCTTTCTGCCTGGAAACTGGAGATTGTCCACCAAAAAGTGTAAGTTTACTCCAAAAGTGCTTTTAGACCAGCTAGAAAACAGCGATATTAAATTAGAATCACTTTCAGAATTGAGCGATAGTGATTTGTGGGGAATCGTCATCAAACACTGAAAGAAACAACAGCCACAATTCTGCAAATGAGCAAATTTCTGTGTTTTTGATTACATTATTAAAGATTTTTCATTGTTATTATATTATTATTTGTTATAATTATTTATAGTTATTAATTATATTATTATTTATGTTTCAAACATTATCATACCTGGGATGTCTACTAGACTCTTGTTTGGACAGATTTAAAGGGGTTGTAAAGGTTTGTTTTTTCTTTTCTAAATAGGTTCCTTTAAGCTAGTGCATTATTGGTTTACTTACCTTTTCCTTCGATTTCCATCCTAAATGTTTTATTTTCTTTGTTTTCTTTGTCTGAATTTCTCACTTCCTGATCCTCCTCAGTAATTTGTTCAGTAAGCTGTTCTGGCTGACTAAACACCACTCGGATGATGGTGTGAAGTTTAATGAGGAGAAACAGGAAGTGAGAAATTCAGCTAAAGAAAAAAAACATTTATAAGGGAAATCGAAGGAAAGGGTAAGTGAACCAACAATGCACTAGCTTAAAGGAACCTATTTAGAAAATCAAAAACAAACCTTTAAAACCCCTTTAAGTGAGTTATTTCTAAGAATTACAGGCCTACAATAAAAAACACCAAATTTCCATGCAAAACATTGTACCGCTTTCAGCATAAAAAAAGCCAGGGAGTTTAAAGAAGAGGTTTTCTAAATTAACTTGTACCTTAGAAAAACGGGTATGTAGACAACATGTTATTATATCTCTCTGATCCTGCCTACAGTGTGCCGGCTGCTTTAAATATTATTCAACAATTTGGGCAATATTCCAGGTTTAAAGTAAAAACAAAAATCACACATAATTTTGATAGATGTAGATCGAACCCTAGGCCTACCCCGATATGTAAATACCTAGGTATCGAGGTGTATCTCCCCTTAGCAACATTTATTGAGAACAATGTAGTACCCTGCATGTCTTCCTTTCACATTAAAATTAATCAATGGTTTAGGCTCTCACTTACCATACTGGTATTGGTTAATTTTTTATAAATTGTGTTTCTCCCAAAATTCCTTTTCTATTTTCGCTAATACCCCAATCTATCTTCCAAAACAAGTTTTTCAGGACATTGGTACACTTCTCCCTGTATTTCTCAGGTCTTTGAAGATGCCCAGGCTCTCTCTGGAGACCTTATAGCTTCCCACTCCTAGGAGGGCCTGTATATAATATATATATATATATTAGGGATGAGCCAGATGTTCGAGTCAAACGTAATTTACCTTTGACTCAAACATCGGGTGTGCCGAATAGCAAACATTATGCAGTGTTCGCGGGAAATTCGAAAGCTGCGGAACACCGTTTAAAATTCTATGGGAGATTAGCATGAAAAATCAAAAGTGCTCATTTTAAATGCATGGTATTGTAAAAGGTGTTTGGGGAACCAGGTCCTTCCCCAGGGGACATGTATCGATGCAAAAAAAGTTTTAAAAACGTCTTTTTTTTTCAGCAGCAGTGATTTTAATAATAAAGTGAAAAAATAAAAATGAAATATTCCTTTAAATATTATGCCTGGGGGTGTCTATAGTATGCCTGTAAGGTGGAGCATTTTTCCCGTGTTTAGAACAGTCCCGCAGCAAAATGGCATAAAGAAAAAAATGTCATTCAAAACTGATTGTGGCTGTAATGAATTGTCGGGTCTCGGCAATACAGATAAAACTCATTGAAAAAAGTAGCATTGCCCCGCCCCCTCCAAGTTCATTACCAGGTCCTTTGGGTCTGGTATGAATATTAAGGGGAACCCTGGACCAATTTTTTTTTTAATGCCATAGGGGTCCCCCCAAAATCCATACCAGACCAAGTCTGTGAACAGTATATTCATGAAAAAAAAACGATATCTCAATGAAAATCTTCACGTGAAAGAAATGTAAGTTTAATACATCATAACTAAAGCTGGGTATACACTAGTAAAACTTTGAAGGAAAATTTGTACAAAAAATCTTAGGAAAGTTCTCAGGACATGCAAATGTCATTCGAGAGTATATTTCATTTGCATTTAACAATCGATTTTGGAATGAATGGACTTGACTAAATGAAAACCACATACACTGTTATAAATTTGTACATTTAAGAAAAAATTTCCATCCTGTACCTTCAAGTTTTCCTGTCACTGTGGTTGAAAGCAAACATCGAATTGACCCCGCTAAGGCCCCTTTCACACTACTGCGACTTCAAAGTCACGCAGTTTTGCTGCAATTTTACCACTATTTCGCAGCTGCGATTTTAATGTGATATTGGCGTGATTTCAGGGAATGCCTGTGTAACTCGCATCAAAGTCGGACCAAAGTAGTACAGGGACTACTTTGAAGTCTGTAAAACTTGAAGTCGCACAGATATAAATGGTACTCAGTGAAAATCATGGGGTACGACTTGTCATGCAGCTTTGCAGTCCCAAGTCACAGGACAAGTCGCAAAAGTGTGAAAGGGGCCCATTAGAACAATGACCAAACATTCTTACAACAATCATACAAAGATAAACGTTGAACAAAATTATACTAGTGTATACCTAGCTTAACTCTCCTAGGACATCTGAAAACTAGGGGCCAGATTCACATACACTTAATATTGCGCTGCGTAATTGAAATACTCTACGCTGCCGTATTTTACCAGGCTCTACACCGAATCCTGGTAGATTTTTGCCCGTACGCTACGGCGAAATACGCGATTAGGGGGCGTGAAGCATTTAAATTAAGCGCGTCCCTGCGGCGATCGAACTGCGCATGCTCTGTTCAGAAATTTCCCACCGTGCATTGCGCGAAATCACGTCGTTGCGTCATTCGTTGTTTGAGTAGCGTCGTTTACGAACATTCCTATTCCCGGACGACTTACGTTAAAAATAATAAAAGACGTCGGAAAAGGTAGAAATTCGACGCGGGAACGATGGCCATACTTAACATGGGCTGTCTAATATTAGAGCAGCAAAAAGCTGGTATAGTGTTACGCAAATAAAAGATGACTAAAGGTGCCGTAAGAGATTGCGATTGAAGATCGTAATTTCGGGGATCGCCGGCAAAAGCTCATTTGCATACCCCGACGTGAAAAACGACGGGAAGTCCACCCAGTGGCCGCAATTTTATTGCAGCGTAGATCCGAAGGCGTACGAACACGTAATCCAGTCGAATTGAAGCCCGCAGCCGTCTATTCATGGTTTGAGGTTTTTGACTAGCTAAAAAACGTGCGTAATTTGAAATTACTCCAGTGTAACACCAGTTAGACAGGCGTAATGGCTCTCTGAATCTGGCCCTAGACATCTAGCGTGTTTGCTATTTCATTCATTGCATCCCATTTGACTCAAATTCAGATAAACCTGGCACCAAGAAGGGAGCTATAGAGAAAATGTAGTAATTTAGCACCTAGCATAAGATCACTTTTAAGTTTTCTCAAATAAAAATTATTTCACCAAAGTTTTTTTTTGCTTTGGAATATAAGCAAACACATTAAAAGTAACAGAATGCATTAAATATTTACCCTCCCTGTAGAAATATCTGCTCCAGGAGATCTCACGGCAGCCAATCAGATATAATCATGATCTCTGCTGAAGAAGAGGAGCAAAACTTCAGCAGAGAACACAATCTTTAACTCTAACTTTAAGGATTTTGGTCAGGTGTCTGGCTGCCATCCTATCTACAGTATATGCAAAATATATCATTCATTCTGTTAAATGAGTGGGGTAGAAAGCAAGAGGTCTTTATTATTAGCTGATTTGCTTTTAAGCATATTTTTGCTCTCTGTCCCATAAGGGAGATGTTTCTTTACTTCCTGCATTGGAGACATAACATGAAGTGAGATGATATCTTTCTGCAGCAAAGAAAATGATTCTTTGGACCGTTGTCACATGAACCTCATAGAAAAAGTCACATGAACCTCATAGAAAAAATACCCTATATTCCTGTTCAGTTGATAAGTACGTTTTTTTGATATGCCATCACTTTCATTGCAAGTGACAATATTGAAAAGAGGGTGAAGTTTTCCAGGAGGACATATACAGGAATAATCTGACGCCTGTTTTACTAGGGGGGGGGTGCAATACAGAGGATTACCTACTTTAATGCACTGTTTCACAGTGTATAATTTAGTGGATGTGTAGATCATCATATTCAAGCACCTCATCCCGTGTAAATATAAACATAGAAAGAAGGAAATGGGTACCTACGGACCCAGGGATTATGAATCGGTGCTGATAGGAATGTACTAAGACACAGGTAAAATACTAGAAAAGTTTTGATTAATACACAAAATAGATATACATAAAAAAGAAAGAAACCATCAGAAGTCTTAAAATGAATCGAACTTCCACAAGTTGAGAAGAAGTTTCAAGTAGTTTATCACTCGCTCGACATGTTTCGCTCCGGAAGGAGCTTTTTCAAGAGCTTTTATAAACCAACTATAGGGTCTCTACAAGAAGACAAGCAAATATACAGATGGTCAATGGAATGAAAAAACGGTAGGTATACCAAATAAATTCCAATATCTAAATAAATCCAATACAGAAATAATAATTGATTTGGGTAGATATGCATAAACAAAGCATATTTGATAAACAATATTTTTTTTCATAATAAGGAAATTAAATAAATACAATAACAATTTTCAAAATGGGACCTACTAGAGCAGCAGAAACGGCACAGGACTTACCTCAATAGGCACAAATGCAAATTTGGAACCCCTCAATTCATTGGGGCAGAGCCACATAAATCGTGTCCAAAGTGATGCAAAAATGTTGACCACGCACCATACACTGAGAAGAAGCCCATAGTGATAGTTAATTGATTGAATATTGGTGTTTGTGAGAACATGCAAAAACCATGAATAAAAATTATATATAAATGGGGTCCTGTACCTTTAAGAATATGGGTAACCACACTTAGGATGAACACACTTGCCAAACTAAATGGTTGAGGGTGATTGCAGAATGAATCAATAAGGAATTTGTCTTGGGGTTCATAGTGCTGGCTGCATTTGCCTCAGAAGTCAAGAAAATTCTATAGAGAAGGGATAGATAAGGAATGTCTCAAATGCAGATTTGGGAGTAGCATAGACCAATACCATGATCAAAGAAAAAAGTCACTGATCCACAAGAGAGGGTCGGTGCTTACCTTGAGAACAGGGTTGGAGTAAAGAAGGTGATAGTCCGAGGAGAGAGTCGCTGTGCTGCTATGTGTGAAACATCCAGTAGCACTGCAGGGAAATTGTGCCTAAAGTTGTGGCTGTTATTGCCAGGCTTGAAATAGTGCGGTGCGGCTGACGTCGGCAAAGACGTGGCCGCAGCAGGGACATGTGACTCGCTGCGTCATTGAGACCCGTCAGGTTCGCAATTGGTGGATGTCAAATAAAGGCAGTCTGGTAGGCAGTGCAGGGCAAAGCTACAATAGTTTAAACCACGTCTCTACACCTGGAGGCGTGGAGTGCCATCTTGGATGTGGGAAAGAATCCCACACATGGCGCTATATTACATAACATAGTGCAATTGGCCAAATATGATAAAATATATAATAATAAAAAACCTGAGAGCGAGGCGGGACATGTAAGGACTAGGGGAGTATCCAAAAGATTTGGTGGACCACTTCAAAATAGAAAAGACCCAGAAGTTCCAGAAGTTCCAGATCCATAATGGAGGGTCCCACGCATCCCTATGGTTCGTGGATAAACATCTAAAGTTTAGCATCTAAAAAGGACAGCAAGATAGGGGCTAATAATGGCTATTGTTCATTTGTGGAACCAGTGATAAAAGGTTGATTTAATAAAATTTAATTTATGAAAAAATATATCTAAATTTGTTATATTGATCATAATGTAATAGGTCCCGGAGGAGAGACATATTGCGCCGTCTGCTGTCTAAAGGAGAAAAATTGTTAAATCCTTACAAATATAACATATTAGTTCACAATTTAGTGCAGAATGTTCCTGAAAATATTAGAGGAAATAGCTATATTCTGGCCATCAAGGCTCAGTTACTTGGGAAAACAAAAGAATTTTAAATGAATAGAATACTGAGAAAAATAAATTAAATTAAAAATGAAAAGAAAAAGAAAAAGAAAGAGAAAATTAGGTAAGCGGAATGATGAATTGATGAATGCATGAAATGAAGAAAAATTAATTAAAAAGTATATATATAGTAAAATATGGAAGTATAAGTGAGTCCATGTCTCAAGGTTGTAGGATTGTTACAGAAAGGGTTTGAAACTGAAGGCTTCATTCAAACCAGGATACTGTAACGCCGAGAGGGAATGGATCCACTTTGCTTCACGTTGGAGAAGAATCTTATCAAAATCCCCACCTCTGTCCCCAGGGGGGACATGTTCAAGAGCCCAAAATTTCATCTTGTGACTGTCGAAGTTGTGATGTAGGCCAACGTGGAGGCTAATGGGACTTTCCATTTTTTTCTTTTTAATCATGAATATGTTATTTGACAAAATGAAGTCCAGTAAATCTCGCTCTCAGGTTTTTTATTATTATATATTTTATCATATTTGGCCAATTGCACTATGTTATGTAATATAACGCCATGTGTGGGATTCTTTCCCACATCCAAGATGGCGCTCCATGCCTCCGGATGTAGAGACGTGGTTTAAACTATTGTAGCTTTGCCCTGCACTGCCTATCAGACTGCCTTTATTTGACATCCATCAATTGCGAACCTGACGGGTCTCAATGATGCGGCGAGTCACATGTCCCCGCTGCGGCCACGTCTTTGCCGACGTCAGCTGCACCGCACTATTTCAAGCCTGGCAATAACAGCCACAACTTTAGGCACAATTTCCCTGCAGTGCTACTGGATGTTTCACACATAGCAGCACAGCGACTCTCTCCTCGGACTATCACCTTCTGCTACTCCCAAATCTGCATTTGAGACATTCCTTATCTATCCCTTCTCTATAGAATTTTCTTGACTTCTGAGGCAAATGCAGCCAGCACTATGAACCCCAAGACAAATTCCTTATTGATTCATTCTGCAATCACCCTCAACCATTTAGTTTGGCAAGTGTGTTCATCCTAAGTGTGGTTACCCATATTCTTAAAGGTACAGGACCCCATTTATATATAATTTTTATTCTTTTTTTTTTAGCTATGTTCTCACAAACACCAATATTCAATCAATTAACTATCACTATGGGCTTCTTCTCAGTGTATGGTTCGTGGTCAACATTTTTGCATCACTTTGGAAACGATTTATGTGGCTCTGCCCCAATGAATTGAGGGGTTCCAAATTTGCATTTGTGCCTGTTGAGGTAATTCCTGTGCCGTTTCTGCTGCTCTAGTAGGTCCCATTTTGAAAATTGTTATTGTATTTATTTAATTTCCTTATTATGAGAAAAAATATTGTTTATCAAATATGCTTTGTTTATGCATATCTACCCAAATCAATTATTATTTCTGTATTGGATTTATTTAGATATTGGAATTTATTTGGTATACCTACCGTTTTTTCATTTCATTAACCATCTGTATATTTGCTTGTCTTCTTGTACAGACCCTATAGTTGGTTTATAAAAGCTCTTGAAAAAGCTCCTTCCGGAGCGAAACATGTCGAGCGAGTGATAAACTATTTGAAACTTCTTCCCAACTTGTGGAAGTTCGATTCATTTTAAGACTTCTGATGGTTTCTTTCTTTTTTATGTATATCTATTTTGTGTATTAATAAAAACTTTTCTAGTGTTTTACCTGTGTCTTAGTACATTCCTATCAGCACTGATTCATAATCCCTTGGTCCGTAGGTACCCAAGTCCTTCTTTCTATGTTCACTGTTTCACAGTCTTCCACCCCACTGATTTGAATTGCGACGACCATTCCCCAGAAGCTGTTATCCTTTTTGGTCTTTAGCTGGTCTTGTTGCTGTCCCTCTTGCCAATGTCACCACAATGCAAATCGAGTGGTGGCCCCTAAAGTAGCTCTAAATTCAGAAGGTTTTTACCTAACCACTTAAGCCCCTGAAGGATTTTCCCCCTTAATGATCAGGCCATTTTTTGCGATACAGCACTGCGTTGCTTTAATGCACAATTGTGCGGTTGTGCGACATTGTACCTAAGCAAAATTGATGTCCTTTTTTTCCCACAAATAGAGCTTTCTTTTTGTGGTATTTGATCACCTTTGGTAAAAAGAAAAAATGTATCTGCCGCCAAATGTGCAATTAAACAAAGAATTCAACTAAATATGAGCTGCACCTGAAAAAAACTGTGGATACCACTGCTGCAAAGTGGATTCAAAAAATGGGTGAGTGAGCTAAAAGCTAATAAATAAAATTATAATTATAATCAAAATAAATAAATGAACAGCAAGTGAAACACCAGCATACCTAATATAACCTAAATATCGAAAAAAAAAAAACATGTTATCATCTAGTCCCCAACGTGACAGGTGCCTAATAGATAAACTTGATAACTAGTGATTATTAAGTGAAAAACAAAGAATATAATATATTACAATATTCCATAAATAATCACAATAACATAAACTCAATAAATTCATGTGCTGCTATCAGTCCATAGAACTGTAGTGTCTTGCAAGATCCACAACTATCGTCACGAACATCCAGTGAAATAATATCCAGTGATAAAAGCTGTTCATGGTCCACCTTCACCGACTGAGAAGGACACCCACCAAAGTGCTCAAAAGATGGCAGCGTACCACAAGTAGTTGACCCTTTTACTGAAAAAAGTGGTCAAATGTGCTTCATAGCAAGTTGGACTTTGCTATTAACACATGGAATAAGCAGATAATGGAACAACCTCTTAACCCATGGAGACTCAGGGCGGCATATGCAAATAAGAAGATAAGGTCCGAAATAGTGTAATCCCGTTTATTAAACTTAAAAATGTTCAAATAAAAAGCCAAATGGCTGCTTACTTTAGGAGTGCCCTAGCCCGGCACTGAGGCTGGATGGCATAGAATCAAATTGGTGAAGATGGTCTAGACTCGTGTGCGCTGGACCGCAGTGAGCCAAAGGGAACCGGAGGTTACCTCAGTACGTGACCAGGTGACGCATCTATGTCCATTTAGTTTGACACGTCTTCAGTCAAGATGTGATTTACATACACAAATCCCTGTTCTAGTTCTCGTGGCCGCCATCGCAGGTGGCCCGCGGACATCACAAGCGCCGGCCATGCACATCGGGTCCCCTGCCATGCAGCAGGCACGAGCACCTGCTATGGCTCTTCAAGGAGCCGATGTACAGGAATGGTGATTCACGCAGGGGAGCCAACCTGTCGCCGCAAATGTATGTGAGGCAGTCGGGAAGTGGTTAATGTATTCTATGCATTCGGCAAGCAGCTACCCCCAGCCCCCCTAAATACTTATCTGAGCCCTATCTCAATTGACTTTTTCTTTCCTCATTGGCTTCCACTGCTCTCAATCACAGCCAGCAAGGAGGGAGCAGGGGGTGGGCCAGAGCTGCGCTATGTGTTTCTTATGGACACACAGAGCCAGCACGTGAGCGAGCATGCATGAGTGCCCCTATCGCAAGCAGCTCACTGTAGAGGCACATGCAATGGCAGGCAGAATGGGGCAGGAGTGTCTAGGGCAGTGATGGCGAACCTCGGCACCCCAGATGTTTTGGAACTACATTTCCCATGATGCTCTTGCACTCTGCAGTGTATTTGCGCATCATGGGAAATGTAGTTCTAAAACATGTGGGGTGCCAAGGTTCGCCATCACTGGTCTAGGGACTCGAGAAGAGAAGGATCAGGGCTGCTCTGTGCAAAACCATTACACAGAGCAGGTAAGTGTAACATGTTTGTTATTTAAACAGAATAAAAAAAACATGTGTCTTTAGATTCAATATAAGGCACTTGATTTGTATTACATTGACCCCTAGCAAAGCGAGAATTATTTTCTGATTCAGCTGGGGAGGATATTGAATGCCCTAAGCTCCACTTTAAAAAAAGGTATAATAAATAATATTGTTGTGGCGCTAGTAGTGTTTTAAAACACCCCCCCCCCCTATATTCACTATATCCAGTACTTTTTCACAAACAAACTATTACTATCCTCTCACTAAATAAAGTGCAATAACCAATAAAATACAATAAATCTTGCAGCTAAGGTCTCTATGATGTAAAGCAGGCATCCTCAAACTACGGCCCTCCAGCTGTTGCGGAACTACAAATCCCATGAGGCATTGTGAAACTCTGACATTCACAGACATGACTGAGCATGATGGGAAATGTAGTTTCTGAACAACTGGAGGGCCATAGTTTGAGGACCCCTGATGTAAAGTGTATGTCTTCCCCTAATGCCCAGCATTTCTTCCTACTGTACATAAATGTCCAGGAACGGTAGTTATCCCCTCTTCTGAATGATTAAACTTGATACCCACTTACAATCAATAAGGGGTCAAGGAGCTCTGGTGAGTGAGGCATTCAGGAGAGGAGCACTATGGTCAAAGAAAGCATGTGGAGACAAAGAAACGTTTTTTCACTTTATTAAAGCACTTTCTGCACAGAATATATAGCATTTTTATTGCAAGACTTATTGAACTTTACTGGTTATTGCACTTTATTACATTTATTCACTCAGTTGAGGGGATAACAACAGACTTTATTGTATGGGCTGCAAGATTTATTGCAATTTATTTTGTGAGGGGATAGTAATAGTTTATGGATATTTGTATGTGATAAGACATTGGGTATAGTGAATGTGGGGGGGGGGGGGGGTTATAACACCGCTAGCACCACACCAATATAGGTTATTTTATTCAGGGTTATATGATATATATTGGGTATAAGTACCAAGCAGCTGCACTTGCTGAGAGGTCCGTAGTGTGAAGTATTGAATTGATTACTTTACCAAAAAAAATGTAAATTGTAATTGTAATAGAAGGTAGCTCAATTCATTTTTCTTACAGTATATATAATAATATTTTAATAAACTGAGAAAAGCTTTCAAAGTTTTTGCTTTGACTGTTTAAGTCACATTTGAATTTCTATTGAAGCAGCCACAATATGTAAAAAGTCCATGTGCACCCATGTTGAATAGTTAGGGTCAAAATTTGTGTTAAAATGTGTTGTATTATATCCAAAAGGTACCTTCTTTCATAGAAATGTGCTGCTCATCAGCTACTATTGAAAGCAATGTGTCTTTTTTTCTGTCTTCCGTTCCCGAGCACTTTCTAGCCTAGAAGACATTTTTAAAGTAGCCATGGCAACAGGTTTACTTTGATAGGCACTATAAACAGCACTGAGAACTAAATGTATGGCACATATAGTGTACCTTATTCTCTACGTAAATGTCCCAAAATCATGCACGCTGCATTTAAAATGAAACAGTATTTGCATATAGACCATTTTTACCTAACAGGGTTCACATTAACCACTTCAGCCCCGGACCATATTGCTGTCCAAAGACCAGAGCACTTTTTGAGATTCGGCGCTGCGTCGCTTTAACTGACAATTGCGCGGTCGTGCGACGTGGCTCCCAAACAAAATTGGCGTCCTTTTTTTCCCACAAATAGAGCTTTCTTTTGGTGGTATTTGATCATCTCTGCGGTTTTTATTTTTTGCGCTATAAACAAAAACAGAGCGACTATTTTGAAAAAAATGCAATATTTTTTACTTTTTTCTATAATAAATATCCCCAAAAATATATATAAAAAAATATTTTTCCCTCAGTTTAGGCCGATACGTATTCTTCTACATATTTTTCATAAAAAAAATCGCAATTAGCGTTTATTGATTGGTTTGCGCAAAAGTTATAGCGTTTACAAAATAGGGGGTAGTTTTATGGCATTTTTATTATTATTTTTTTTTTTACTAGTAATGGCGGCGATCAGCGTTTTTTTTCGGTACTGCGATATTATGGCGGACACTTCGGACACTTTTGACACATTTTTGGGACCATTGGCATTTTTTTAGCGATCAATGCTATAAAAATGCATTGGATTACTATAAAAATGCCATTGGCAGTGAAGGGGTTAACACTAGGGGGCGGGGAAGGGGTTAAGTGTGTTCCTATTTGTGTTCTAACTGTATGGGGGGGTGGCCTCACTAGGGGGAATCACTGATCTTCTGTTCATACATTGTATGAACAGAAAATCAGCGTTTCCCCCGCTGACAGGAACGAGCGCTGTGTGTTTTCACACACAGCTCCCGTTCCCCGCTCTGTAACGAGCAATCGCGTGTGCCCGGCGGCGATCGCGCCCGCCGGGCACACGCACGGGACTCGGGGGCGAGCGGGGGGCGCGCGCGGGCCGCCGGCGGCGCGCACGCGCCCCCTAGTGGCCGCGAAAAGCGCGACGTAGAGCTACGGGCTCTCGCGCAGGAGTGCCGACCTGCCGCCGTATAACTGCGGCGGCTGGTCGGCAAGTGGTTAAAGGAAAACTGTACAGAGACAAATATGTCTGCTGCCATTGCTTACTTTATTTTTACTTTGCTAGTTTCCTTGTTGTCATACTGGTGTGATTGCTTCAATACTTTCTGATTCCCTGACCTGGAAAAAGCATGCAGGTCAGAAGTTCTGGGCCAGATTCACAGAGCCATTACTCCGGTCTATCTTCTGTTAGACTTGAGTAATTTCAAATTACCCGCGCCGTATCATTAGTTTGAATCCTCAAACCATGATACGACGGCTTCGGGCTTTGATCCGACAGGCTTATGTCTTCGTACGCCGTCGGATCTACGCTGCAATCTTTTTCCGCCCGCTGCTTGGAGTTCGCGCGTTTTCAGCGTCGGCTATGCAAATTAGCTTTTTCCGGCGATCCACGAAGTTACGATCGTCCGTCGCATTCTCTTACAGCATCTGTAGTCATCTTTTTGTTGCGTAAAGTTAGGGAAGCAAAAATGTGGTCTAATATTAGACAGCCCATGTTAAGTATGGCCGTCGTTCCCGCGTCGAATTTCTATTTTTTTTTTTTGTGTTTGCGTAAGTCGTCCGGGAATAGGAATGTACGTAAATGTTGCTACTCAAAAAAAATCTGATGTAATGACGTAATTTCGCGCAATGCACGGCGGGAAATTTCTGAACGGAGCATGCGCAGTTCGATCGCCGCGGGGACGCGCCTAATTTAAATGCTTCACGCCCCCTAATCGCGTATTTCGAATCCGCCGCGAGAAATACACTACGCCACCGTACCTTACGGGCCGAAATCTACCAGTTCGTCTTAGAGCCAGGTAAAATACGGCGGTGTAGTGTATCTCTGATACTCTGCGCCAGGGCAATTGTACCTGAATCTGGCCCTCTGTCTTTATGCTCGCTTGTTCAGAGTCAGTGGCTCAGTAAGTAATAATGCCTGAGATGGCCAAATAACTAGCATTTCAGAGGCCTGCAATGTTAGCCTGCATATATCTTTAAAAACACATTTTATTTCATCTATTTCTACAGGCAAAACACAAAATGTAATAAACCAATGAACAGGGCTGGACTGAGACAGAAATTTGGCCCTGGACTTCATCCAGACTGGCCCACTTTGACTGGTCCATGGCGGCCGGACAACACCTGCACCCCCCCCCCCTGGCCACCGAAGCCCCCTTTCCCCCTTCACTAGCCACTAGCCGTTCTACTTTATTGGAGTAGAACGGCTGGTACTCTTATAGGCAGTACCAGTGAGGAAGCTACACATTATTTCACCCGGGGCAAAGAATCAGTTTGGTGCCCCCCCTTATGGGACAAGATTAGGCAGAAGTGAGAAACTCCCAGGCCATAGCTGTTGAGTCAACTGTCTGTCCCCCTCCCCCATGCTCCTCTGTTGCCCCCCCTGCTCCTCTGGTCCTCCCCCTGCTACTTTGTTCCCCCCCAGGTGAGCGCTGCGGGGAGGGTGAGGAGGTGAGCGCTGCAGGGAGGGAGAGACAGAGGAGCGGAGGGGGGCGGCAGTCCGCTGTCACTGAAGCCGGCCCACTGAGCCATCGGCCCACCGGGAAACTCCCTGTAGCCCCAATGGCCAGTCCATCCCTGCCAATGAAAAGTCATTCGCTGTTTCAGATTTTTGGAACTTGATTTTTGGCAATAAAATAGATATTGATATAGATAATGTATAAAGAATGTACATTATTTGCACTGATGATCTTTATCTTAACTGTAATTATCTTTGAGTTTTGATCAAAAGACCCTTGTCACTATATTACCAAAAGTATTGGGATGCCTTCCTTTGCACACACATGAACTTTAATGGCATCCCAGGCTTAGTCCATAGGGTTCAATATTGAGTTGGCACACCCTTTGCAGCTATAACAGCTTCAACTCTTCTGGGAAGGCTGTGCACAATGTTTAGGAGGGTGTCTATGGGAATGTTTGACTTGTCTTCCAGAAGCGCATTTGTGAGGTCAGGCACTGATGTGGACAAGAAGGCCTGGCTTGCAGTCTCCACTCTAATTCACCCCAAAGGTGTTCTATCAGGTGCAGGCTAATCAAGTTCCTTTGCCCCCAAACTGATTGACCTCACGAATGCGCTTCTGGAAGAATGGTCAAAGCTGCAAAGGGTGCGCCAAAGCAGTATTGAACCCTACGGACAAAGACTAGGATGCCATTAAAGTTCATGTGCGTGTAAAGGCAGGCCTCCCAATACTTTTGGTAATATATATATATATATATATATATATATATATATATATATATATATATATATATATATATATATATTTACTGTTATCATAAATTATATTTTATAATTATAGTATCTTTAAACTTTCTTGCACCGGTAAGTTTTGGGAGCTTGTTGTACGTTTAAAAAAACAAATCATCTATGGCCAGCTTAAGCCTTACCTTAATCTTAAACCATTAGGTGTCTATTTCTAAAAAAAAAAAAAAAATGCTTTGCAAATGTCCCAACATTCATGTAATCATAGCCAAGTAATATTTGTAATATGTGTTTAATAGTTTCCTTGTCGCCTTTTGCGGGCAAATGTAGTATTATTTGACATTCAATCCTAAGAGAAAAATAGACCTAGCAACATTCAACCATGAGGCCCCGTACACACGGCCGAGGTTCTCGCTGAAAATCAGCGAGAACCTCGCTGGAATGCACATTCCAGCGAGGACCTCGGCCGTGTGTACGGTCTCAGCGAGCTTCCCGTCGGGAAGCCCGTCGAGCCGAAATAGAGAGCACACTCTCTATTTCCTCGACGGCCCGCCCGGAAGAATGGCTGGTTGCCATTCCCGACGGGCGGGTCGCCGATTTCGACGGCCGGCAGGGAACCTCGACGGGCGGAACGATGTGTTCTGCCCATCGAGATTCCCTGCCGTGTGTACGCGGCCTGAGAGTTTACATTCACCAACAGAGAAAATAGCAAAACACCATTGGCTAAAAACATTCAACCAGCAGAGGAAATAATATGAGGGAGATTGCTGTACCCCAGCGACTGTCCGAAGGAATGGGTTTTTGATTAAATAAACCTCCAACTTCTGTGTGAAGTAAAACATTTAGCAGTGGAATTATTACCACTGCTAAATGTGACAGCTTCCTCTTGGTTATTAGGAAGTTGGTACCGACCAGCATTCTAACCAGTGACTCATCCCCATCCAGCACATGTAGATGTCAGCCAGGGAATTTCCAGCCGACAGGTGGATGCAAAAAACAGAGAGGCTAGTGTAAAAAACAAAAAAAAAGCAACTGGTAACCTCAAATTCCATCAACAAGGGGACCTCAGGAAGGTAACCCCCCCCCCCATGTTCATTGCACGTGGCCCTTAGGGGTCACTGGATTTTGGGTTTCCCTTTGTCTGCATAGCCAGGCAACAACAATTTTCAGCAGACACACCGTAGTCAGCTAGCCCTTCTAAAGACTAGCTGGGTATTGCACCTGGCTGCCTCCCTCTATAGGATTTGGGGTGCATAAGTAGAGGTTACTCACTCAGTCCCTTGAAAGGCTCACACCCGAGTAACTTCTGCACAGATCTCCTGCTAAACTGGTCCCACTTGCTTCCAAGGTGTCTCAGCCAAGCCTGACTGAGGCATAAATCGGCGAGGGTTCTCTCTGCTTCCTTTCTCTCCCAGCTCACTGTCTCACTGGCACCTTCCGCTTGAAGGCAGAGCCCCCAAGCACAGGGGACCCCTCCAGACCTCTGGATCACATGGCCTGGCTCTTGACTATTTAACCACTTAAGGACCTTGGGTGTTTTTCAGATTTGGTGTTTACAAGACTAAAACATTTTTTTTTGCTAGAAAATTACTTAAAACCCCCAAACATTATATATATTTTTTCTAACACCCTAGAGAATAAAATGGCGGTCATTGCAATACTTTTTGTCACACCGTATTTGCGCAGTGGCCTTACAGGCCCCCTTTTTTGGAAAAAAAAAACACTTTTTTGAATTAAAAAATAAGACAACAAAAAATTTGGCCCAATTTTTTTATATATTGTGAAAGATAATGTTATGCCGAGTAAAATCATACCCAACATGTCACGCCTAAAAATTGCGCCCGCTCGTGGCATGGTGTCAAACTTTTACCCTTAAAAATCTCGATAGGCGACATTTAAAAAATTCTATAGGTTGCATTTTTTGAGTTAAAGAGGAAGTCTAGGGCTAGAATTATTGCTCTCGCTCTAACGATCGAGGCAATACCTCACTTGTGTGGTTTGAACACCGTTTTCATATGCGGTCGCGCGAGCTCGTCGGGACGGGGCACTTTAAAAAAATAATAATTTTGTTTTCTTATTTATTTTTATTTATTTTATCATTTTTTACACTGAAAAAAAATTGATCACTATTATTCCTATTACAAGGAATGTAAACATCCCTTGTAATAGAAAAAGGCATGACAGGTCCTCTTAACCACTTGCCCACGGTGTCATAGGAAAAATACGTCATGATTTTAAAGATGGATATCTCGGTAACGGCAGCAGCTGCTGCCACAACCGAGATATCCATCTTTTCCGTGGGCAGTGCTGTACACGATAATGGCGGTCTCTGCGGCGGATTCACCGCGAGATCGCCGTTATCGGTGGCGGGAGAGGACCCCCCCCCTCCCGCCGCTCTCCCGCGCCCTCCGCCGCTTACCGGAGCCGTCGGTAGCGGCGGAGGCGATCGGTCCTCTTGCTGGCTGTGTTGGGATACGAGTGAGGGAAAAATCGCCCCCACCCGTCCCCCATAGCTCTGCTGGGCGGAAGTGACGTCAAAACGTCAGTCCCGCCCAGCGTCTTAAAGAAACATTTTTTTTTTCTGAGATTTGAAAAATGACATTTTTTTTTCTTTTTTTGCATTTAAGCCTAAATATGAGATCTGAGGTCTTTTTGACCCCAGATCTCATATTTAAGAGGACCTGTCATGCTTTTTTATATTACAAGGGATGTTTACATTCCTTGTAATAGGAATAAAAGTGATAATTTTTTATTTTTTATTTATTTCGGTGTATAAAATTATAAACTAATTTAAAATAAATAAGAAAACAAAAAAAAAAAAATTTAAAACGCCCCATCCCGACGAGCTCGCGCACAAAAGCGAACGCATACGCGAGTAGCGCCCGCATATGAAAACGGTGTTCAAACCACACAAGTGAGGTATCGCCGCGATCAATAGAGCGAGAGCAATAATTCTAGCCCTAGACCTCCTCTGTATCTCAAAAAATGCAACCTGTAGAATTTTTTAAACGACGCCTATCGAGATTTTTAAGGGTAAAAGTTTGACGCCATGCCACGAGCGGGCGCAATTTTTAAGCGTGACATGTTGGGTATCATTTTACTCGGCGTAACATTATCTATCACAATATATAAAAAAATTGGGCCAAATTTATTGTTGTCTTATTTTTTTATTCAAAAAAGTGATTTTTTTTCAAAAAAAGTGCGCTTGTAAGACCGCTGCGCAAATACGGTGTGACAAAAAGTATTGCAATGACTGCCATTTTATTCTCTAGGGTGTTAGAAAAAAAAATATATAATGTTTGGGGGGTTTAAGTAATTTTCTAGCAAAAAAAACAGTTTTAGTCTCGTAAACACCGAATCTGAAAAACAGGCCCGGTGGGCAAGTGGTTAAATATGAGATCTGGGGTCAAAAAGACCTCAGATCTTATATTTAGACTTAAATGCAAAAAAAATAAAAAATGGAAATTTTGTCATTTGAAAAAATGACAACAAAAAATGTGCCTTTAAGACGCATGGGCGGAACTGACGTTTTGACGTCACTTCCGCCCTGCTATGCTATGGGGACGGGTGGGGGCCATCTTGCCCTCACTCACATCCCCACACAGCAGGCAGAAGGACCCGTTCGCCTCCACCGCTACCGACGGCTCCGGTAAGTGGCAGAGGGCACGGGAAAGCGGCGGGAGGGGGGCCCTCTCCCGCCGCCGATAACGGTGATCTTGCGGTGACAACTGTTATCATTTACAAAACTGCTCATGCTAAAGATGGATACCTCGGTTGTGGCAGCAGCTGCTGCCGTTACCGAGATATCCATCTTTAAAAAACCGACATATATGTACATGAGCGGGTCCTTAAGTGGTTAAGGGTCTTCTCTCCAACTTCTGGGTCATCCTCACCCAGTGATTGGTAGAGATCCCCTAAATATTCAGGCCTTGATCTCTATCCCTCCTCCCTCTAAATTCTTGAACCTTAAAGAAGGTTTCAGAAACCAGGGGAAGGCGACAGAGACTCAATCCCTTTAGAGCCTGCCTTCTAACAACACAATTAACCAAACCAAAAATGTAAAATACGTGGCTGCATTAATTTTCTTTAAGCTTTTTTCCCTCTGTTTTCACCTTGTGATCCTGTCAGTAACACACCTCTGGTATTAGGGTGCCCACACTCTGGAGCATTAGAGACATCTTTGGACAGCAGGATTGTCAGTCCTGGGGGAGGGTAACAGCAGATTTGGATACACTGAAAAATTGAAGCCAAACTTCAACTAACGCTGTTTGAGCAGTTACAGCAACAGTTGTGTTCCTTTTAGAATAAAAGTCAGCCACCAGCTCTCTGCTCTTCCCCCAATGCTCACTGGAGCACTGGGCTGTGGAGAGGGTGGGAGCAGCCGACTCAGGTTCTCAGAGGCTCACTGAGAGGCTGAGCCAGGTGTAGGTCCATGCATGTGGACGGATCCTGACCATTTGGTCGCGATCTTGCCTGAGCCTGGACTGACCCTGTCACATCAGCCGACAGCAGGTCACAGGAGTGCAGAACGCACTGCACTCCTGTGATCCACAGGAGAAGTACAGACAAACAAGTTTTGGTTGTACTTTTCCATTAACTTAAAAAGTACCTTCTACTTGTACTACTCCTTCAAATCCCAATTCCTAATAGTAAATAAACTTCTAGAGGCCCACAGTTAATTCACTCTGTGCCTGAACAGTCAATGCAAAAACAACACTAATGTGCTTAGGTCTTTCTTTGAGATCTAAGATTCGAAATGTCGTAATCTAAAGTTCTGACGTAATCTGAAGTTCTGTTTTCAGCCAAAAAGCAACATAATAGAGTTCGTAAAGCCCAACTTGCATGAAAGAAAAACATTCTAACAATATCATTTACTTTCGATGAGTCAGTTTTTTTGCGTTCATAAAAAACTGACCCGATTCCCCATCCGCACATTCAAGGTCGATGGGGGAATCCTCCCGCAATGTCATGGTATTCTAACAGTGGGGAAGCTTCTCTGGCATCAGAATACAGTTATTATTACTGCAGGCCATACCCTGCCATGCTGATTGAGAGGACATTTCCCAACAGGGTACTTTTTGTACAAAAGTCAATCGATGGATCGATTTCTGTACAACCGCAGTTCGCATACATGGATCAAAATTGAAAAAAAATTATACATCTATGGTCAACTTAACACAGGAGGTGTGTTCCTGGACAGATCACCAGGTAAAAACAGAAGAAATACCCGGAAAAAAAGAAAACTCACACAACCACCACATCTAATGATTGGTAAGCTACAATCTATTACTGCTTTAATAATTGATGTGTTTTATGTGATCATGCTGTAAAATCCGAAAGTACATTTAAATATAGAGAGTGAGTTCACCTTCTAGCTGGTTGAGTCGTTCTTGACACTTGTCCCCAGGGCTGTCTTAATGAGAGGGCACACCTGGGCCCTTGAGCCCATGCTTCCCCAAAAATAGCACACTAGCTCATTATTAATTACTTACCTGATATCGAAGCCCCTGCAGCCATCCTCATACACCTCTCTGGCGACCAACATCTCTCCCAGAGGTTACTTCCAGGTATCCCGGCCTCGGTGCTGTGATTGGCCATAGCCACGATGACGTCACTTTCGTTGGTAGCGGCACAGACTGAAGCAATGGCACATATGTGCCATTGCTTCAGTTTGCCCCAGTGCCGATAACATCGGCACATGCAGAGGACAGGGGATATCTCCTAAACCGTGCAGGTTTAGGAGATATCATGGGTAGCTACAGGTAAGTCTTAATCCAGGCTTACCTGTAGCATAACTACTTTAATGCGAGGCTCCACCCAAAAGGGGAAGCTCTGCTTGTCTACCTCCTACCTACTCTGTTTACCTGCACTGTAGGGGCCCCAGAGCATTACTTTGCCCCAGGGCCCATGATGCTGTTAAGATGGCCCTGCTTGTCCCTTCAATATAACCTTATGGCATTAATAATAAGGTCGAATTATATGTTTTAATCGTTCGTTTTGTGATCTATGTTGTACATGTGTACAAGTAAACAGCTGAACATTGTACCTTCTAATTTATAAAACAGATTCAATAGCTTTGTGAAATAGTTATGATTTGTGATATGAAATGATGGTAAAGGTTGCAGAAAATGAAAATGAATCAACCAATCTTGTCTTTAGCTATCAGTAAATCATTCCTTACATCGTCTTATGCTGTTTTAATGTCTTGTCTCCTTTTGAACCCTGAACAGAATGTGTCATACTGCTGCTCTTTAAAACACTAGAAGGTTTGAGACAGGTTTGCAGTCTTCATTCATTCAAGGTCTTTCATGTGTTTTTGACACTGGAACTCGTATCCAACTGTTACCATCTCTCTCAGCTACAATGGCAAACCTATTTATTGATTTGTATGCCACTTGTTAGGAATAGGTCCAATTCTTTTCAATTTTTTCCAGTTATTATTCTTATAAATCACAAAAAAGCACATATGCTTAAAAAGTAAAAAGCACAGTCCGTGGGTGAAATCCCTAAAATACAACGTAAATAATCATATGAATATAATGTGTCAAAATCTACTCCACAAAAATGCCTGCTTCTGTGTGTAACACCAACCAATGTATCCAAACTCCTTGAGAAGAGTTCTACGAGTTCCAGGGTGTCCTCACCCGGGCTGATTTTTTAAATCGGCTCTTGGATGCTGCCGTCACCATCTTGACTGATGGAAACCTTTTGCCTGTTACCTATTACTTTTGCACTGTTGATCTCTTATAAATTGAGGATCTCTTTTATCCGGTAGGTAAGAATGAGCTCAGGCTTGTTCGCAACCTGCACGTGCGGGGCCCGCCAGGAAGTCGGGACTGCCCAGCGCTAATCGTAGGCAGTGAGACATTTTTTCCAATCAACGGCTGATGATTAGCACTGTGCAGTGCCAACTTCCTGGTGGGCACTGCACGTGCAGGTTTCGAACACGCCTGAGCTCATCTGTACCTGTAATGAGTTTGGGCACATTGGTTGGTGTTACACACTGAAGAAGGCACTTTTGTGGAGTGAATTTTGGCACAATATGTCCATATGATTATATACATCAAGAATTTCACCCACAAACTTTGCTTTTCACCTTTAAAGGGATATGCGGTCTTATATTTCATGTTTCTGTGTTTTTTATTGATTTATAGCGTGGGTATGTTTATTGACACAAAAATGTTGGTTTCGATATTTTGATCACTTCTCTAAAGGAAAAGCACACTTGCAATTTGTATTTTTGAAATTTTATTTTGTATTCAGATATTTTGTTTGCTGCTTTCCTGTTTATTTTAACATATTATGATCAGCTCTTAGGCCCCGTACACACAACCGGTTTTCCCAGCAGAATTCAGCAAGAAACTCGATGGGAGACGTATTCTGCCGAGAAAACCGGTCGTGTGTACACTTCTCGCCGAGAAAACTGTCGAGGAACTCGTCAAGCCAAAAAGAGAGCATGTTCTCTATTTCCTCGACGGGCAATGGGAAAATTTTGACAGCCGAACGAGGAACTCAACGGGGAAAATGATGTGTGTACACGGCCTTAGGTGTAAACAGTGCAGCGCTAAACATAAACCCTATAAATATGAATAAATATGAATCAATGAAGTGAAAAAAATATATAATTGAGAGAACTCATGAAAAAAGTGAGTCCATATATTCGTGATTCAAATAGTGGTAGTCACTCACCCAAGTAAAACAAAATCATCGTTATGAGAACCTTCTGCCACATAATAGAGTATAAGGAGGCTTACCGGAACAATTGGACCCTATTTAGCATATACCAAATGGTTCAACCGGGCATTGGTGTCACAACACCTAAATATGGAAACTTCACTGGAATCTTCGCAGATGGACCTTGTGATATTAGGAAAACAGCCACCATAGCCAATATAATGGTATGCAAACTTGTAGGGCCTTTCAGAGTGTGGAGTCTTCTCATCAATACTCTGTTAGGACATGAATTCAATGAGAAAGGATAGAAGACTCAACATAGATAAAATGTATTTAAGAAAAAAGTAAATCACTCACATTTCAGTAAAACATCAAAAGCATGGAAAGTTAAATAATGATTGGTAATGATTAAGCACAAGATGTATGTGTGGAACGTGAAACGCGAATATGTGACCTTGTGTTGGTGTCTTTAGTGTTATCACTTTGAACAATAAAAGGCAATCGGAATTCCTGGATGTGCAGCCATTTCTTTTCTTACAAGGAAAGTCAAGTTGTAGTGGCTTAGACAGGACAGTAGACCCTCGAGAACGGGACAAAATGTGTCATTATAAAATACCATTGTATAATCATCAACAGTGTCAAGAATGCGACCTATATTCATTATAGGCAAATAGATACTGAAATAAGATAAAGGCCAAAGAAAGAGGTATAACTGGAGGGGATCAGGAAAGGTAATTAGTTAGAAGATAAAAAAAAGGTTCAGAAAATAATTCAGGTCTCATACTTCAGGTCATAAAATGATGGTGACCAAATAAAAAATCTTAGAGCAAGGAACTATAAGGTTAGAAAGATCAGCGCTAACATTTTACAGAACAAGGGATAAAATAAAATTAAGAAGACCACCATATCATGATTGTCAGTAAGCCAATCTGACCAGTTCTTTTGAAACTTAGAACCTGTACCTGGTATTTGAGCAAACCTCTTTTCAAAGGTGAAGTGAGTGTTCAAAAGCTCTATAAGCAAGAAAAATAGTGGGGCATGGTGTTTTTTCTAGCAGGCCCAGACTGGCCAAAGGGCACACTGGGCTTCATGTCCCAGGGCTCGGACAAGGGGTGGGCAGAGGGAGGGGCGCCAGAAGTGTTGCTAGCATCGGCCATCCAGCTGCTGCCCTGCTTCTATTGCAGACACCAGCATCATTTCTTACAATGTCATGCTACTCAAACAGAGCTGGGGAAGCTTCCCCTTGGCTCCTCATTGACTATAATGTGCCCTATAAGAGAAAATTAGGAGGAGCTCGAAAGGACGAACATCTCTCGCCCCAGCATTGAGCCGCGATGTATACACAGTCTGAAATCTATATATTGAGGAAATGACGGTGGACTTTGATGGATGACATTAGAATAAAGGAGAGAAGGTATGGAAGGATATGAAGAAGAGAATGTTCATAGAGTGGTAGAGTAGGCATTGATAGAAAAGAATAATAGTGACCAGAGAGGGTAATTGAGGTGGATAGAAGGGAAGGTGAATGATTCAGAGAGGAGCATGGCAAGGATGAAGGTAAAGGAGAATGTTCAAGGTGCAGGGTAAGCATTTATAGAGCTAAAAAAGTAGAGAAGAGTTACAGAGGGAATGAGAGTCCCAATGGAGGCAAGAGGGAGGGGATAAAGGGATTTATGATGGCATGTGTAAAGTAGAGGGAAGAGGTGAAATAAATCTATTTAAATAAAAAATTGTCTGCCTGGGCCTATTTTTTGTTCCAGTTTGGGCCTGGTTTCCAGGATCCTGTCAAGACACATCTGGCTGCAGTTAAGACATGTGTAATAAAAAGTCTAGTCTGGAATGGCCAGTTGCTAAAGCCAATTCCAAAAAGTGCTAACACCTTAATTTTATTTTTATGTCCAAGGTAAGTTTTTAGGCTAAAAAAAAACACCTTTGGGGTTATTTACTAAAGGCAAATCCACTTTGCACTACAAATGCACATGCTGTAAATCTGAGGGGAAGATCTGAAATGAGGGGAAGCTTTGCTGATTTTATCATCCAATCATGTGCAAGCTTACATTTCTGTGCACTTGCAGTGCAAAGTGGATTTGCCTTTAGAAAATAACCCCCCATGTGACCAATGCTGGGCTGGATCACAGAAGTTTAAACAGGGGCCAAGTTTAAGATAGTAAAACATTACTGTAAGGCAGTTTTTTCAACAAAAAGTTAAACACACCATATAAATATTTTTATCTAAACTGCTTTACATGACAAAACATTATAATTCAGTTTTCTGTCAATTTTCAAATCCAAACCCTCTGTCCTATGCAAAGTCCTGGGCATTTACTTTTCTTTACTACAGTATATTTAAAGATGGGTTATAGCCTTAGGGTTAATCTGCTAAATGCAAATAGTTACTGGTTACTTTGCAAGGGAAGTTGCACTTTGAAAGAGATTTTTCCCCAGAGCTTAGTAAATCTTGTGAAATTTCACTTTGCAATGAATACCCAGTCTACCAGTCTCCCTGAGAAAGAGAGTAAAACATTTTGGATGATAGAATTCACCAGAGCTGTGCCTCATGCATTGAGCTCTTGGCAAAGGGATATGCAACTTCCCTTGTAAAGCAAACAGTCGATTTGCCTTTAACCTCCCTGGCGGTATGATTCTTTCAGATTTTAGGTGCTGAAAGCGGTACCATTATTTTGCATGGAAATTTGGCGTTTTAGATTGCAGCCTTGCAATTCTTAGGAATAACTCACCTAAATCTGTCCAAACCAGAGTCTCTAGTAAACTATGACAAAGTTTAAAACACAAAATCATAAATTGTAATATAATAAATAATAACAAATAATAATTTAATAATAACAATACATTTTATTCAATACATTTTAACAAATAATATATTCATAAATTCAGATTTTTTGGGGGGGTCAAACAAGGGTGCAAAATCATTATTTAGTAAATGTCTCGGGTATGAAAATCTTTAAAGCAAGGAATGGCGCAAAGTCCAACGTCGCAGTTAGGCAACAGAAGCGCGTTTCTTTGCGTATTTTTCTTCCGCTGTCGTCGCGCTTGGAGCAGCAAACCACACACATCCGTGTGGGTGCTGTTTTTTTTGCAGTGGGTGGTACATAGTCCAAAAAATGATGACCAGTCAGGCGCTCAGGATTTACAACACCAGAAGCCCGTCGTCCAGAACAGTTTACCGCCATTGGCGTTTGGTGTTTTAGAAAAATCCGTTCTGCCACCTTCCACATAAAGTCTGCATGGACCATAGACCTGACATTTTTTTTTCTGCAGGATGAATGAATTCCACAGACATTGCTCCAAAAGATGTCGGAAATTTTTTTTATAATATTTTTTCTGCTGCTTTTGCATAGCTGGATAAAAGGTCATGGCTTGGTCAGCCCTGTCCACACCTCCCATCGTGTGGTTGTAGTCCAATACAACTTGTGGCTTTCTTACATCTTTTCCAACTCCGGTACGGACCATGACGGTCGAGGTATTATGCACTGTGCTCATAAGGGAAATGTTCTTTTTTGTCCCGCCACTTTAGTGCCAACATTTTCCTTTTTTGCCATGCAGCTCCTTTCCCAAGCTTTTTATTTGAAAAACCTGACGGCATATCACGCCGGTTAGGCCTCACGGTTCCATAAGCGTCTGTCTTATTCATAAGAAGGAACTCGTACAGTTCTGGTGAAGTATAGAAGTTGTCTGTAGTGACACAGTAGCCCTGGTTGAGCAAGGGCTCTATCAATGACAGAACTGAAGCGGTTGCCATCCCAAAAAAACTGAATCTCGGGGAGAATTTGGTCCCTTTGCCAGTGTAAAGTACTGTGTTCCAAATATATCCAGAGCTGGATTCACACAGCATAAAGGATTTTATCCCAAAGCGAGCGTGCTTAGACGCAATAAATTGAATCCAACTGAGCCTACCTTTATAGGCCATCAGACTTTCGTCTATGGTAATGTCCCACTCAGGAACATAGGTCTGCTGGAAGTTCTGCAGTATGATTTGGTAAACATCCCAATTTTTTTTTAGCTTTGGAGCTGGATGAGATTGTTCGTCGAATTCCTCGTTATTTGCAAAGTGTAAATATTTCATAATCAAAGAAAATCGATATTCGGACATTACAGTTCCAAAAAAAGGTGTGGCCAATAATTTATTTGTGGTCCAGTACCACTTTTGGAGTGGTTTCCCCACCACTCCCTGTAAAATTAGGAGGCCAAGGAATTTCCAGATATCATCACTGGTCACAGGCTCCCATTTTCTACGCCGAGAAAATAGCTGATGGGTAGCAGCTTGCTGATCTTGATATCTGTTTGTCTCCAACACTATTTTGTCGATCACCGCATCCGTCAAAAAAAGTCGGAGGTATTCCAACGGATTGTCATCCTCTATGTCCACTTTTATCCCAGGTGATCCTGTGAATGGAAACCTTGGGGGCGCTACGTGCTCCGTAGCGCAATCAATTGCGCACCAAGTCTGCACATCGCTGGGCACAGGTGCAGGATCGTCACTCACATCACTTTCTGCGTCCGACGACGAACTTTCCCACGCGTCGCTGTCACTCAGCTCCTCCGCAAGGGATTCTGCATCGCTGTCGCTGTTTGGCAGCAGGTCGCATAGCGATTTGGAAGTAGAGGCACGCTTTGCCATGATTGCTGTGCAGTATACAGACACTGGTACTGTAAATCTGCAGACAGGTCACTTGAGAAAACACTGGGGGGGGGGGCAATCAAAGGTCACTGTATTTATTTTTTATTTTTATCCAATTGTATCAGTGTGTTTTACTTTGTTTCTACTTATACGTTTGAATTTCGCCCCTTCCATTGGGACTACATCACTGCGGGAAGACGCTGTGTTCACAGCATCTCCCTGTAGGGATGTAGTCCCAAGGGAGGGGGCGAGCACGCTGACTAACCCCCAGCCAGAATGGCTCGGATGATGGGGGAAAGCTTACTGAGGAGGAACAGGAACTGAGAAGTTCAGACAAAGAAAAAAACATTTAGAAGGGAATAAACCAAAATGGACAACCAAAATGGACAAGCTTAACCACTTCATTACTGGGCACTTAAACCCCCCTTCATGTCCAGACCAATTTTCAGCTTTCAGCGCTGACGCATTTTGAATGACAATTGCGCGGTCATACAACACTGTACCCAAATTATATTTTTATCATTTTTTTCCAACAAATAGAGCTTTATTTTGGTGGTATTTGATCATCTTTGTGATTTTTATTTTTTGCGCTATAAACAAAAAAAGACAAACACATTTAAAAAAAAAAAACAATATTTTTTACTTTTTGTTATAATAATATCCCAATAAAAATAAAAATATGCATTCTTTTACATATTTTTGGTAAAAAAAAATCGCAATACACGTATATTGATTGGTTTTCACAAAAGTTATACCGCCTACAAAATAGGGGATAGATTTATTTTACTAGTAATGGCGGCGATCAGCGATTTTTTTGTCAGGCCTGCGATATTGTGGCAGACATATCGGACACTTTTTACACTATTTTGGGACCATTCACATGTATACAGCGATCAGTGCTATAAAAATGCACTAGTCACTGTATAAATGTGACTGGCAGCGAAGGGGTTAAATGTACTCCCTGGGTGTCATTCTTACAGTGTGTGGAGGGGGACTGACTGGGTACAAGGGACACAGCATCGGTATCCTCTCGCCCTGACAGGACGTGGAGCTCTGTGTTTACACACAGAGCTCCACGTCCCTGCTGTCACTGCCGATCGCGGGTACCTGGCGGACATCGTGGCCGCCAGGCACGCGCATCGGCATCTAAGCGATGCGCCAGGTACAGTTTTTCCCCGCTGCGCGCCCCCAGTGGCGCACGCGGGGAATGCAAATAAAAGGGCGTTCAGGGACGTCCACCTGGCAGTTGAGAGACGCGCTGTGGACGTCTTTCGTCTACAGCACAGGTCTCAAGTGGTTACAGGGACCTATTAAGAAAATAATAAACAAATCTTTACAACCCTTTTAATTCATTCTCTGCACCTTCTGCATGATGTCCCACCCCAGCCCCCATTATACTTACCATAGCCCAATTTTGATCCAACAATGTGCACAAGAGCAGAAGCTGTCGCCCTCCTCAATGGCTCAAACACAGCAGTGTTACTGTCAATCATAGCCAATGAGGAGGGAGCCAGGGGTGGGTCCAAGCAGACACAAAGAGCGGGGCTCAGAAGCGAGACTGCACGAGTGTCCCTATATAGCCACTTGCTTTGGGGGCATTCAGCGGGGGGAGGAACAGGGAGCGCTTGCGGGAAACCTGAGAAGAGGAGGATCTGGGCTGCTCTGTGTAATTCCATTACACAGAGAAGATAAGTATAAACCTGTGTGTTATTTTAATTAAAAAAATTAAGCATTTACAATCACGTTAATTTCTTTATTTCTTTATTTATTAAAAACAGAAAATCAACATTCACAATAAACTTTAATAATAACATTTAAATGTATTACTGTCAGATCACTTAAGAAGCAGTTAATTGCTTTGGGGTACTGTGCACTGTACATTATTGTTGCTGTTTGCACTTTGATATTACAGACCAACTATACCTAACCTGGAGATTAAAATGCTACTAACATTAGAATTCTTTTTTAATCATTCCATAAATGTAAGGTAAAATCTAACTGTTTTTTTATTGGAAACTGTGGATTGCTTATTTCAGCCCTCCACACTTAACATATGTGGAAATATATATATTTTTTTTGGCAGCAAAAACCTTTTCCCATTCCTTCGTTTTTGCTTACACTTCCTTATTTCTTGCTTAGGCGAGGATAATGTTTGCTTGGTATGCCTCCACTCCTGCCTACAGCCACCTGAGATAAGTCATACATCCCAGGATGCATCAAGACACTCTTCTGTAATCTGCATATCTTACATATGCACAGTGTGGAGCCAGCTAGGACTGATCAAGAAATCACGGTCAGCTCCAAAATGCAAGATGGCAGCATGGGACTGAAGAAAGAGCTGGAGATCTTTGGTTGTAGGATGAGAATGCTGAACTCCATGGGCTCATTAGTGCCCCTTTTATTAAAGTCAGCAACACAGTATGTGTAGCTACTAACTTTTACTCTTTGCAGACCGGGCTGAAGTTTTTCTTTATTTGCAGCCACATTGACTTCCTAAATCTCTCAAGGACTATAGTGGTAAGAAATCCCCCACCAAAAATACCAGCCCTGCCCAAATGCAATAGTCATTGTAATGTCAAACATTTCTGTCATAATGAAGAATAAAGAAAATAAATGAAGAATAATGCCTCATACACACGACGTTTTCCCACTGTCCCAACTGTCATGTTTTCTTTTGGTCGGGAAAACTGTACGTGTGTATGCTCCCTAGCAGTTTTCCTGACAGAAAAACTGCGGGAAAAAAATTAGAACACATTTTTTTTTCTGCAGTTTTCCTATGGGGAAACACTGCTGTGGAGCATACACACGGCCGGTTTTCCCGTCCAAATCTCTCAGGCAGTTTTCCTGTCAGGAAAACCGGCCTTGTGTACACAGGGAAAAGTGACTGAGCCGGTTCTTGGTTTTCCCCTCAGGTTTCCCGGCGGTCTTTTGACCGCTGAGAAACCCAATCGTGTGTACAAGGCAGAAGCTTTAAAAGCATGACACTTTTGGTACAGGTGAAGGGAAATTCTCATTAGTGTGCCTCTTGTGCTTAGGTGAACTGTATCAATGAAGGCCAGATGTGGCCCTTTGCTAGCCTTTACCTGTCCCTTGGGGCACTATTCCTCCCACTGAAACCAACAATATGGCACTGTTTCTTCCACCGATACCAATGATGGGATACTATTTCTCCTACTACTAGGGGCTCTACTTCTCCGCTGATTGACCACCAACACTCAGGCCATATTTATTCTCACTGATGTTGGGCCTGGGACATTTTCTGCCCTCACTGACCACAATCCGGCCCTCATAAAGTGTGACGTACAATAGGCTGGCCCATTGTTTGAAAAAGAGAGCCCTGGTTTAGACAAATAAAACTAAACATATTCATTATGTGCATCCATAGCAATGTTTTGTTTAGGACAGATTTTTTTCTTTAAGACCTAGTTACAGTGTTAACTATCGTAAAATAGTATGTGTAATTGATGCACACAACAAGAATGTCAGGGTTGCGTTTTACTTACTTGCTTGTGTATGGCTCTAAAGTGAAGTTTTCACTTAAGTATTGAGCTGAATATCTATAACGATATCTGATCATTAGGTTGTGAATGTTCAGCTGGGAGTAGACATGCTCTGCCTGACCTGAACAGATCTAAAAACTCCCTTCTCTCTTTGGGACACGTGTAAATAAATGTATGCACTTCAGCCTCTTGATTGATTAGTGTCTTTGAACACGTCTGTGAACCATTTTAATGGACCATAAGATCAATTCACATATTGAAAGCAATGCTTTACTTAGATGAATTATAAAAGACATTTGAAACACAAGCACAAATCTTTCTTTACAGATACTACTGTACATAGGTGCTTTTAATGTGAGTAAAGCAACATATACTATAGCTGTTGTTAAAAGCAGCAATCCCCATCGTTTAGTACTTTTTTTTTTACAAAGTAGGGAATAATTAAAATCCCTGTCAGTTTTTTTTTTTTTTTTACATGTGTTACATTGGGGAAAATTATCTTTACTCTCTGTTCCAAAGACACAGCAGGAAGTAAGAGGAAAGAAGAGGAAAACAAAATGAGAGAAACTCCCTCTTAAATGGATTGAATTTCAATCCATGTATGGGCAGGGAGGTTGTACAAATGTCAATCTACCATTTGACTTCCGTGTAACTGCCCTGCCAGATTTTCTCCATTTGATCAGCGTTGCCATTTATGCCGGCATCGCTAATCAGTGTATTCAGACAGTAGGGCAGCTGCTATGCATCATGCATTGTTTTCCACTGTACTGTGCATTGGAGTGCCATTCACGCATGTACAGGAGCAGGTGACAGCATATATTAGCATGTATGTTTTAGTGCACATTGCCCCTAGTGGTCCAGTGATTATTTAAACATTAGACATGTGCATTCGTTTTCGTTAGAATGCATTTTCGTCCGAAAATCAGTTTTTTTTGTTATCGTTTTAACAAACGATAACGAAAGCGCAAGAAACGAAAACCGAAAGATCCGACATAAAAAATGCTTTATTTTCGTTTTCGTTGCGGCAAAAATTCGACATTATAGGGAAAAGATTCGACATTATAGGGAAAAGATTCGACATTATAGAGAAAAGATTCGACACTATAGAAATAATAGATTTGACATTACAGAGATTAGATTTCGATTTATGAGAAAATAGATTCGACATTATTACTAGTCATACAACATTAGAATTCTTGTAGGCGGAATATTCTAACGGAAATGTACGATTCGACGTAAAGATTCGTCGTTCTGTCGAATATTCTTTTGCCCATTCGACAGAAACCAAGTATTATTGGATTTTCGGATGAAAGTTATTCCCCAACGAAAAACGAAATAAATCAAAACGATTTTCGGGAGTAACTAAATAAATTAATTTTCCAAACGAAAACGAAAAAACGGTCTGCACATGTCTATTAAACATTGTTATTTTCCTTCCCTTTAAGTCCTTGTTGCAAAAATCACCATGATACATTGAAAGTGTGAATTACAGCTAATAAAAATAACGTGGCAAAGATTCTATCCCTTCTCTATCCTATCCAAAAATTAAATTAAGTTTCAGCATTAGATATACTTTCAGTGAAGCTGTACTATGCAACATTTTAATATTAAAGTGAAATGATGAGCGCAGCTAAACTAAACTAAACAATCAACCCAAAATAAACAAGTGAGCATCGCTATAGGAATCAGTGATAATACAAATGAATACAAAATAAGTGGAATAATCCAAATAAGTGCAATCAAGTGCAACAACAAGTGTCCCAAATAAGTGTAATCCAGTAAAAAAACAAATGTAGATCAATCAGTGACAAGGCTTCTGTCCATGTAAACAATGAGATCATCCAGATGAGACTTCACAGATGAACGTGCTCACAGAGCGCTTACCTTCCACAAGGAAGAAAAGGGGCATCAACACAATCACCGATGGCCCTGTAGATAGCCATCTCTGATGTACGTCTTTTAGCCAAACTTAGCCACAATCAAGGTCCGGTCACCATAGGATAGAAGTATGGAGGATGTTTAAAAACAAAAACAAAGCTCACATGGTGAAGTACGTAAAACTGGGAACAGTTTAATGAGGTAAAACACACTTACAAAAGAAAACACGAATAAAACACCAAACAACGGCACTTCCGGTCGGACGGTCAGGGTGTCACGTCACTTCCGGTCAACCTTACGCGTTGCCTCACGTCACGTGACTTCATCAGATATTTTAACCACTTACCTACTGTGCACCTACACCCCCTTCCTGCCCAGACAAAATATAAGCTTCCGGCACTGCGTCGCTTTAACTGACAATTGCGCGGTCGTGCGACGTGGCTCCCAAACAAAATTGGCGTCCTTTTTTTCCCACAAATAGAGCTTTCTTTTGGTGGTATTTGATCACCTCTGCGGTTTTTATTTTTTGCGCTATAAACAAAAATAGAGCGACAATTTTTAAAAAAATGCAATATTTTTTCCTTTTTGCTATAATAAATAACCCAAAAAATATATAAAAAAAATATTTTTTCCCTCAGTTTAGGCCGATACATATTCTTCTACATATTTTTGGTAAAAAAAAATGCAATAAGCGTTTATCGATTGGTTTGCGCAAAATTTATAGCGTTTACAAAATAGGGGATAGTTTATGGCATTTTTTTTTTTTACTATTAATGGCGGCGATCTGCGATTTTTTTATTGGGACTGCGACGTTATGGCGGACATTTCGGACACTTTTCTGACATTTTTGGGACCATTTACATTTATACAGTGAAAAATGCTATAAATATGCATTGATTACTGTATAAATGTGACTGGCAGTGAAGGAGTTAACCACTAGGGGGCGGAGAAGGGGTTAAATGTGTGTCCTATGAGTGTTCTAACTGTAGGGGGAGGGGGGGTGACTGGGGGAGGTGACCGATTGTGTCCCTATGTACAAGGGACACAATCGATCTCCTCTCTCCCTGACAGGGACGTGCAGCTCTGTGTTTACACACAGAGCTGCACGTCCCAGCTCAGTTACTGAGCAATCGCGTGTGCCCGGCGGCGATCGTTGCCGCCGGGCACTTGCACGGGATCCCTGCAGAGTGCCCATATTAAAGCCCGCGGCTTTAAAGGGACATCACGTCATATGACGTGATGTCAGAACAATGGAGTCGTCTGCCCGCCGTTAATATCGTCTGCCCGATGGTTAATATCATTGGACCATTGGACCAGTTGAATCTCCACATGAGTCATCATTGTGAAATGCTTTTTATATGTGCGTGAATCCAAACCTCAGTATAAAATAATTATTAAGCAATAGTATGTGTTCTGTTGTACAAAATGCTGAAGACACACTAACCAGCTTAGAAAATGTGTTTACAGTTGAAAAAAGCCTTTTATTGCCACCTGTGGTTTACTGCAGCTTGATGCATTGGACCTTGTTGTAGGTAGAAAATGCTGTCCTACCACAATATACTGTACATACTGCAAATGTAGAAATTAGCATTCCATCATAGCTCCTATAAGCCAAATGTCCAATCAATATACCGTATATACGGTACAGTATAAATTTAAATCTCAAATTTAAAGCAGTACTAAAGTCTAATCTTTTTAATCAGACACATCTATACAGACCAAGTTAGCACATTACAAAAATTGATTACTTCCAAAAAAGTTCTGAAAAAAGTGTTTATCTTTTATCAGCCACGCCCTCTTGCTGCTCTTGCTTCCTCTGGCAAGGATCACAAACTCATAACCTCATCACTAAGTCACCTGATAACACACCTCGGGATTACATGTTACTTCATCCTTAGTACCAATGAACATGCATAAGTTGCTTGTTCCATAAAGTTTGGCTAATTGATGCCTTGAGGAACCACTGTCACTCACTTCTCTTAGAGGATTGTGTCTTGTGTGTGTAGTCAGGGCTGCCTATGTTTGGTGGCACAGGCAGCATTCTCATCTGTGTGTAGATGCCACCAGTTAGTTGGCACTTAGGAGCAGTTTTACAAATATCAGAATGGAATACCCAGGGTAACTATCACGTTTTATCCTGAGCTCCAATTTAAACCATCAGGTTCAGTGTTGTCTTAGGTACACAACAGTGCCCCAGTTACAATTTATAAGTGTTTATAAGTGTAGGAATTGGCACTCCTGAGTCAGTAGAAATGCCAATCCAGGAATCCATGGAGTCTTTTTTCTTGCTGAAATCTCCTTTGTCAAAATATATGTATTTGGAAAACCTCTAAGCTAGAGGTGTGTGAAGTACCCCATAACCACCGATCAAATTCAAGCCTTCACTATAAAATTGACAGTAAGATAATGGACATTTTAGTTGATTGCTGTGTATCTGTGTACAAACACTTGTTACTACCCATACTTGGATAAACATGTGCTTTGTACACCTTTTAATACAGGTCCAAGCATCATCAATAATCACACAGTATGTAAGTTAAAAATGACCAATAACAAGTCGTTGTCTGAGATGATGTGCTTTAGTTTCGGGCTATTTGAAGCATGCGTTATACTGGAAGTGGCATCAGTCTTAATACATAGTCTTTGTAAGGGAAATAGTTTGTGTTTTTGTACTGCTATTCCTAGGTAGTAAAGTGCATACATACGTAGCATAACTAGACACCCGTAGCATAAGCCTATTCTTTGTCCACCCATTCTTCTGGTGTTATTATACGTGTCACAGATCTACATAATTAAAATACTAATTTCAATGGAGAAAAATGAAAGCACACAACGCAAATACAATAAAACCTTGATTGAGAGTAACTTGGTTTGAGAGCATTTTGCAAGACAAGGAAAATGTTTTAATCAATTTTGCCTTGATATACAAGCGATGTCTTGATATAAGAGTAGCGTCATATCACAACTGAGTATAAAAAAGAAGAAAAGAGCCTCTAAGTGTAGTAATATGGTTACATTTAATGAAGGTACAACATTTAGCAACCTATTGATACACTAATGCCCTGTACACACGATCCGTTCGTCTGATGAAACGGTCCGATGGGCCGTTTTCATCGGACGAACTGATCATGTGTGGGCCCCATAATTTTTTTTCCTATCGGTGAAAAAAAAATAGAACCTGTTTTAAAATTTTCTGATGGTTAAAAAACTGATCGTCTGTGGTCAAAAATCCATGCATGCTCAGAATCAGTCGACGCATGTTCATGAGCATTGAACTTCATTTTTCTCAGCACGTCGTAGTGTTTTACATCACCGCGTTGGACACGATCGAATTTTTAACTGATGGTGTGTAGGCAAGACTGATGAAAGTCAGCTTTCGGATATTTGGTGAAAAAATCTATCGGTCCGTTTTTATCGGACGAACTGATCATGTGTACGTGGCATTAGAGGTGCCTCTCTTCTCTTTTATACCCTGTAAAAAAAATGCTTTGATATACAAGTGCTTTGGATTACAAGCATGTTTATGGAACAAATTATGCTCGCAAATCAAGGTTTTACTGTAGAACAAAAAGATTAAAAAATTACCAAGCAACACATTTCAGTAGATGAGATACAGGATATGCCAAGAACAAGTAATGCGCATGATCAATAATCCCTCTGAAATCTCTTATATCCGTAAACAGATATATACATTGCTCAGTATTAAAGGAAATCTGTACCAAGAGAAATGATAAGGCTGACATTGCTGATACAGATTTTCTAAAAATAGTCATCACCTGGCTTTCTCTGACATCTGTACTTTCTGTATCATTGACTTTAAACAAGCATGGAAATCAGAAAACTTAAAGGGGTTGTAAAGGAAATTTTTTTTTCATAATGAGCATCATTTACCCACAGACATTCCTCTTTTCACTTCCTCATTGTTCGTTTTTGCTCAGAAGTTGCTCTATTTCTTCTCTGTTCTGTTCACTTCCTGCTTGTCTGATTGTTACTCACCACCGTGAAGGGAAACTTTACTGTGGTGGTCAGTAACGTGCTTGCCCCCTCCTGGGAACTACATCTGTGTGGCAGGACACTCTCTACGTGTTAGAGACTTCAAGGAGGTGTGAAATACTGGGTGTGCCGCAATTCATACTGGGAATGTAGTTCTCACATGAACAAATGATGCAAACCAGGAAGTGAATGAGAGAACAGAAACTAGAACGCCTGAGGTGATATAGATGAAGGAATTGAATAGGTATTTACTCGTTTGTTAACAGAATCATTACACTATTCTGTCTGTCTACCTTGCAGACATTAATTTTAGGCTATAAATTTTTTTCCTTTACAACTCCTTTAAAATGAAGTCATAATTCTTGATCTACATATTTCCTTCAGATTAGTTACTCAGAAAGTACTGAAGCCACCGATTCAGCATGAAGGCAAGGAAACTAACATTTTTAAATGAAGTGGACATCAATGGCTTCATCAAATGCTTCCTCAGTATTGGTTTCTTTTAAACATTTTAGGTGACCAATATATAGTATGATCTAGATAAACTGCAATCTGTGTTTATGTGTATAGGAATATGTAGAGAGTTTGTTGGTCATGTGCATTTTATGCAGTAACACCCTTATATCACTTCTTGTATCTTAAAGCAGAAATACAGTCAAACATAAAAATAATAACCTGTTAAAAGATACAACAGAAGCTTTCACCGCTACACTCACCTTCAGTCCAGGGCTGGCCGCACAGCATCATTGTCACGTACCTTACCAGAGGCCGAAGTGCCGAGAGGGCTTCCCTTGCGACTCGAGTGCAGAACGCCCCCTGGAGGTGAGACAGGGGACGCTATGCCCAGGGGTGCAGGAGTTGCCGGCTGCGACTTGCTGGAGCGATGTTGGGGATCAGATGTGTACCAGGATACGTAGTCCGGCAGGGGTACCACGGAAGTACCAGAAGGGGCAGGAAACCCAGGGGCGGAGTCAGGAGCCGAGCCGGTAGTCATGCACAGAAAGCAGGGAGTGACTGGAACAGGTCAGAAGGCAAGCCAAGGTCATACACAGGATCCAGCAGACGGGAACAAGACAAGGATAATCCGAGAGACAAGCCAGGGGTCATACACAGGGAAATCTTGGTCAGGTAAGCCGGGTAGTCAACAGGAACACAGGAACAAGGATTCAGGATAAGGTCAGAGACTGACGATCATGCAGCAGTTTGGTGACTGCTGCAACAAGGTTTAAATAGGCACTGACGCCAGGAGTCCCGCCCGTATTGCGTGCATAATGGTGCGCGCGCATGCGCAGTAAAGAACAATGTATTTGTTGTGTTGTTGCCCGTATACGCGCGCATGCGCCTTGTGCTCGTATTTGCGGGCATTGTGCTCGTATTTGCGGGCATTGTGCTCGTATGTGCGCGCATGCGCACTGTGCTCGTAGGAGGTCTGCCAGTTCTTCCACGGTCAATTCCCTGACAATCATTCATTCTCCAAATCTGAGCCCACACTGGTATGTACCAGTCCACATGCTGTGACTGAACATAGAAGAAGAATGAAGAGCTCATCTCTATGTCACTCTGCTCTCTCCTCCTATTAGCAAACTCCTTGTCACAATGTGAACTGGCTGACTCTTGGTGCTTTTTCCCCCTCCCTGTTATTCTGAACCCTGCTGAAAAGGGGACTCCAGGAGGCTTAGACTAGGTTAAATTTAGGTACCTACAAAGTCTTCATTAAAAAATAAATGATTGCTATGTTAATGATTATAGAGCCACATTCATTTACTAAACAGTATGTCTTTTATATCTGCCTAGAGTTCAGCTTTAAATATATGATGTTGGGATTTGAGCAGAAATATTTTCATTTATATGTTAGGGATTTATCAATATATATATAATAGTATATACAAATGTTTAAAAACATGAACCAAGCTGGATGATGTTCAAGTATGTAACAATACAAACATCAACTGTACAACAGAACATATAAGGCCCCGTACACACGACCGAGCTTCTCGGCAGAATCCAGCGAGAAGCTCGCTGGGAGACATATTCTGGCGAGAAGCTCGATCGTGTGTACACTTCCGACGACTGTCCCGTCGGGAAGCTCATCGAGCCAAAAAAGAGAGCACGCTCTCTTTTTCCTCGTTGTTCAATGAGGACTTTGGCTCGACAATCTTTTCCGACCGCTCATCGGGAACCTCGTCGGGCGGAACGATGGGTTTAGCCCGACAAGGTTCTCGGACGTGTGTACGCGGCCTAACAGAAAACAAAGATGACTCTATAACTCTCCTATGAGTGATGTTCCCTGGTACTCAATGCGTTTCCGGTATACAACCTTCATCAGGGGTAACAAGCTGGGATGAGTACGGTCAGAGTTCTTTTTATACTCAATGAGAGTGGCTCTATACAAAAAAGGCTAATCAAAGCAAACTGTAGAGATGGAGTTGCAGAGGAACATCAATCCAGTACCAATTTGAACTTGAAAATGGTAAATTCGGGCCCTATAATTGACCAGTGGGCAACGATGGCCGGGTCACAAAAGATCCACTGTGGGGCAGTATGGACTAAGCAGGCAGGGTGTGGGGCTATTGGGACCTTCAATAAGGCACCCCAAGTGAGTGGATGGCTCCAAAGCAATTCCTATGTGCTGATGTAGTCCTCTTTCCCCCTCTATCCCAATGTAGGCACCACAAAGAGGGCAAACGCGTCTCTGTTAAAAAAAAAAAAAAAAAACAAAGAGGGCAAACGTCATCCATACAGACAAATCTAGACATTGGGATAGAGGCGGAACGAGGATTACAGCGTCACACAGGAATTGCTTTGGAGCCATCCACTTGATTTTCTCTTCAAGTTTCAAGTTTCTCTTTTTGAGTGCAGTTCCTCTTTAAAAATCACACACCTTGTACATGGTTAGAGCCATAATGTATATTAGTGCAGGTATCACAGCATATGGAGGTGTTTATACAGGTGCATCTTGAAAAATTTGAATTTCATCAAAAAGTTAATTTATTTCAAAAATTTAATTCATTACGTGAAACTCATATATTATATAGATTCATTGCACACAAAGTAATATATTTCAAGCATTTCTCTCTTTTATTTTGATGATTATGGCTAACAACTAGTGAAAACGCAAAATTCTGTATCTCGGAAAAATAGAATATTGTGAATAAGTTCAATATTGTAGACTCATGGGGTCAGATGCTAATCAGCTAATGAACTCAGAGTGGAGTGAAAAAGGTTGGTAGAAAAAGGTATACAAGCAACAGGGATAACTGCAGCCTTGAGAGGATTGTGAAGCAAAGAGTCAGTGCTTCAAGAGCCACCACATATAGACGTACCCAGGACATGGGATACAACTGTTGCATTCCTTGTGTCAAGCCACTCCTGAACCAGAGACACCGTCAAAAGTTTCATACCTGGGCTAAGCAGAAAAAGGACGGGACTGTTGCTCAGTGGTCCAAAGTCCTCCTTTTGGATGAAAGTACATTTTGTATTTCATTTGGAAATCAAGGTCCCAGAGCCTGGAGAAGAGTGGAGAGGCACAGAATCCGAGTTGCATGAGGTCCAGTGTGAAGTTTCCACATTCAGAGATGATTTGGGGAGCCATGTCATCTTCTGGTGATCCATTGTGTTTTATCAAGTTTTTATCAAGTCAGCACAGCCCTCTACCAGGAAATTCTACAGCACTTCATGCTTCCCTCTGCTGACCAGTTTTATGGAGATGCTGATTTCATTTTCCAGCAGGACTTGGCACCTGCCCACTCTGCAAAAACTACCAATACCTGGTTTAATGATCATGGTATCACTGTGCTTGAATGGCTAGCAAACTCGTCCTGACCTAAACCCTATAGAGAATCTGTGGGGTATAGTCAAGAGGAAGATGAGAGGCAACAGACCCATCAATGCAGATGAGCTGAAGGCCTCTATATCAAAGCAACCTGGGCTTCTATAATGCCACAGCAGTGCCACAGGCTTATCGCCTTCATGCCATGCCGCATTGATGCAGTAATTCATGCAAAATGTGCCCCGATCAAGTATTGAGTGCATACTAAACTGTACATGGACATACTTTTCAGTAAGCCAACATTTCTGTATTTAATTCCTTTATTTTATTGGTCTTATGTAAAAATTAAAATTTTCTCATAATTTTTTATATTATTCAAAGTTTTTGAGATGCACCTGTAAATAATGCCTCATTCGCATGGGCATACCTAATCCTACAACAGTGAAAACGGCTTTGCTAGCCTGCATGGGATTATTATTGTTATTATACAAGGTGTATATAGCGCCAACAGTTTACGCAGTGCTTTACAATATAAAAGAGAGACAATACAGTTACAATACAATAAAATGCAAAAGGGCTAAGAGGGCCCTGCTCAGAAGAGCTTGCAATATAATAGGGTGGAGAAAGTGGTACAAAAGGTTGTAACTGTGGGGGAATGAGCTGATGGAATTGATAACAGATTAGTTGAAGACATGATTGCCTTCCCTGAAGAGATGAGTTCTTAGGAATCGCCTGAAGATAGCTAGAGAAGGCGATAGCTTGACAGATTATGGTAGAGAGTTCTAGAGGATGGGAGAGGCTCTGTAGAAGTCTGTGTGACAAGCACGGGAGGAGAAGACAATGGAGCTTGAGAGCAGGAGGTCTTGAGAGGAGCAGAGAGGACAGTTTGAGTGATATTTGTAGACAAGATTGGGGATGTAGCTGGGGGCAGAGCTGTGAATGGATTTGTATGTTGTAGTTAGTATTTTGAATTGAATTCACTGGGCGAAGCCAGTGTAGGGATTGGTGGGGAAGGGTGGAAGACACTGAGCAGTTGGTAAGGTAGATGAGTCTGGCATCAGTATTCATGTTAGACTGAAGGGGGGATATCTTATGAATAGGTAGGGCCATAAGGAGAGAGTTGCAATAGCCAAGGAGAGAAATTACAAGGGAGTGAATGAGTAGCTTGGTGGTTTTATTAGCTAAAAAGGGGCGAATTTTGGAGATGTTAATCAGATGATGCTAAGGTGTTCTATGCATCCATGGATAGGCAGTTTCATTCATATCTATTAACCACTTCAGCCCGGACCATTTTGCTGGTCAATGACGGGCCACTTTTTGCGATTCGGCACTGCGTCGCTTTAACTGACAATTGCGCGGTCGTGCGACATGGCTCCCAAACAAAATTGGCGTCCTTTTTTCCCCACAAATAGAGATTTCTTTTGGTGGTATTTCATCACCTCTGTGGTTTTTATTTTTTGCGCTATAAACAAAAACAGAGCGACAATTTTGAAAAAAATATATATTTTTTACTTTTTGCTATAATAAATATCCCCCAAAAATATATAAAAAAAAATGTTTTCCTTGGTTTAGGCCGATACGTATTCTACATATTTTTCGTAAAAAAAATCACAATAAGCGTTTATTGATTGGTTTGCGCAAAAGTTATAGCGTCTACAAAATAGGGGATAGTTTTATGGCATTTTTATTAATATTTTTTTTTTACTAGTAATGGCGGCGATCTGCGATTTTTATCGGTACTACGACCTTATGGCAGACACATCGGACACTTTTGACACATTTTTGGGACCATTGTCATTTTTATAGCAATCAGTGCTATAAAAAATACATTAATTACTGTAAAAATGTCACTGGCAGGGAAGGGGTTAACACTAGGGGGCGATCAAGGGGTTAATTATATTCCCTCATCGTGTTCTTACTGAAGGGGGGTGGGACTGACTAGGGGAAATGACAGATCGCTGTTCATACATTGTATGAACATACGATCAGTCATTTCTCCCCCTGAAAGAACCGGGAGCTGTGTGTTTACACACACAGCTCACAGTTCTCGCTCTGTCACAAGCGATCGCGTGTGCCCGGTGGTGAGCGTGCCCGCCGGGCACTCGCATTAGCACCAGGGGCGAGCAGGGGGCGTGCATGCGCGCCCCTAGTGGCCACAATGCAAATCACGTTATATTACGTAATTTTGCACAGCCGACCTGCCGCCGTAATTCTGAATTCTGCGGTGGGCGGTCGGCAAGCGTTTAAGATGCAGCAGCTGCAAGGACACAATCAGTGCTCTAAATTTGGCATCTGTATGGGGGTACATGTACTTGTGTTTCTCAGGATGCCACTATTCACGTTCATTCACGTGCGGGCAAACACAGCCTTTCACATGGATGTGTGCTTAATGATACCTGTGTTAACAAGGACTAAAGCTGTAAAATCTCATAAAATGTACCTCTTTTTTTGCAATGCACTGCTTTTCAGGTTATTTTTCATTGCTTTTTGTGTAGTGTGCTGTTTTAAAATACCAGTGAAGCAACAATGGTTAATGATCATGTTGTTTTCTGAATAGCAGTTTTGGGTTTCAGTTCCTTTTATAACATAAAAAATAAAAATAAATTGAAAACAAAACATTCACAAATTATTCCTTTGAAAATGACATGTTCCTGGCTGGTAGCTCAGTGAAATTGGTAAGGCTGTGAATAGGAACACCTGTTTCTATTTTACGTATAAACTTTTCTGAGATACAGAATCTTACAAAAGTGAGTACACCCCTCACATTTTTGTAAATATTTTATTATATCTTTTCATGTGACAACAACGAAGAAATTACACTTTGCTACAATGTAAAGTAGTGAATGTACAGCTTGTATAACAGTCTAAATTTGGCCCAAAGTGTCAATATTTTGTGTGGTCACCATAATTTTCCAGCGCTGCCTTAACCCTCCTTGTCATGGAGTTCATCAGAGCTTCACAGGTTGTCACTGGAGTCCTCTTCCATTCCTCCATGACGACATAATGGAGCTGGTGGATGTTAGAGACCTTATGCTCCTCCACCTTTCATTTGAGGATGCCCCACAGATGATCAATAGGGTTTAGGTTTGGATACATGCTTGGCCAGTATATCACCTCTATACTCAGCTTCGAAAGCAAAGCAGTGATCGTCTTGTAGGTGTGTTGGGGTCATTATCATGTTGGAATACAGCCCAGTCTCCGAAGGGAGGGGATCATGCTCTGCTTCAGTATGTCACAGTACATGTTGGCATTCATGGTTCCCTCAATGAACTGTAGCTCCCCAGTGCCGATAGCACTCATGCAGCCCCAGACCATGATGCTCCCACCACCATGTTTGACTGTAGGCAAGACACATTTGTCTTTGTACTCCTCACCTGGTTGCCGCCACACACACTTGACACCATCTGAACCCAATACATTTATCTTGGTCTCAGCAGACCACAGGATATGGTTCCAGTAATCCATGTCCTAGTCTGCTTGTCTATAGCAAACTATATGCAGGCTTTTGTGTGCATTATCTCTAGAAGAGGCTTCCTTCTGGCATGACAGCCATGCAGACCAATTCGATGCAGTGTGCAGTGTATGGTTTGAGCACTGACAGGCTGACTCCCTTTTCCTTCAACCTTTGCAGCAATCATACATCTGTTTCCCAAAGGCAACCTCTGGATATGACGCTGAGCATGTGCACTCAGCTTCTTTGGTCGACCATGGCAAGGCCTGTGGAAACTGTCCTGTTAAACCACTGTATGGTCTTGGCCACCATGCTGCAGCTCAGTTTCAGGGTCTTGGCAATCTTCTTATAGTCTAGGCCATCTTTATGAAGAGCAACAATTCTTTCGTTCAGATCCTCAGAGAGTTCTTTGTCATAAGGTACCATGTTGAACTTGCAGTGACCAGTATGAGAGCGATAACACCAAATTTAACACACCTGCTCCCCATTCACACCTGAGACCTTGTAACACTAACGAGTCACATGATACTGGGGAGGGAAAATGGCTAATTGGGCCCAATTTAGACATTTTGGACATTTTCTCTTGGTGGTGTACTCACTTTTGTTGCCAGTGGTTTAGACATTAATGGCTGTGTGTTGAGTTATTTTGAGGGACAGCGCATTTACACTGTTTTACAAGCTGTACTCTCTACTTTACATTGTAGCAAAGTGTCATTTCTTCAGTGTTGTCACATGAAACGATATATTAAAATATTTACAAAAATGTGAGGGGCGTACTCACTTTTGTGAAATACTGTAGGTATACATGTATATGTGTACTTTTGTCTCAAGTAGAGAGTACAAAACATTTTCAAACACATCAAGAACTCTATTCTAGAGATCATGTAAAGAGACACAATTAGTTCAATTGAAAGAATGAAGGATGGAGCAGAGCACTTTCTAATGATGCTAGCAACAATGACAGGCATATGTCCCATATTATGAAGTCAATAAAAATCTGTGCACTCAAATGAATTTATTACCTATCTCGCTTAATAATTCCAAATACTTATGTCTTGGTAATGTAAAGAATTCACCAAAATTAATGACATATGCAGAATATTTTCCTGCTACAAATAAATATTTAAAATTGAGCTTGCCAACCAACTTTGTGTGACCATTAAATGTAGAAATGAATGTTAAATCATCCTCTACATATAAAAAGGAACTATAAGGAAGCACTGCAAACCACCGGCCCAACTTGGAAAACAACATGGAAATTTGGCCTCAAAATGCATTCAAGTCAATGGGCCAGATCCACAGAGAGAGTACGCCGGTGTATCTACTGATACACCGGCATACTTTCAAAGTTCCCGCATCGTATCTTTAGTTTGAATCCTCAAACCAAGATACGACGGCTTCTGGGTTAGATCTGACAGGTATACGTCTTCGTACGCCTTCGGATCTAAGATGCAATACTTCAGCGTCCGCTGGGTGGCGTTCACGTCGGGTATGCAAATTAGCTTTTTCCGCCGTTCCACGAACGTACGCGCGGCCGTCGCAATCTCTTACGGCGTCTCTAGTCGGCTGTTTCCGGCGTATAGTTAAAGCTGCATTTATCCGGCCTATAGTTAGACTTGCCATGTTAAGTATGGCCGTCGTTCCCACGTCGAAATTTGAATTTTTTTTTACTTTTGCGTAAGTCGTCTGTGAATAGGAATGTACGTAATTTACGCTAGTCAAAAAAATAATGTCGTTGCAACGTAATTTAGCGCAATGCACGGCGTGAAATTTCTGAACGGAGCATGCGCAGTTCGATCGCCGCGGAGACGCGCTTCATTTAAATGAATCACACCCCCTACTCGCCGATTTGAATTCCGCCGCCAGAAATCCACTCCGCCGCCGTAACATCCGGCGCAAATTCTTCCAGGATTCAAAGTTAAGCCAGGTACGATACGGCGGCGTAGTGTATCTCTGTTCCACGGCGCCGATCTATTTGTCTGGGGATCTGGCCCAGAGTGTCCAAAGTTTCCACAACATTCTAAACGCATTGCTCTGATTTGGGTCAAATATTAGATTTGACGGGAAAATTCACTCATCCTTAGTTGTGAAGAAAATAATGTGCATTGAATTTATGTACTATATGTAAATAATATAAATGTGTTTGTTTATATATCTAGATATGTATAAACAAGACCACCCCTCAAGAATAAAGCATTTTGTTTGTAAATTAGAAAATAGGAATATTCATCAGATCGTCATCATTTTATTTTCATCATTATTATTTTTTCTTCTTTTTCTTTATTTATATTTATCTGTAAGCATAAGCTGATCAAACTTGAGTTGTGTAGTCTTTTCATGCAGTTTTCATTATGTTCAAATGTGTTCTTGAAGCTTTGTATATTTGACTCAAAGACACAGTGGTCACCCAATAGAAATCTTGTAGTCAAGCTTTGACTGTATAGCAGATCTTTACTGATCAGGAAGCAAAAAGCTTTGATGGTGTCTGCTAATTTCCCTAAAGGGACTGGGGATGCATTCGAGTTTAAAGATTCATAATTCTGGTTCATTTAGATCTTTTAAATGGGGGATAGACCAGCAAATAATTAAGCTTAATTTCTTTAAAAACAATGGGGCAGATTCACAGAGAATTAGATTCTCGTAGAGTATCAGAAATACACTACGCCGCCGTTTTTTACCTGGCTCTACGTGGAATTCAGGTAGATTTTGTCCAGTAAACGACGGCGGCGTAGTGTATTTCTCCCGTCGCAATCCATCTGCGCGAGTAGGGGGCGTGAAGCATTTAAAATAGGCGCGTTCCCGCGGCGATCGAACTGCGCATGCTCCGTTCGCAAATTTCCCGCCGTGCATTGCGCGAAAACACGTCGTCACGTCGTAGTAGCGTCGTTTACGTACATTCCTATTCCCGAACGAGTTACGTTAAAAAAAAAAAAAATTCAAATCGACGCGGGAACGACGGCCATACTTTACATGGGTTACACACTGTTAGACCAGCAAAAAGCTCCTCTAACATTACGCAGCCAAAAAATGACGTAGGCGATTGCGAGGGACACTCGTACCTTCGTGGATCGCCGTAAAAACTAATTTGCATACCCCGACGCATGAAAACGACGCAAACTCCTCCCAGCGGCCGCAAAAATATCGCAGCGTAGATCCGAAGGCTTACGAAGACGTAAGCCTCTCGGATCGAAGCCCGAAGCCGCCGTATCATGGTTTGAGGATTCAAACTAGTGATACGGCGCGCAAAATTTGAAATTACTCCTGTCTAACACCAGTTAGACAGGCGTAATTGCTCTGTGAATCTGGGCCAATGCTTTTTCCTGCAGTCAAGTGTTTGGGAGTTCTTACATATATAGAAAAAGTAACAGCCTCATTTTCTCTGAGCATTTTAGTCAAGTAATATGTAACCTAAATTGTACTGAACTGTGTATACTATTAAAGCGGAGGTTCACCCTAATTTGCAAGTCTGCCTTAAACACAAGGGGGTAGATTCACGTAGAGCGGCGTATATTTATGCCGGCGTAGCGCATCGTCTTTACGCTACGCCGGCACAATGTTAAGAGGCAAGCATGCTATTCTCAAAGAATATGCGCTCAACGCTGTGCCGGCGTAGCGTATAGTTGTCAGCGTAAGCCGACGTAAGTCAAAGTAGGTGGAAGTGAGCTAGAAGTGGGCGTGATATATTATAATGAAGCGTGACCCCATGCAAATGATGGACTTCTTGGACGCATTCCAGTGCGCATGCTCACAGTTACGTCAAAATAGCTGCCTAAGATACGACTACGACGTGAACGTAACCTACGCACAGCCCTATTCACGTAGTACTACGTAAACGGCGTACGCAACGTAAAATTTGACGGCGTCGTTCTCTGGCCCATACCTTTGCATTACCTGCGCCTCATATAGCAGGGGTAACTTTACTCCGGACGTACGCCTTATGTAAACTGCGTAGATTACAGCGACGGGCACATGTACGTTTGTAAATAGGCGTATCTTGCTCATTTACATATTCGACGCGTAAATCTATGGAAGCGCCCCTAGTGGCCAGTGTAAATATGCGCCCAAGAACCGACGGGGTAGGAGACTTACATCGGTCAGATTAAGCCAAAATTCAGGCGTATCTAATTTCAAGAATAAGGCGCATAGATACGACGGTGCATCCGTGGACTTACGTGGCGTATCAGGAGTTCGCTGTCTAAAAAAATAAAAATCGCTTCCATACCTTTGTTTAGTCTTCTGAACCAGGCACTTCCTGGTTTGAGTCCCGCAGGAGTGGGCGTGACGCTTCGGCTGCGATCACCGCAGTGATTCCTGGGACCACAGCGTGACGGCAACTGTGTAGTGTTGACGGCGCCGCTCACCGTCAACACTGCACATGCGCGGGATAGAGCGGTGAATGCTGGGACATCAGCATTTACCGCATCCCGGAAGGATTTGCTTCTGGGCTTCAGAGTGCCCACAAGCAAGATGGAAGATGGACATGCCTGATCTATAGTGTTGAATCTTTTCTCTCTATGTCAAGTCTTTTCTCTCTATGACTTTAGCTTGTTCAGTTAGGCTTTAACACAAGTTGATTGGTTTCTATGCAGAGCTTTACTGAATTGTGCATTCACCAGCCTAAGCCTAGTACACACACATTTCAGTGTTTTTGATTTGATTACATTGTTGAATAATTTTTATTATTATTATTATATTATTCTTTGTTATAATTATTTATAGTTATTTATTATAATATAATTTATGATTTTGTGTTTCAAACTTTATCATACCCGGGATGTCTACTAGACTCTTGTTTGGACAGATTTAAGTGAGTTATTTCTAAGAATTACAGGCCTACAATATAAAATGCCAAATTTCCATGCAAAACATTGTACCGCTTTGAGCATCAAACATCTGACATAATCACACCGCCAGGGAGGTTAAAGTGGTTGTAAACCCACGATAAAAAAAAAAACTGCAAGACAAAGGCATAATGAGCTTGTATGCATAGCATACATGAAATATACATACATGAAATATACATAGATGAAATAATGAAATACTTACCTTAGATCGAAGCCCCTGCAGTGATCCCAGCACACTGCTCTAACCAAAGACATGTTTCCCGGAGTTATTTCAGGGCAACGCGGCCTCCAGCGCTGTGATTGGCCGGAGCCGTGATGACGTCACTCCCGCGCAAGGGAGCCGCCGCTAACGGCACATCAGCTGAAGAAATGGTACGCTCCGTCCGTTTCTTCAGTGCGCATGTGCCGATGATGTTGGCACATGCTGATACAGAGGATATCTCCTTAACCATCCTAAGGCTTACCTGTAGCTACCATGGATACCTCCTAAACCGTGCAGCTACAGGTAGGCCTTATTAACCACTTAAGGACCCCCGCACGCACATATACGGCCACAACATGGCTCGTACAGGCACAAGGGCGTAAATTTATGTCCCCGCCTTCGTGCGGTTCGGGGGTCCCATCGGGACCCCCTCCGCGGCGTGCGGGGGTCCCCCTGGCTCCGGGAGCGATCCGGGATGAGCGGGCGGATGTCCGTGATTACCCGCCCCCCCGCGATCGCTCCCAGCCAATGCGCGCGCTCCCCCTTTGTGTCACTTCCTCCTCCTGTGTAAACACAGGAAGGGGGAAGTGATGTAATCTCCCATCGCAGCGGTATTTACAACCGCTGCGATGGGAGAAACACCTCACAGTAAGTGTGCACCAACATTACACTGACACACACACACATAGGCACATTAACCCCTTGCGATCTGCCCCCCCACCCCCCCTGTCACAGTGTCACTGAATGCAGTGATCTAATCACTGCATTTAGTGTCAGTGTGACAGGCAGTGTAAAATCAGTTAGTGTTAGGTTCAGGATAGCCCCCCCACCCCCCCTAATAAAGTTTTAACCCCCTAATTTAGTTTATTTGATTTTTTTTTAACAAAAAGTAAAAAATAGTGTTTTTTTTTCAAAAATGTCGCTCTATTTTTGTATATAGCGCAAAAAAATAAAAATCGCAGAGGTGATCAAATACCACCAAAAGAAAGCTCTATTTGTGGGAAGAAAAGGACGCAAATTTTGTTTGGGAGCCACGTCGCACGACTGCGCAATTGTCTGTTAAAGCGACGCAGTGCCGAATCGCAAAAACACCTTGGGTCATTTACCAGCGTATTGGTCCGGGTCTTAAGTGGTTAAAAAAAGAGAAATCACCGCTCTAGGATACTAATCAGAAAGTCTCCTCACCTGATCCAAAGCCACGGGTGCTGGCAATGCATGGAATGATGCAAAATGAAGGAAAAAACGTTCTGGACAGCCGCACTCCAAAAATAAATTGCTTTTATTTTAACCACTTCCATACAGGGCACTTACGCACCTTCCTGCCCAAGCCAATTTTTAGCTTTCAGCACTGTCACACTTTGAATGACAATTGCGCGGTCATGCTACACTGTACCCAAACAAAATTGGCGTCCTTTTTTCCCCACAAATAGAGCTTTCTTTTGGTGGTATTTGATCACCTCTCCTTTTTTTTTTGCGCAACAACTAAAAAAAGACTGAACATTTTGAAAAAAAATAAAGTTTTTCTTTTTTCTGTTAATTTTTTTTAAATAAGTAAGTTTTCTCGTTCAATTATGGGCACTGATATGGCGGCACTAATGGGCACCGATGAGGTGGCACTGATAGGCGGCGCTGGTATGCGGCACTGATGGGCACTCATAGGCGGCACTGATGGGCACTCATAGGCGGCACTGATGGGCACTGTTGGGCGGCACTGATGGGCACTCATAGGCTGCACATATGGGCACTCATGGGCGGCACATATTGGTGGCACTGATGGGTACTTATGGGTGGCACTGATGGATACTTATGGGTGGCACAGATGGGAACTGATTGGTGGGCCCTGGCCATGGATTGGCACTGTGGGGTGGCACTGATGGACACTGTGGGGTGGCACTGATGGACACTGAGGGGTGGCACTGGTGCATCCATGTTGCCAATCAGTGCCCATTTGTGGGCACTGATTGGCATCTTTTTTATTTTTTTACTGTCATTTTTTTTATTTTTTACGATTTTTTTATTTTTGCCCCTTTTTTTATTTTTTATTCCCTGGTGGTCTAGTGTGGAAATTCCCTGGTGGCCCAGTGTGGCGATCCAAGGGGGGGCTGCGCTAATAAACAATCCCTGTCAGGAGAGCCGCTGATCGGCTCTCCTGTACTCACGTCTATCAGACGCGAGTGAGGAAGAGCCATCAACGGCTCTTCCTGTTTACATCGTGATCAGCCGTGATTGGACACGGCTGATCACGTGGTAACGAGGCTCCGCCGGAGACTCGTTACCGAGATCGGGGATGCAGGGTGACTGACACCCCGCATTACTGATCGCCGCGATGAGCGCCCCTGGGGGCGCGCAGCGGCTCAATATCCTGGTGACGTCATGTGACGTCAAGTCAGGAACTAGTAACCACTTTGCCACCGTCAATATGTCATTGGCGGGCGGCAAGTGGTTAAAATAAAAAAAAAAATGCTTTTTGTGTGTTTTTTTATTTTAAAATAAAAGCAATTTATTTTTGGAGTGCGGGTGTCCAGAAAGTTTTTCATTCATTTTGCATACAGGTAAGCCTTAGAATAGGCTTTCCTGTAGACAAAAGTGGTCTGTAAAGGTCTACAACCACTTTAACACAATGCTCGTTAGCATGCAGCACAACAGAATAGTGTTAACACACCATTGCAGTATAAATCTAACTTCAATATTTTCCAATTACATGTCTAAGCCATATCTAAATAGGTTCTCAATAATTGGTATAAAAATAAAAAGTCAAATTGAAGACTGTACAGAGGCTGAAACACTTGCAAGCACAATGACTAAGAAATTTACTGAAGATTCTTGCACTGTTTACTCAACTTGCTGGATTCACAAAGGAAGAAGCCCGATGCCGTGTACACACGATCACTTTTCATCATGGAAAAAAACTTTGTTTTTCCAACTTCATCATTAAAAACTACGTTGCCCACACACCATCGTTTTTCAAAAAAATGATGAGAAAAGCGTGGTGACATACAACACGTACGACAGCACTCTAAAGGGGAAGTTCCATTCAAGCTCCCGTCTCATAACTTGCTTCTGAGCATACGCTGGTTTAAAACGTCGTTTTTAACATCGTTTTAGCCCACACATGATCATTTTTTACAACCCGAACAACGACATTTTATAAAACGACGTTAAAAAATTAAGCATGCTCGAATTTTTTTTTGTCGTTTTTCAGAAGATGAAAAACGATGTGAAGCCCACACACAATCATTTTAAATGACGTTTTTAAAAACGTTTTTTTTCATGCCGAAAAACGATCGTGTTTTTTTTTCATGCCGAAAAACGATCGTGTGTACGCGGCATAAGATATAACGTTACATTGCTCAGTATATGACCTAAGTGAACATGAAGTTCTGGAGGCTAAAATAATTGAGGGAGTGTACATTTACCTAGCAAGTTCCTTGATTATTTAAGAATCTAGTGGGTTTCAAACCAACTAGCATCCACACAATGCAAGGTTATGATTTTAGGTGGATGTACTCTGACTAAAACCAGGTTACTGGAAAAAATAAATAAACAGATGGGTGTACCTTGTAGGCATGAGCCAAAAGTATGTGTTTACCTTTTTTGGACTTATATATATGTTCCTATGCATTGGGTGTCCTACCCTGCATTCCTGTATGGTCCTTTTGAGGATCCTTTTTGGGTGATTTATTTTCACCATATTGAACACTGTGCATTTGTGATTTCAATATACACTGTTTTTCATGGTTTATGTTTTATTTTTCACTTCCATGTGGAATTAATGTTTCTTTGTAGCGCCACATTTTTTATTGTTTATATTCTTTTCGATTTGTTCTATCGTTGATGTAGGCTGCTTATACACTCTTGTTATTTCAGTAGCGCAACTTTTCCCTTTTATGAGCCAAAAGTACTTTGGTTAAGTTCAAGGAAGGTTCAGTGAACATTACGGTTGTTCAGGTACCTAATCCATACCCCAAGTCAATTGGAGCTGAATGTTAAAAAAAACTGTGGGCCAGATTCATAGAGCAATTACACCTGTCTAACTGGTGTTAGACAGGAGTAATTTCAAATTTTGCGCGCCGTATCACTAGTTTGAATCCTCAAACCATGATACGGCGGCTTCGGGCTTCGATCCGAGAGGCTTACGTCTTCGTAAGCCTTCGGATCTACGCTGCCATCTATTTGCGGCCGCTGGGAGGAGTTCGCGTCGTTTTGATGCGTCGGGATATGCAAATGTTTTTTTACGGCGATTCCCGAAGATACGAGTGGTCGTCGCAATCACTTTCGTCTATTTTTTTGTACGTAATGTTAGAGCAGCTTTTTGCTGCTCTAACGTTACGTAGCCCATGTTAAGTATGGCCGTCGTTCCCGCTTCGAATTTATTTAATTTTTTATTTTGTTTACGTAACTCGTTCGGGACTAGGATCGCCCGTAAACGACGCTACCTAAACAACGAATGACGTCACGACGTGATTTCGCGCAATGCACGGCGGGAAATTTGCGAACGGAGCATGCGCAGATCGATCGCCGCGGGAACGCGCCTATTTTAAATGATTCACGCCCCCTACTCATCTATATGGATTGCGACGGGAGAAATACACTACGCCGCCGTCGTTTACTGGACAAAATCTACCTGAATTCCACGTAGAGCCAGGTAAAAAACGGTGGCGTAGTGTATTTCTGATACGCTACGATAATCCATTTCTGTGTGAATCTGCCCCTGTGACTTTAAAAATTCTTAAAGGACAATATTATAAATGCAAAATGTATTTAAATAATGTGCCTGGGGGATACTCTACCTTTGAAGTGGTACATCTGTATAATGTATACAACCTACTACAACAAATCTGACATTTACAAATCAAAAAATGCAGTTTAAATTTACCATTTAATGGCATGACAGTTGCTTATTTCTGTTCATAAACAAAGTGTCTGGGGATTCCTTTAATCTAGAGCAGATCCTTAACCTATATCAGGATCGAGTAAAGATGTTAATGGAGAATCCACAAAAAAAAAAGAGGCTTCCCCTAAAAATAAATAACAGACCCTTATTCTTGATCAGGATCTAGTATGGATGTCAAAAAAAAGTGGTGTAAAGCTCTCCCAAAGTATATACCGGATCCTTAACTGAGCATGCAGCCTAGCAGGCCATGAAAGAGGGTTTATAAGTGTGTGCTCCCATCTCCTGAACCATACCAGGCCACATGCCCTTGACCAAGACTGCCCTGTGCATGCACCATGTCCCCATGCTCGTAAAAACAAGGGTCATCCATTAAAATATAGTAAAGTAACACAAATAATTTAACCTGACCACAAGAATTTCTAAGCCCATAATGTCTTTGGAAGGTGGACAACAATTCCTGCAGCAAATTGGTATGATCAGGGGAGATTCAGCTGATACAGGCAAAACAAGATTGGCAGATAAAATAATTCACACGAACATTAAAGTAGGTAGTATTTAGCATGAGAAACATACACAGAGCCTAGTGCCATGAGACCTCAGAATGACACATGCACCATTAGGCTATCAGTTGTAAAGCAAGCACTGGTGGGTTGGACCCACTGTGAAGCTTTCAAAAGAAGCGTCAGCTGCTGCTCTGCAAATTCATGAAATAGAGGTTGGGGAGGGCCTATCTTAATCTGAAAGCTCCTTTTAAAAATAGGAGGCCTCCAGATATCGGCCCCACACTCTACATGAATGATTAAGCGGTACATAGTACCCATACTCATTCACAAAAATGTAAAAAGTAAATAAAAACACCACACTTCGTGGCAAGTCATTTTCATTTTTTTAAACAATTTAAAAACCCCAAAAGTCCCATAAAGTCTTTGCCCAAATATGGGCAAGTCAGCGGATACCTAGCCACCAAATGATGGGTGTCTGGAATGCATTGGGTGCAAGAACCTGCTGCTTCCTTACCAACCATTAACAGTGGAAGAAGGAAGCTGTCACATACAGTATGGTAGAAGTTCCACTCTTTTGGATTTGTTATTCAAGTTATGTTGTGGAGACTGCAACAAGAGGTGCTGTAATATGCAAGGGTGAGTGAGAACACTCAAAACGACATGAGTTATAGCTATTAGATTATCTAAAACATCTAAAAAGCCAGAGTTGACACCAGTCTCCACCTCTAGCTTATATGTCAATTTTGACTACAATGACCCTTTGACAACCAAGACTAAGGCTGCATACACACGATCAGTCCATCCGATGAGAACGGTCCGAAGGTCTGAGGAGTTTTAGACACACAGTAATGACGGCTTGGACCACAGTGAAAAGCTGCCATGAGATTTTTCATAAGGAGCCAGACAAGCAGGAAGTATGGAGATCAGAGAAGAATTACAGCAACTTTAAAGCAAAAACGAACAATGAGGACATGAAACCAGGACTGCAGTAAGGTAAAAGAAGCTATTTAGCTAAAAAAAATCCTTTAGTGATCCTTTAAGTGAGGTGCATGTTCATTGAGCTTAATAAATAAGGTGAAACTACGCTTAGTTTTTCATGCAATTGTGAGCAAGAAACAAAATTGTGTTTTTTTTTTTAATTCAACTTACACTTAATTGGGTACTTAATGCAAACTTTACTAAGTTAATTTTCCATTTACTCTGCTAAGAGTACTGTCTTTACTCCTGTAGTAAGTCCACCTCTACAATCTGCAAGTACATAATTCAATGAATAAAAGAGCATAAAAACTATTTGTCATGTGACAAATGTGACCTTTTTGTTATAACCACATGAGTAATGCTAGATGTAGACATATTTGTTGTTGAGATTTTAATTTTGTAACAGGAGCAGCATCTGAAAATCCAACTGTTCCTTCTGCAAAATACATGGCTTGAGTCTTGTGTGCTTTGTCCTCTTAAAATGTCACTGTATACAAAGCAGAGCAGATAACCCTACCATTGTCATCATGTCATACTCATTTTGTCAGTTGTATGTGTTGTGGTTGCCCAATACCACTCTGGCAGTTGCATCAACTCTTCTGTTATTTTTGCACAGGCAAATATTTCATGGCTATTACAGCTAACAGACATTGTCACAGGGCCAGGGCCATTGACTTCTATAGAGTTATCCAAGCTTCACTATCTAATGCTACAGTATATTTTTCTAATCTGTCTTAAAGTCGTAAAGGCTTGCCTTTTGCCTTCTGTTCTACCTGCTTCAGCTCATAGTCCTTTTGAACAGGTATTTTGTTCATAATTGCTGTTTCATGTGGATTCTCCTTTTTATTTAATACAAGTGTAGGTTGAATAGAGAAAGATAAATAAAAGCCCAAAACATATGACTCTCTTTAGTGAGAAATCCTTTGGGATAAATGGAGGGAGGCTGCATTTTCACTGTTGAATGTAAATTCTTCTGAAGTGGAACTAATCATTTAAAGGATAGTTTGGGTTGTCCTAACAACGCCGCAGAATTGAAAGAGCTCCTTTTTGTTGAAGATATGTTTTCTTTCTTTCAGTCAAAACTGATGATGATACCCCTTTCACACTCTGTCCTCCCATATCATAAATCTTAACTCACTGCTCCCAAAATCTCACTTTAAGATGCCAAGACCCAGCGGGTGAGAAACGTCCAGAGAGGGACACTGGAGGAGCTGTAATAAAGCAAGGAGAATTTAAATGGGAGCGTATGGGACAGGATATGAAGAGAGGAAGGCAGATAAAAATTTGATAAATTGACAAGTGAAAAACAGGTAAACAAATTAAACTGTGTTAAAAATATAAACAAACAACATCAATATAATATTATGTATAGGATTATATTTTATTTGAAATATTATTTCATCTGAAGTAATGATACTGCAGTTCTAGGGGGATGCCTGCAGGTTTATTGACCTTTCAGATTCTGATATCAGTCAGCTGTTTGACAATTACTGGATTTTCAATGGAAAATAAATATAGAAGGAGGATAAAGACTTACATAAAGGCTAATGCCCTGTACACGCGATCGGTTCGTCTGATGAAAACGGACCGTTTTCATCGGACGAACCGATCGTGTGTGGACCCCATTCGTTTTTTTTCCCATCGGTGAAATTTTTCTTATGGTTAAAAAAACGATAGAAAGAAACGATCGTTTGTGGGGGAACCCATCGGTCAAAAATCCACACATGCTCAGAATCAAGTCAACGCATGCTCGGAAGCATTGAACTTCATTTTTCTCAGCACGTCATGGTGTTTTACGTCACCGCGTTGGACATAATCAGATTTTTAACCGATGGTGTGTAGGCAAGACTGATGAAAGTCAGCGGATATTTGATAAAAAAAATCCATCAGTCTGTTTTCATCAGACGAACCAATCGTGTGTACAGGGCATTGGTTAACCCTTGTTCTCCTTTTTTCTAAATTCCAGGTCCCCTATGTAGTATGTACCAATATAGCATTAATGTACATATTTTGCAAAAATAAAACAGCTTTCCATTAATTCTACACAGGCTTATCTCTCTCTCTTCATGGATGTTTAAAAACCCTGCTCTATTACTTCTCCCCTACTTCTGGACAGACTTTAGGTCATGTCACAGGAAGCAGTTGACCAACTGATCTCATTAGCACAAACCCTGCATCATTTATTTACCCTCAGTTGGTCAACTCGTTCCTATGTCATGACCTAAAGTCTGTCCAGGAAGTAAGGCAGAAGTTATGGAGCAGGGTATATAAACATCCATGAACAGAGTGATGTAAGCATGTGCAGAATTAATGGAAAGCTGTATTATTTTTGCAAAAGAAGTACATTAATGCTATATTGGTATATACTACATAGGAGAGCTGGAATTTAGAAAGAAAAAAAAAGTCAAACAAAGTTGAACTTGGCCTTCAGTGATTTGGAGTGCAGTGATGATGGTGTCGGTACAATTTATACCAATTATATAAAAAAAAAAATGTGGGTTCAGTTTAAACATATTCCTAAAATGTTTCTGTGGGGACATCATCCCAATAAAGGCAATTGTAGAAAAAAACATGGTATATATAGGACTGTAAAAATGCACCTACAGGAATTATGTATTACTTAGCATACAGATTACTATCAATTTAAAAAATGCACGTGTATTATATACAAAAATATTTTTTTTTAAATCCACCATATATAACAACATAAAATAAATAGGATCTTTGTATTAATTACAACACACATGTATTCAGTAGTTACAGAACGTTCATAAACTATATATGAAACTATATATGAATCTGAGTCTATACGTTTCCCAGTGATCCCACTTCTTGAAGACTGAAAATGTGCTTTCATATTGGTTCAAGATCCATCTGTAAAGAATAATAATATGATTACAAAATGTATAATATAACATAAAAAAAAAAGCCAGAGGTAAGATGCAATGATAATGTCCACTACCCAAATAATAAAGGAATATATACACACATATATATATATATATATATATATATTGACAAAGGAGTCAAAGGAGTCAAATGTAGTAGGATGGCCCCTGCATCCATTGGCAACTGTACATCCATTAATTTAAAGATCCGGAGTCCAAAAAAACTGATATACCAGGGCAAGGTCAGAAGAAGTAAAGCATGTTACCCCCTGTTTCCTGGCATCGCCAGCAAAGGGGAGGCTCAGTGGGATAAGTTTGTGTAAGGTTGATGGGATTCTAAAGCACTGAGCCAAGATTTTATATTCCATCTCCTGAGCCTTACGAGAGATCAAGGTCCTGTGTTTTAATTTGGATAAACCTGTCTTACTGCTGTTACGTGAAAGTCGTTTGTAAAATACTGCTCCCACTTAATTATGTATTTGGAAGGGGAAGGGTCAGTCAGGTGAGTCAACAGGTGGTAAGATTGATAAAGGGCATGTGTCACTGACTCCTCTGGGAGATAAAGCCTTTCAAAAGAAATAGGGGTGGTAAGGGACCGTACTTTACAGTACCTCCAATGATCAGATAAAAAGTGTCTCAACTGCATAGCTTTCCACAAGGGAAGTGGGGGAGTTACCAAGGTCCTGCCAACCAAAAGTCTTGTGCCTGAAATATCTGATCCCCAAGGTTACTCAAGAAGGATCTGTCTGCAAAACCAACTGCAAACGCTGGATATGTGAGTATTGTAATCATAGACGAGAGACCCAAGGTTGACAATATGGGGCCTTTAAGAGTTGTGATGACTCAGAGGGTTGTCCCAATTGTCGGGTGAGCAAAGAGAGAGTGGGGGATTCCATGGGTTAACCAAGGTAGGCAGCCCAAAAATTAGGTCGGGAATGATTGTTTGAATGAAATCCATCTCTTCTCGAAGTTCAGCTGACACCAGTTTATAATGCGAGACATGAGCCTTATAGTATTTGTTGACGTATGGTAAGACCTGAATTGATTCTTTGAGAGAACCCTAGATCTATGCAAGAGATCAATTCTTATGTGCTTTTTTCCCCCAGCCTTGACCTGTTCCCCCCACACAACCTATCCTTAAATTCTGCAACTGTTTTAGATTCTGTAAGTGTTAAAGGCTTGGCCTTCTGTCTCCTCTAGACAGGAGAATATAGACATAATCTATAATTTAAAAAAAGAGAGTACAAATAAATGTATGTAGGAATAAGAGACCATAGGACCCATAAGAGCCAGAGCATATTGTTAAAAACAGGGTCAAGCGCCGGAATGATTTATGTATTTAGAATCAAATATGTCACTTACTTAAGAGCTGAGAACTGTCTGAGACCAGAAAGACAGTAAAATCCTGAAAGGCACATCACAAGGGACAGGAGGAGGAGAGGTCTAGCCAAAATCATCATTAAAGCGATGGCAATGCATGGAATTTCTCTTGCATTTACTGCTGATGATAACAGTGTGCCATGCCTATAAAATTACCACTTGTAGTCTCCAGGTACAAAGCATGGTCACTGGTGATGGACAAATCTGCTAGGGTTCAATTTGAATATGGTTTGGCAAACTGGAACTTACAGGTGAATCCCATAAAGGTCTATGGGTAACTAATATAGCTGGGCACTGCCATGGGGGACATGTACTATTGCAAAAATTAAATAAAAGATAATCATACAACAGGGATAGGGTCTTTTTATGTGGCTTTGAAGACAAAATTGAAAATCCAAAAATCCATTAAATAATATGCCTGTGGGATGCCTTAAAGCTGTATGTGGTGTTGCAGAACAGTATGATTTTCACAGACAGTCTCAGCAACAGATTCTATTTCAGCTTAAACCTTTTTTTTTTTTTTTTTTTCATTTTGCCAGGTGGTAATAGTCTTGCTTTGATGGGCAGATAAAAATTGGCCACTGAGGCTGTTCCTGTTCTCACTGATGCAAAAATGTTCTGCCACTAGCCAATTTATTTCAAGGTAAGAATTATGAGAATTATGAGACTACAAACGACACAGCAGGGTAAAACTGGCCAGCAGCATGGGGAGAATAAGCTGAAATGTGCTGGAGAAAAAGATTACAGGCAGATATTTTACTATAGGAATTAAAGCTGAACTCCAGGGAAAATGTAAAGGTATCCTTGCAATGGGGCTCCTCCAACTAGGCAAAGTTTGGTTTGCAGGAGGTTCACCAAACCCAGCAGGAAATCTGTGAACCCAAAAGATAGCATTGAACCCTATTCATGGGGAGACGTATATTGTTATTTTTTCTGGTCTTTTTCAAGGCTAATTTGCAAGCTATTGTTAAAACGGTGGTATTTGAAGCTGGGCATCCTACGGATGGATCATATATAGGATAAAGTGTCTTTTCATGTTGTTTGAAAGGCAACTATGAGGAAAGATTAGAAGAACTGAATTTATTCACTCTTGAGAAGAGGAGAATAAGGGGGGATATGATCAACATGTACAAATTCGATCGTGTGTATGGGCAAGCAGACAGGTTTTTCCAGCAGACAAGTTTTAAAGCATGCTTTAAAACTTGTCTGCTGGAAACCCGTCTGTCTGACATGTCCGCTGGTTAGTACGCCCAACCAGCAGACAAAAATCTCTCGCATGCGCCGAATGGATTCGATGCATGCGTGGAAGTATTTTACTTCCTGGAGTGGTGACGTGGCGGCGTCAACGTCACCGCGATGTCTGCCGGCGGGGATTTTGGTTTGATCGTGTGTACACGGATCAAACCAAAATAGCCCAGCAGACATATCCGATGAAAACGGTCTGACAGACCGTTTTCATCGGATAAATCTCATGGTGTGTACGCGGCCTAAGAGGTCCATATAGTGAACTTGTTGTTAAGTTATTCACTTTAAGGTCAACACTGAGGACAAGGGGGCACTCTTTACGTCTGGAGGAAAAGAGATTTCACCTCCAAATACGGACAGGTTTCTTCACAGTAAGGCCTCGTACACACTATCGGACATATCCGATGAAAACGGTCCGCGGACCATTTCCATCGGATATGTCCGATCGGGAGTTTGATCCGATGGCGTGTACACACCATCGGATCAAATTCCCCGCCGCCGGACGGCGCAGTGACGTGGCGGTGACGCGGCGGTGACGTTGACGCCGCCACGTCACCGCCACGTCACCGCACCAGGAAGTTAAACACTTCCGCGCATGCACCGAATCCATTCGGCGGCGGCGCAGCGGCAGTGGGGGACGACATGTCTGCTGGTAAGTGTACTAACCAGCAGACATGTCGGGCGGACAGATTCCCACCGGATAGATTTCAAAGCATGCTTTGAAATCTGTCGGGTGGAGAAATCTGTCCGCTAGCCCATACACACGAGCGGAGATGTCTGCTGAAACGGTCCATCGGACCGTTTTCAGCGGACATATCCCCTCGTGTGTACGAGGCCTAAGAGCTGTGAAAATGTGGAACATACTCCCTCCAGAGGTGGTTCTGGCCAGCTCAGTAGATTGCTTTAAGAGAGGCCTGTAGTCTTTCCTAAATGCACGTAATATAACTGAGTACTAAGATTTGTATGTAAAGTTGATCCAGGGTAAATCCGATTGCCTCTCGGGGGATCAGGAAGGAATTTTTTCCCCTCCTGTAGCAAATTGGATCATCGCTCTGCTGTTTTTTTTGCCTTCCTCTGGATCAACTGTGGGTATGGAGTTGGGTGTATGGGATTGTACTGTGTTTTATTTTGTTTGTTTGTTTATTTATTTATTTTTTTATGGTTGAACTGGAGGGACTTGTGTCTTTTTTCAACCTAGCTAATTATGTAACTATTAGACATGTGCACAGGAAAAAAAATCGTTTTTTTTTGTTCTGTTTCGTATCGTTCCGTTTTTTCGTTTTCGTTTGTTTTTCGTAAGACGCCCGTTTTCCTGTTTGTTCCCGTTCGTTTTTCGTATGACGCGATTTTTTCGTATTCCGATCGTTTCGTATTTTCATTACTGTTTTATTTTCGTACATGCGGGATGGTTCGTTATTCTGTTTAATTCATGTTCGTTACTTGTTAGACAATAATTTTCGTGAATTTTCTTTTCTTTTGCTATTTTCAGTCGTATGTTCATATGACATCTATAACAAAAGATTTGCATTCTGTAATTTAAATTCCTTTTTTCTGTTCGTATTTTGGATTCAAAATACAGCATGCAAATATTTTTTTATAGATGTCATATGAACAATGAATATAGGACTGAAAACAAACAGAAAAAGGATTGAAACAAAATACAGCATGCAAATCTTTTGTTATAGATGTCATATGAACAATGAACATTGGACTGAAAACAAACAGAAAAAGGATTGAAACAAAATACAGCATGCAAATCTTTTGTTATAGATGTCATATGAACAATGAACATAGGACTGAAAACAAACAGAAAAAGGATTGAAACAAAATACAGCATGCAAATCTTTTGTTATAGATGTCATATGAACAATGAACATAGGACTGAAAACAAACAGAAAAAGGATTCAAACAAAATACAGAATGTAAATCTTTTGTTATAGATGTCATTTTTGTTCTTTTGCCGTTTTCGTTTTGTCGTTTTATTTCGTCGGATCATTCGTTCGTATTTGCGGTTGTTCGTTATGCGGCTCATTCGTAATCTCGTAGTTTTCGTATTTTGGTGCTTTAATTTTTTCGTATGTACACATTATCCTGCGGGTACGAAAATGAATATTTTCGTACGAAAATAACATTTGTACGAACGGGAATGCACATATCTAGTAACTATGTAATATTAAAAACATACAAATCCTATATTTAATATGCTTGGGAAATGTCCTAATATCAGATGAAAAAATTCTGTCTGACTTTTTCATCGGAAATTCTGATCGTGTGTACAAGGCATTACAGTGTCACAGTTCCCCTCTGCATAAATGGGAGAGAAGAGAGTCTGGGTGTGCTCTCTCACCCCTCTCCTGCTCCTATCCCTCTGTGTTCCTACACATTTTGGTGCCGCCACCTCACTCTGGAGCCGATACGTGTGCCCGACGGCCCCCGACGTCTGCCGGGCACCCGCGATTGCCTGTCACACAGCAGGGACTTGGATCTGTGTGTATAAACACACAGATCCACATCCTGTCAGGTGGAACACCGATCGGTCTCCTCTGCCTCTAAGTCCCCACCCCCACAGTTAGAATTACTCCCTAGGATACACAGGAACCCCTTGATCACCCCCTAGTGTTAACCCTTTCCCTGTCAGTCACATTTACACACTCATCAGTGCATTTTTATAGCACTAAACGCTGTATAAATGTGAATGGTCCCAAAATAGTGTCAAAAGTGTCCGATATGCCTGCCGCAATGTCACAGTCATGATAAAAATCGTTAATCGCCACCATTACTAGTAAAAAAAAATGACAATAAAAATGGCATAAATGTATCCCCTATTTTGTAGGCGCTATAACTTATGTGCAAACCAATCAATATATACTTATTGCGATTTTTTTTTTACCAACAATATGTAGAAGAATACATATGGGCCTAAACTCAGAAAGATTTTTTTTTTTTTTTAATGGGATATTTATTATAGCAAAAAGTAAAAAAGTATTGTGTTTTTTTTTTTAAATTGTCCTTCTTTTTTGTTTATAGCGCAAAAAATAAAAACCGCAGAGGTGATGAGATACCACCAAAAGAAAGCTCTATTTGTGGGGAAAAAAATTGTCAAAATGTCATATGAGTACAGTGTTGCATGACCGTGCAATTGTCATTTAACTTTTTACAGCACTGAAAGCTGAAAATTGTTCTGGGCAGGATGGGGGTGAAAATGCCCTGTATTGAAGTGGTTAAATAACACAAATGCTACACAAATACACTGAATTCATACAAAATAAGATCACTGTTTTATAGAAATGTTTGACAATAAATTTCCAGTGGCCTTTCATATTCAGTCATGTAGCCTGTGTTTCATTTTTTTATGAAACATAGCTTTGGAAAAAAACATGTATATAATGTGTTGGAATACTGTAATTAAGCTGAAATAACTTCAAAGGTTGACCTCTACAGCTTTTTGCTTTCTATTTAACTATATACAAGGAATTAAAGGGGAATAATGGACTGCATATTTAGAATTCCATGAATGCTACACATATTCTGCAACCTAGAGACACATGGCATTTCATAGCAACTGAATGATACCTGTTAGATTTTACGGGTGATCAGGGAATCATGTTATCACAACATTTAAGATGCATAACTATTAGTAATTTATCTTTACTCATTTAAATAATGCAGGCAGACACTTCCCGCACTTAGATGCACACACACTATTACTAATAATTGCGACAAGTGCATTATTCTAGTAATGTGATTTTAGGTTTAGGATAAAAACCCCTTCAAGCATTTTGCAAGGCTAATTTGTAAACTTTTGTTAAAAAAAGGCTATGAATAGCTGGGCACTGCAAATAGAAAGGGTACCAATGTATAATAAACATGGGAAAAAAAGTTCCATCTTTTATAGCAGGCGTTAGGGCAACTAAGGCCGCGTACACACGATCAAATTTATCTGCTGAAACCGGTCCGACGGACCATTTCAGCAGACAAATTCGATCGTGTGTACGGGCGAGCAGACAAGTTTTTCCAGCAGACAAATTTTAAAGCATGCTTTAAAATCTGTCTGCTGGAAACCCGTCCGTCCGACATGTCCGCTGGTTAGTACACTGACCAGCGGACATATCTGTCCACACATGCGTTCTAATGGATTCGACGCATGCGTGGAAGTATTTTACTTCCTGGTTCGGTGACGTGGCGGCGTCAACGTCACCGCCACATCACCGCGCTGTCTGCCGGCGGGGATTTTGGTTTGATTGTGTGTACACGATCAAACCAACATATCCCAGAAGATAAATCCGATCAAAACGGTCTGTCAGACCGATTTGATCGGATTTGTTTAGTCGTGTGTACTCGGCCTTAGAGATGCTTTAAGGCTGGCATGTAAAGTTACAAAGCAGTATGATTTAACCATTTAAAAATGACTGGTTTGTTTACAAACAGCAGCTGGGGATCTATCATTTAGGAGCAGTAGCACTATTGCTGCTAAATGACAGATCCCTGATAGCCTTCTATTTGTAACCAAAAAAAGCAAGGATCTTTAATTTAGTGGTGGTAGTGTTACCATCACTTAGTGACAGATCCCTGGTAGTGGCTCTGCATTGTCAAGTAGTGAAGTTCTTTGGCAGCATGGAAACATTATCAGGCAGCATGCAAACACCTAAAGGGAGACTGGAACATCTTCCCACTCTCCCCTCCTTCACTTCAAAGCATTGAATTCGACCACACAGAGGTAAAGGGCTCCTTTCCCACAGCAGGGGTCTACAGCCACACAGCAGGGACTGGTGAGAGGGCTTAATGCCTTCCATTCACCCACTGATAGCAGGAACTGAGTTACAGGAAGCAAGATACTGAATACATAGCACCTGCACTGCATGCTAAGTGCACCAATGCTGCTTATGGGCCCCAAGCATAGCCAACAGAAGAACACAATACAGGACTGGCCCCTTAAAAAAACATTCTACTAGCCCCTATCTATTACTCATTTAAAGGTACCTCTGCCCAGTTAGCCTAGACCTAGCATAGTCACCAATAATGTTTGTCTCCTGAATGCAGTTAGTTAATCCAACCATAGTACTGTCCATTGCTGTACTCACAGTGATCTTACTACTATTTATGCTGATCCTGGTGCATAATGTTCTCCTAGACCTACTGTTGGCTATTGAGCATACTGTATGTTGAGATGCACTACTATAATTGCTAATTCCTTTTCATGCCTTTATTGTTATCAATCATACTGTGTGACAATATATTTAAACGTGCCCTTACCAATTCTTTTGAAGTCTGTTTCTAAACAGCATCATTATTGTGTATCTGGTATTGCCTTTGGTGTTTTCTGTGATATTACAAGCTTAACCTAGTGTGACACAGGGGCTGGAGTTATTCAGGAGTTTGAGGAAAAGAACAGAGAACCCATCCTATTCAGCAGCTCCTGAATACAGGGGCACTTGATCAGCAGGAAAACACTATCACAAGTACAAGAGCCACAAGCTGATACACTTTTAAGAAAGTGCTTTCGGGGCCATGGATCAATCTCCCAGCTGGTAAAGGCATGTGGCCTGATAAATTACCCAGCAGCTGGCAAGGAGGACAGGGAAAAGGGGCCATCAGCAGATAACCCCCAGGAGGAGCTGGGAGGTTGCACCCTATTGCCTAGCACTAGGACACTAGCAAAGAAAGAGCAGCACTGTGCCCCATTGTCTAGTAATTGGGATGCAAGCTGCTGCTGAGAGCTGAAAGCAGACAGTAAGCAAATTTGTTGAAAGTATGGGGCATTTTACTGACCTATTATAAAGTCATAAAATTGCAGACTGCATTGAAATCTATGGGTTGGGGGGCATTTTTAAGCCTAATAGGCAAAGGATTATCAAGCAAAGGGAATGGGGAGCTGGGTACTGCCATGGGAACATGTAACACTACAGAAAAACAAAATACCATACAACAAGGACAGGGTCCACTTTTTTTTTTTTTTTGTTCAATATGTGTTTATTAAAGATAAAAGAAAAGGACACTTAACAGACAAAATATAAAACAAAAAGCCAAAACAAAAACAAGAAGATCAGCAGAACCACGCCATACATGACATGAATCAACATATCAATACTAGTACACATCACAAATGACCTAGAGAATACACAGCAACCTTAAACATGCCAATACACACCCATGGCCCAAATGGTATATAGGGTAAACATCAAATAGGAATAGCAGAGAGACCGGAGGCAAAAAGCCCCACGAACTCTCAGCTCTGCATTGAGCCTGGCAATAAGGGCGCCTGATCTTCACCCAACGCCTACCGAGCATGCCGAAACAAACATGCCCATGGGAGGCGTCAAAACCAGCAATATAACAAATAAGGACAGAAAAAAAAAAGAAAAGAGAAAGAAAAAGAAAGAAAAAGAGGGAAGGGGTGGGGGGGGGTGTGAAAGATCCTCCGTCTCCGAATGTCAACCTGTGTCGAGAGAACATAAAAAGAAAAAAAAAGACAAGCAAACCCATAAGCTACCACGAGGGGTGACACACTACAGGAAGTGACAAATAGGGCCTAGAGTACCGCCTAGTAACATTGCACTTAACACAGATTTTAAGACATTAAATCGGCATAAGCTGAGGTATATTTAAAAGCGAACCAATCGGACCATATTTTCAGAGATAAATCAGATTTGTTCCTAAGTGAAAAGGTAAGATCCTCCATCTGGTAGATGCGGTCGACTTCCACCAACCACTGGCGCAAAGTGGGCACAGCCGTCTGTTTCCAAAATCTTGGGACAAGGGACTTTGCCGCGTTCAATAAATGGGGCGTGAGAGATTTCTTATATGATCCGATTGGTTCAGAGGTACAATGCAATAAAACCACCCAGGGATCCCTAGTAGTTTGAAAACCTTGGATCTCCTCCATACAGTGCAAGACCGACACCCAGAACGGTTGAATGTGTGTGCAAAACCACCATACATATGCGTTCGTTGCAATCTTCCCACATCCACGCCAGCAAAGCGGAGACATTAGGGGGAAAGTTTTGTGGAAGAACGCCGGGGTGTAGTGCCATCTCGTAAGCAGTTTGTAATTGATCTCAGCAATTTTAGAAGAGATGGATGACGTATGCGCAAAAAATAGAACGGTGTCCCGCTGGGAAGGCGAGAGAGCCCTCTGCAGCTCTCCCTCCCACTTAAGTAGGAACCTCGGATTTTCCTTTGTGGACATATCATATAAAGCCTTATAAAAAAACGAGAGAGGCCTTTCCACCGGACGATCCTCGACAAAAGCATGTTCTATGAGATGTAAATCATCCAAGCCCCTCAAGGGCTTTGGTAAGGAGCTAACAAAGGCCAGTAGCTGACGATACTTCCACAGGACCAGGGTAGTGACTAGGGGGGGTCCACCAAGTTTGCTAAAGGGAGGACACCAGAAGAAGAGACCACGTGGTGGAGCATGGTAGCAGGGCCCAGGGACCAGGGACGTTGCGGGGGCTGTGTATTTCCAGGTGGGAAATAAGGGTCCACTTTTTTATGCAAATTTGAAGGCAGTATAGTAAAAAAAATAAAAAAAACACCTACCCTTTAACCCTTTCACTGCCAGGTCCTTACAGGGGTTTTACACATATGGGCTGTAGCCACTGGGATTGTGTGTAAATCTGACAAACAGACTCCTGCCTGTCAGATGCGCTGCGCTGCCACCTGATTCCTTCCACACACCCCCCAGTAACAGCACCCCTCCTCACGTGGGGCCCCCGCTATGTAGCCTGGGTTCTGCTTACCCATCTGTGAGCTCAGGACCAACATAGTGGGTGCCTTTGAGTAGAGTGGAGGGAGCAGAGTGGATGCACATATGCTCTTCTCCCCTCCATATTGCTGAACTGGAAAGTTCAGTGACTGGAAAGTGTTTGACATCACTTCTGGGTCTGCCTCTTAGGCCTCGTACACACGAGCAGACAGATTTGTTCAAATCTGTCTGTCCGACAGATTTGAACAAATCTGTCTGCTGGAATTTTGGTTTGCTCGCGTGTACACACGAGCAAACCAAAATCCCCTCCAGCAGACGGCGCGCTGACGTGTCGGTGACGTGGCGGTGACGTTATGCCGCCACGTCACCGCACCAGGAAGTAAAACACTTCCGCGCATGCGCCGAATCCATTCAGCGGCGGTGCGGGACGACATGTCTGCTGGTAAGTGTACTAACCAGCAGACATGTCGGGCGGACAGATTCCCACCCGATAGATTTCAAAGCATGCTTTGAAATCTGTCGGGTGGCCAAATCCGTCGGCTCGGCCGTACACACGATCGAATCTGTCTGCTGAAACGGTCCAGCAGACCGTTTCCAGTGGACAGATTTGATCGTGTGTACGAGGCCTTAGTGACTGCGGCCAGCATGGCCAGGAAAGAATGTAATGCAATGTGATCTGCATTCACTTACATTCAGTGGGGCATAGGGGGGACCCTGGATGTCTCATTAAACCTGTCACCAAAAAATCATTTTTGCGATTTGGCACTACGTCATCAGAAGCAGCGATCAGTGACATGTCACACGTAGCCACGCCCCATAACAGTTAGAATCACTCCCTAGGACACACTTAACCCCCTTTTTAGCGCCCCTACAAGTTAACCCCATCACTGCCAGTGTTTTTGCAGTAATCAGTGCATTTTTATTGCATTGATCGCTGTAAAAATGACAATGGTCCCAAAAATGTGTCAAAGGTGTCCGCCATAATGTCGCAGTCACGATAAAAATTGCTGATCGCCGCCATTACTAGTAAAACATTTTTTTATAAAAATGCCATAAACTATCCCCTATTTTGTAGACTCTATAACTTTTGCACAAACCAATCAATAAACGCGTATTGCGATTTTGTTTAACAAAAATATGTAGAAAAATATGTATCGGCCTAAACTGAGGAAAAACATTGTTTTTTATATCTTTTTTGGGTATATTTATTATAGCAAAAAGTAAAAAATATTTTTTTTTTAAATTGTCGCTCTATTTTTGTTTATAGTGCAAAAAAATGGCGAGGGGTGATCAAATACCACCAAAAGAAAGCTCTATTTGTGGAAAAAAAAGGACATCAATTTTGCTTGGGAGCCACGTCGCACAACCACGCAATTGTCAGTTAAAGCAACGCAGTGCCGAATCGCAAAAAGTAGCCTGGTCTTTGGCCAGCCAAATGGTTCGGGGCTGAAGTGGTTAAAATGGGAATATGGGAAGCAGTACAGCCCAGTGTCTATAACCTCTTAAGGACCGCCGCATGTACATTTACGTCTGCAGAATGGCACCGACAGGCACATCAACGTATATATACGTTGGTGCCTTGAGGTGGGTCGGGGGGCCGATCGGGACCCCTCCCGGTACATGCAGCGTTCCCCGCGGCTGTACGATGGATCCGGCAAGAGGGGGCGGCTATTCATTTTTGTCCACCCCCTCCGGATCGCTCTCAGCCAATGCGCGCGCCCCCCGCTCTGTACTTCCTCCTCCTGTGTAAACACAGGAAGGAGGAAGTGATGTGATCTCTCCCTCAGCGTTTTTTTTCAACCACCGCTGAGGAGAGAAGACATCACCTAGTAAGTCTGCACAACAGCACATTGACACACACTACACACAGGCACATTTAACCCCCCTGATCGCCCCCCCCCCTGTCACAGTGTCACTGAATGCAGTAATCATACATGTATGATTACTGTATTTAGTGTCAGTGTGACAGGCAGTTAGTGTTAGGTCCTGGGTAGCCCCCGTACCCCCCCTAATAAAGTTTTAACCCCTTGATCACCGCCCTATTGCCAACATCACTAAGTGATCATTTTTCTGATCGCTGTATTAGTGTCGCTGTTCCCGCTAGGTAGCACATTTTTTTTATTGCGATTTTTTTTTACTAAAGACATGTGGCTAAATACATTTTGGCCTAAATGTTTGACTAAAATTTAGTTTATTTGATTTTTCTTATAACAAAAAGTAAAAAATATTGATATTTTTTCAAAAATGTCGCTCTATTTTTGTATATAGCGCAAAAAAAAAATCGCAGAGGCGATCAAATACCACCAAAAGAAAGCTCTATTTGTGGGAAGAAAAGGACGCAAATTTTGTTTGGAAGCCACGTCGCACGACCGCGCAATTGTCAGTTAAAGCAATGCAGTGCCGAATCGCAAAAAGGGGCCTGGTCATTTACCTTCATTTTGGTCCGGGTCTTAAGTGGCTAGAGAAAGCAGGTATGAGGCCCCTTTCACACATGCGCTTTTTCATCCTTCCATTTACGGATGAAAAAGGGACATACATTGATCCCTACGAGATTGGCGGGTGTCACGGCTGAACATCCGCTGACACCCGATCTCATCCGGGTCCGCAATCCTCCAATTCTGCAGATGGAGGAAAACCCTATTTTTCCATCTGTGTGCGGATTGGATAGGATAAACACGGACAGATGGTCCGTGTTCATCCGGTCTCCCTATAGGGGAGAGCGGAGATCTGACAGGGCGGTCCCTGCACAGTGTGCGGAGACTGCCCTGTCATCCGCTGGCTCATTGGGGATCAGCAGAGTGATCCCTGCTGAGCAAGCGGAGGTTCATGGGGTGGATCATCAAGGATCCATCTCGTGTGAAAGGGCCCTAAGTATGCATTTCAAAATGGAACCCCCCCCCCTATTGACAGTTATATTATTATTAGTTTGGTTATCCATGTTATAGATCTTACTTTTAAACATAAAAAACAAATAAATAGGTACATAAAATTGTAATATTTTATGACTTGTACAAGTATTTACTATCACTTAAAAGTCATATTAAAAAAATATAATACTAATTCCAATGTTATAAAAAATATGCAAATAGAGTAAGGTATTGTTGTATGGAGGGGCAAAACACTGGGTTATTCTTAATTACGATGACCAATTCTATTATTTTGGGAGACAGACATGTCCTGCGGATGTGAACAATGCATTTCTGATATTTGCTTTGATCTGGGTATGTGACAACTGTTGTGTTTTTGTGATGCTTTAGGGATGTCTCTCTTTATTTGTCAGTGACCGAGCTGGTAGACTGTTAAAGACCCTTTGGCAGTGCTCCTGGCCATTAACCCCTTCTAGCCCAAAGGAAATATCAGTGTTATTCAAGGCAATTTTTCCCACTTCAACAAAAAAAAGAGCTTTCATGATTATTTATGATTGGTTATATTTTATAACGTTACATTTTATTTTCTCATATAAATACATTTCCAGTATTTACTGTTATAATATTTTTATTTTTTCATACAAAGTTATATGCATTTTAAGGACATTTTCTCCAGAATTTACTCCAATGAATAGTGTACGTTGCAGACTTTAGAGGTTATACTATATGCCATCTAAGCATGTTTTCAATACTTTTGCTAAATTTATTCAACCCAACACACTTTTTATAAAAGAAATTCAAACCTTGAGCTGAATACCTAATATATGGACTTTGTTGTATGCATAATTTAGAACAGCTGTTATTAAAATGTATGCAAAAAATGTGTTTGTGTAGAGAGTGTCAGAAAAGGTTTGTAGGATACCAATATATCAAGTAATTCTTCTCTCGCACATAGATGCTTACATTAGCTAAGACCTTGTTTTGAGACATGATTTAACTCCTTCGAAGTGGCATCCCAATGCAACATATTATCTTTATCGATTGGCTTATGCCCTTTGGATGACACTGCAGTGAGAGAAAAAAAACAGTTTTGGTCAAATTATCACTATATGAAGATAATAGTGCAAACTATTCTACACATTATGGTGACGATTAATTAAAACAAGAAAAAAAAAACACAAAAAATGAATTATCAGCATAGCAGCAGAAACCATTCAGGTTTTACTAAATGATGCCAAATGCAATGTCTGCCACAATGTCACAGCCCCGCAAAAAATCACTGATCGCTGCCATTACTAGTAAGAAATGAATAAATAATATCTATATAAAAATCTATTCCCTAATTTGTAGATGCAATAACTTTTGAATCAACCAATCAATATACTCTTCTTTTCGATTTTTTCACCAACATGTAGCAGAAAAACATATTGGCCTAAACTGATTAAAATATATATATTTATTTACATTTTTTGGGACATGTTTTAACTGGTTCCCGACCAGCGCACGACGATGTACGTCGATAGAATGGCACGGCTGTCCAATTGGCATACAGGTACGTCCCCTTTAATTTGTGAGCCGTTTGGTTTGCGCGCACACCGCCGACGGCACGCTCGCGACCCTGCAGTGAGTTCTGTGACCGCGCCCACGGGACCCGTGAACTCGATTGCCACAGGTGTCCCAAGATCGGGTCACAGAGATGAAGAATGGGGAGATGTTAGTGTAAACACAACATCTCCCCGTCCTGCCTAGGTGACACTGTCACTGATCGTGTTCCCTGTCATTGGGAACAACGATCAGTGATGTGTCACGAAAAGCCACGCTCCCTAACAGTTACAAGCACTCCCTAGGACACACTTAACCCCTTTAGCGCCCCTTCAGGTTAACCCCTTCACAGCCAGTGTCATTTGTACAGTTATCAGTGCATTTTTATATTACTGATCGCTGTAAAAATGACAATGATCCCAAAATGGTGTCAAAAGTGTCCGATATATCCATCATAATGTCGCAGACACGATAAAAATCGCTGATCGCCACAAGTACTAGTAAAAAAATAAAATAAAAATGCCTGAAAACTATCCCCTATTTTGTAGACGCTTTAACTTATGCACAAACCAATCAATAAATGATAAATAAATTGTGATTTTATTTTACAAAAAATATGTAGAAGAATACGTATCGGCCTAAACTGAGGAAAAAAATATGTTTTATATATTTTTGGGGGATATTTAATATAGCAAAAAGTAAAAAATATTGTTTTTTTTCAAAATTGTCACTCTATTTTTGTTTATAGTGCAAAAAATTAAAACTGCAGAGGTGATCAAATGCCACCAAAAGAAAGCTCTATTTGTGGGAAAAAAAGTAAGTACATTTTATTTGGGAGCCACATCGCACGACTGCGCAATTGTCAGGTAAAGCGACGCAGTGGCGAATCACAAAAAGTGGCCCGGTCTTTAACCAGACAAATGGTCCGGGGCTTAAGTGGTTAAAGCAGTAAATGTTTAATTCTAAATTGTTGCTCTTTCTTTTGTTTATAGCACAAAAAATAAAAACAGCAGAGGTGATCAAATACCACCAAAAGAAGGCTTTATTTGTGGCAAAAAAAGGACATCAATTTTGTTTGAGTACAGCGTTGCATGTGCGCGCAATTGCCAGTTAAAGAAAGTAGTGCCGTATTGCAAAAAAAAATGGCTGAAGTGGTTAAAGCAAAGCAAAACAACAGGCTCAGTTTATTGGTGGCCCCACCAGAATGTTTTTACCTGTTTTGTGTTCACTTGCTAATCTGTCTTACTACTGAAAAAAATATATACACCTAGTACAAAAAATACATGTAATTTGCATTTCATTGTGCTGGGGAAATGTTGTAATTGTGATTATAAGGTTGACTGTTAAATTTAACTGTGTTGTGTTTAATGACTGGTTTGCTTATACTCATAACACATAGAAACAGAACATTGTTTTAGATAGGCTTTATTTATTTTATATGCTCATCGTTTATTTAAACATATTTTTATTCCATATAGTTAAATCAAAAACCAAAAGCATACCCAAGTAATTAGCTTGTTACTTTGCAACGCATATATGAGCTTGAATGTAATATAATATATGATATGCATGTGACATAGAAAGTGCTAATTTCGGTGTGTTATTGCAATGAGTATTAAGTAATACAAGTTTTTGATCCGATAATTTTTTTTCTTAAAGTGGAAGTAAAGTCAGTTTTTGTTTTTTATCTTTCTTTTCCCTTGCAAATATATTGGATGGGGTAATGTGATGGGAACGTCAAAAGTGTTTTTCTTTTGTTGTATAATGTGAAAAAAAAAATCAATAAAAATTTGTTGATTGAAAAAAAGTCTGTTTTTTAAAATGTGCTGACAGGCAGGCTTCATTAATTTCTTATGTCATAGATGCATCCTTTTTCTTGTCAGTGTACACCGATCTACACATGCACAGCCCAGTGTACACTCTTAGCCCAATTATGTGCCAGGACAGTGCCAAGTTGCTCCTGTGTGCATGCACAGAGGTTATATTATCCAGACCAGGGGTGCCCAACCAGTGGCCTGCGGAGCCATCTGATGTGGCCCACAACCTCCTGCTCTGGGATGACGGGTTGGCAAGCCCAGATCGCAGGTCGCTGACCTGCCAACCCAGAGCATCAGTGTTGTGAATGAAGCCAGTGGTAGAGGAAGCAAGCGGCTGTGGAGCAGAGCCACATAAGCCAATGCTTCCTGTAAAGCACCGGCACCTGTCATAGGCGGAGTGATACCAAATGCACTTTACCTGGGACAGAAACATCCAGCGATACCTGAATAGAAGACTGTTATTAAAGGTAAGTTTATTACTACAAAATATATATTATATGGGAAAATCTGTTCTGCAGTTATTACTTGGGCTGTTTTCAAGCTGATCCACAGGTGTAGCGAAGTGCACCTGCAGGTTACCTGCACTGGGTCATAGACTTCTGTTGTTACCTGCAGGTTTGGGGCACTTTCAGAAAGTACACCACACCTGCAGGATATAATAGAATTCTAGGGAAAAGTGCATCTAACCTGCAGGAAAGCCACAGGTGCACTCATGGTGTGGGTGGACTGCAGACCATCAGTGTAAAAAGCAGCCTTAGGCCCCTTTCACATGGTTGGTCTGACCCATTTACCCTCCCTCCATTCACTTCTATGGAGCGGTAGAGTTAAACAGACTTGTGTCCATTTACACTCGCCTACCTCCAATCCAATCTGCCAAAAAAACTGAAGTGGATCCGTCCACTTCCATCTGATCGTATCAGAGGGCCCGTAGAGTAGCGTGGGCTGTGTCTTTATCCGCTTTGCATATGCAGAGTGGACACGGACTGGTTATCCACCCACTCCACTCATTGTGGCCCGCGACTGGTTACGAAGTTGCTTAAGTGGCCCTCACTCTTCAAAAGGTTGGGCACACCTGATCTAGACCTTGCCTATCAAGTAACTTAACCACTTTACCACCGGGCTAATTTTGGCACTTCTCTCCTTCATGTAATAATCGCAATTTTTTTGCTAGAAAATTAATCAGAACCCCCAAACATTATATATTTTTTTTAGCAGACACCCTAAGGAATAAAACGGAGGTCATTGCAACTTTTTTTCTCGCACAGTATTTGCGCAATAATTTTTCAAACGCCTTTTTTGGGGGAAAAAAACTGTTTCATCAATTAAAAAATAACAAAACATTAGCCCAATTTTTTTGTATAATGTGAAAGATGATGTTACGCTGAGTAAATAGATACCTAACATGTCATGCTTTAAAATTTCGCACATTCATGGAATGGCGCCAAACTTCGGTACTTAAAAATCTCCATAGGTGACGCTTTAACATTTTTTACAGGTTACTATTTTCGAGTTTCAGAGGAGGTTTAGTGCTAGAATTGTTGCACACGCTCTAACGCAGGCAACAATACCTCACATGTGGGGTCTGAACGGCGTTTACATATGTGGGCGTGACCTGCATGCATGTTCGCTTCTGCGCGGATATAACGGGGACAGGGGCGTTTTGAATTTTGTTATTATTATTATTTATTTATTTATTTATTTTACTTAATTTTTTTTTTTTATACTTTTTTTTTAAAAATGTTTTATCACTTTTATTCATATTACAAGGAATGTAAACATCCCTTGTAATAGGAATCAGCGTGACAGGTCCTCTTTATGGAGAGATGTGGGGTCAATAAGACCCCACATCTCTCCTCCAGGCTTACAAGCATGAAATCGGTGAAAAAAAAAATCACAGATCACATGCCGACAGCCGCAATTGTGGCTTTGTTTACTCCCGGGTACCGGGCCTGACGTCATAACGTCGCACCCGGTCCTCCGATGGCCATAGAGATGTCATCTCTATGGTTCTTCAGCACGCACCGGCCGATTCGCTCTCTGGGCCCCCGATGGCACCCTCCCGCTGCCTATAAGAACGATCGAGCCGCTTTGATCGTACTTATGGTGCAGAGAATCGGCAGCTGAAGAGATAGATATCTGAATGATGCCTGTGGCTGCAGGCATCATTAAGATATCACCGCACATGGTCAAGAGGTTAAGTCTCTGAACCCAAAAGGAGACTGGGAGAAGATAGAAGCATTGACAGAAGTGAGCAGTGCTTATGTTGCAGAAGAATTGCTTTGGTAGGTACGTTTACAACAATGTGCTAATGCACTGTGCATACTAGCACGTTATGGATTTTTTGGTGGTTTACTTCTACTTTAAGTTTAACATTATGGCAGAAGTGCTGTGAGCTCAGTTCTTCACAAGCTTCTTCCTGTGGAGATCTTTCAAGCAAACTGCACTAAATCTTCCCTGACATATTTCAAATTAACTTTGTTAAGGGTAATTCAACCTGAACATGTCTTGTATGTATTCCTTATTATTTCATTGTTTGAAGTTCGCAAATCTGAAGAAAGCCATATGTGATGTGCTTTTATCAACAACAAACAACCCACAACTATCAAGACAGTCTGTAGGATCTGCATGAAAGAAAAGCAGCATTCTTAATGACAAAAATATACCTGAATCTGGCAGAGTAATAGCTTGAGTGTTCTTTGAGCACAGAGAGGTTACCTGCTACAAAAACCCCACAAAGTGGCACAATTGCTGACTCTGCAAATGTTTGATGCCACTTTTATTTCCTGTCCCCTCAAAGAAAATGTAAAAGTTTAAACATGACCTTCATTGAAAGTAAAAGTTATTTTGTTACAGTTCAGAATATATTTCAGAAAAAATTCAAATCATTCCAGTAATATTATTTAACCACTTGCCTACTGTGCACCTACACCCCCTTCCTGCCCAGACAGAATATAAGCTTCCGGCACTGCGTCGCTTTAACTGACAATTGCGCGGTCGTGCGACGTGGCTCCCAAACAAAATTGGCGTCCTTTTTTTCCCACAAATAAAGCTTTCTTTTGGTGGTATTTGATCACCTCTGCGGTTTTTATTTTTTTGCGATATAAACAAAAATAGAGCGTCAATTTTTAAAAAAAAATGCAATATTTTTTCCTTTTTGCTATAATAAATAACCCAAAAAATATATAAAAAAAATATTTTTTCCCTCAGTTTAGGCCGATACGTATTCTTCTACATATTTTTGGTAAAAAAAAAACATGCAATAAGCGTTTATCGATTGGTTTGCGCAAAATTTATAGCGTTTACAAAATAGGGGATAGTTTATGGCATTTTTTTTTTTTTTTTTTTTTACTATTAATGGCGGCGATCTGCAATTTTTTTATTGGGACTGCGACATTATGGCGGACATTTCGGACACTTTTCTGACATTTTTGGGATTATTTACATTTATACAGTGAAAAATGCTATAAATATGCATTGATTACTGTATAAATGTGACTGGAAGTGAAGGGGTTAACCACTAGGGGGCGGGGAAGGTGTTAAATGTGTGTCCTATGAGTGTTCTAACTGTGGGGGGAGGGGGGGGTGACTGGGGGAGGTGACCGATTGTGTCCCTATGTACAAGGGACACAATCGATCTCCTCTCTCCCTGACAGGGACGTGCAGCTCTGTTTACATACAGAGCTCCACGTCCCCGCTCAGTTACTGAGCAATCGCGTGTGCCCGGCGGCGATCGTTGCCGCCGGGCACTCGCACGGGATCCCCGCAGAGCGGCGGTGCGCGCGCCCGCCCGCGGCTTTAAAGGGACATCACGTCATATGACGTGATGTCAGGATAATGGAGTCGTCTGCCCGCCGTCATTTGACGGTGGGCAGATGACAAGTGGTTAAAAAGTGCTGATTTTTATTTCTATATACAGACACATCTTAAGGTAATTGATGTAGATTTCACATTTGCTGGCTATTAAATTATTGTGTAATCTAATGAAAAAGGCATGTGTCTTTATTTTGATACATGGTTTAAAAGCAAATTGTATCCTTCACTAAAATCATATTACAAATTTGGGACCAAAGATTGATTCTGTGCAATGAAGCTGAATGAATTCAGCTTCACTAAAATAATATCAACTAGTATACAGCTTGTCTGTATTCGTACAGGGGATAAAGAAAGGCGCTCCTGAGATACAGAATCTCACAAAAGTGAGTACATCCCTCACATTTTTGTAAATATTTTATTATATCTTTTCATGTGACAAATTATACTTTGCTACAATGTAAAGTACTGAGTGTAGAGCTTGTATAACAGCTTACATTTGCTGTCCCCTTCAAAATAACTCAACACACAGCCATTAATGTCTAAACCAGTGGCAACAGAAGTGAGTATACCCCTAAGTGAAAATGTCCAAGTTGGGCCCAAAGTGCCAATATTTTGAGTGGCCACCATTATTTTCATTATGGCCACCACCTTAACCCTCTTGGGCATGGAGTTCACCAGAGCTTCACAGGTTGCCACTGGAGTCCTCTTCCATTCCTCCATGACAATATCACAGAGCTGGTGGATGTTAGAGACATTGTGATCCTCCACCTTCTATTTGAGGATGCCCCACAGATGCTCAATAGGGTTTAGTTCTGGAGACATGCTTTGCCAGTCCATCACCTTTACCCTCAGCATCTTTAGAAAGGCAGTGGTCATCTTGGAGGGGATCATGCTCTGCTTCAGTATGTCAGAGTACATGTTGGTATTCATGGATTACCTCAATGAACTGTAGTTTCCCAGTGCCGGCAGCAACCCTAGAACATGACACTCCCACCACCATGTATGACTGTAGGCAAGACACACTTGTCTTTGTATTCCTCACCTGGTTGCCGCCACACCATCTGACACCATCTGAACCAAATATGTTTATCTTGGTCTCATCAGACCAAAGGACATGGTTTTAGTAACCCATGTCCTTAGTCTGCTTGTTTTAAGCAAACTGTTTGCGGCTTTCTTGTCCATCATCTTTAGAAGAGGCTTCCTTCTGGGACAACAGTCATTCAGACCAATTTGATGTAGTGTGCAGCGCATGGTCTAAGCATTTACAGGCTGACCCCCAACCCCTGTCCTGTCCTGTCAAACTGCCCTATAGTCTTGGCCACCATGCTGCAGCTCAGTTTCTGGGTCTTGGCAATCTTCTTATAGCCTAGGTCATCTTTATATAGAGCAACAATTCTTTTTTTCATATCCTCAGAGAGTTTTTTGCCATGAGGTGCCATGTTGAACTTCCAGTGACCAGTACCACACCTGCTCCCCATTCACATCTGAGACCTTGTAATACTAACGAGTCACATGACACCAGGGAGGGAAAATGGCTAATTGGGCCCAATTTGGACATTTTCACTTAGGGGTGTATCACTCTTGTTTCAACAAGGTTTAGACATAAAGGACCAATTAGCCTGTCAGAAATTCTAAAATTACAAAATTACAAATGGCAAAGCAATCTTAATTTTAGAAAACAAAACACATAAAGATAGAGTATGGAAACCAGTAAGATACATGTAATAGTTATTCTAATACTTCCCCTGTCTGTTCTACTTTAAAAAAATGATGTGGTGGCAAAATGAATAATTGCACAGAAATTGGTGGTGGTGGTAATGATATTTTCAAAAAAAAAAAGAAAACATTTATACCAACACGGAAAACACCGAGCACATGCGATAAATCTTTGACCGTGGAGGAACACATGGTGGAAGTTTAATAGTGGATAAAAATTCACGATTGATAGCTACTGGAACTATCCCTAAGAAAAAAAAATACTGAATTGTCAAAAGTCAAAAGCACTGGTTTTTCAAAGAAGCAAAAATAACAGAAAATCGCTCTACCAAAAGATCAGCAATACATAATGAAAAAGAAATTGATAAAGATACCGCTGGTAAGGATTTAAAAAATAATAAATATTTCTTCATACCCATTATCACAAGTTAAAAAATATGTTTTAGGATTAGGGCTGAGCTTTTGCTCTTCACAAAACAAAAATGGACTTGGTTAAGAATAATCACTGCTCATTTGATGGTAAAAGAAACAAACACAATGAGACACCATTACAAGGTTTGTTTAAAGATTGGAGGAATTTGTCTCCAAGTGAATATAAAATCTTAAAGATACTAACTGAGCTGGAACTGGAAAGTAAATGTGAAGCTGTTGAGTATACTCAGCAGGCGGTACCTACAGTAGTTCTGTGGAAAATTATATTATCTGTGTAAGAACATATACTAAAGGAAAAATAAATTATCTCCCCCTTACAAATTATTGGTGGTATTGAACTTTTTATATAAGTGGTAGAGAAAGAGATTAAAGAATTTATGGATACTTAGGGCCAGATTCACAGAGCCCTTACTCCTGTCTAACTGGTGTTATACTGGAGTAATTTCAAATTACGCGCGTTTTTTAGCTAGTCGGAAACCTCAAACCATTAATAGACGGCTGCGGGCTTCAATTCGACTGGATTAAGTGTTCGTACCCCTTCGGATCTACGCTGCAATAAAATTGCGGCCACTGGGTGGACTTCCCGTCGTTTTCCGCGTCGGGGTATGCAAATGAGCTTTTGCCGGCTATCCCCAAAATTACGATCTTCATTCGCAATCTCTTACGGCACCTTTAGTCATCTTTTTTTTGTGTAACACTATACCAGCTTTTTGCTGCTCTAATATTAGACAGCCCATGTTAAGTATGGCCGTCGTTCCCACGTCGAATTTCTACGTTTTCCGACGTCTTTTATTATTTTTTACGTAAGTCGTCCGGGAATAGGAATGTTTGTAAACGACGCTACTCAAACAACGAATGATGTAACGACGTGATTTCGCGCAATGCACTGAACGGAGCATGCGCAGTTCGATTGCCGCGGGGACGCGCTTAATTTAAATGCTTCCCGCCCCCTTATCGCGTATTTCGATTACGTGGCGAGAAATAGACTACGCCGCCGTAGCGTACGGACAAAAATCTACCAGAATTCGGTGTAGAGCCTGGTAAAATACGGCAGCGTAGAGTATTTCGATTACGCAGCGCAATATTAAGTGTATCTGAATCTGGCCCTTAGTATTTTGCAGATTTAAATGCTGCAAACAAAAAAACATTGCTTACATATATAAAAAAGTGAAATTGTTGATAAAATTGTTATGAAACCATTGGATATGGATGGAACCAGTGTGATAATGAAACCCTAACAATTTGTACAATTTCCTCAATTCACTCACCTTAGACCATTCTCCCAGCATCCTCCATCAGGTTCCTGCTCCTACGCATTTCATCACTGCTCACTTTCTCCCTGAGGAAGTCATGTGATCTGTGATAAAATGCGTAGGTGTGGGACCTGATGGATGATGCTGGGAGGATGGTCTAAGGTGAGTTGTATGCCAGACCAATGGTGTTTTTTTCACAGTTTGATAGGCATATGTATAACGGCAAATGTGAATTTTAAATTGGCATTGGATAAATAAAGAGTTTTTATTTTTTTTTATTTTTTTTTTAATATTTTTTTTATTAAAGATTTGCAATAATACAAAGTAAAGTAAATATAGACCATAGCAAGTATAAAACAATGAATTACCAAATCCATAGCAACATATATGAGCAAGCAAGATTGTAGCAGACCAAGGAGTTTGGAACTCCCGCCCTACCCTCTCCCCGTGCCCCCATAGGGATCAAGCTGCTCCAGGGGTGGGCAGTGCGGGGCAATCACAGTATAGCACTTGCTCCAAGTAGAGTACTTGATTCGTGGATAGGCGGGCTAAATTGTAAGGCGCTTTGGTCTAGAAAAAATTCTAATAAAGTGTTATGGTCAAAAACTCATATGGGCCAGGAGAGGGGAAGTAACTCTCGTCACTCCTGGTTCTAGCTAGTGACATGCTGTAAACCTTTAACCGAAATGCAGAACAATAATCAAACAAGGGAAATTCCCAATAGGACCTTTATGGTCCAGGGCTGCCACGATAGCTAAGATGATTCAACTAAAGAAAGCAAAGTGGTGAGTAGAAGGAAGATAGAAAAGAAGAAGACAGCGGGGAGAGAAGAGGGGACAGAGGGGTGGGAGGTACACGGAAGGCCAAACACTCAGCAAATTCATATATATAAAAAAATAAAAATAAATTAAAAATAAATTTAGGGCCAAAAACCCAGGACATCAAAACCAAATCAAAGGAGGATACCAACATAGGAAGCCCATGGTTCCCAGATGAGCTTGAAGCCCTCCACATTATCAAGAATAATGTTGGAAATCTTCTCATTGGTCATTATCCAGGAAATTTTCCTTTTGGCCATTGGGTAGGAGACTGACGGGGACTTCCAGGCCTTGGTAATAGTCATTTTAGCTCCCAATAGGATAAAAAAAATCAGTGCTTGTGTGCTCTTGGAAATTTTAGGGACTGGATTGTTGAGTAATGCTATGGTGGGGTCGTGGGCTACCCCCACTCCCGTGATTTTCCTGATAAGGCGGAAGATTTTATGCCAAAAAGACCGGATTCTGGGGCATTCCCACATTATGTGAAGTAAGGAGCCCGTAAGCCCACAGCCCCTAAAACACAAGGGGGAGGATTGCGGGTAGAATTTGGCAATGATGGTGGGTACCAAGTACCAACGGGACATGACCTTGAGGCTCGCTTCAACCAGTGAGACATTCAAAATGCCCTTAAAGGAACGAGCAAAATTAGTGTGCCAACGTTCTAATGTCCAGTCAAGGGCAAGGTCACGGTCCCAGCTCGTCATGTAGAGTGCCTTCTCCATAGGCTCGGCCAGAGCTGAGTAAATTAAGGATATACCACCTCTTGTGTCCATGGCTGATGAGCACCACTGCTCATAGGGTGTTACCGAAGGTGATTCTATGCTGGCTCTCTTAATCTGGTTTAGGAAGTGGAAGAGTTGATAAAATCTGAATTTCTCAGATGGGGGCATTTTAAGTTTAGAGGTGCAATAGCCTAGAGTTATGGGTCCATTTGAGTTGAAGAAGTGGCCTATTCTGTATAGGCCTTTGTCAAGCCACCATTTGAAGGCAACTATATCCAACCCAGGCGGGAATCGGGGGTTGTGGAAGATATGGGCCAGTGGGTGCCAATGGGATATCAGGGATTTCAGTTTGTATAAGGAGTCACACAAAGACATAGAGTGGGATAGTGTAGGGGCCAGGATTGGGGGTCGGGTTTTGGGGTGGCTGCATAAGAGGAAGTCTAGGGTAAACCCTGGGGTTGCGGCTCTCTCCATGGAGACCCAGTCTGGTTTGGGACCTCTCAGATAGATTATCGAGAACTGGCTGAGTTGGGCCGCACGGTAGTACCACCACAGATTATGTAATCCAAGGCCCCCCTTCAATCTGGGCCTAAAAAGGACGGTCTTAGATAGGCGATGTCCAGTTTTATCCCAAATGAAGCGGGTTATGGCCAATTGAAGAGTGTCAATATAAGATTTTGTGACTGGGATGGGTAGGGATCTAAATAGATATAATATTTTAGGTAGAAGGGTCATCTTGACTGCGTTAACTGGGCCCAGCCAAGATAATTTATACAGAGACCATTGACGAAGGTCTTCCGTTAGCTTTTTAATCATAGGGGGGTAGTTGTGCTTGTGGAGAAGGTCATGTCGTGAGGTGAGATTGATGCCTAAGTAGGGGATGGAGGTGGAGTTCCAGGAGAAGATGAAGTGTTTTTTCAAGCTGTCTACGTGGGATTGGGGCGTTGAGACATTGAGGGCCATAGATTTGGACATGTTAACTGTGAGACCTGATATACTGCCAAACTCGTTAAGTAGTCGGATCACATTAGGTGTTGAAGTAAGGGGGGATGTGATAAAGAGGAGGACATCATCTGCGAACATGGCGCATTTGTGTATCGATTGGCCACAGTGAACCCCCTGGATACCCGGATGATTTCTGGTCGCGATAGCCAGAGTCTCAATGGCTATCGCGAAGAGGAGGGGGGAGAGGGGGCAGCCTTGTCTTGTACCCTTCCTGATGGGGAATTGTTCCGAGAAGTGACCCTGGAATCTAACTTGCGCAGTCGGTTGGGAATAGAGAGCCTCCAAAGTTTTAAGAAAGTCAGGGCCAAAGCCCCATTTACGGAGCAAGGCAAAGAGGTAGGGCCATTCAACCGTGTCAAACGCCTTTTGCAGATCGATGGAAAGTAGGTAGCCTTCCTGGGGTAACCCGCCATCCCAACTCGACCTCATAAGTGAAATGATGTCTATCGCCCTCCGAATCTGGTCCGGTCCCTGCCTCCCCGGTATAAACCCCACCTGGTCCTTGCTGATATAGGAACCAATAAAGGACGCCAATCTGTTCGCTAAAATTTTTGTCATTATCTTCAAATCGTTGTTAATCAACGAGATTGGTCTATAGTTGCTTACTTCGCTAGGGTCTTTCCCCGGTTTGGGAATTACTGAAATGAAGGCTAAGTTTGCCGAGGGGTCCGTAAGGGAATCTCTGCGCAAGGAGTTAAAGAACCGGACCAGATAAGGGGCCAAAATCTCTGAAAAGGTCTTATAGTAGTGGTTTGAAAACCCGTCAGGGCCTGGGGCTGAGTCCTTTTTAAGATCCTTTATGACTGCACGAATTTCTGCTACCTGAAACGGAGATTCTAGGATAGAGCGATGGGAGTCCGACAGTCTGGGGAGGGGGACGTTCTGCAGAAAGGTGTCAAGATCAGTATGGGGGCGTTGGGCGTCAGAGGAGTACAAGGTGGAGTAGAATGATTGGAAAGTCTTGAGTATCGTCTCCGGGTTTTGGGTTAGGGTGCCGTTCAAAGCCTTAATCTTGGGGATGGCATACGTCCGTAACTTGGGGGTAAGTTTGGCCGCCAGCTGCGGACCAAACTTGTTTGCCCGCATGTAGTGTTTACTATTCTGCCATTGCAGGTGTTTGTCCGCAGATGAGGTGAGTGCCATATTGAGGGCCAACCTAGCCGAATCAAGTCTGGCGAGGGAAGCCTGAGAAGGGTTTCGCTTGTGGTTCTCACTCAATGTTTTGAAATCCTTCTCAAGGTTCGCTATGTCTACCTTTCGTTCCCGCTTCAGTTGCGATGATAGTTGAATGATTTTCCCCTCAACACTGCTTTGTGGGCTCCCCAAAAAGAACCGGGGGAGATATAATTTTTGTCATTGATCTCAAAGTATTCCCGAATCTCCCTCTCCAACATAGTGCAGTGTACCGGGTTGGAGAGAAGAGAGGCGTTTAAGCTCCATGGACGATGCCCAGGGGAGGATATAGTATTAGAAAGCTTAATGAGCACCAAGGAGTGGTCAGACCACGGGACTATGTGAATGGAAGCATGAGAGGCAGTGTGAATGTCAGAGACAGGCAAAAAGATATGGTCAATTCTGGCGTAAGTTTTATGTGGGGCCGAATAGTGTGTGTAATCTTTTGCCGAAGGGTTGAGTTCCCTCCAAGTGTCAATGAGTCCTAAAGAGTGTAGTAGACGTGCAATATGAAGGCTCTGTTTAGGAGATCTTTTGAGGCGGGGGGTCCCTACTGCAGATTTATCTAGAATGTTGTCAAAGGTGATATTGGAATCCCCCCCCAAAATCACCCTTCCTTCGAAGTGAGGTGTAAGAGTGTTAAGCAAAGTGGAGAAAAAGTGAGACTGTCCCCGGTTGGGAGCATAGTAGGATACTATAGTGTGAACCCTTCCTTCTATCGAGCCCTTAACTAGGATGTAACGTCCCTCCTTGTCCGTGACAGTTAGGGAGTGTTCAAAGTGGTTTTTTTTCGAGAAAAGAACTGCTACCCCTCTTTTTTTAGTGTCGGCGCTTGCTAAAAAAAAAGTGGGGTATCCACGGTGAAGAAAGGGGGGGTTATAGTTGCTAGGAAAGTGGGTCTCCTGGAGTAGGACTATGTCAAGGCCCCTTGAGTGATAACTCTGGAAAGCCTTGCGTCTTTTGGTCGGGGAGTTCAGGCCTTGGGTATTGTGTGAAGCCACCCTAAGGGCATCTCGTCTGGGTGGTGTGTCAGCCATGGACAAGAGAGGGAGAGCACGAGCATACAGGAGAGAGGCCTACCTTGAACCACAAGAGACTGGGATTACACCGCGGAGAGTTAGGTGGGAGTTGCAGCTGAGTTCTGGAGGATGTGATGGCCTTCCGTGTCAGTTCCTGGAGAATAGAATGAGTACAGAAAAAAAAAAACAATGTGAGTAAAACTCAGACATGGGGGTAAATAAACAAAGATAGAAGAGAGAGAAGATGGAGAAGGAGACCTAGGCAAGAATGACTAGGTGTGTGTATAAACAGGACTGTATGACCTAGTCCCGGACTGAGACCCAAAACGGGGTTGGGCTCAGAAAGGTGACAACCCCTATGGGGGTTGTATGCCTGCAATCACAAGAGGAGCAAGCTCCTTCCTGGTACCGCAGAAAAAGTGGCATGCTTGGCCGCCCCAGCCCATCGGCCCACAGTAATATAACGTAACTACAGTATATGTGGGAGACCTCTAGGCTCAGGGGCCCAACTAAAAGCAGACAAAGAATGCAATCACTGAATAAGATAGGAGCACAAACAATATGGCAAACAGAAAAACCAATATCTAGCAGACCTTGATGCTGAATATATATAAAAAAAAAAAAAAAAGGGGGGGGAAATAAAAATAAATAAATGAATATATAAAATAATATATATATAAAAAAAAGGGGGGGGAACAGAAGGATATGGGAAGGTAGGGTGGGGAGGGGGAAAGGCTGGGAAGTGTGCGAGGGAAGATTAGGGAGGGGAGGCTAGGATGGGGAGCATAGGGGAGGGTAGTGTCCACCCCAAGTCACATGTCGAACATAAACTAAGAGTCAGCAATGTAAATAGGACAGTTGGCAGGGTCCTTCCTCTGTTGGACCCGTAAACGTCTTTTACATTTACCTCCCCCCCTACCCCTCTTGCATAAGAGGGCAAATAAAACATAGCAAATGAAAACAATAAAAAAATAAAAAATAAAAAAAATAAAAAAAGGTGGAAAAAAATACTTAGTGAGTTAATGTCCCGCCGTCCCCAGTGGGGAGGGCTGGGTCAGCATGGCGGGTCAAACCCGGTGAGAAGGTGAGTTCTGAAATTCTTAAAGAAGATGTGGGAAGCGAGTAACACAAACTCGGTGGGTATAGTGAGCAACACTATACAGGCGTGGGATTAAGATACCCAAAATAATGCACAGTGGTCTCCAAGAGACGGTTCAGGGGTGCACAGTCATCTAGGGGGGCGAGAGTCTCGTTGCCTCTTTGGTTGTTGCTTGTTCCACAACGGAGTGATGGGGCTGCCGGTGGAAGGCCTCTTAGACGAATTGGGTCGAGGAGAGGGATCCTGAGGGGGAAGTTCTTGATTGATGAATCCAAGACGTAGTAGCAGCTGTTCACCTTCCCTGAAGCTAGAGAAGCCGTAGGATTTGCCCTTGTAGTCAAACTGGAGGCGAAATGGGAAGGACCACCTATACTTGATGGATTTCTGCGAGAGAACTCCCGAAAGGGGCTTCAGGGTCCTCCTCTTCTGAATTGTGGTCGGTGAGATGTCTGCGAAGATTTGTATTTTGTTCCCTTGAAAGCTGAGGTCATCAGTATTGCGGGATCTCCGCATGACTTCCTCCTTTACACTATAATAGTGGGGCTTAACCAGTACATCCCGCGGGAGCCCATCTTGGCGAGGAGGTTGTAGAGCCCTGTGGGCCCTGTCCAGTTCGAGCTTGTGGTCAGGGATATCGGGAATGACGTTTTTAATGAACAATTTCACTGCATCAGGAATATTGACTACCTCCTCAGGGAGGCCCCTAATGCGAAAATTATATCTCCTGCTGCGGTTCTCTAAATCGTCGATTTTAGCGAGTGCGATTTCAAGTTGGTCCTGCAATGTCTGTATGCAGTTAGTGTTTTTTGGTTGGTACGGGCTGCAGTATTGTCCACCACCTGTTCAATAGCATCTATGCGAGTCCCAATGCTTTGCAGGTCTGCTTTGATGGAGGATGTGATCTGTGCTGCGGTTTGCGTCAGCCCTGCCGCAAGCATGTCAGAAAAGCAGTTGAGGAGTTGTGTCATATCAGACTGAGGGGGCTGAGAGATGGGGGAAGGCATCTGGAAGCCAGCATGGTTCATGGGGGATTGCATCATGGGGGTGCTCAGTATGTCTGCCATAGTGCGGCTAAGGAGCGATTCTGTGGAGGCCGGTGATGCTAGGTAATGGGGAGCGGTACTCACTGGAGTTGCCAGCAGGGGAGGAACATGCTGGATTGGGGATGATGGGTCCGCTATAGTGTCCAGGCCTGCCGTGTCATCACGAGGAGAGGCTGCGGCCGCCATCTTGGGGCTAAGGGAGCCGCTAGGCCAAAGTCCAGCTGTCGGCTAAATCCCTTCTTTTCGTCGGAGCCTGACATCCAGGGATGTGCTCCACGCCTCCCGCTCCCCTATTTGATCGTCCTCGGAAACGATCTCCTAGCGATTCCTGCACTGTGAGCCTCGGTGTGCTGGGGCGGCTCGGAGCTCCCGTTCAGAGCGTCTTCCCGGAAGTCCCGCGCATGCGCACCTTCTTGACTATCTTTTACACTTTTGAAGGCCCTGGAGCACCAGGACAACGGAAACGCCCAAAAAATACACAATTTTAGAAAGTTTACAAGTTTTTGGAACATGTGAAAAGAAAAAGAAAATAATTTTTTTCACATAAAGTTGTCAATTTATAAGATATTTCTAGCATATAGTATGTACATAGCAACAATTACACCCCAAAATACATTTTGCTACTTGTCCCAAGTATGGCAATACCACATGTCTGAGACTTTTACACAGTCTGGCCACATAGAGAGGCCTAACATGCAGGGAGAACCATCAGGTGTTCTGGGGACATATATTTCAAATCTAATTTGACTAACTATTACACTTTTGTGAGGCACTTATGGGCACTGTAGTGGCACTGTAGTGGCATGGATGAGCACTGATGTGGCATGGATAAAAACTGATGTGGCATGGATAAGCACTGATGTGACATGGATGTGGCATGGATGAGAACTGATGCAGCACAGATGTGACATGGATGTGGCATGGATTAGAACTGATGCAGCACAGATGTGACATGGATGTGACACAGATGAGAACTGATGTGACATTGATGTGGCATGGATGAGAACTGATGCAGCACAGATGTGACATGGATGTGGCATGGATGAGAACTGATGCAGCACAGATGTGACATGGATGTGACACAGATAAGAACTGATGTGACATGGATGTGGCATGGATGAGGCATGGATGAGAACTGATGCAGCACAGATGTGACATGGATGTGGCACAGATGAGTACTGATATGACATAGATGTGGCACGGATGAGACAATCTCTCCTCATCATAAGAAGTTTAAAGTGGCACGGGCATTAACTATTCTGACTACAGTCTTTTTTGGAAGTAACTATTATATTAGTACAAAGTCACTTTTAAATGGAGGTCCACCCTAAAAAAATAAAAAATAATAAACACGCTCCTTAAAATACATTAAAAAAAATTGGAAAACAAAATTTTACTTACCAGAAATGGCTGTTGCTAGGCAGATCGTACTAATCTTCCACTTCCTATGCCGCGGTACTCTTCATTCTTCTCCTCCTTGCGTTGTCTTCTCAGGAATTTGGGTGCAAGGCTCCACTGCCTGTTACCCTTAGTAAGGATGGCGGCGCTGGCACACAATACGATGGATGGATCACCTCGTGGGGGTGACATCACGGGCATCCTGGACAGGTAAGTGTCCTTATTAAAAGTCAGCAGCTACAGTGTTTGTAGCTGCTGACCTTAAAAAAAAATATGGCTGGAACACCGCTTTAACCACTTCAGGTCCGCGCTATTAACAGAATACGTGAACAGCGCGGACCTGAGGCGCCGGGGTCGCGTCTTTGGACGTGATTTGCTTGTAATTCCCCGCGGCGCGCGGCGGGGAAAAACAGTCCCGACGCATCACCGAGGATCCGATGCGTGTACCCGCCGGCCGCGATGTCCGTCAGGTACACGCGATCGTCGGTGAGAGAGCAGGGACGTGGAGCTCTGAGTGTAAACACAGAGCTTCACGTCCTGTCAGTGAGGTGACAGATGCTGTTTCTCTTGTACATAGGGAGACAGCATCGATCACCTCCCCCAGTCACCCCCCTCCCCCCACACAGTCAGAACACCCCCAGGCAATACATTTAACCCCTTCCTCACCCCCTAGTGTTAACCCCTTCAATGCCAGTCACATTTATACAGTAATTAGTGCATTTTTATAGCACTGGTCGCTGTATAAATGTGAATGGCGCCAAAAATGTGTCAAAAGTGTCCGATGTGTCCGTCGCAATATCGCAGTCCCAATAAAAATCGCAGATCGCCGCCATTACTAGTAAAAAAAAAAATATAAAAAAAAAATCATAATTATGTCCCCTATTTTGTAGGTGCTATAACTTTTGCGCAAAGCAGTTACTTATTGTGATTTTTTTTTCTCACAAAAATACATAGAAGAATACATATTGGCCTTAACTGAGAAAAAAAAATATAAAAAAAAAAAAAAAAATGGGATATTTATTATAGCAACAAGTAAAAAATATATATATATTTTTAAATTGTCGCTCTTTTTTTCATTATAACGCAAAAAATAAAAACTGCACGGGTGATCAAATACCTCCAAAAGAAAGCTCTATTTGTAGGGAAAAAAAGGACGCCAATTTTGTTTGGGTGCCACGTCGCACGACCGCACAATTGTCAGTTAAAGCGACGCAGTGCCGGAAGCTGAAATTTCGCCTGGGCACGAAGGGGGTTTATGTGCCCAGTAAGCAAGTGGTTAAGCTATGACAGAAAGATACACTATTAATTATAATTGTAATCATAGCATGCGCACAGGGTGTGCAAAATAAACAAATAAACCACACTGGACTTATTTTTGACATATAACATATATGGACATACAACTGAATATAAAGAGCTTACTAATGTGACTTTACAACCACTTTAAGCAAATCCCTCTCCCCCCAAAAAATACAGCTCACCAATATTTTTTTTGCCTTCTGTAGAATCTTAAAAGGTATTCTCTCCATGTTCTCCAATCCAGCTGTAACCCTTGGAGCGCAATATACATTATATCACACAGTGAGGTCAAGTTCATAAAATGTCCTTTTACAATAAATATATTTACCAATATTACAGTAACTTTTTTATTATTATTAATATTATGTTTTTATGAATTTGATGAGGTTCCCTGTCAAGGCAGAAACATTGAAATTATATAAACCTGGAAAACTGTTCAACCCTCTTGAAAACAAGAAGCTCTAATGCATAGTGCGTCCAATCAGATCTGACTTGTTGAGGGATTCTGAAGTGTTCAGATAGCATGAAGCATGATTGTTTTGCCTTTGCCCATAACTTCAAAACCTGAATTTCATTAAATTAAAAATGCATAAAGCTACAACCTTGTTTTCTTTCAATTTTAGTGTTCAGAGAACTAGAAAGGATTGATGTCTAGGTAATAGCTTACTAGAGGGATAGAAATTTATGACCCCAGAAGTGCTGAGGCACAGCAATGGAAAGTAGCATTTAAGTCTTTTCTATTAGAGAAACTCATATTAAAAAGTAATATAAGTTTTGGCGTTGGATGCTTTGCTTATTTCTTCGGAACGATACCAGCAAGGGTGTCAATTTGTCATAGCTTGCAAACTGAAAGCAGGAAATCCATAGTGGCTTTGAAAAGGCCAGGAAAGGCATAGAGAGAAGTGTGTTTAGAGATTATATGGAGTTTTGGAAAATTAAATTGTCAGATTTGTCTTAATATGGCATTTCCCAATGTGCAGGATTGCCACAAGTGGTGTCAATCATCCTTACTATGGATAATATTTAGAAAGGCTTAGTACCCTGTAGAAAAAAAAAATCACTATTGTGCCCCAAAGACTTTACCTTCCACTCTAATCCCTGGTTCACGTTGCAGCCATTTGGCATGCAATTTGACATTTGCGGCTCTGTACCAATTCCCAAAAGCAGTTTCTGTACTATAGGTAAGTTTACTAGTGACACTTGTGCTATTCTAAAATAGCACCTCTTTATACTAAGTGCATTAGTATAAAGTATGCAGCCTAGGCTTAATCACTTAAGACCTGGACCATTATGCAGGTTAAGGACCTTGCCCCTTTTTGCAATTCCGCACTGCATCGCTTTAACAATTGCGCGGCCATGCAACATTGCTCCCAAACAAAATTGGCCACAAATAGAGCTTTCTTTTGGTGGTATTTGATCACCTCTGCGGTTTTTCTTTTTTGCGCTATAAACAAAAATAGAGCGACAATTTTGAAAAAAAATCTATATTTTTTACCTTTTGCTATAATAAATATCCCCCAAAAATATCTAAAAAAAAATGTTCCTCAGTTTAGGCCGATATGTATTCTTCTACGTGTAAAAAAAAATACAATAAGCGTTTATTGATTGGTTTGCGCAAAAGTTATAGCGTTTACAAAATAGGAGATAGTTTTATGGCATTTTTATTAATATTTTTTTACTAGTAATGGCGGCAATCAGTGATTTTTTTTCGTGACTGCGACATTATGGCGGACACATCGGACACCTTTGACACATTTTTGGGACCAGTGTCATTTTCACAGTGAAAAGTGCTATAAAAATGCACTGATTACTTTGAAAATGACAAAGGCAATGAATGGGGTTAACCACGAGGGGGCGCTAAGGGGTTAGGTGTGCCCTAAGGGTCCTTTCACACGGAGCGGACCGTTTTTCGGTCCGCTCCGTGTGCCCGTCAGCTCAGCGGGGGGGTCTCCGCTCAGCTGTCGGCGGATGGGGCGGTCCCCGCACACTGTGCAGGGACCGCCCCGTCTCTCCTCCGCTATCCCCTATGGGGAGTCGGATGGAAACGGACCGTCTGTCCGTTTGCATCCGATCCGTTTGGCCGGACGGAAGAAAAATAGGACATTCTTCCGTCCGCAAAAACGGATGCGGATCTAGCGGACGTTAGCGGATGCATCATCCGCTAACGGATCCGCTCCCATAGGGGCCCATTACAAGTCCGTAAACAGACTTGTAATGAGCGGACGAACGGTCTGCTAGTGTGAAAGGGCCCTTAGAGAGTGGTTCTTACTGTAGGGGGGTGTGGCTGTAGGTGTGACGTCACTGATCGTCGCTCCCTATAACAGGGAACAGACAATCAGTGTCACTGCCACACAGAAGAAGTTTACACACACCTTTCCCCGTTCTTCAGCTCCTGTAACCGATTGTGGGACACCGGCAGCGAACGGGTTCCGCGGGCACGACCCACAGGTGCGATCTTAAAGGCGACGTACAGGTACTTGCCTGTGCCCATCCATGCCATTCTGCCGACGTATATGTACAGGAGGCGGTCCTTAAGTGGTTAATGTACACAGACGTTTTCACAACCTCCCCTGAACGATTTAACTTGACAGATAGTAACCCATGTTAAAAAACGTCAGTTTTGCCGTGTTTACATGTTGTGTTTTGCGGTGTTTTGACACGTTTGCGTTTAGAAGCATTTTAAAAAAAAATTAAATAGCCAAAAACACCTGTAAAACGAAACGTGGCTACTGCATGAAGCCTCATTTAGAAGCGCTTGGCGCTTGAAATGCCTCCTAACTCAGCGTCTGAACTATTTTTTTTTCCTCAACTTAACTTCCTATAAACGACTTTAAACGACCCTGTGTACATGTACTGATAATAAAAGCGGAGGGCGTATACAGGAGAGTTCAGGAGCAGTTGAAAAAAATGCCCAACTGCCCTGTTGAGAAAAAACAGTGTACATGAGGCTTAACAGAGGTGTAAAAACATTCTCCCACAACTTTATGCCAAAAGCTGGATTGATTATACTGTAGCTAGAAAGCAGACAGGCCTGTCTGCAGTCTGGCCCCCACAAACTGAGTAGAGTATTGTGACTACAGTTATATTCCTAACATTCAGTGTGTAAAACCACCTGGTAGAAGGGGTGGACTTTAGTCACAACTGCCTCTGGTAGACATGCTAGAAAGCATTTGCATTTAAAGTAAACCCACACATACTTAAGTATTCACATATTCTGAGCAAGCATATTCTGATTGGTTGCACGAGTGGCAGCATTGGGGTTTGTGTGTGTAAACAAACAAATCCCCGTACCATCAGAGTAGAGAAGACAGATCGTGTGTGTTCTACAAAGTAGAAACAGTGATCTGTCATCTCTCCTAGTTAGTCCTATTCCCATACAGTTAGAACACACAGCAGGAAACACAGCACAAACCCCTTCCCTGCCAGTGACATTTACATAGTATTCAGTGCATATTTATAGCACTGATCGCTTTGTAAATGTCAATGGTCCCAAAAATGTGTCAAAAGTGTCTGACCTGTCCACAGCAATGTTGCAATACCGCAAAAAAATCACTGCCATTACTAGTAAAAAATAAAATTAAAATAAAAACACCATATAAATGCCATAAATCTTTCCCATAGTGTGTAGACGCTATAACTTTCGTGCAAACCAATCAATATACGCTTATTGTGATTTGTTTGCCAAAAATATGTAGAAGAATACATATCTGCCTAAACTGAGGATTTTTTTAAATTGGGATATTTACTATAGCAAAAAGTAAAATATATTGGCGGTTATTTACTAAAGGCAAATCCACTTTGCACTACAAGTGCAAAGTGCACTTGAAATTGCATTGAAAGTACACTTGTAAGTGCAGTCAATGTAGATCCGAGGGGGACATGCAAGGAGAATAAAAAACAGCATTTTAGCTTGCAAATGATTGGATAAAATTTGCATTTTCAGTGCAATTCCAAGTGCACTTTGCACTTGTAGTTTGCACTTATAGTGCAAAGTGGATTTTCCTTTTCATAAATAACCCCCATTGTGTTTTTTCAAAAATTTCGCTTTTCTTTTGTTTATAGCGCAAAAATAAAAATCGCAGAGATAATCAAATACCACCAAAAGAAAGCTCTATTTCGTACATTTTGTAACAACATTTTTGTGTACAACATTGCATGACCGTGCAATTGTCAGTTAAAACGATGCAGTGCCGTAAAGCAAAAAATTGCCAGGTCATTAAGCAGCCAAATCTTCCAGGGCTGAAGTGGTTAATAAATGTATCATGTGCCACACCAAACATGTAACATTTTGTGGGGTTATTTTCTCACTTGCCCCTGTGGGCTTAAATATGTAAAAAGGACAACTAAACCTCTATTCAAAAAAATAAAAGAACATGTAAATAACGGCTGTATTAACCAGTTAACCCCCAGACCATATATCTGCCCAAAGACCAGAGCACTTTTTGTGATTCGGCACTGCGTTGCTTTAACTGACAATTGCGCGGTCATGCGACGTGGCTCCCAAACAAAATTGGCCTCCTTTTTTTCCCACAAATAGAGCTTTCTTTTGGTGGTATTTGATCACCTCTGCGGTTTTTATTTTTTGCGCTATAAACCACAATTTTGAAAAAAAATTATATTTTTTACTTTTTGCTGTAATAAATATCCCCAAAAAATTTATATAAAAAACTTTTTTTTTCCTCAGTTTAGGCCAATACGTATTCTGCTACATATTTTTCATTAAAAAAATCGCAATAAGCGTTTATTGATTGGTTTGCGCAAAAGTTAAAGCGTTTACAAAATAGGGGGTATTTTTATGGCATTTTAATTAATATATTTTTTTTACTAATGGCGGCGATCAGTGATTTTTTTTGGTACTGCGACATTATGGCAGACACTTCGGACACCTTTGACACATTTTTGGGACCATTGGCATTTTTATAGCGACCAGTGCTATAACAATGCATTGGGTTACTATAAAAATGCCACTGGCAGTGAAGGGGTTAACACTAGGGAGCGTCGAAGGGGTTACGTATGTTCCTGGGTGTGTTCTAACTGTATGGGGGGGGTGGCCTCACTAGGGGAAATCACTGATCTTCTGTTCATACATTGTATGAACAGAAGATCAGCATTTCCCCCACTGACAGGATCGGGAGGTGTGTGTTTATACACACAGCTCCCGGTCCCTGCTCTGTAACGAGCAATCGCGGGTGCCCAGCGGCGATCGCGCCCCCGCCGGGCATGCGTACGGGACTCGGGCACAAGGTATCCAGCTATTTCAGAGTTCTAACTCATATTCGACTCGAACATAAAGCTCATACTACAGGCATATCCCACTTTTAAGTACACAATGGGATTTATTTACTAAAGCTGGAAAGCGCAAAATCAGGCTCACTTCTGCATAGAAACCAATGAGCTTCCAGGTTTTATTACCAAAGTTTAATTGAACAAGATGGGGTTAGAAGCTCATTGGTTTCTAATATTATTATTATTATACAGGATTTTTATAGCGCCAGCAGTTTGCGCAGCGCATTATTCTATGCAGAAGTGAGCCTGATTTTGTGCTTTCTAGCTTTAGTAGTTGTGTACTTAAAAGTGGGGCATGCCTGTACTTGTGAACATAAAGATTACGGCCCAGATTCACGTACATCGGCGCATTATTGGACCGGCGTAGCGCACCACTTTTCCATTAGACTTGCGCAATCTAGCCGCGTAATCCCGCGATTCACGTAGCTTTTGCGCAAGAGATTGCGCAAGCGTAAGGTTTTTTCCTGAGGCGTAAGGAGGAGTAATACAAATTGGGAGGGACGTGGGCGTGTTACATTGAAATGAGCCGTGACCCCATGCAAATGAAGGGCCGGCCGACTCGCGCATGCGCGCGTGAAGGAAACCATGTCAGCTCCGTTGTGCGCATGCTCACAACTCGGGAGCGGCGCAATCAGTGAAATTGTAAATGGACTAGGGCAACGTTGTGAACTACGCAGCGGCGCAATCAGTGAAATTGGAAAAGGACTAGGGCAACGTTGTGAACTACGCAGACAGCATAAATAGACACACACAAACGCACTTCCATTGCAAAAGTACATCCCTTTGTGTCCCTTCCCATTGAATCAAGTGCTTTTGCTCTGTTGTTCGTTAAAGTGTGTTTTGTAGTTGTCAGATTAGTGTTCTGTGTGATCTAGTGCTTTTTGGTATTTTTGTGAAAGTGAGTTTTGATAAGTGTTTGAGACTGTTTGTTTGATTGATAGATTTCTGAGCGTTTGTTTTCTTGCTTTATTTTTTCATCTGATTTTTTTGTGACTGTTTCTTGCTGAGTGCTAGTGTGATTTTTGGGTGTTCTTTTTCTCTTTGTGTGTGTTCTTGTCTGATTGGTTGTGCTTGTATTTGTGACAGATTTTTGGTGACTGCTAGTGAATTTGTTTGGAAGTATGAGAGAGAGAAAAAGAAAGCTTAATTTTACAGTGGGGGAAAAAAGAATTCTTGCCCGGGCCATTAGCGAGTATGGGCGTTTTCTCCACGGCCCGCAGAGTGCCACCACCACCCCGGCCAGGAGGAGGGAGATATTGGATATGATCACGGAGCAGGTCAATTCATCGGGGGAGGGGGAGACACGGACCCGGTCTGGGATTGAAAAGAAAATAAATGACCTCCGGCGTGAGGTGAAAAAAAAAATGGCCGCAATAAATGCCCATGCCAGGGGCACAGGAGGGGGCCCACCATGCCGGATTAGATTTACAGCGACGGAGCGTGTGGTGGCCCTGACCTTTCACCGGCATGAAGTGGAGGGCCTGCCAGGCTTTGACACAAGTCCGGTCCCCGCGGTGCCAGGTAAGGTTTTTATTTCTCTCAGGTGTGTAGCATGTGTGGGGGAGGGGGTGAAAGGGAATATGTGGCAAGTGTGTGGATCCTCCAACCTGTGAATGGTTTGTGTCATCCACAGCTGTGCAGGAGGGTGCAGGGCCATCTGGCCTGACCGCTCCAACGCCAGGACAGCAGCCTAATGAGGCCCCCCCAACAAGGCCAGAGTCCGCGGAGGAGGAACAAGAGGAGGAGGATGATCATGCGGAGGACGATCATGAGGAGGAGGAGAATCATGAGGAGGAGGAGTCCATGGCAGGCACTGGACGTTTGGTTTCTGCGGACTCTTCCCCTCTGGCTGCAAGAAGCCTGCCCTCCCTAAGGGGGAGCCCCCCCCTCCTCCCCCAACATGGCTCCCCTCACAAGGGCCTCCCCTTCTCCCCAGCCACAACCATCAGCTGGAGCCAGGAGGTCATCCCAGAGCACCAGGGGGGCGCCCAATCTCCTGCCCGCCAGTCTGAGAAGGAACCTGGCCACCCAGACCCGCCTTCTGAGACAGCTCTGCCAGACTATGGGGCAGGTGGATCAGAGCCTGTCCTCCATCAACGATAGGCTGGGTAACCTGGACTCCCACTCCCGGGCCTCCACAACCTGCCTAAATGACCTGCAAACTACAGCAGCAGGCGTTGGGCAGGATGTGAGGGCCCTTACCCAGGCTATCCAGGGCAACACGGCAACACTTGGTGCTGCCCTGGACAGAATAGCCGTGGCCTTGGAGGGCAGGCCGCCAGGTGGGCAGATCTCAGGGGCTGCTCCTCCTTCCCCGGCTTTTCCCCTCCCCCATGCGTCTCCCCTGAGGGTCCGGGGCCGTGGCCGGGGGGGCCCCAGGCGTGGCTCAGGCAGAGGGCATTAATTTTTTTTCCCCCTTTTTTTGGTTTGAAAGCATTTTTATTTTTGTTCTCTGCCTTTTTTTTTTCTATGCATTTTTTTTTTTCTATGCATTTTTTTTTTTTTTTGCTGCCATTTTTGCCATTTTTTGGGTTGTGAATGATGTTTGAATGTGGGGGTGACATTCCTGCTGGAAAAGTGGTGTCATCCTCAATTTGGGTGGAGAAGGGTTCCCCAGGACCAGGGAGAAGTGATTCCCAGGTCCGTGTGAATGGTGTATGAATGTACAGTGACATAATTGGAGCCTTGACGTGGCGTTACTGCTCACCAGTCTTGCATGGTGGACTGGTGCCAATCCAATTTGATGAGGATGTGGGGTGTGTGTGCTAGGGACCACAGTGGTGTGCATGCATGCATTCTCATTGTGCCATGATTAATGTGTGTGTTTAACGTGCAAAGATGCATAATGTGAGCTGGCATGAGATGGGGTCATGAGATGGGGTTCCAGTTCATATGCAGAGTCACCTTGAAGGGAAAAGACAGGAGGATGTTAGTCATGCATGTGCCACTTGTGAGGTGTGCATCACGGGAGGGGATAGTCATGCCTGACTCCCATGTCACTCACCAACCAGCCAGCTGTCCCCATACATGTTCTGTTCGAAATCTGTGGGGATGGGGCTCTGATTGTATATGTAGCTGTCATGGGTGTCATGGGTGGTGCCATGTGTTGGGCTGCTGATGTCCTCCTGCAGGGTTGTGGTTAATTCCAGGATGGCATGAGGGGTGAATCTGAAGATGGGAGACACCTCAGAATCACTCACGCCATAGATGTCAATGCGTGTGTGATATATCAAGTGAAGAGTGAGGGGCTTGTATCAGATAAGAATATTGTATTAGATTAATTTAAATTGTAAATTTTATATAAGCAAATAAAAAAAAAAAAAAAACATCTCCCGTGCCCTCCTTAGTGCCATCCTCCGTGCCCTCCTCCTTCTTTGTTCATCTAAAGTCAGTAGTATAGCTATGCGCGACGATGCCCCTGGCATGTTGGCATACAGATTGTTGGGCAACACGTGTGACTGCTGAACTCCTCACTAACAGTGTTGCTTTATCTGACAATTAGACTTTTTTTCAAAATTTAGACCAGCTTTTAGGTCCTCTAACTTTAGACAGGACATTTTGCTGTTGCGCACATCGCGTAGCCTGCGCAGCAACTGCGTTTTTTTGTGAATCCCCGTAACTCCCTCATTAGCATATTTGACTAGCAAATCAATGGTGTGTCTAGCGCAGTTTTGCGCGAAGGGAAGCGAAGGTCTAACTCAATTACGCCGGACCAAAAAACGTAGATTTCTGGCGTATATTGTTTTGTGAATCGCGTGCAACTATACGCACGCGCACATTTAGACTTACGCACGCGCAACAGCAGTTGCGCACGCGTAATCGCTCTGTGAATCTGGGCCTACCCCTCTAAAGGACTTGAGCCTATGAAGTATTCCATTAATATATTTGGTGAGTTTCCAATCTTCTCACACAAGTGAAGGTGGAGCACAGCTTGGCTAATTAAGAGTACCTGTCACGATATGGTGTATTGGTGTGTTTATTCCATTACATGAGGATGATTTATTGTATGATTACATTTTTTGTGTGATTATATGTTATGTGCTATTCACAGCCCTAAGCATATGAGAGTTGGCATCAACCTTTTATATGTTTTTATTCCAGGAGAGTTCACTGACTTTCTTGGAAAGAGACAAAGGGGAAGACAAGACTCTCTAGACAGTTCCTCTACGAAGATGTAAAATACTATTAGCAATATGATAACAGGTGGGCAACACAAGTGGTAACTTACAATAAACAAATATGTAAAGGTTATGATGGTACTACATCCCTACTCTAAGTAGAAATCTATACAATTAAAGATGCTAAGTGTTTTTGGATTGATTTGTGGCATTGCTTTGCTTTTGAGTTTGTCCTTAAAATAAGCAATTCCTCTAAGTCACTAAAATGTAATTCCAACACTTTAATGCAGATTCTGAACATTTTTAACATCATTAATTTTAATTGATTAGATGTCTAGCATGCCCTTGTGCTGAAAGTGTGAATTTAGTATTTTAATGAGTACTTATGGGTGTAGTTTACAGATGAGGTTTGATTGCTTCTCTGTCCAAAAAAAAAAAAATAGATAAATTAAATATAATTAATACAAATCTGTCATTATTGTTGTAGTCATTGGATAGTGATATGAAGATGTTCTAGTTAATAACTTTCACCAAAATGACATTCTATTTAAACAGAACCTAGATTTTATTATGATTTTAAATGAAATTATATTTTGTTTATCTATAGATTGGTTAGTAATATAACTTAGATGAGTAATACATTTAAGTAGGTGTTAATTAAATTGAGCAAACATTTGAAAATCTACTTAAGCATCTCTTCACTAAATTAGTTGCAGAATGATGAACTTATCTCGGGAATCATTGGTATGTTTGCCTTGATTTTTTTATTTATTTTACGATTACTTAAAACATTTTTGTATAGCCACCATAATAGACAGGCACTCTGGAGCCCATGGGTTAAACACTATATCCCCATACAATTTGATGAGTCCTTACTTCTACCCTGACTGTTCCAATTCCTCCAGTTTACAGAATACTAAAGCCACCCCTCCCCAGCTGTTCTCTGGGCTTATCCCCTCTACACACTCCCCCCTCCTCTCCGTTGCTGCCCCCCCACCTCTCCTTTGAAGTCTATCCCATTCCTTCTAATTTCTTTCTCTTTTCTTCCTATGGCATCCGCCTAGCTAGATTAGTTCACATTCAGCATATTTCCCTACATTTTCTGATCCTTCCTCTTTACTTCCAGAACTGGCAACTCTCCTAAGGATCACTTCAGAACACATTGGGGTCAATTCACAAAGCTTTATTTTCAGATTGCGAGTGTTATTTTAACGATTTTACACGTTATTGAAGCTAGTTCAATTCACTAAACGATTTAACGCTTTGAAAAATCATCAAATAACGTTTCCCTACACAGAACCGATATTTTAAGGTGTGGATCCGTATTAAAGAGTCAAATCGTTATTTTAAAGATTCAAAACGTTATTTTAAAGAGTCAAATCATTAAATATGTACAGAAGTGCAATTCACAAAGATTTTTTTGACAGTTATCAATCGTTAAGCAATCGTTAAATTAACACCTCCCTCAGGGTGGCGTTATGACATTTCCCAGGCGATATTTTGTTGTTAGAGGAAGCTTTTGCCGATTTTTGTAGTGTAGTGTAGTGTTGGGCAAGCTAGAACCATGCTCTTTTGAACTTAAAATTATCCAGAGGCGAAGAAGAACATGTTAGAATGGTGTTCAGATTTATAAACGTGTATTCCGTTCACATACTATTTTGGATGACTTTTCTGAAACCCAGGTGATAGCTAAATTACGATTTATCATCTCCCATGATTTATTCTCTGTATGAGGAAATACACATGGCTTTAGAAAAGCACACACTAGAAATTTTGCACATCACATGCTCAATCTCCATGTGTATTGCTTGTGTCTCTCTCTCTCTCTCTGTATCTGCTCTTTTCCACATGCAGCTGTTCTCCTCCCCTTCTGCTCCCAGAATGCATCTCTCCAGCATTATTTAACGATCTTAAGAGTTATTTTAACGTCCCAAATGTTAATAATAACGTCTGAGTAGTTAGCATAACGTTTGGATAAAGAGTCAGTTGAAAACCATAACGACTATGTTAAATAACGATTATAGCTTTCGTGAATACCATGTTTGCTAGCGTTAAATAAGGAGTGCTAATTTAACACCTGAAGAAAACCAATAACGTTTCTCTTTGTGAATTGACCCCATTGTTCTATTTCATGTAGTTAATCAGCCCTTTATTTTAACTATAGTTGAGATATTTGCCAGCACATCATGGAACAACGAAAATAGTGCCCAAGCAGATGATTTATTGCATGATCACAACACAAAGAGAGTGCAACGTTTGATCAGATGCCTGACGAAGGGGTCCTGCGTGGCTCCGAAACGTTGCACTCTCTTTGTGTTGTGGTCATGCAATAAATCATCCGCTTGGACGCTATTTTCGTTGTTCCATGGTGTGCTGGCAAATATCTTAACTGTAACTTGCACCAGTATCCAGCAGGTTGTTGCTACAGCACCCAAATCCAAGAGCTTATCCAGGAAAGTGTGTGATGGGAATATGAAGTATGACTCTGTTTTAACTAGTTTCATTACTAGGCAAGTATATATCTCAGCAGTGTTATCCTGACTTTACTGTTTCTGCTTTGACATGACTAGTCCTGTTACCCAAAATGTACTGTTTTTGTTTGTTATTGCCTATATGTACCCAAAGTTTCCGGCGATCAGGTGATCAGGTAGCCTTTATGCAAAACCGCATATATATCTTGGTTATAATATCACTAAATGCCTTTGTTCAATTTTTTTATTTTATTTAATAAATAAATTGAACAAGGAAACAAATGTTTGTATAACATTGTTTGCCACACGTTTCTGTACAACACATAGGCAATCTTGCAGATGCATACCTGTTGCCCTACAGCACCATATTTTTACGATGCCTGTCTAGTGCAGTGCTGTAGCCAGTAGGGAGTAACTACTTTAGGTTAGGCACACTATGTATGGTGGACAAGGACCCTAAAGATGTAGAACCAGAAAGTGCCTGCTATGCATCTGCAGGATTATATTGCTTTATTGTAACATGGAACATAGACTTTGCTCTAAAATGCACCATGAGAATGGGTTTCTTTACTCTGTTTCCCCACCCTATTCCAATTTTTTCACTAAACTGAACCTTTGTTCCTAGTTAGAAATGTTCCTCAGAACGTCTAAAGCCCTGTACACACGATCAGTCCATCCGATGAGAACGGTCTGATGGACCGTTGTCATCGGTTAACCGATGAGGCTGACTGATGGTCTGATGTGTCTACACACCATTGGTTAAAAAAACGATGGTGTTAGAACGCGATGACGTAAAAAACAACGACGTGCTGAAAAAAATGAAGCTTCCAAGCATGCGTCGACTTGATTCTGAGCATGCGTGTTTTTGACCTATCGTTAGGTATTCATCAGTTAAAAGTTGGATTTTTTTTAACCAATGGTTAAATAACCTATGGGGCCCACACATGATCGGTTTTGACTGATGAAAGAGGTCCATCAGACAGTTGTCCTCTGACTATCCTATCATGTGTACGAGGCCTAATTCTGAACTGACAAACATTTTATGACAAACTTTCTCAGTGTCTCTTGTTCCTCAAACCCTATCAGCTGTGGGTTTGGAATCATTATTTCTCTACAATGGATGGTAAATTTCTGAAAGCCTCCATTTCTCCACAGTCTGTATTTAAACTCTTCCATTTATTATTTTGTCAGGAAGTCAAGTGGCTTTTTTTCTCTGCTCTCCTCATTAGACACCTCATGGAAGTCCACAGTCACTGTCAACAGTACTCTTTGTGAGTTTCTTTCTTTGCACAAAATATTGCACATATCAATAATTTAACATTAATATGATAGATTTAGCTTATCTGTGTGATAGAACAGTAATTGGGAAAAATATAATCCTTAGGAATATAAATACAACATACATTATTGTGAACTGACACATTTTATGTTATTATTTTCTACCCATGTCATTATCCGTTTTATTCTTGATTTACTTAACTATGTAATGTATACTCCACACATTTTAACTGTCAAATCAAGAAGTGTTCTTGCCCACTAAAGTACTGTACTGTAATATTACCACTTAATTTATCAAAAAGCAAGTTGTAGGTATTTATAACCCCGTAGACATTTGCTTGAAATGTGTTTGCTTAAAATGTTTCCCTAGTGATAATAATACGCAATTCATGAAACATTTTTTAAAGTAAATCTGTCATATAGAAAATAAATTGTAGTTTTTTTCTGAAAATGCTATTTTAGCTGTTTCTTTAATATGTTGGCTTCAATGGTTTCTGAGCCATTGACCCAAAGCAAGTACACCAATTAGAAGAGGCTTATAGTGTACATATAATTAGAAAAGTCAGCTGGTCTTATATACATACTTCCTCAGGGTCACTGATTTAGAAGCTACCAAAACCATAGGCTCTGAATTACAGTCCAGCTATGTGTATTTTCAGAATGAGTTCAGAAGCTTTAGCCTCTATGGGCCAGATCCACAGAGAGAGTATGCCGGTGTATCTACTGATACGCCGGTGTACTTTTAAAAGTTCCTGCGTCGTATCTTTAGTTTGAATCCTCAAACCAAGATATGACGGCATCTGGGTTCGATCCGACAGGCGTACGCCTTCGTACGCCTTCGGATCGTAGATGCAATACTTCCTCCTTCGTCCTCTGGGTAGAGTTCTCGTCGTTTTCCGCATCGAGACTGCAGGATTTTTGTACAGAGACCTCTGGAGGATTTGACTACAATGGATTGTATTGTAGAAGCAGAATGGGACAATTACTGGCAGAGTGAATTTTTAAATATAATTTAAATATGTTCCTCTGTATTTTTTAATTGTCTACAATAATGACATCCTGCATAGTAGATTTGGTGGCTAATTAACCACTTAAGACCCGGACCAATATGCTGCCAAATGACCAAAGGGGGTTTTGCGATTCGGCACTGCGTCGCTTTAACAGACAATTGTGCGGTCGTGCGACGTGGCTCCCAAACAAAATTTGCGTCCTTTTCTTCCCACAAATAGAGCTTTCTTTTGGTGGTATTTGATCGCCTCTGCGATTTTTATTTTTTGCGCTATATACAAAAATAGAGCGACATTTTTGAAAAAAAAACAATATTTTTTACTTTTTGTTATAAGAGAAATCAAATAAACTAAATTTTAGTCAAACATTTAGGCCAAAATTTATTCAGCCACATGTCTTTAGTAAAAAAAAATTGCAATAAAAAAAAAATTAGCTACCTAGCGGGAACAGCGACACTAATACAGCGATCAGAAAAATGATCGCTTAGTGACGCTGGCAATAGGGAGTGAAAGGGTTAACTAAGGCAGTGATCAAAGGGTTAAAACTTTATTAGGGGGGGTACAGGGCTATCCTGAACCAAACACTAACTGACTTTTACACTGCCTGTCACACTGACACTAAATACAGTAATCATACATGTATTATTACTGCATTCAGTGACACTGTGACAGGGGGAGGGGGGGCGATCGCGGGGGTTAAATGTGTTTTTGTGTAGTGTAGGTGCAGTGTAGTGTTGTGCAGACTTACTTGTGTTGTGATCTCTCCTCAGCGGTGGTTGAAAAAAACACAGAGGGAGAGATCACATCGCTTCCTCCTTCCTGTGTTTACACAGGAGGAGGAAGTGCACTGCAGGGGGAGCGCGCGCATTGGCTGAGAGCGATCCGGAGGGGGCAGACAAAAACGAATAGCCACCCCCTCTTGTCGGATCGCTCCTGCAGCCGCGCGGACCGCCGCATGTACGAGGGGGGGGGGGTTCCGATTGGACCCCCGATCCCCCCCAAGGCACCAACGTATACATACGTTGATGTGCCTGTCGGTGCCATTCTGCCGACGTAAATGTAAATGCGGGGGTCCTTAAGTGGTTAACTGCGATACTGTATCTTAGATATCTGAATGACCAATTTAGCCAAGGAAGTATGCTTAGTTGCCATATTTGCACAAAATGTAGCATTTTGTTACATTCATTCCTGATAACTTTTGCTATTAGACAGGGGGTATTCATTATTGCCTCTAATATTCATCCTCTGTTTAGAACCCCTCAATAAAGCTATATGATCCCACCGAAACATGCATGGAGTTTCAATAAGACATAGGGAATATAAGTTATCTTTATTTACTGATGACATTTTATTGACATTGACAGACCCCCATATTTTTCTTCAGACACTGCATGAGCTGCTGTCAACTTTTGGGTCTTTATTAGATTTTAAAATCAACACTACTAAGACAGAAGTTCTACCCACCCATTACCTTCTCACCCTACTCTCGTCCTTACAGATGAGTTACCTCTATCACTGGTGTTCTCACTCCCGTAAATATTTGGGCACTTACATAACGTCCTCTATCTCGACCTTGAATATTGCTAATTATCCTTCTCTGTTCCAGGAAATTTCTTGTATGTTGAAACAGCAGGACTCTTTCTCTGCTCGGGAGAATAAATGTGCTTAAACGGGATATAAAGGTAAACGTTTTTTCGCCCTAATGCATTCTATGCATTAAGGTGAAAAAACATCCAACAATACCGCCCCCCCAGCCCCCGTTATACTTACCTGACCCCTCGAAAGTCCGACGCTCGCCCCTGACATCCTCTTTGCCTGTGATTGGCTACAGTGGATGGATTGAATGCTGTCAATCACATCCAATGACACGGCGTGCCGAGGGGCAGGGCTGAGTAATACAGTCAGTGGCTATGGCCGCCGCTGTATCACAGTGAGCGTGCCTGCAATAATTCAACACCATGCAAGCTCGCTCACATGAAGGTGTTGAGTCCTTGCAGGGGGGAGCCGAGACAGCCGCCGAGGGACCCCGGGGCCACTCTGTGCAAAACGAGCTGCACAGTGGAGGTAAGTATTAAACATGTTATTTTAAAAAATATATATTTTTATCTTTACTGATCCTTTAAACACATTATGTACCATTTCTTCTTGGTCTACTCAATATACACCTAAAAGATGGTAAGAAACTGAGGCAGGGTCTATTTATCCCTCCCATTACTGTTCCTTGATCTGGTCCAATCCAACTAATCCAAATGTTCAATTGAAGCACCAGTGTTTAGCTCTCATGTTGTTCACACTGTTAGTCTGGGACAAGTGTCATGAAAGTAATCTATCTCTTCACTGTGTTCTCATGTGTCCAGCCAATATGGCCTATGGGCGCATGATACCTTAGGTTCGTGCAGCTGTTTTTCAACTCTGTCTCCTTATAAATGTAGTATCTCATAAGCTACACTCCTTTGAGAATCTTCAGACTAAGAAATGTATTCCCAAACACCCTTTTTTCTCTAATTTCCAAATTTAACATTACTTTTCCTCCATGTCACACTCCTTAACCTCAGACAAGCCTACTAAATTCAAATCTACCATATTTGTGTTTAAGGCCCTTATGAATTACAATTAATACCCTATTTTTATAAAATTCTTCATGATGAGTTTCCGCTTTCTGTGGATCATGTGTAAGTAGGCACATATTCTTCAACATCCCATTTTTGTAAACCTCTGGGAAAAAAAATTGGACTCCTCCTCTAAATCTTTATGCTGTGTGGTGCAGAGAGAAACTACTTATAAAGTTTGGATGTTTTGGTACAGAACACTGCATCACAATGATATTATATGCCTGCTGGGAATTAGCTCACAGTATCACATTTTCTAGCAGTGTCCCCATATCCAATTTTGGTGCTGCTGCTAATTAAAATTGCGGATATCAGTACAATAGAATATCTCACAGCCATAACTAGGGGCACTTTAACACAATTCAATAAAAGCTGGGCCATTTGAGACCGAGTAAAGGACTAGCTTCTTTCATTGTTATAGTTACTAACCTCTTCTGTGTATTTTATTTTTCCTACAACCTCTTTTGGCTTATATATGCTCATTATTTGAGTGATCTGGGGTAAGGCCGATCCCATCCTGGCCCACACATTTGTATTACACTTGTTTCTGTTTTCATTACTATATGTTCTGAATTCTTTGTGATCTCCACTATGATCTAAGTGTTACGTTACACATAATGTAACATTCTGTTTAAAGTAGAAGTCCAGCCAAAACTATTTTGGCTGGGCTTCTCCTATGGGTCACAGGAGTATAATTCATTTTGCACTACTGTGACCTGTTTTCAGCAGAGCGTGCTCCAGGCACCACGTCAATGAAACAATAAAGTCTGGATTCCCCAGGTGCCTGGACTGACACCTGTATCAGCCTCTCGACTTGCTGAGAAGGCCGCTCCCTGCCCCTTCCCAGCTTGGCACTCCAGTGAGCATGGAGGAGGAGAGTGGAGAGCTGCTGATTGACAGTCAGCAGCTCTATGCTTGAAGAGCTGTAAGAACCGAGCCATCTGCAATGTTTGATCGTTCGGTTCTCATTGTAGAGGCGCCGGGGGGAAAGATGCAGCATCAGACTGATGCTGCATCCACCGAGGTATAATGGAGGAAAAAAAACAAACCCATACTGTACTTCTCTTTTAACCACTTGATGCCAAATCACGTACATGTGCGTGATTGGCTTCAAGTGGTTATACCAGGGTTATGACTGCAGTTGTATGCCATACCTCAAAATAACCCAAATCAATGTTTATTATTTAGTCTGTATGAAAGTCCACAAACTATGGTGTATATATCTAAAAATTGATCAGTCCTGATGTACTGACGGTCTGTCTTATTTCTTGAGGCATGAAAATTCCAGGTCAGTACAAATATGGCCCAAATGACTCCTTTTGGAAAGTAGACAGTCCAATGTATTTAGTAAGAGGCATGGCAAGTTTTTAGAAGTTGTAATTTTTTTTTGGAAAACTAAGACTTTTTGTTTTTCAAATACTGTCATGGGTGCAGTACAGTATCATCATATAACTGGTGTGGTGGTAAATAGGCACACTGACTAGTGACAATATGTAAAATATATATGTATATATATATATATATATATATATATATATATATATATATATATATATAGTTTTTTTTTGTTTTGCTTTTTACATTTACATTTTATTTTTTTACACACTGTGATCAGAGAAATGCATTGTAATACCATAGTAACACTACTACCGTGGGGATGTGATCGGGATTTTTTTTTTTTTTTTACACATTACGATTGTTTATACTACTAAACTACTGGTATAAGCAACCATATTTACTGAAAAAAAATGATTCATTCAGTGTGTATTGTTGTGATTAGCTGTAATTGGCCATAGGTATTCACATGATACAGATGGGCTCAATTAAAGCTATTCATTGTTAACAATTGTCATGTGATTTGGGGCGATTGGTTCCAGCAGCAGGTCGGTACACTGATCAGTCATCAGCTGTGTCCATTGGAATGACAAAGGTTGGGTCCAGCTGTCATTTGACAATAGGCTGGGTGGGAAGTGGTTAAAGTGTCCTCGTCCCTCTGTGTTCTTTCACAGAAGTGAATGCATATATAGGTCACGCACATATAAATGGTGTTTGCACCACACATATGTGGTATCGCTACAAACGTTATAGCAAGAGCAATCATTTTAGTGCTAAACTAACCCTGTAACCCTAAAATGGTAACCAGATAAAAAACGTAAAGTGTTGCTTATGAAGATTTCTAAGTTTTGCAGTTTGTCTCTCCTGTCAATGAGGATGTGTTGGTTTTAGTATAACTGCAAAGCAGGGTCAGCACCTTACAGTACACACATAAACACAGGTTAGACACACATTTCACTCTTTGATCACTTTATTCTCTTTCCAGCCAGTATCAGTAATACAGTGACAGTGCATATGTTTCACATTAATCACTGTATTATTGTCACTGGTTCCTAACAAAGTGTCAAAAGTGTCAGTTAGTGTCATATTGCCTGCGATGTTACCGCAGTATCACTTTAAGTCGTTTGTCACCTCCATTACTTGTATATATATATATATATATATATATATATATATATATATATATATATATATATATATATATATATAAAAATATCCAGTATACTGTATATACTGTTTTTTAGGCGCTATAACTAAAAATGTGTAGCAGAACACATACAGTTTTGGCCTAAATGTAATTTTTTTGGATATGTTTTAGCAGAAAGTAAAAAAAAATATTATTTTCTTTTCAACATTTTTGGTCTTTTTTCATTTGTAGCACAAAAAACAAAAGACAAAGTGGTGATCTAATACCACCAAAAGAAATCTCTATTTGTGTGAAAAAAATTACATACATTTCATTTGTTTACAGCGTTGCATGACCGCACAATTATTAGTTAAAGTAATACTGTGAAAAAAGCAAGTGGTTAAAAATTGCAATAGCAACCATTTTATTCTCAAGGGCCTCTGCTAAAAAGATATACCCATACAAAACTCCCAAAAAATACAGTTAAAATAATTTTGCATTTTGGGCAAACTGTCACATCATATCATAATCGAATATCAAAATTATATCACATATCATATTAAAATAATAATGAAAACTGTCATGCAGAATCAATAATGCAGAAGTCTTTTTTAAATTATTAAATGCTGCCTTTGTAGCCTGCAGGAGATTGCAGAGCTTGATCAGTCCACAAACAGATATTTGTTATCGTTAATTCCCCAGTTTGTCTTCAGTCTCTTGACTCACATATCTGTACTACGCTTATTTCTATGCCTTTAGCTGTCCTCACCTGTCAGTTAACCTGTCCTATAGCATAGGAAAGGTTAACCCAGGAATTTAAATTCTTTCACAGAGCTTAAGTGCTAGAACCTCTCAGAGCATGTTGTCAGGTTTTATCCTTTCATTTCAGATTTATTACAACATTGCAATTTGTCACTTTTAACACTGACCTTCTGTATCTCTTCACTGGATCAAACTCCTCTAGAGGGAGATGTGAATGAATTGGAGAAAGGACAACTGAAAGCAAAGCAGATGATGCAGCTGTGATTTGAATTAGTAAGTATAATCTGCAGGTTAATTTTTTTTTTTCTAGCAGCTTGCTGTACTGATTATGACTAAAAATTGTTCTTGTTAATCATGTGAAATATTTTAGTATTTTATTAACATTTTGCATGATTATCTTCTTCTTAGTTATGTTTTTAGTTTCATTTGTTTTTAATTGGAAATATATATAAAATATCAACAATATAATGTCAGGGAGACAAATGGTACCCAGATGGATAAACTGAACATAATGGGCCAGATTCAGAGAGAACTTACGACAACGTATCTGTTGATATGCTGCGTAAGTTCTGAGATGCGCCGTTGTATATGTGTTCTGTATTTAGAAAGCAAGATGCCCTGATATTTGGCTTAAATACGACAGGCGTAAGTCTCTTATGCCGTCGTATCTTAGTTGCATATTTACGCTGGCCGCTAGGTGGTGCTTCCGTAGATTTACGCATTGAATATGCTAATGAGCTAGATACGCCAATTTACGAACGTATGTGCGCCCGGTGTATTGATATACAAGTATTTGCGACGTGATTTTGGAGCATGCGCAATGGGATACCTCCAAGGCAGGCGCATGCGCCTTTCATTCGGCACGTCATTTACGTGGGGTCACGATTAATTAACATACAACACGCCCACTACCAGCCTACTTTGAATTACGCACGGTTACGCCGGCTCATTTACACTATGCCGCCGTAACTTAGGGCGCAAGTTCTTTCTGAATACGGGACCTGCCGCTCTAAATTACGGCGGCGTAATGTAAAACAGTAGAATTGGAGGAGGGGGTTCAACTTTCAGAGCATGTTACAGGTTACACCCATAATTCAAGGAGTGCATAGCGATCACATAATACCCTGGCTGTTCAAAATATCGCAAGCTGAAATCTGATGTGTCCAGTGTGCACCAATCAGCTGGTAAGGTACATGTATGTGATTCAGCCTGCCAGTGCTGGCCTGCCACATGAAATTGTACTGTGACAGGTGGCAAGTGGTTAAGTGGCAACCTGATAATTGAACTCACATTCACTTATCCCTAGTGCAGGGGCGGACTGACCATTGAGTCATTTGGGCACTGCCCGAGGGCCCCATGCCACTAGGGGGCCCCACCAGGGTTGCCAGGCTCAGTAAAAATAGGGACAGTATGTAAAAAATCTGTGTTTTTTTTACATCTGTCCCTGATATGTCCGAAACTGACATTCTTTTGATGTGAAAATCCAGAGATTTTAGCTGCCCCACCTCTGCACTGCCTCCTGGCGTGGTGGCCATCTGTAAGCCCGGGGACCCCATAATCTTCTATTGCCCTGGGGCCCCCTGCCCTAGTGTGAGACAGCAGTGCCTTAGATCTCAAGCTGCAGATATGAGGAATGAGAACAGGAGTGCCTAGGGGAATTTACACACACTCATACAAGGAAGTGCACTGCTATTTTTCAGGAGAAATGGTACATTTTCTGGGTACAATTATTATTTCTAGATGTTTCCTATAACATATCAACTCTTCACTGTTTGAGTTGGGTTTCACTAGAACTGCCTTTACCAATTAGATTATTCTAGCAATGAAATTATAAGGCAGCAGAAGGCTCAAAATGTACCCATGGTGCTTCTTGAGACTACCTTTGCACCTGCTGTGACAATATTTTTATTGACAACAATAAGCAAATAAAAAGCCTTTGAAAGCAGCTCTAAAAACAATATATATTAAAACAACACAGCTAAGCTCTGTCATATACAAAGATGCCAATTCGTCATAAAGGCATTAAAATATGACATTGTATAGCAAGGCATCAAAATATGACATTGTGTAGCTTTAATCTTTATGGTTCTACTCTATATCTATTTAAACTGATATATTAATAGCGCAGAAAAAATGGTAACTGAACGTAAAATCCAAGTAGTTCTATAACAGCCTTACAGTTGGTCAATGCTGACAAACACATAAAGGAAAAAAACTATGACCCAGCTAAACAGAGCTGCACTCCTCTTTGTTAGCCATCATTCAGACTTTTCGTATCCATAAAGCTTGCTCATATCATAAACAAGAGCGCCATTCATGCTTCACAGCTCCAGGGTCCCTGCTCAATAAAGGTCATACATCCTCTAGATTTTAATAATAACATACCAATTGTAAATTCTTAGTCCTCCCTTTCAGCAGACAACAGACAATGCATGTGAAAAAGATGGTGTCACATTCAATAATTCTTAGGTCCTTCTTACCAGTACTGCAGTGGAATATAAAAGTCAGATATATTATTTTCCCAATTCTACTGAAACGCCTTTTGTGACTGTCTAGTTTGATGTATCATGTACATTTGCAATAGGTAACAGTTTTTAAACACTAAACCCTGCAATTTCACTTTACTGTGCTAAAAGATGGAGTTGATTAGAGTCTCTGGGCCAGATTCAGAGAGCCGTAACTCCTGTCTAACTGGTGTTAGACTGGAGTAATTTCAAATTACGCGTTTTTTTTTTTTTTTTAACCACATCAGTCATTGACTCGGAATACCGTCTTTCTGACAAGCTCACGGACTATGCCGCCCTTCGCTTACCGCTATGTTCAACGCATCATTTGTGGCATCTCAAATCTTTCTTTCCGCAGTGTACTTTTTTTTTTTTTCGGTACTATCAAAAATATAAGACATGTGGATTTCCTCCCCTTATTCCCCCTCCCTCCCTCCATCTCGTGATTCCACTATCCCTTCCCTACCTCCCACTACTCTCTACTTGAGTTTAGAGTTATGCCTGCCCTACTGTCTCAGCCGATTCTTAGATTTTCTGCAAAACTCCAGTTTTTTTTTAAACTTCTCCATGGTCCCCACTTGTCTCGTGTGTCTTCCCTGTCATCCGCCCCTCTTAATTTTATCTCCTCCCTTCTATAGGTTTCCTCCATCGAATCGATCCATTCCCAGATCTGAGGGCTATCCTTATCCCTCCATTTTTTGGGGATCAACCGCTTTGCTGCGTTAAGGAGGTGGGGTATCAAGGTTTTTTTATATTCTTTTATCGGTTCTACCCCTCCGTGGAACAAGACTGTCCAAGGCTCTTCTTTGATCTCTTTTTTAGTTATTTCCTTGATAACTAATAGAATTTTTTTCCAGTAACTATTGATCTTGGGGCATTTCCACCATAGATGGGCCAATGACCCCTTAGTTGGGCAGCCCCTCCAGCAATCTGAAGACTGCCCTTCTTTATATTTACTGACTTTATCTGGAGAGGCATACCATCCGGATATAAGTTTGAAGTTCATCTCTGCCGTTCTCACATCTATAGCTGAAGAATGGGTTAGATTGATTATTCTTTCGGCTGACGATCCCCCCCTAATAGTTTCAAGTTCTCTTTCCCATTTTTGTATATATCTGGGCATCCCTGGCTCCTCCGCCCTCATCAGGAGTTTGTATATTTTTGATATGTTCCCTTTTGAGCTTTCAAACAGACATAATTGTTCCAGTGGTTTATATTCCTTCTGTTCTCGTATTGGACCCGGGAGACTCCTGATGAAGGAGGACAGCTGCAGGTACCGCCATTTGTTCCACCCTGTGCATTCAGTCTTAACTTTAATCTCGTGAAGTGTCATTATTTTTCCCTTATGAGTGATATCTTTTACTTGTGTTCGTATTTTTAACCAATTCCCACCCTCCCCTTTTAACCTTGGTGCAAAAAATTCATTCTCTTTTAAGTCAATAAGTGGTGAATTGTAGACTAGCCCAAACTGTTTATGTGTTCTATCCCAAATCCTAAGTGCTATATGTGTTATTTCGTGTGCCCTTATATCTAAGTGTCTAAACTGTGGTGGGTTCCAGATTATTCTGCCTAACTGTGTCTTTGCCAGTGCACTCTCAATCTGAACCCATCTTTTGTCGTTCTTCTCTTTGAACCACTCTATTATGCGGGAGATTACCGCCGCGTTATAGTACTTTCTGATATCCGGAACCCCTAGGCCCCCATATCTTTTTTCTTGTGTTAAGACCTGAAAAGATATCCTGTGTTTTTTTTTTATTCCAGATGTAATTTAATTACAGGGAGTTAAGTATTCTAAAATAAGATTGTGGTAGGGCTATAGGAACCATTTGGAACTTATACAGGATTTTCGGGATTAGCATCATTTTTACTATATTTATCCTTCCGAACCAGGACACCGGCCGGTTCTTAAATTTTTGATTTCATCTTTTATTTCTTCCAATAGGGGTATATAGTTTGATCTATATAAACTTTTGAGGGAGTTTGCTAGTATTATTCCTAAATACTTTATCTCTTTCTGCCATTTAAAGTTGTACTTTTCTTTGAGCAGTTGTTCTACCTCTTTGTTAATATTTATATTCAATATTTCTGTCTTTGTCTCGTTTATCTTAAAATTAGATACTTCCCCATAGTGTTTGATGTTCCCTATTAAATGTGGGAGCGTGGTTCTTGGTTTTCCCACAAAAAATAAGACATCATCCGCAAACGCAGCTAATTTATGCTCTTCTTCACCTGCTCTTATCCCCCTTATATTGGCGTCGTTACGTATTATAGCAAGTAGAGGCTCTAGCGACAACACGAAAAGAAGGGGGGACAAGGGGCACCCCTGTCTAGTCCCATTTCCCATTTTAAAGGGTGACGATAGTGATCCATTGATCTTAACCCTTGCTCGGGGGTGGCGATATAGAGCCTGGATCCTCTCTCTCGTCCTCGGGCCTAATCCTATGTTTTCTAATATTTGCATCATGAGACCCCAGTCTACCCTGTTGAACGCTTTTTCGGCGTCAACTGACAGGAGTAGACTGGGGTCCCCATTTTCTTTCATTTGTTCCATAACTAGGAGTGCTCTAATCCCATTATCTTTCCCCTCCCTACCAGGTATAAAACCTACCTGGTCGGGGTGAACCAAGGACATCATTGTTTCTTTCAGGCGCTCGGCCAGGATTTTAGCATATACCTTTATGTCACTATTAAGGAGTGAGATTGGCCTAAAGCATGGGTCTTCAAACTACGGCCCTCCAGTTGTTCAGGAACTACAATTCCCATCATGCCTAGTCATGTCTGCAAATGTCAGAGTTTTACAATGCCTCATGGGATGTGTAGTTCCGCAACAGCTGGAGGGCCATAGTTTGAGGATCCCTGGCCTAAAGCTTGAACATAAGGTGTTGTCTTTCCCCTCCTTTTCTATAACCGTAATATTTGCTGTCGCAGCCTCTCTACTCAGTTCGTAATCTATTCCTAATCCATTGAGATATTGGCAGAGTCTTGGTATTAATGTAGTTCCGAACTTTAGTAGATATCTGTTTGTAAAACCATCCGGTCCAGGACTTTTCCCTTTGGGAGAATTTTTTAAGGTCCTCCTGATTTCTTCCTCCGTTATAGGCCTGTCTATGTTTACTGCTTCTTCATTGGCCAGTCTAGGGAGGTTCGCTTTTCTCAGAATTTCCTCAATTTTAACCTCTTTCTCTCCGGGGTTCCAGTTCTTTTGTTTTACATTGTAGAGATCTTCATAATAATTTCTAAACTCTTCTGCTATGTCCTTAGTTTTATATAGGACGTCCCCATACTTATTCCTTATTTTTTTCTATGTAATTTCTGGCTTTCTTATTCTTTACCATTCTGGCCAACGCTTTGCTAGGTTTATCCCCCCATATGTATCTCTCTCTTTCGATGACATTTAGGTCTTTCTTGGTTTCCTGTTCTATGAGCTCTCTATACTCGTCCCTTTTCAGTGTTAACTTGTGCCAGGTTTCTGTTTTTTGCCCCTTAATTTTGTGATCTTGTTCCAATTTTAAGATTTCTTTTGCTGTCTCCTTTAATTCCCTAGTTTTTTCTTTCTTTTTCCTAGCTCCCTCCATAATAAATATTCCTCTTATGTAAGCTTTGTGGGCTTCCCAAAGTGAGGCCTTAGAAATCCCCTCTGTATTGTTTTTATACGAAAGAACCTTTCTAATTCTCCTTGAACTCTTCCTGCTATTTCTTCATCCGCCCGTAAGCTCTCATCTAGTCTTCATTCTGGTGGGTCAGTCTTCTGATCCGAGAAATTAATCTTTATGGTTATAGGTGCATGGTCAGATATTGTCGTGGCTTTAATGCCCGTCTCCACTATCCTTTCTAGGAGTCTATGCTCTATAAGGGTGTAGTCTATCCTAGAGTACGTCCCGTGCACAGGGGAGTAAAATGTATAGTCCCTCACTTTAGGGTGTTGGATTCGCCAAATGTCAACCAACTGATCCTTATGCATTCTTTGTTTTAAGATTTTCAGCTGGCCTTCATTAGTCCCCTGTGCCCGGGACGTACTATCGAGTATGGCATTCATGCAAGGATTGAAGTACCCCATTACTATCAGGTGCCCTGCCTTAAAGTTCCCCAGTTTCATCAAAATTTTGTTTACATACTTCGCAGAATTTTCGTTCGGGGCGTATATATTGGCTAATGTGTAGTTCACCCCTCTGAGCTTCCCCCTTAGAAATAAGAATCTTCCTTCGGGGTCTGTTAGTCTATCTGTCAGCTCAAAACACAAATCTCTTGCTATACCAATTGCAACTCCTCTAGCCCGTTTTGTAATTGTATCCCCGTAGTACCATATCGGGTGACTGCGTGAGTACAATTTAATATTAGATTCAATTGTTAAATGGGTCTCCTGTAGAAAGACTATGTCTGCTTTATACAGATGCAGTTCCTTGAGGATCTTGTGTCTCTTTACCGGGGAGTTTAAGCCCTTCACGTTGTAAGATAATAATTTGATAACCATCATCTTTTATGGTTAATTTGTTTCCTTACTCCTTCTCTTGGGGCCCTTTTTTGGCGGTGGGATACAGATCTATGTTGAATCAACGAGATGGCCCCCCCTCCCAGGCCTCCCCAGCCTCCATACCCTAACCCTCCCTCCTTCCCCCCCCTACCCCTCCCCTCGCCCTCCCTCCCCTATCCCCCCTTCCCTCCTATCCCTTCTCCCTCCATGGCCTATTAGAGGCCTGGGAGCCATGCTTGGTATCCTCCTCTCCCTCACTATCGGCTCCTCCCCTGGAGGTTGGGCCTAGGAGTCACTCCATGGCTAGCTATTTCCCCCCTCCCTGTAACCCCTCTCCCCCCCGCCCCCCCCACATCCCCACCACTTCCCCAGTCCTCTAGAACTTCCAATCTGGTAAATCAGGTACTGTTATGTCCATTTTTTGGCAAAATCTCTCCAGGTCCTCCGGAAATCTTAATCGGGCAGAAGCCCCCCCCCCTTAAACCCTATGAGACATGATGGGAACCCCCACTGGTACTTGATGTTCTCTGTACGCAACTGGTCGAGTAGGGGTTTCAGATGTCTTCTCCTTTCTAGGGTATTCTCTTGATAAGTCCGCAAAAATTTGGATTTCCTTTTCTTTGTATCTAATGGGGGGCACCCCCCTCAATCTTCCCCATATCTGTGCCTTGTCTTCATAGTTCCGAAAGCGTACTATAATGTCCCTTGGTCCCCTTCTCTCCATCTGTTTGGGGTTACCCACCCGGTGGACCCGATCAATTTTGATGGGCTTAGCTTCTGCCGGTTTTTCCATTAGGGGTTTAAAAAGAGTATTCATGATCCCCCTTAGGTCCTCTCCTTGTTCTTCCTCTATTGCACGTATTCTCAGGTTCTGTCGCCTATTGCGATTTTCCTGATCTTCTAACCGGTATGCTAGTTCTCTTTGGGTTACTGTCATCGCTTGTACTTGTGTTTTTAATTTATCCAGTTCTTGATCTTGTTCTGTTATCCTTTTTTCCGTCAGCTCCACTCTTTCTAGTAACCCTCCTAGGTCTGTTCTTATCCTATTGACCTCGGCTTTTATTAAGTTTTCCATCCTCAGGAACATCATGTTCATCTCCGCTTTTGATGGTGGGTGTGTATCATGACCTGACTCCTCTAGCCTGCTTTGATCGAATTCGCTTTCTGAGGTCATGTCTCCTTTGGACTGATTCGACGCCACTTCTCCTGTTTTTTTCTTATCGGTTTTCTTTACCAGGCCTGAGCTTTTGGGACTAGCTTCTTGAGTCAAGTATTGCTGTATCAAACCTGTTCCCGCGTTGCTTTTCTGGGTCTTTGAGGTGGTGCCTCTTGTTGATCTACTCATTTTCCTTTTGTTTGATGATCTAATTCTTTTCCCCAGTTTGCCGATTGAGGAAGGGGGATATCCAATCACTTTCCACACTCTGCTATTACTCCTTAACTCCCGGACTCCCGGACCTTGGGTGTTTCTTCCTGACACACAGATGACTTTAGTTCATTTAATCCATTAATCGTAACTCTCAATTTCTTGTCTGTTTTTTTTGTTTTTTTAAAGGGCTCCTCGATCCCCGAGGCCACGGGGGCACTTTTATATTGGGTCTTTTAGGTCCTTATGTCCCTCTGTTGCAAAGTGGCTGTTTCCTGTTCAGCCTACCTTACATTCCTATATGTAGAGCCGGGTCCAATTGTCAAGACTCTTGTGTGGGAGACCTAAGGACGTGCTTCCTGTATTCTGTTCAAATATTTTTTATTAGTTTTTAACAGACATGAGGTACAAGTAACAAAACGTTATCAACATACAAAGTACCAACAGTACAAACGTTCTGACAATACACAAAGGAAGAAACAAATTTAAAGGCGACATACCTGCATACTTAGGCTATAAGCAGGGGCCTAGCATCCTACTGCTAAACGAGGATGCGTCGGTCCCATAATTGGACGCGAGCAGGCATATGGTCCTGAACCATTGCATATCCAATCAAGGAATGACCAATTCAATAACCTTTTATCAGACTTCATGTTTATACTACTTCAAGCCACTTAAAGGAAGCAAAGAAAAATAACCAAAAAATAAGACTAAAATAGAATTAGAAGACATCAAATCAAAACAAACAAAATAAAAATAAAAATAAAATAAATAAATAAACTACACCTAAGGATAAAACATAAAGGGTAAGCAAAGGGCAGAATTGCATACCCGAAGAATCAGGGGGAGTTGACATAGCAGAATACAGGCAACTCATGGTAAGGAGCAACCCAAGGTGACAAGTCCTGATGTCCATGAATTCCATGTACTGTTAAATAAAGATAACGTTCGGGACTGAGTTGCGAAGTGTCTTTCATACGAGTATTGAGTATTAACCCTATGAATCACTTCAGAAACATCTGGAACTAGAATGGACTTCCATTTAGAGGTGATTGTCAACCTAGCGGCTATTAATATATGAGACACAATGCATCTAAATTGAACGTGAAACTTATTAATAGTCAATGAGAGGATAGCTAGTTGAGGGGTAGGTATCACAAAGACTCCCGTAACCGACGATAATAATTTGAACACCCCATACCAGAAACCGCGAACTCCAGTGCAGTCCCATAGTATGTGGTACAAATTACCTCTACATCCACATTGTCTCCAGCATAAGTTGGAGTCTGTATGATAAATTACAGACAGTCTCACCGGAGTGAGATAAGATCTATGAAGGATTTTTAGCGAGAGATCCCAATGATTAGTGCAGTACGAGTATCTAAAGCTAGATTCTATAGCAGCTTTCCATTCTAACAAGGAAAATGTAGACCCTAGATCTTGTTCCCAATTGAGCATATTAGAAGATTTGGTGAAATTGTCAGATTGTTGAATAAGGGCGTAGAACCACGACAAGCCCTTAGGCTTATCGAAGTTGGACATTAGATATCTCCATGCTCTGTCATGAAGTTCATATGAACAGTTAGGGTGTTTGGAACGAAAATGCTGAATCTGAGCCTTGGCATAAGCATGGGAGGGTGGGTCTTTGAGGATCAGGTCCCCCCAAGATTGTATACCCTCCTCCAGCCACGACTGTATATTCAGGTGAGGGATTAGAAACTCATAAATTTTGATATTTGAAAGTTCTTGGCGTAATTTGGATGTAGAGTCTGATGCCCTATGTAGGCCCTCCCAGGCTGAGAGGGTGGCCACAATAGAAGGCAAAGAGGGGGAGGTGAAAGACACATTGGGTAGCTTGCCTCTCCAGATGAATCGCCTGAACAACTTGTCAACTGAATGAAAAAAATACCCTGGTATTGAGATGGGGATTGTCCTAAAATAGTAAATCAGCTTAGGTAGGAGAATCATTTTCAAGGCCGCCACCCTTCCCAGCCATGAGAGTTCATACAATGCAATATGCTGTAAGTCCGTCTTCACTATATCAATCAGAGTTGAGAAATTAACAGAATACATAGATGAAGACGGTGAAGACAATTTTATACCCAAATATGGTATAGATTTGGTTAACCATTGAAAAGAGTATCTATCCTTTAGTAAGGAAAGTTGATTCTTGGCAATATTGACAGGCAGTAGACAGGATTTTGTAATATTAAGCTTATAATATGAGACTTCACTATACTTCTGTAATATTGCGCTAACTCTATCCAGGGAAGAAACCGGATTAGATAGGGTTAAAACCACATCATCGGCAAATAATCCGATTTTGTGGGAATGGTGGGCAACCTCAATACCCGAAACGGAATTATCTGCTCTAATGGCCTCCGCCAGGGGCTCCATCAGCAAAGTAAAAATTATGGGTGACAAAGGACACCCCTGACGGGTGCCATTAGTAATGAGAAATTTGTCGGAGAGAGCGTTGGACGTGAACACCCTAGCCGACGGGGAGGAATATAGTGCTAATACCGCAGAGAGAATCATCCCGTGAAGGCCAAACTATTGTAGAGTCGGTTTGAGATATCCCCAATGGACCCTATCAAAAGCTTTCTCCGCGTCGAGCGTTAGTATCGCTGTGGGAAGCTTCCTGGTTTCAACTATATGGAGAAGGTCAAGCAGTCTCCGAGTTCCATCGGGGGCCTGCCTGCCCTGTACAAAACCAACTTGGTCTGCCCTTACCAAGCTAGGGGTAATCTTGGCCAGTCTATTTGCTAAAATTTTTGCGTATATTTTTAGATCCGTGTTTAACAAAGAAATGGGTCTGAAGTTTTGAGGGGAGTCTGGTTTCTTGCCTGGCTTTGGTAAGGTAATAATCGTAGCCTGTAACATTTCCTCAGGGAATGAAGCTGAAGAGGCAGCACTGTTGAACAAGATACTCAAATAAGGGACCAAAGTTTGTGAAAAAGTTTTATAATATCCTGATGAAAAGCCATCAGCCCCGGGGGATTTGTTATTGGGTAATGCTTGAATAGTGTCAGAGATTTCCTTAACAAGGATAGGGGAGTTAAGTATATTTAGGTCCTCTGCCACTAGAGATGGGAGGGAGACTGACTCTAAAAAGGCAGATATAGAGTGCGGAGTAGGTTGAGGCGTGGAACTATCATCTGCCAAATTATATAGATCCTTATAATATTTCATGAAGGCATTAGCTATGCTAACTGGATGGTGTTCTACAATATTCGTATGTGGGTCCTTAAGAGTTGGAAGGTTAGATCGTCTTTGCCTCCTGGATAAAAAGTTGGCCAATAATTTACCGGCTTTATTGCCGTAAGCATAGAATTTAGCTTTGTTGCGCCTAAGTAAGTTTTGATGGTTAGAAAGAAGGAGTAAACGAACTTTCTGCCTACACTCGAACAGATTTTTTTCTGCTACATGGGAAGGGTTTTGTTTATGGACATTTTCCAGTTTTGCAAGATCGGAGAGCTGCTTGTTCAACAGTTCTCCCCTTTGCCTCTTGTTTCTAGCTGCAGCCTGGATAAGTAATCCTCTGCAGAAAGCCTTATGAGAGCACCACAATATATTTATGTTGACCTCTCCAGTGTCATTCAATTCAAAAAATTCAAGAAGCTGCTTATTTATATTCGAGGAAGAGACCGGGTCAGCCAAGATCCCAAGATTATTTCTCCACAGGTAAGATGGTGCAACAAAGCCACTCTCCTTCAGCTGTATGGAGATCGGAGCGTGGTCTGACCATGTAATCGAATGGATCTTGGCCGAAACCGTTCTTTGCAGCAAATTAAAATCAGAAAGAAAAAGATCAATTCTTGAATATACCCGGTGAGGGGAGGAGTAGTAAGTAAAGTCTTTCTCCGATGAGTGTAAACATCTCCATGGGTCATAAAGTTCCTTTTCCAGTAGCAACGATCGAAGTTCCGGCCTGTTAGAAGGGTTAACCCCCGAGCAGTCCATTCGTTTATCGATCACACTATTTAATTCTCCGCAGAGGAGAAGGGACCCTTTCCTGACTTTGTCCACCTTTTTTAGCAGGGATCTTAGAAAAGAACATTGTCTCCAGTTAGGGGAATAGACATTCACCAGAGTATACGTGAGACAATTTAAATCACAAACCAGGATTATGAATCTGCCATTAGAGTCAACAATGACCTCATGTAATTGGAAAGCAATTGATTGCTTAATAGCAATAAGCACGCCCCGTTTCTTAACTGGCGCCGGGGCATTGAAAATATGGGGAAAAGCTCTATGCGAGCATTTAGGGAGCTTAGTGGCCATAAAATGAGTCTCTTGCACACATAGAACTTCCCCTTTCAGCTTCTTTCAGCTATGGACTATTCAAGCCATGAACGTTCATGGAAACAACTGATAGAGTCATCATTCTAGAGCAAGAAAGTTCGCTAATTTTAAATAAATTATGATAGTACACCCAATAAACACCAGGTAACATTGGTGTTTTACCTGCAGAAGGCGGCAACTGAGAGGAGATAAGTGAGCAGGTCCCTTTCAAATTGAAGGCAGCAAATGGTGTGGATCTTCCATCGGATGGTAGGTATAGGTCTGTCGAATGATCCTCAGGTAAGGTGACATGCAAAAATAAAAAATGAAAAAACAGAGACAAAAAGAAGAAAAAATAAAACAAAAAAGTAGAAACACGACAAAAAGAACAGTCACAAAGTGCCAACAACATCCGCAGTGTTATACCAGGGGGGTAACAAACTCCCAGTGAACCAAAAAAAAAAAACTGATACTACAGCCCGAGATCAAAAAATTAGGAACAGCCCGCAATAGGACATCAAGGGAATAAATCAGGTTGAGCCCCATTCAGGGGACAGTCTCGCAGGAGCAGTTTTAGGTGACGGGACGTGAGCGTCCTCCGGAAGCAAATCCCATTTTTTCGCTAGGGCAAGGCCCTCTTCCATACTTTTAATAACATGAGTGCGATTGTCTTTGACTATTAGAAGTTTAGTGGGAAATCCCCAGGAGTAAGGGATTTTATGATTTTGCAGCAACTTAGTGATGGACGACAGCTTTTTGCGAGCCAACATGGTATGTTGAAACAGATCCGCATACACCGAGATATCCGAGTATGGGGCTGGTAATGGGTGATTTTTCCTGGAGAAACGCATAACTTCATCTTTGACATGAAAGAAATGAACACGCGCAATCACATCTCTTGGAACAGAATCAGGCAGGAATTTTGGTTTAGGAAGACGGTGGGCCCTGTCAACAATGACTTCTCTCTCGGGAACATCTGGAAGCATGGCGGCAATAAAACGCTGCACATAGCTCCGCAACTGATCTGGGGACATAGATTCCTCCACCCCCCGCAATTTAATGTTGTTCCCCAGAGATCTGTCCTCTAAATCAGCAATCTTTTCTCTCATGGCCTGAAAATCCCCCTCAGCATCATTGTGTGCATCCACCAATTCGTTGTGTGCCACAGCAAAATCACCCATCTTATCTTCCATATGACTGACTCTGTCCCCTATAGATGTAACGTCGTCAGATCTTATTTGAGAGATACAGTGCATCATATCCCTATGCAGGGATCCCATGAGAGTCACCAACATATCCTTCATTATTGTATCGCTCAGAGGCAGCCCTGATGTGGGGAATTCATTAATTTGTTCTATAACGTCTCTTGTGCTGTTCTGAGAATCTTCCTGCCCCTCCATCTCACCTGCATAAGTATGGCTGGCTGATCTTTTCTGCGACGACTTCTGTGGGCTTGAGATAGGAGAGGGACCCGGAGTAGATCCTCTGCTACTGGCCAGGGACGCAGACGCTGTCTGGTTAGGGATCGCACTGCCGCGTCCTCCCCCCGGCGGCGATCCCCGCCGCAAGTCCGAGGCTCCGGCGCCATCTTGAGGCCCAGGCGTGCTCGTCGGCGGGTAGAAGTCCGTGAGCTTTCGCGGCTTCTGCTCACCTTTCCTCTTCCCCATGTCCGTTGGAGCCAAGCTGGAGATCACTGGCAGGTTTACAGAGGTCTCAGGGGCTGTATTTGTCGCTCGTGGTAGCTAATGCCGGGTTCACGGAGCGGAGCTCTCTCCTTACCCGACCGTCCTCATCGGCTGCCGGCCACGCCCCCGTGCTTTCTGTATTAAGCTTTCATCCGTTTTGAAATATTAAGGGCTCTCCTTTTCCTGGACCACCCGTTTTAATTAAGGTGTTATTTCCAGACCTAAGTCCCAGTGTCTTTCCCCTTTTTTAATCCGCTTTCTATGCTTTCTATGCTAACTTGATCCTACGGATCCAGTTCTGGGGATATTCTACTTATGCATGCTCCAAAACCTCCTGCTGTGATGCCACACTTCAGGCTCAGGGTTACCAAGTCACGTGTATTCACTCGCTAAGATGCGTATCAGCTGTCCCGCTTCTGATCTCCATAGCAGGAGTTTTAACAATGATAGTTACACAAGTCAGGTGAACAATATTTTAAACCCTTATGATTTACCAGTTGTTTACCCAGCAATATGGCATTATATGGTTCCTTTAACTGGGGGGAGAAAGGTTGCTGGAAACCAGGGGGGGGGCCCGTCGGGTCAGGGCCACGTCAATTCTCGGCTCTAATGAGCGCCTCACCCGACCCTTGGATCTTGTCCTCCTCGGCTGCTGGGCTGCGCTTCTCTCAAGATCCTCCGGGGGCAGCGTGCTCCTCCGTCCTGGTACCGCTGCTTCTTCACCCGGTGTTTGCCCGGTGTTTCCCCGGGGTTATGCTTCTTGGGTCCCGGTGCGCTGATGTCTCCCGTTGGTGTGGCTCCGAGCCGGGTCTGGGCTACCGCGGGTGGGGGAGTGAGATCTCCTGTACGGTCCGTGCTCGGCGCTGCCTCTCATGCACGGCCGTCATGGATCCTTCGGGGACTCACTGCTACGTACGCCGCTCACTGCCATGGAGCGCTCCGGTGGCCCCTCCCTCCTCCTGCACGTCACGTCTCCATGCGTGCAATGGAACCTGTCATGAAATTACGTGTTTTTTAACCTCAAACCATGAATAGACGGCTGCGGGCTTCAATTCGACTGGATTACGTGTTCGTACGCCTTCGGATCTACGTTGCAATGAAATTGCGGCAACTGGGTGGACTTCCCATCGTTTTCCGCGTCGGGGTATGCTAATGAGCTTTTGCCGGCGATCCCAGAAATTACGAACGTCTATCGCAATCTCTTACGGAACCTTTAGTCATCTTTTTTTGCATAACACTATACCAGCTTTTTGCTGCTCTAATATTAGACAGCCCATGTTAAGTATGGCCGTCGTTCCCGCGTCGAATTTCTACGTTTTCCGACGTCTTTTATTATTTTTTACGTAAGTCGTCCGGGAATAGGAATGTTCGGAAACGACGCTACTCAAACAACGAATGACGTAACGACGTGATTTCGTGCAATGCACAGCGGGAAATTTCTGAACGGAGCATGCACAGTTTGATCGCCGCGGGGACGCGCCTAATTTAAATGCTTCACGCCCCCTAATCGCGTATTTCGATTACGCGGCGAGAAATAGACTACGCCGCCGTAGCCGTAGCGTGGGCAAAAATCTACCAGAATTCGATGTAGAGCCTGGTAAAATACGGCAGCGTATAGTATTTCGATTACGCAGCGCAATATTAAGTGTATCTGAATCTGGCCCTCTGTCTATTAAAATAAGAGTTTTTTGCAGTCAAAATAAAAGCAAGATTATTTTCCCATTGCTTCCACATAATCTGAAACAGAATTAGATAAAAAAAACATGTTATAGGGTTAAAATGTCTTTAAACGTGTACCAGGATATGGACATTCAAGTATTTACATATGTAAAACAAGAAGTATATATGCTTTAAAACAAGCTCTTACTTACCTCTGTAGTTGCAGGGATTCTGGGGGCAATGTGTTCTAAATTTTCACAGAAGAATCACTAAAAATGTGTGTAATGCCAAAAATTTCCTATATTTTTTTTAAATTAGTGAATAGTTCAAATCCCTGTCACTGACAGTTTATTTTATTTTATTTTTGCGCTGTCTATGTCTTGCTGGGAAGTTACTCCTTACTTTCTGTCCCAGAGATGCAACAGAATAGAGACACAATCTCTCCAAAGTTCGGAGCATTCCCCTTTTAGACAGTTGTTACTTCAGCAGCGGGCCAGTTACCCTCACCTCTTATACTGGCCGAAGACAACTGTACAATTGTGGATTTTTAAAATGAACTGAATTGGAGTAATTTCTCCAAAGTTACTGCAGCTACAGAGGCCAGGGAGGGCCTTGTGATTAAGCTTACATACTTTTTCCTATAAATGTATTAATACTTGGAAGTCCACTGCTTGGCCACAGGTTTATTTCATGATAGGATATTACCTTTATGAATTGCAGAGGGGCAGTGCAAACCATCTTAGGGCAGTGAACCTCTCGTTATGGGCACATCAAGTTGGGCATGCTTGTTAAATGCAGACTTTTCCATTCAAATGCAATGCTGCTCAAATGCATGTTTAAATGGAAAATACAGTGTTTGACAAGAAAAGAGTGAATAGTGTTCCAATGCATCGTATTAGGCCCTGGCTAGTCTGAAAAAATGCAATGCAAAGCTGGTCAAATGAAAGCTCTGGAGTGTCATGTTCATCACTTCCTTAATGTCAAATTTGCTGACCTACCTTTGATGTGCATTTAAAAGAATATGTGTAAGGCAAGAAGACACTCAAGACAACACCCATGTACATGAGCCCCAAATGTTCCCCCTAGTTTAGGATTCCACCACAAACTCATTTTGGGCAGTTTAGGCTTCATTTAGGGTAAAGCATGAGAGTTTATAAAAAGGGAGGGGTGCACTAGTGTTATGGGAGTGTGGAGGGAGGTGCCATTATCCTCCATTCTATAGATACCGTAGGACCATGTTAAGGATGGGGGCAGGGGGGGGGGGGGCAATGGAATTTGTTGCAGCTTCTGTGATCACAGATTCTGTGATGGTGAAACTGCCTCAAGAGGCAACTTCCAGGATTTAAGAGAGGATAGGCATGCTACAAGCCTGGACAGACCTCCTTGTTTATTTGAAGAAGTAATTTATTGAATACTGACTGACACCATACTATTTTTTAGTAATTATAGAGCCAACATATTGGGATGTGAATGGCTGTGCCTGTAGCTCTTGAACTATTGCACTTGTCTCTCTGTGGCCATTTGCAA